>CAWUFW010007039.1:0-600000 GCA_963921515.1 Calotriton arnoldi | reverse complement strand
GACTGAACATAGGGGGTGGGGTTGAATCTCTTGAAAGGTGGGCCAACAAGATTCAGAAACATTAAAGAAGATGTTGTTTCAGTCAGCAATGATGCTCTTGTAGATGTGCATATACGATTCATTTGAGAAAAGCCCTGCTCACATTCTGCAGTACTGATAGCATTAGTGTGTAAGGCCATCTAAAGCTCTTTGAACTGCCTTTTAATTTATTTTCCTCCAGATTCCTTATACTCTCTGTAAGCAAGTATGGTTTCTCAGCTGGCAATGTTGAATCTTTTACACAGAGACTCAACATCACTTTCACCATAAAGAACAGGTAGCTCATCAGGCCAGTACTGTTTGTATAAAACTTTCACTTCGCTAATCAGCCTTTTGTCAGTAGAATTAGTACCTCCTGTAGACAACAAACAATGTCTTAGATTTTCTGCAAGGCTATGAAAAAACTGTCCCTGTTCAATGATTTTGTCAGTGGTCTTTCCTTTGTTCAGCATTACATATTGGAATATATTTTCTTCCATGGCCTGTTTACACTGTAAGAAATGGTTCCTTTGCCTGTCTACCATTGCCTCAAACACTGCTATTTGCCGAAAAATAGCCAGATGTGCATCGATGATTGTAGAATCACATTCCTGTAACCCGAGTGATAACTCTGATAACTCCTGAAGAGCACCATACATGAGGCCAAGATTAGCAACAAACTGGATAGATGATAACCTCCTTCCTAGGCTTGTGTACATATTTTATGTTGAACTGTCACAGTAACCATGATCAGCTGCACTAGTAAACGGCTTGTAGAGAGCAGGATAAGCATTCCAAATAGCCTCCACTATTCTGAAGCTTAATGCAACCCAACGAGTATCTAACACTCTACCTATTCTGCAAAGCTGAATGTCAAGAGCTTCTGCACATTCCTTTAGCTCCAAACGGTTTTTAACAAATCTGCCAAATAGAGAATACAGCTTATCAAGTAAGTTTTTGAAATAATTTGTAGCGCCAATATCTTTCAAGACATCATGAACTGCAAGTTCTGGGCAATGTGCTGAGCAGTGCCAGTCTACAATATTGGGAGAGATTTTTTCTTGCAACCTCTTTACAACACCACTGTGGCGGCCAAACATCACTGAAGCTCCATGACAGGCAACTGAAACAAAGACATTTGGAGTGAAAGTCCTCTCTTCTATTAACTGGATCTTTTTTTAGTGCTGACAGTAAACTGTATACTATGCCGTCAGCTGACAAATCACTCAGCTCAATGAAGTCAACTAAAATATTAGCTGAGGAGTCCATGCCAGGTAGCTGCATTCGCATGTACACAATTAAAGAACTTTTCCTATTTAACTAAGTGGCTTCATCTAGTAAAAGACTAACTTTTGGGGAAAGTTCAATCATTTTGGCAAATATCTTCCTCTTCATTTCTGAGGATATGTGGCGTTGTATGTTTGATCAAGCTACTTTGGAGTGCAAAATTCACCCCATATCCAGTCCATTTAACTGGTGGCAGTCTATCTCTGTTTTAAAACCATACGCTGGCCTGTTCCACTTTGCTTTCTTAAAAGCTATGCAGAATATTCTGGCTGTTGCTGACATTTGTACAGATTGCGCTTTTGCAGTTACTTGCAATAAAGGATCTCTTTTAGCGTTTTCTAAGATTTTTAAAGTTGCAACATGAGCCTTGCTTTGTGCATATTCTCCAATCTTTTTCCTCAATGACTTCTGCTATTGTTCTATATTGGTGCCATATGCCTTCACAGTAGACTCAGTACATTCTTTGGACAATTTCATTCCCCCGGATTTCTCAGCACCAAGATCACGGACTTGGCGACACAGAGAACAGCCAAGGTTAGGGACTTTAACAATTAACCATGGATGCTTGCGTTGGAAATATATTTTTGGGTCATGTTTCCAACCTTTAGGAAGAATGCCTTTCATAAAAACTCAGTCTGAATGTGGTTTCAGTGATAATATGTCAAACTGTTTGCTATTGCTTGGTGTTTCCTCTGTCTCTGCAGCAATCTCCGCAGCATGATGCTGCTCATCTCTAAGAGGACTATCTTGTGTCTTTTCTTCTGTAGGGGTGATAACGCTGCTGCTAGTAGTGGTGTCACTCTCATCTAGCGCCTTCTCTCGCACTTCCTCATCTTCCTCATTCCCTTCATCCACTGGAAGTACATGGTCTTTTTTAGCAAGTTTGTTAGTAGGCTCCTCATCATCTTTGGGCTTAAATTTAGTGAAGTAGTTTGAAATCTTCTTCTGTCCAGTGTGTGACATTCTAGGGAAGCAAAGTGAAAGAAAACACGCTAGACATGTGTGAAGTGTGATGTCAATTCATCTAAGTAACATGCACAATTAATATTTATTTGCAGTTTGCACCAAAGACATTTCTGCATCTGCCATCTATTACCATCCATGACTGACTGCAAGTACAATCCAAATGGATCCTACTTTGCCCACCCAAATGCAGGCCCTTTCCAATTCATACCCCTGCCTGCCCTGCAGTGCTCACTCGAAAGACACACAAAGTCTTTAAAGTTTGCCTCACCTCAGGTGGCAGTGTGTAGAGTTAGTTACACACTGTGATTCACAAAAATTATTAATTGATCGACACTCGGGGCCGAACTGGGAACTCAAAGCAGCTCTAGCACGTTTTGTTAGACCAGCCCCCATACGGTGCGAAGCAAGCGAGCGTAGCGAGATTAACGAGTGTTAGAGGTGTTTGCAATGGGGGGAATTCTCCCCTCAAGAACATTTTGTAAAAAGAAAAATCTAAATGGTGCACAACACATTTTCCACTACATATTTAGCTGTATTAACTTTTAAAGCATAGTAAACCATAAATGATGACCTGACATAAGCACCCAGGCCAGAAAGCATGGAAATGTCACACATGAGCACCCATGCCATAAACCATGGAAATGTGTGTGTCACACATAAGCATCCATTCCAGGCCATAAACCATGGAAATGTCACACATAAGCACCCAGGCCAGAAAGCAAGGAAATGTCACACATAAGCACCCAGGCCAGAAAGAATGGAAATGTCACACATAAGCATCCAGGGCATAAACCGTGGAAATGTCACACATAAGCACCCAGGCTAGGAAGCATGGAAATCTCTCACAAATAAGTGCTCAGACAAGGAAGCATGGAAACGTCACACAAAGGCACCCAGGCCAGAAATCATAGAAACGTCACACACAAAGGCACCTAGGCTAGAAAGCATGAAAATGTCAAAGAAAGGCACCCAAGCCATTGGCGCTGGAACAATTTTCAGAGTGTTGGTGCTGCCCTCAATGTTACATCACTGAAGAAGTCATAAGATTGTGAAAAATCCAAACATCACACTAAGGGCAAAGACTGCAAATGAGCCTTGCCCATTTCGGCGGAGGTGGTGAGAGTGTGGTTAGGTATGTTGCAGTGGAGCATTTTGAAGACCACTGCTTGTTGAGTGGTGTTTGTGAACTGTATGAAACAAATCTTCCACAATCCTAAACTCACCAACCCAAAGTGCCTCAGCTTCCTGCTCATTCCAGTGCTGTGGTAGAATATTGGCTGATGCTTTGGACAGTTGAGTATCTGCCAGACATCGCTAGTTGTTATTTGTTAATGATATGTATGTAGGCATAGCTCTACGAAACAGTGGTAACGATTCAAGATGGCTCGACATAGGTCTCTGAAGCAAAGTGAGTCCTGTGAGGAAGACAGGTTGAATAGAGGGGACCCGACTCCTGCCGTCGCATTCCATATGTTTACTTTGGTACCTTCAGGGCTTGGCACTTTAACTTAAGGCAATCTCAGGAACGGGCTGGCGAGGTGAGCTGGCCTCCCTCGAAATGGGGAAAACTGACTTACCCAGATCGGAAAAGCAGACTCGTGCCTTGGGTTAAGGCCTCAAGGGCACTTTGCAGGCAGCATGTAGGCCTGTGTTTAATGGTAAGAAGAATGAAACTGCAAGCAATCCTGAGCCTATCCCAGAGATGCTGTGCTGGCAGGGTTTCTTTGTTGAGCTTCCTGCAACAACTGTGTGTTTTAGCTACTATTAGGTGTATATCAGTGAGGGATAACTTTATATCTATGTTCGGGTTCAAGCACCTGTGCAAACTTACACAGTTGAAAAATAAACTTCAATGTAATGACATTTGGGAGTAAAAATCAAAGACCTAAATAGAAATATTTTTTCTCCAGAGCAAAACAGAGTACATTTTTACCATAACCTTGTTGTCCTAAAGATTACAAACATCACACAAAGTTGTTGAATAATCACAGACGTGTAATGCCCTGTTTGGGAGCATAATGTAGCGGAGTCCCCAGTATTCTTTCTCTCTCTTACTTGCTTCTATTTTTCTCTCCAAATCTCTCACCTCCACCCCCGTCTACCTCTAACTCTGATTGTCTTTACTTTCTCTCTACCTATCCCTCCCTCAGCACTCTGTCTTTCTATATATCTTTCCTTCTCTCCTCACCCATCTCTTGCTCCGTTATCTCTCTCTTGGTATGTGACCTCACGGCTCACCCCTCTTTATTTCTGTCTCTCTCTCTGCTTCCTACCCTTTCCTCACTACCATCTTCTAAGTTATTCTTCACCTCACGTCCCTCTTGCTACCATGCTTCTGCGGCTGGTAGTAATGATGAAGTTAAGAAAGTAGATGCATAAATAAACTTCATTAAGCCCCAGGTATTTCCTTAGTAGACACATACTGCAGCTCTGCCAGCCTCCGCCATAAATAAAAGCAAAAAATTATTGGGAAAAATAAATCCGCACGAGTCACTGAAGAAAGCCAGTGGCACGAAGAGTCTACAGGGCCGCCTGTTTAATCAAATGCTCAGGTGGCGTGCATTATAGATTGCTTTGAAGCTCGAATTAGATTAATGGAGGACACTGCGAGGCTGATAGCTGACGCTGACCTACTCCTGTCAGTTGTTTTTGCACATCATCTCTTTAATACATATTAAGGCACGGCACGATTACATTACAAATTTACAAGCACAAACCATGGCACGCCGCACGCTTAAAGAGCCTTTAAGACTATGCTGGGCTAATTCATTATTAGGTGTGCTGCGTGTGCAACTACTTACTTACTGCCTGGTACAGGAAAGAAGGCAAACAGTTTATTTAACATCCTGCTTTTCAAGGGATTTACATATATATGGCTCATCATGGTTTTTACACTGATCTTGGATTTATATTAATAAAACTTGCAACTGCTAACTGCTCAAATTAAATGGCAGGCAATGGAGCCATGGGCCATCAGGCCCTTCACCCACAGTTAGAGCCTAGGTTGAGGTTCTAATTTCCTGTCTGCACAGTTTGCGCCATCCCCGATAGCAGGCATTCCAGGACTGCGAGAGCAGCGATAGCGGGACACAGATGAGTCTGTTTTTTGCAAGCCTGCACAGATTTAGCATTTCATCCACTCTGCAGGGGGAAAATGGAGGATACTTCGAGGGGAGGCTGGCTGGGGCCCGTTTTTTTGCCAGCCTGCATGGCTTTAGCATTTTTAGCCACTCTGAAGCAGGGCCCAGGGCTGAATCAGTGAATGGAGGAGGATACTGTCTTCAGGGCAGGGGCCGGGTGGGCGGACAGGCCAGGCCAGTTTAACTTAACTCCAGCAGGGCCATTTTGAATTTGATTTGTCAGTATCAATTTTTGCAGTGCTCAGTGTGCTGGCGAAAAGTGTATTAACATCATGCAGATTCGTTGAGCACCACCAGAATTACTAAAGAAACAACAATGCTCTTCCTATGGAAATTCTGACCTACCTATATCTACACAGTATTGACAAATATACAGATGAACAGTGCATAGTAATAATGTGAACAGAGATATGGGCCTTGTTTAGCAGAGCATCTCAATATTATGAAGAGAGATGTGCCTCTTTTAGTGGAGCACGTTAATAATGTAGAGGGAGATGCACCCACATTCAGCAGGGCATCTAAAAAGTCCCAAATAGACATGTGGTTGCATCTTAGTGACACAGACAGGTTCTCATCAGCGCTACCATGGTGCACAGCACAGAGTGGAAAATCTCTTGCCGCCCCATCAATGGCAGTGCGTTGTGATGATGCCCAATGCATACAGTAATATCAGCCTTACGTATAATCAACAGCAATCCATGGGTGCCATGCGCTGTCTATAGCGTCCACTCTGCTACTGCCGTAGTGCTGTAGATAACATGGGAGTCTCAGACTTGCAGTCCTCTCAGCATGGACCTGACCCTATGACCCTCAGATCTTGTACCAATCTTCGCAGCCTGTATAGACCGAGGCGAGCTATCATTTCTGATCATCAGTAGCATCAGCAGTCTCGGCGCATTGCAAGCTGGGGTTCCAGCACACTTTTCAGTAAAAAACCTGTGTGCCTGTGTACGGCTGGCGGCGGCTAGTACTAGGCGCTGCAGGCCAGGCAGTGCATCTCTCATCATTCTTTCATGATGATCATTTGAATAAATCGTGTGAAGCGGATCCGCCGGGCCGGAGCTACTATTAGTCTACCACACGGTTACGTGACCTGCTGACGACTGTCGACACACGCCACCACGCTCCCAAAACAAAAGCAGCATTGGTTTGGCATGGGCCACCGCCACCCACCCACGGCATATTATTGGCGTCCTGGCATGGCGGCTACGCTACTACTAGTTACTTAACTTCTTCAGTACTGCTTGCTTAACTTTATTAACTGACTTACCTGTTCGTTCGTGGTGGGCCGGGCGGCCGGGACACACACTGACTGCACTGCCTTGCTTAGGCTTTATTAACTGATTAGGCCTGGCCTGCCAGCCTGCCTGCCTCACCTGGTTCTGTTGCCAGTACGGCCGCTACTGCTGCTAGTCCTCACGTCGTCGTCCGGTGAGGTCACACTTGGCTGGCACAGGCACTCAGACTGAGTTGAACGGCCGTTGGTTGAACCGGACTCGGTGGTGGGGTATGGCCGTACAGGTATGCTGGGGCATGGCAATGCGCAAACTGAAAAATCTGTGCACACTGCCTGCTGCCGCACACCCCCAACCCCGCAGAACCAAAATCCAGCCCAAATCAGTGTCCCGCCCACCAGGCCGGCAACACTGTGACTGAACTAAGGGCCGTGGCCGCCACGCCATCAACAAGATTGAGATTGAGTAGGTACAGTCCCGGGCACACGTAATGAGGATATAATATCAGGAAAAATGTCTCATACTGCAGAAATGTAGAGGGTCTACACCAGAATGATAATCATAGGTGTTTAATATAGTAACAGAGCATAAGCAACCAGCCAAAGCAAAAGCAACCAGCCGACACGTGTTTCGTCACAAAGGGTAGTAACCCGTGACTCTTCAGGGCTGGGGAAGATACAAAACATAAAATAAACTGGCAAGAAAACAAACAGAGGATGTATAGGCCGAAAATAAAAATCATAAATACAAGTGGAAACCTGGTTACAAAACTTACACACAAAATGACAATGAAAGATCAGTGCAACAAGATCAATAGGTCGAGCTGTGAATGTGTAGATGAAGAAAATAAATGGAATTGCAGACCAATAGGCGAAACAATCAGTACATGGTGAATGAGAAGCGACACAAGCCACAATGTGATAAAATTGAAAAGGCAGCCTGTAAAGGTAACAATCACGCACTATGCGGAACGTGTTGGAAATACATGCAATGGAGGGCGCCCAGTCATGACAACGAGCAGGTTCTAAAAGCGGCTGTAAACGCAAAAACAGTGTTGGTGAAAGGTACTCAGGCGGAAGACCAACTAGATAAACATTGACTCCTAAATAGAGGATAGGTCACCCAGGGTTGAAAGGAGGACCTCTGGAACACAAAAGGTAAGACAAAACCGCATAGTGAACGAAATGGTGATCACGAGCAAGCTCCATAGTGAGCTAGACGAGTGCGACTGAAAGACATGCAGAACAAGCGAAAGATCGATAAGGACACAGCCTAGTATGTGGCTCTGGAGGGAATAGACGGCTGCCCTTAGTGTGTGCTACTAGTAGGTGAAAGAAAAAAAGGGGGGGAAAGAGGGTAGAGACAAATACCTGAAAGGCGTTGCCAACAAGGTGGATTCTATGGAGAGGAAAAGGAAAAGCGGTAAGGGAAAGGGGTGAGCTGGAAAAGGAAAAGGTACGTACAGGGAAACTAGAGTGAAACCTTACCTAGTGACCGTTCAAGAATCCAAAACGGCAATGAAGAGCAGTGCGAACCACGGTAGGTGGACTACTGCCAAGTGTAAGGAAAGGAAGACGGATATCGCCGGGCGGCGGATAAGCCAATGAGGACTATTGACCTGAGAGAAGACGGAAAATGGGAATGAGGTGAAGTGCCAAGGGTGGGAGGGATAGGGGGGAGGGGGAAAGACGAAAAAACTAGAGTATCGAGGTGACGAAGGCTTACCTTCAGGAATGTTGATGCAGTCTGTGGCGACGAAAGTAACCAAGTGCTAAGTAGCACAGGAGGGAATATTGAATTGGGCGTGCCAGGTCAGTAGTCCAGGACGACAACGGCGGATGCACCGGAGTACAGGAAACTAGAAAGTGAGAGAGGGGAGAAAGGGTGTAAGGAGATACACCAGGGATAGTGAGCTGACAAACAGTCTGCTCGTGTGGAGGGGACTGAGTCGCTTACCTGGGAGAAGTGGTGTTCAGGAAGGAAAATGGTTCCGGAAGATGGCCGGAAGAGGAGGGGCGGAGGCGGGGTTATAAAGGCACGGTGGAGAAAGACTAGACCGCAGAAGGACAAAAGCAGAGGTGGGCTACACAGGACGCCATGCATAGAGTGTACAAGTGTAGGAATTGATGCTGTAAGAGGGATGTACGCCCCAAGTTGAAAGCAGAAGAAAAAGGAAAAAAGAAAATAACATAGGCTGAAATAAAGAAAGAAAAGGGAACAAACGTACATAAGATATAGACAAACCGATAGATAGAGGATGTTGAAAGGAGAGATGAAGGAGAAAATAGATGCAACATCTGAGAAAATGTTGTCTAACTCCTGTAATATGGAGTGCACGTCAGATGCTCAAAACAGAGATGTTAAAACCTGGAGGGAGAAAACAGAAAAGTAGTATACCATAATAAATGTATGCTCTCGCATATACCAAAACTTCATGAGTGACACTATGAGAGAAATACTCGCATGATGCTTAGCCTAAAGCTAACAACCAAGTGACATGAGACATAATTAAGGTGACAACAGTGGGCGCCGCTGTGACATGACGTTCACCCGAATAGTAAAGCGAAGTGACATTAGACCAAAAGTAGTGACATAATAGCAACAATAGTGGGTGAGAATCACACAAGGTGACTAAAATTTCAAAACTCTATAATCCAATTAACAGATAGCTGTGAGATTCCTGTCTCTGGACTTAGACAAAAAGATAAAAGTTCTTGATCACAAAGACACGCACGGTGTACGAGAATGTCTGGTTCATCAAATATTCCGACTGGAATAATGAGGTTCATGGTTCATGGAGTAGTCAGTAACCAGTGATTAATCACCTAAAAAATAATGAAGCTCATGATCCGTGTTTAATCCATGTTGCACCGTCTGAAGGCGCATGATCCATGTTGCTTCCAGACGTCTGAGCCTCAGTTCTCTGTTGCCTCCTCTGGCGTTAGTGGCAGCCACATCAAATCCGAAGAACGAGAGGCATTTTTTGGAGGCTTGCGTGGGACAAGTGGCTACGTGTACTGCCATGGGGTATCTGGAATCCTGGCGTTGGAGTGCTCTGATGTGTTCACCAATGCATTCTTTCAATGGTCTGATGGTGCTTCCTACATACCATAGTTTACTGGTGCACTCTAGAATGTATATCACAAATTTAGTGTTACAATTGATGTTGCAATTGATCAGGTATTTCTTCTTGTTGATTGCTGTAAGATTTTTGAAGCCATTCTGGGCAAATCTGCAGACACCACAACAACCACATTTAAAGAAACCCAATGTGTGTGTTTTGAGCCATGATTGGCTGCTGTGAGGACGAGTACAGTAGGACTGAGTCTCGTTTTAAGAGTTCTACCACGTCTATAGGTGATCCGAGGTCTCGTGGTGATGACATCTTTAAGCGTAACATCTGCTAGTAGTACACCCCAATGTTTGTTAAGACTCCTTTTTATGGCTAGACCCATGTCACTAAAATCGGTAATCAATCTAACTGGTTGATCCTGTTTAGTAACTGTGTTTTTGTCACATAAAGTTTCGTGTCTCTCTAACTTTTGGATTCTTTTCTCAGCTTTATTTATGGTATGTGCATTATAACCTCTAGCCTTGAACCTAGATTTCATGTTGGAGATGCATTTTTGGAATTCTGGTTCCTCACTACAGTTCCTTCTGGCTCTGACGAATTCACCGTAGGGTATCCCTTGAAGTTGATTAGAGGGGTGGGAACTTTCTGCATGTAGGATGGCATTGCATGACGTCTCTTTCCTATATAGTCAACTATGTAGTGTGTTAGACTTGATGTAGAGTTCCACATCGAGAAATGTGATGCTCGACTTGCTACAAACATTAGTGAACCTCATGTTCATGTCATTGGAGTTAAGGTAAGTGAAAAACTCTTCTAGTTTGTCTTGGGACCCTGACCATAGGAGAAGGCAGTCATCTATGTAGCGTCCCCAATAGATTATGCAGTCAACCCATGGAGCTCCCTTGATACCCCAGATCCAAATGGATTCTAGAACACCCATGTAGAGATTGGCAAATGATGGGGAAAATTTGGAGCCCATAGCTACGCCTTTAGTCTGTTTGTACCACACATTGTCGTAGAGGAAGAAGTTATTATTGAGAATGATGTCCATCATGGCAATTAACATGTTGGTGTGTTGCCAAAGTGTGGCTGGCCTGTTGTGTAAAAGGCTGGTGATGGCTTTGAGACCAACCTCTGGTTCAATGGTAGTGTAGAGAGAAACCACATCTAAGGTTGCTAAAGTCATATCCGGTTGCCATTGGACATCAGCTAGGATGCACAAGATATGTTTAGTGTCCTGTATGTGTGAGGGTAAATTCTTGACCATGGGGCCCAGAAAGAGGTCAACATATTGGGCAAGTCTCTCTGTGGGTCCGCCTATACCTGATACTATGGGTCTACCAGCTGGAAAAGGGCCCGGTTTGTGTATCTTAGGAAAGGTATACAGCCAAGGGAATGCAGGTCTGTGTACCTTCAAATAAAGAAGTTCCTGATCATCAATAAGACCTAAAGCATGCCAATAAGAAAGGTATTTATTGATCTTAACAATGAGTGTACCAGTGGGATTTTGATTCAATTGTTCATAACAGGAGGTGTTCTCTAGTTGAGTAAGGATTTCCTTGTGATAATCAGCGTGGTTCATAACCACGACATTCCCTCCTTTGTCGGCCTCTTTGATTATTAAATCAGGATTGGAACTTAATGTTTTGAGAGCCACCCGTTCTTCTCTACGTAAGTTGTCTTTGGTCCTATGTTTCGAGTGAAGAGTTTTCTTTTCATGTTTGTCTATGTCCGTGAGAACTAGGTTGTAAAAGATATCAACAGAATTGCCCCCTGGGAGAATAGGAGTCCATCTAGACTTCGTATTGAGACCACTGTTAAGAGTGAGGTCTGTGTCAATATCCAGTTCCAGAAGAAGATCTTCCATATTCATGGGAGGGTCGTCCATGTCCGTAAGGGACAGGAGTAAATGGGTGTCCTGAATATCTTTGATACTTTGTACACCCAAAGAATTGTCGGTGCAGATATTCTTGATGGTCTTAGTGGTGGTAGGGAAACTACTGAAGTGTTTCCTGATCTTAAGACCCCTAATAAATTTAAAGAAGTCTATTTTGTGTCTACAGGTATCTCCTTGTTCATGGGGATTGAAACTTAAGCCTCTGCTAAGAAGTGAGATCATCCCACTGTTCAGAGTATGTGATGAAAGGTTAACTACCTCCACACCTTGATCTTGTGAATCTATTTGTTTTTCCCGTCCCCAGACCTTAGTTTCTTCTTGTACTCTTCTGAGTCCTGACCTCTTCCCTCTACGGGTTTTCTGTCTTGGCCTCCTAGTCTTTGTTGTGTCCGGTTCTCCCTTCGTATCGTTAGGACCTCTCGTAAAAAAGATGATTTATTGAGGGTAGATCTGTTCAGGTCGTTTGTTAGGTTATCAGGTTCACTGTCACTGCTGGCAATGGTGTTGAGAGAGGTGGAACTGGATGAGATGGATGAAATGTCCAGTCTAATTAATTTGTTACCAGGTGTGGCGGTCTGAAGTAACTGATCGTATTTTCTAGCGAAAGTAAAAACACGTCCCTCTCTGTAGTCAGCTTCGTCTCTTTTTAATTGTCGGGTCTTTCTGTCTTTTATTTCGTTCTGGTGTTTGGACAGGATGTCATTTAGGATGACATAATTCTTTTCTGTAGCTTCTTTTAAATCTAGGTCTGCAATTTCTTTTCTAAGTTGGAAATTTCAATCTGGAGATTCGCTACTTTGCGTTCTGCGTTCTCTATTAATATGTTGATGAGTGTGTTTGAGTTAGAAGTGAGAGTTTCTTCCCATTTGCCTAAGAGATCATCGTCCAAATCATCAAATGTGGGAAAAATCTGGGGAGCGAAGTCCTCTTGGGACCCTGTTAAGCCTCAGATATTGTTTTAAGGTGGCACTGTCCCACCATCTGGAATTCTCTGTTCTCTTTAGTCTCTCTAGTCTTACGAATTTCTCTTTGAGACCTTCTCTACGTAATGGGTTTCCACTGGTGGATGCTGCATTAATAGTGATCCCTTTGGATAAGTTGTCAAAGAGTTCTGATGCGACCCTGTCTCTATCCATAGCCTAATCAACAGATAGGAATGATATTGATATTTGAAGCGCTGCGGCTGCCTTTCCTGAAACCATAAAGTATGTATCAGTGTGGGGTTTTTAGTATTGACAGGAATAATGGCGCTCAAGCTAATTCGCGCTGTGTTTATGTTATGCTAGGAGTATGTACGGTGCAAACCAGGTCAGGGATATGCCCTAAAACCCCGTGATGGTATGGATAGAAATCCACACAAATGAAGTAGGTACAGTCCCGGGCACACGTAATGAGGATATAATATCAGGAGAAATGTCTCATACTGCAGAAATGTAGAGGGTCTACACCAGAATGATAATCATAGGTGTTTAATATAGTAACAGAGCATAAGCAACCAGCCAAAGCAAAAGCAACCAGCCGACACGTGTTTCGTCACAAAGGGTAGTAACCCGTGACTCTTCAGGGCTGGGGAAGATACAAAACATAAAATAAACTGGCAAGAAAACAAACAGAGGATGTATAGGCCGAAAATAAAAATCATAAATACAAGTGGAAACCTGGTTACAAAACTTACACACAAAATGACAATGAAAGATCATTGCAACAAGATCAATAGGTCGAGCTGTGAATGTGTAGATGAAGAAAATAAATGGAATTGCAGACCAATAGGCGAAACAATCAGTACATGGTGAATGAGAAGCGACACAAGCCACAATGTGATAAAATTGTAAAGGCAGCCTGTAAAGGTAACAATCACGCACTATGCGGAACGTGTTGGAAATACATGCAATGGGGCGCCCAGTCATGACAACGAGCAGGTTCTAAAGCGGCTGTAAACGCAAAAACAGTGTTGGTGAAAGGTACTCAGGCGGAAGACCAACTAGATAAACATGGACTCCTAAATAGAGGATAGGTCACCCAGGGTTGAAAGGAGGACCTCTGGAACACAAAAGGTAAGACAAAACCGCATAGTGAACGAAATGGTGATCACGAGCAAGCTCCATAGTGAGCTAGACAGAGTGCGACTGAAAGACATGCAGAACAAGCGAAAGATCGATAAGGACACAGCCTAGTATGTGGCTCTGGAGGAATAGACGGCTGCCCTTAGTGTGTGCTACTAGTAGGTGAAAGAAAAAAGGGGGAAAGAGGGTAGAGACAAATACCTGAAAGGCGGTGCCAACAAGGTGGATTCTATGGAGAGGAAAAGGAAGCGGTAAGGGAAAGGGGTGAGCTGGAAAAGGAAAAGGTACGTACAGGGAAACTAGAGTGAAACCTTACCTAGTGACCGTTCAAGAATCCAAAACGGCAATGAAGAGCAGTGCGAACCACGGTAGGTGGACTACTGCCAAGTGTAAGGAAAAGAAGACGGATATCGCAGGGCGGCGGATAAGCCAATGAGGACTATTGACCTGAGAGAAGACGGAAAAAGGGAATGAGGTGAAGTGCCAAGGGTGGGAGGGATAGGGGGAGGGGGAAAGACGAAAAACTAGAGTATCGAGGTGACGAAGGCTTACCTTCAGGAATGTTGATGCAGTCTGTGGCGACGAAAGTAACCAAGTGCTAAGTAGCACAGGAGGGAATATTGAATTGGGCGTGCCAGGTCAGTAGTCCAGGCCGACAACGGCGGATGCGCCGGAGTACAGGAAACTAGAAAGTGAGAGAGGGGAGAAAGGGTGTAAGGAGATACACCAGGGATAGTGAGCTGACAAACAGTCTGCTCGTGTGGAGAGGACTGAGTCGCTTACCTGGGAGAAGTGGTGTTCAGGAAGGAAAATGGTTCCGGAAGATGGCCGGAAGAGGAGGGGCGGAGGCGGGGTTATAAAGGCACAGTGGAGAAAGACTAGACCGCAGAAGGACAAAAGCAGAGGTGGGCTACACAGGACGCCATGCATAGAGTGTACAAGTGTAGGAATTGGTGCTGTAAGAGGGATGTACGCCCCAAGTTGAAAGCAGAAGAAAAAGGAAAAAAGAAAATAACATAGGCTGAAATAAAGAAAGAAAAGGGAACAAACGTACATAAGATATAGACAAACCGATAGATAGAGGATGTTGAAAGGAGAGATGAAGGAGAAAATAGATGCAACATCTGAGAAAATGTTGTCCAACTCCTGTAATATGGAGTGCACGTCAGATGCTCGAAACAGAGATGTTAAAACCTGGAGGGAGAAAACAGAAAAGTAGTATACCATAATAAATGTATGCTCTCTGGATTACACGCATATACCAAAACTTCATGAGTGACACTATGAGAGAAATACTTGCATGATGCTTAGCCTAAAGCTAACAACCAAGTGACATGAGACATAATTAAGGTGACAACAGTGGGCGCCGCTGTGACATGACGTTCACCCGAATAGTAAAGCGAAGTGACATTAGACCAAAAGTAGTGACATAATAGCAACAATAGTGGGTGAGAATCACACAAGGTGACTAAAATTTCAAAACTCTATAATCCAATTAACAGATAGCTGTGAGATTCCTGTCTCCTAGAATCCACCTTGTTGGCACCGCCTTTCAGGTATTTGTCTCTACCCTCTTTCCCCCCCTTTTTTTCTTTCACCTACTAGTAGCACACACTAAGGGCAGCCGTCTATTCCCTCCAGAGCCACATACTAGGCTGTGTCCTTATCGATCTTTCGCTTGTTCTGCATGTCTTTCAGTCGCACTCGTCTAGCTCACTATGGAGCTTGCTCGTGATCACCATTTCGTTCACTATGCGGTTTTGTCTTACCTTTTGTGTTCCAGAGGTCCTCCTTTCAACCCTGGGTGACCTATCCTCTATTTAGGAGTCCATGTTTATCTAGTTGGTCTTCCGCCTGAGTACCTTTCACCAACACTGTTTTTGCGTTTACAGCCGCTTTTAGAACCTGCTCGTTGTCATGCTGGGCGCCCTCCATTGCATGTATTTCCAACACGTTCCGCATAGTGCGTGATTGTTACCTTTACAGGCTGCCTTTTCAATTTTATCACATTGTGGCTTGTGTCGCTTCTCATTCACCATGTACTGATTGTTTCGCCTATTGGTCTGTAATTCCATTTATTTTCTTCATCTACACATTCACAGCTCGACCTATTGATCTTGTTGCAATGATCTTTCATTGTCATTTTGTGTGTAAGTTTTGTAACCAGGTTTCCACTTGTATTTATGATTTTTATTTTCGGCCTATACATCCTCTGTTTGTTTTCTTGCCAGTTTATTTTATGTTTTGTATCTTCCCCAGCCCTGAAGAGTCACGGGTTACTACCCTTTGTGACGAAACACGTGTCGGCTGGTTGCTTTTGCTTTGGCTGGTTGCTTATGCTCTGTTACTATATTAAACACCTATGATTATCATTCTGGTGTAGACCCTCTACATTTCTGCAGTATGAGACATTTCTCCTGATATTATATCCTCATTACGTGTGCCCGGGACTGTACCTACTTCATTTGTGTGGATTTCTATCCATACCATCACGGGGGTTTTAGGACATATCCCCTGACCTGGTTTGCACCGTACATACTCCTAGCATAACATAAACACAGCGCGAATTAGCTTGAGCGCCATTATTCCTGTCAATACTAAAAACCCCACACTGATACATACTTTATGGTTTCAGGAAAGGCAGCCGCAGCGCTTCAAATATCAATATCATTCCTATCTGTTGATTAGGCTATGGATAGAGACAGGGTTGCATCAGAACTCTTTGACAACTTATCCAAAGGGATCACTATTAATGCAGCATCCACCAGTGGAAACCCATTACGTAGAGAAGGTCTCAAAGAGAAATTCGTAAGACTAGAGAGACTAAAGAGAACAGAGAATTCCAGATGGTGGGACAGTGCCACCTTAAAACAATATCTGAGGCTTAACAGGGTCCCAAGAGGACTTCGCTCCCAGATTTTTCCCACATTTGATGATTTGGACGATGATCTCTTAGGCAAATGGGAAGAAACTCTCACTTCTAACTCAAACACACTCATCAACATATTAATAGAGAACGCAGAACGCAAAGTAGCGAATCTCCAGATTGAAATTTCCAACTTAGAAAAAGAAATTGCAGACCTAGATTTAAAAGAAGCTACAGAAAAGAATTATGTCATCCTAAATGACATCCTGTCCAAACACCAGAACGAAATAAAAGACAGAAAGACCCGACAATTAAAAAGAGACGAAGCTGACTACAGAGAGGGACGTGTTTTTACTTTCGCTAGAAAATACGATCAGTTACTTCAGACCGCCACACCTGGTAACAAATTAATTAGACCGGACATTTCATCCATCTCATCCAGTTCCACCTCTCTCAACACCATTGCCAGCAGTGACAGTGAACCTGATAACCTAACAAACGACCTGAACAGATCTACCCTCAATAAATCATCTTTTTACGAGAGGTCCTAACGATACGAAGGAGAACCGGACACAACAAAGACTAGGAGGCCAGGACAGAAAACCCGTAGAGGGAAGAGGTCAGGACTCAGAAGAGTACAAGAAAAAACTAAGGTCTGGGGACGGGAAAAACAAATAGATTCACAAGATCAAGGTGTGCAGGTAGTTAACCTTTCATCACATACTCTGAACAGTGGGATGATCTCACTTCTTAGCAGAGGCTTAAGTTTCAATCCCCATGAACAAGGAGATACCTGTAGACACAAAATAGACCTCTTTAAATTTATTAGGGGTCTTAAGATCAGGAAACACTTCAGTAGTTTCCCTACCACCACTAAGACCATCAAGAATATCTGCACCGACAATTCTTTGGGTGTACAAAGTATCAAAGATATTCAGGACACCCATTTACTCCTGTCCCTTACGGACATGGTCGACCCTCCCATGAATATGGAAGATCTTCTTCTGGAACTGGATATTGACACAGACCTCACTCTTAACAGTGGTCTCAAGACGAAGTCTAGATGGACTCCTATTCTCCCGGGGGCAATTCTGTTGATATCTTTTACAACCTAGTTCTCACGGACATAGACAAACATGAAAAGAAAACTCTTCACTCGAAACATAGGACCAAAGACAACTTACGTAGATAAGAACGGGTGGCTCTCAAAACATTAAGTTCCAATCCTGATTTAATAATCAAAGAGGCCGACAAAGGAGGGAATGTCGTGGTTATGAACCACGCTGATTATCACAAGGAAATCCTTACTCAACTAGAGAACACCTCCTGTTATGAACAATTGAATCAAAATCCCACTGGTACACTCATTGTTAAGATCAATAAATACCTTTCTGATTGGCATGCTTTAGGTCTTATTGACGATCAGGAACTTCTTTATTTGAAGGTACACAGACCTGCATTCCCTTGGCTGTATACCCTTCCTAAGATACACAAACCGGGCCCTTTTCCAGCTGGTAGACCCATAGTATCAGGTATAGGCGGACCCACAGAGAGACTTGCCCAATATGTTGACCTCTTTCTGGGCCCCATGGTCAAGAATTTACCCTCACACATACAGGACACTAAACATATCTTGAGCATCCTAGCTGATGTCCAATGGCAACCGGATATGACTTTAGCAACCTTAGATGTGGTTTCTCTCTACACTACCATTGAACCAGAGGTTGGTCTCAAAGCCATCACCAGCCTTTTACACAACAGGCCAGCCACACTTTGGCAACACACCAACATGTTAATTGCCATGATGGACATCATTCTCAATAATAACTTCTTCCTCTACGACAATGTGTGGTACAAACAGACTAAAGGCGTAGCTATGGGCTCCAAATTTTCCCCATCATTTGCCAATCTCTACATGGGTGTTCTAGAATCCATTTGGATCTGGGGTATCAAAGGGAGCTCCATGGGTTGACTGCATAATCTATTGGGGACGCTACATAGATGACTGCCTTCTGCTATGGTCAGGGTCCCAAGACAAACTAGAAGAGTTTTTCACTTACCTTAACTCCAATGACATGAACATGAGGTTCACTAATGTTTGTAGCAAGTCGAGCATCACATTTCTCGATGTGGAACTCTAAATCAAGTCTAACACACTACATAGTCGACTATATAGGAAAGAGACGTCATGCAATGCCATCCTGCATGCAGAAAGTTCCCACCCCTCTAATCAACTTCAAGGGATACCCTACGGTGAATTCGTCAGAGCCAGAAGGAACTGTAGTGAGGAACCAGAATTCCAAAAATGCATCTCCAACATGAAATCTAGGTTCAAGGCTAGAGGTTATAATGCACATACCATAAATAAAGCTGAGAAAGGAATCCAAAAGTTAGAGAGACACAAAACTTTATGTGACAAAAACACAGTTACTAAACAGGATCAACCAGTTAGATTGATTACCGATTTTAGTGACATGGGTCTAGCCATAAAAAGGAGTCTTAACAAACATTGGGGTGTACTACTAGCAGATGTTACGCTTAAAGATGTCATCACCACGAGACCTCGGATCACCTATAGACGTGGTAGAACTCTTAAAACGAGACTCAGTCCTACTGTACCTCGTCCTCACAGCAGCCAATCATGGCTCAAAACACACACATTGGGTTTCTTTAAATGTGGTTGTTGTGGTGTCTGCAGATTTGCCCAGAATGGCATCAAAAATCTCACAGCAATCAACAAGAAGAAATACCTGATCAATTGCAACATCAATTGTAACACTAAATTTGTGATATACATTCTAGAGTGCACCTGTAAACTATGGTATGTAGGAAGCACCATCAGACCATTGAAAGAACGCATTGGTGAACACATCAGAGCACTCCAACGCCAGGATTCCAGATACCCCATGGCAGTACACGTAGCCACTTGTCCCACGCAAGCCTCCAAAAAACGCCTCTCGTTCTTCGGATTTGATGTGGCTGCCACTAACGCCAGAGGAGGCAACAGAGAACTGAGGCTCAGACGTCTGGAAGCAACATGGATCATGCGCCTTCAGACGGTGCAACATGGATTAAACACGGATCAGGAGCTTCATTATTTTTTAGGTGATTAATCACTGGTTACTGACTACTCCATGAACCATGAACCTCATTATTCCAGTCGGAATATTTGATGAACCAGACATTCTCGTACACCGTGCGTGTCTTTGTGATCAAGAACTTTTATCTTTTTGTCTAAGTCCAGAGACAGGAATCTCACAGCTATCTGTTAATTGGATTATAGAGTTTTGAAATTTTAGTCACCTTGTGTGATTCTCACCCACTATTGTTGCTATTATGTCACTACTTTTGGTCTAATGTCACTTCGCTTTACTATTCGGGTGAACGTCATGTCACAGCGGCGCCCACTATTGTCACCTTAATTATGTCTCATGTCACTTGGTTGTTAGCTTTAGGCTAAGCATCATGCGAGTATTTCTCTCATAGTGTCACTCATGAAGTTTTGGTATATGCGTGTAATCCAGAGAGCATACATTTATTATAGTATACTACTTTTCTGTTTTCTCCCTCCAGGTTTTAACATCTCTGTTTTGAGCATCTGACGTGCACTCCATATTACAGGAGTTAGACAACATTTTCTCAGATGTTGCATCTATTTTCTCCTTCATCTCTCCTTTCAACATCCTCTATCTATCGGTTTGTCTATATCTTATGTACGTTTGTTCCCTTTTCTTTCTTTATTTCAGCCTATGTTATTTTCTTTTTTCCTTTTTCTTCTGCTTTCAACTTGGGGCGTACATCCCTCTTACAGCACCAATTCCTACACTTGTACACTCTATGCATGGCGTCCTGTGTAGCCCACCTCTGCTTTTGTCCTTCTGCGGTCTAGTCTTTCTCCACCGTGCCTTTATAACCCCGCCTCCGCCCCTCCTCTTCCGGCCATCTTCCGGAACCATTTTCCTTCCTGAACACCACTTCTCCCAGGTAAGCAACTCAGTCCCCTCCACACGAGCAGACTGTTTGTCAGCTCACTATCCCTGGTGTATCTCCTTACACCCTTTCTCCCCCTCTCTCACTTTCTAGTTTCCTGTACTCCGGCGCATCCGCCGTTGTCGTCCTGGACTACTGACCTGGCACGCCCAATTCAATATTCCCTCCTGTGCTACTTAGCACTTGGTTACTTTCGTCGCCACATACTGCATCAACATTCCTGAAGGTAAGCCTTCGTCACCTCGATACTCTAGTTTTTTCGTCTTTCACCCTCCCCCCTATCCCTCCCACCCTTGGCACTTCACCTCATTCCCATTTTCCGTCTTCTCTCAGGTCAATAGTCCTCATTGGCTTATCCGCCGCCTTGCGATATCCGTCTTCCTTTCCTTACACTTGGCAGTAGTCCACCTTCCGTGGTTCGCACTGCTCTTCATTGCCGTTTTGGATTCTTGAACGGTCACTAGGTAAGGTTTCACTCTAGTTTCCCTGTACGTACCTTTTCCTTTTCCAGCTCACCCCTTTCGCTTACCGCTTTTCCTTTTCCTCTCCATAGAATCCACCTTGTTGGCACCGCCTTTCAGGTATTTGTCTCTACCCTCTTTCCCCCCCTTTTTTTCTTTCACCTACTAGTAGCACACACTAAGGGCAGTCGTCTATTCCCTCCAGAGCCACATACTAGGCTGTGTCCTTATCGATCTTTCGCTTGTTCTGCATGTCTTTCAGTCGCACTCGTCTAGCTCACTATGGAGCTTGCTCGTGATCACCATTTCGTTCACTATGCGGTTTTGTCTTACCTTTTGTGTTCCAGAGTTCCTCCTTTCAACCCTGGGTGACCTATCCTCTATTTAGGAGTCCATGTTTATCTAGTTGGTCTTCCGCCTGAGTACCTTTCACCAACACTGTTTTTGCGTTTACAGCCGCTTTTAGAACCTGCTCGTTGTCATGACTGGGCGCCCTCCATTGCATGTATTTCCAACACGTTCCGCATAGTGCGTGATTGTTACCTTTACAGGCTGCCTTTTCAATTTTATCACATTGTGGCTTGTGTCGCTTCTCATTCACCATGTACTGATTGTTTCGCCTATTGGTCTGCAATTCCATTTATTTTCTTCATCTACACATTCACAGCTCGACCTATTGATCTTGTTGCAATGATCTTTCATTGTCATTTTGTGTGTAAGTTTTGTAACCAGGTTTCCACTTGTATTTATGATTTTTATTTTCGGCCTATACATCCTCTGTTTGTTTTCTTGCCAGTTTATTTTATGTTTTGTATCTTCCCCAGCCCTGAAGAGTCACGGGTTACTACCCTTTGTGACGAAACACGTGTCGGCTGGTTGCTTTTGCTTTGGCTGGTTGCTTATGCTCTGTTACTATATTAAACACCTATGATTATCATTCTGGTGTAGACCCTCTACATTTCTGCAGTATGAGACATTTCTCCTGATATTATTTTATTTTAATTTTATTTATTTATTTATTTAATTTATAAAGTTTTATATAGCGCGAACAAGATCCCGAGGGATATCAGAGCGCTTTACAAGGACGGAAAGTAAGTCAACATTCAAATAATGACAACAGATATGGAAGCACACCCGGAGGTTATCGCCTTCATTCTAACCACCTAACCGAGTATTTCACAGACAAAAGAGACACAGATAGTAGTACAATAACCAGGTATGAAGCAGGCTTAGAGAGGAGATATAACCTACGGTGTGGAAGGGCCTAATTCCAGTATCGGTCATAGGTAGGGATAAACAGACATAATACTCGCACACATCGGACCAATGAAACACGGGGAGTAATACGCTATGCAAAGATAAGACAGGCTTCTAAATGCGGTGAGGAAGCATAACAACAAAAGAGTGAACAATGGCTGCAGTCAAAATGTGGACGAGCACGTGATCATTGTCTACAATTAAGGTAAAAATGTGTTCATTAGGAATCTTTTGGCTTCCAGTTTGAAAGTAATCGTTGAAGAGATTGTGCGTAATTCCGGTGGAAGAGAGTTCCAAATCCTGGGGGCTGCTCCAGAGAAGGCTCGGACACCAGTTCTCTTTTTTCGAAAAATGGGAGGTTTCAGGAGGAGGGTGATAGCACTTCTTGAGGCTCTACCACCGCAAGATAGTTCCAGATTTTGAGTTAGGTATTTTGGAGTTTTGAGATACAGGGCTTTGTGCGCCAAAACGGCAATCTTTAGCTGAATTCGAGCTTCAAAGGGCAACCAATTAAGAGATTTTAAAATGGGAGATATGTGCTCTCTACGTTTGGTGTCTGTAACCAGTCTGGCCGCTGTGTTCAGTGAAGCCCTTAGGGGAGCCAGCGTGTATTTGGGAAGGCCACAGAGCGTGGCGCTACCATAGTCCAGTCTCGGTAGGACCAGGGCCTGTACCACATGTTTAAAGTCTTTCTGTGGGAGAAAAGGCTTTATGTTTCTGAGTGTCCTCATTAGGTGATTAGCTCCCTTACAGACATTGCTGATATGAGCTTGGTGACATGGTTCGGGGGAGAGATGAGAAGAAATTCCGTTTTAGAAGTGTTTAGTAGTAGATGGTTCTCTGTTAACCAGTTTTGTGTAATATTTAGGGTAGTGTTGAGTGAGATTAGGTTGTCCGGGGATGAGATTTTCACATAAAGTTGTGTGTCGTCAGCGTACATATGGAAGAGAGTGTTCGAAGCGTTTAGAAGATTAGCTAATGGTTCCAAGAAAAGGTTAAAGAGGATAGGAGATAGGGCGGACCCTTGGGGTACACCCATGAGAACTGGGGATGGCTGGGAGAGGGAGTGATTTGCCTTGATTCTTTGTGATCTGTTGTGAAGGAAGGATGAGAACCATTGGAACACCAGGCCCGAGAATCCCATCCTGTTCTTCAGAATGGACAGAAGGTTGTCGTGATTGACCATGTCGAAGGCGGAAGAGAGATCCAGTAGTATTAGGAGGCAGGCATCATTTTGGTCCAGCATTTTTAGGATGTCATCCATAACGTGCGAAAGAGCCGATTCAGTACTGTGCCCCTTCCGAAAGCCGGATTGATGCTGGTCTAGGAGTTGGAAATTCTCTATGTGAACACAGAGTTGGGACAGTACGCATTTTTCAAGTAGTTTGGCTAAGGTGGGGATGTTGGAGATAGGGCGGAAATTATTAAGGTCAGATTTATCTGCGTTAGGTTTTTTAGGATAGGAGACACTTGCGCTGCTTTTAGGCATTCTGGGATCATGCCTTGTGATAGGGAAGCATTTACAATTCTTGTCCAAGTGGGAATGAGTACATTCTTGATGTCTTTGAAGATGGCCGGTGGCAGCGGGTCACTGAAGTGGTTAGAAGGATTGATGTTCTGGAGAATCTTGTTGATGTCGCTTTCACTGAATGGTGAAAAAGTGTCCCAAGTCGCATTGTTCTTGGTGCTCAATATGTGCTTTTCTGAGGGATCAAAGGGTGGGTCAGACCCTGGGGATGGTAATAGCGCCTTCTTAGTGGCGAGTTCAATGTTGATGAGCCTTGATTTCTCAGTAAAGAAAGCAGCAAGATCATCGCAAGAAGGTGGGCAGCTTTCCGAAACAGAGTTAATCGGGCCTACCGCTGACTGCTGTTTGATCAGCTCGAATAGTTTCTTGGGCCGGTTAGCAGCTTGTGAAAGTTGGAGTTTGAAGTAATCAGCTTTGGCACTCTTGATTTGTTTGTTGTACGTGCTTCTAACGTCTCTAAGAAGTTTCAAATGATCCAGGGATGGATTGGATCTCCAGGCGCGTTCAGCTGCTCTAAGATTGCGGCGCTCCGTGTTTAGATTGACATTGAACCAAGGTTTAGATATTTTTGTTGAGGAGTTTCTTTGTTGGAGCGGAGCGATGATCATCCAAGATGTTGGAGATGGTCGAGTTGTAGGAATCCGTGAGTGACTGGACGTCAACCAAATCTGCTTGGGATGAGAGGGCTGAATTAAATAGGATTGCTAGATCATCTGAGTCTAATGATCTGAGGTCTCTTTTCCAGATCTTTGATTTCGTAGGATGTGCCTTCCTCAGCGATACCTCCTTGTTAATGTAGAATAAAATGGAGTGGTGATCGGACCAATCGCAAGGCGTAATATTCTCTAATGTGATGGTCTGCGCATTCGCGATGATCAGGTCTAAAGTGTCTCCTTTATTGTGAGTTGGTTGGTCACAGTGCTGAGTAAGATCATGATCATTCAGAAATGCTTTGAGGCAAGAAACAGCATGGTCGTTGGGGATGGACCAGTGGAGGTTGAAATCACCAAGGAAAATTTGGGAAAAGGCTGAGTCGACATTGCCAGTGATGACTTCCATTAGATGCTCGATGAAAGGGAGATTTTCTCCCGGGGGGTGGTAAAAAGTGTGGAGTTTGCAAATCGGCAGGTTATTCGAAGAGATGCTGAGACAAAGGTATTCACATGAGGAGGGTGAGGAGGAATCTGAGTGAGAAATCGAGAGAGTGTTCCTGTGAATACACGCTAAGCCACCCCCCAACTTCCGGGCTCTGTCAAGCCTAATTATGTCGTGAGTAGGAGGTACTAGCAGGTCAAGAATAGGGGTGGAGGAAGGATTTAGCCAGGTTTCAGTAAGGATGATGATGTCTAAATCATTGTGCTGGATGAGATCAAAGATGTCAGAGGCATGTTTATTAGCGGACCTACAGTTGAGTAAAACACATTTGAGTCGTGGTGGATTGGAGTGGGAGGGAGACTGTTTGACTTTCACACTCAAGAGATTGTCCTTATTGATGACTCTAGGATTGTGCGGGGAATCTCTGTATGGGTTAGAGTGTAAGGTTTCAATTTTGCGCGGCGGAGTCAAAGTGGGGGTGGAGCTAGGACAGTAATATTTGGGCAGGATATTGAGATCATTGGGGTCCTGGTAGGACTCACATCTTCTGGGACGAGAGGGCGTGTTAGCTAAAGGAATGGTTTGCAGGACAGGGGAGGCTAGAGACTTGTCCATGTGTTCACTCTGACTAGGGGAGGCTCTGGGTAGGATCGCAGAGGTAAGGAAGGAGCTGATCGCAGGGAACAGATCATGTGAGAGGGCTTTAAGGTCATGTAGTTCAGTAGTAAGGAGGTGCAGCTGAAGGGATATATCATCCAGGCGCGTAGCAAGGTCTGAGAGGGGTAAAGGGAGTGTTGGGAGAGTAGGCGGAGGAAGGGTGCCTAGGTGTACTCTCTTGGGGTTCAAGGTGATGGGGGGTTGCTGCAGGTGGGGAGCTGATCCCTTGGGAGTAGCGGAGATCCTTGACCATTAGGTACCAAGGTTGAAGCATTAGGGGGGGTAACATGTCCCTTAAGTTGGGGGACAGCTATATTCCTGACGGAAGAGGACGGGCTTGAGATAATCAGGTCTATGGAGGGCATTTGCCCACTCACCACCCTAGTAGGAGTCGTGGGGAGAGGGATGACGGAAGAGGGAACATTCACTGAAGGTGAAGGTAGTGGGGCACATGATGATCTCTCATAGTGAGGAGCAGATATTATCTGCTTAAGTTGTTGACCGACGGGTGAACCCGGAGTTGCTCTCACAATCTGAGGACGGAGTCTAGCGGGTTGGTGCACCTCAATAGGGGATGATACAGGGGGTAAGGCCGCTCTGAGGTCATCTGAGGAAGAGAAGTGATTCAGGGGGAGTGAGGGCCTATTCCGAGTGGTAGGAGGAGGGCTAGTGGCGATCTGGGTGATTGATGGGTGCGAGAGAGTGACATTAATATTCGCAGATACCGCGTTTTTGAGTAAAGGGAATATAGATGCTGTCTTGATTAGATTGACATTGGAAGCTTGGATTAGAATGATCCCATTGTTAAAGAGGGTGATGGTGGTACTGGCGTTGAGCAAGGACGAGGGCGCTGTAGTGAGTTTGAAGCCGTGAGGTGTTTTCCTGGTACCAGATATTCGGAGCAAAGAGTAGCGGACTCTTCGCCAGCAAGCTCTTTTCCTCGTATAGAAAATAAGGTCATTAACTTTACTGCCATTGTTTGTGCTAAAATAGACGTCAGAGATTAAGGTTTCTGGCTTAGACCTCAGAATGTGATGTTTGTGCTTTTTAGCTGCATTTTTCGATAGATTGGGTGGGTAGTTGATGATGTATCCTCATTACGTGTGCCCGGGACTGTACCTACTTCATTTGTGTGGATTTCTATCCATACCATCACGGGGGTTTTAGGGCATATCCCCTGACCTGGTTTGCACCGTACATACTCCTAGCATAACATAAACACAGCGCGAATTAGCTTGAGCGCCATTATTCCTGTCAATACTAAAAACCCCACACTGATACATACTTTATGGTTTCAGGAAAGGCAGCCGCAGCGCTTCAAATATCAATATCATTCCTATCTGTTGATTAGGCTATGGATAGAGACAGGGTCGCATCAGAACTCTTTGACAACTTATCCAAAGGGATCACTATTAATGCAGCATCCACCAGTGGAAACCCATTACGTAGAGAAGGTCTCAAAGAGAAATTCGTAAGACTAGAGAGACTAAAGAGAACAGAGAATTCCAGATGGTGGGACAGTGCCACCTTAAAACAATATCTGAGGCTTAACAGGGTCCCAAGAGGACTTCGCTCCCAGATTTTTCCCACATTTGATGATTTGGACGATGATCTTTTAGGCAAATGGGAAGAAACTCTCACTTCTAACTCAAACACACTCATCAACATATTAATAGAGAACGCAGAACGCAAAGTAGCGAATCTCCAGATTGAAATTTCCAACTTAGAAAAAGAAATTGCAGACCTAGATTTAAAAGAAGCTACAGAAAAGAATTATGTCATCCTAAATGACATCCTGTCCAAACACCAGAACGAAATAAAAGACAGAAAGACCCGACAATTAAAAAGAGACGAAGCTGACTACAGAGAGGGACGTGTTTTTACTTTCGCTAGAAAATACGATCAGTTACTTCAGACCGCCACACCTGGTAACAAATTAATTAGACCGGACATTTCATCCATCTCATCCAGTTCCACCTCTCTCAACACCATTGCCAGCAGTGACAGTGAACCTGATAAACTAACAAACGACCTGAACAGATCTACCCTCAATAAATCATCTTTTTTACGAGAGGTCCTAACGATACGAAGGGAGAACCGGACACAACAAATACTAGGAGGCCAAGACAGAAAACCCGTAGAGGGAAGAGGTCAGGACTCAGAAGAGTACAAGAAGAAACTAAGGTCTGGGGACGGGAAAAACAAATAGATTCACAAGATCAAGGTGTGCAGGTAGTTAACCTTTCATCACATACTCTGAACAGTGGGATGATCTCACTTCTTAGCAGAGGCTTAAGTTTCAATCCCCATGAACAAGGAGATACCTGTAGACACAAAATAGACCTCTTTAAATTTATTAGGGGTCTTAAGATCAGGAAACACTTCAGTAGTTTCCCTACCACCACTAAGACCATCAAGAATATCTGCACCGACAATTCTTTGGGTGTACAAAGTATCAAAGATATTCAGGACACCCATTTACTCCTGTCCCTTACGGACATGGACGACCCTCCCATGAATATGGAAGATCTTCTTCTGGAACTGGATATTGACACAGACCTCACTCTTAACAGTGGTCTCAAGACGAAGTCTAGATGGACTCCTATTCTCCCGGGGGGCAATTCTGTTGATATCTTTTACAACCTAGTTCTCACGGACATAGACAAACATGAAAAGAAAACTCTTCACTCGAAACATAGGACCAAAGACAACTTACGTAGATAAGAACGGGTGGCTCTCAAAACATTAAGTTCCAATCCTGATTTAATAATCAAAGAGGCCGACAAAGGAGGGAATGTCGTGGTTATGAACCACGCTGATTATCACAAGGAAATCCTTACTCAACTAGAGAACACCTCCTGTTATGAACAATTGAATCAAAATCCCACTGGTACACTCATTGTTAAGATCAATAAATACCTTTCTGATTGGCATGCTTTAGGTCTTATTGACGATCAGGAACTTCTTTATTTGAAGGTACACAGACCTGCATTCCCTTGGCTGTATACCCTTCCTAAGATACACAAACCGGGCCCTTTTCCAGCTGGTAGACCCATAGTATCAGGTATAGGCGGACCCACAGAGAGACTTGCCCAATATGTTGACCTCTTTCTGGGCCCCTTGGTCAAGAATTGACCCTCACACATACAGGACACTAAACATATCTTGAGCATCCTAGCTGATGTCCAATGGCAACCGGATATGACTTTAGCAACCTTAGATGTGTTTTCTCTCTACACTACCATTGAACCAGAGGTTGGTCTCAAAGCCATCACCAGCCTTTTACACAACAGGCCAGCCACACTTTGGCAACACATCAACATGTTAATTGCCATGATGGACATCATTCTCAATAATAACTTCTTCCTCTACGACAATGTGTGGTACAAACAGACTAAAGGCGTAGCTATGGGCTCCAAATTTTCCCCATCATTTGCCAATCTCTACATGGGTGTTCTAGAATCCATTTGGATCTGGGGTATCAAGGGAGCTCCATGGGTTGACTGCATAATCTATTGGGGACGCTACATAGATGACTGCCTTCTGCTATGGTCAGGGTCCCAAGACAAACTAGAAGAGTTTTTCACTTACCTTAACTCCAATGACATGAACATGAGGTTCACTAATGTTTGTAGCAAGTCGAGCATCACATTTCTCGATGTGGAACTCTACATCAAGTCTAACACACTACATAGTCGACTATATAGGAAAGAGACGTCATGCAATGCCATCCTGCATGCAGAAAGTTCCCACCCCTCTAATCAACTTCAAGGGATACCCTACGGTGAATTCAGTCAGAGCCAGAAGGAACTGTAGTGAGGAACCAGAATTCCAAAAATGCATCTCCAACATGAAATCTAGGTTCAAGGCTAGAGGTTATAATGCACATACCATAAATAAAGCTGAGAAAAGAATCCAAAAGTTAGAGAGACACGAAACTTTATGTGACAAAAACACAGTTACTAAACAGGATCAACCAGTTAGATTGATTACCGATTTTAGTGACATGGGTCTAGCCATAAAAGGAGTCTTAACAAACATTGGGGTGTACTACTAGCAGATGTTACGCTTAAAGATGTCATCACCACGAGACCTCGGATCACCTATAGACGTGGTAGAACTCTTAAAACGAGACTCAGTCCTACTGTACCTCGTCCTCACAGCAGCCAATCATGGCTCAAAACACACACATTGGGTTTCTTTAAATGTGGTTGTTGTGGTGTCTGCAGATTTGCCCAGAATGGCATCAAAAATCTCACAGCAATCAACAAGAAGAAATACCTGATCAATTGCAACATCAATTGTAACACTAAATTTGTGATATACATTCTAGAGTGCACCTGTAAACTATGGTATGTAGGAAGCACCATCAGACCATTGAAAGAACGCATTGGTGAACACATCAGAGCACTCCAACGCCAGGATTCCAGATACCCCATGGCAGTACACGTAGCCACTTGTCCCACGCAAGCCTCCAAAAAATGCCTCTCGTTCTTCGGATTTGATGTGGCTGCCACTAACGCCAGAGGAGGCAACAGAGAACTGAGGCTCAGATGTCTGGAAGCAACATGGATCATGCGCCTTCAGACGGTGCAACATGGATTAAACACGGATCATGAGCTTCAGTATTTTTTAGGTGATTAATCACTGGTTACTGACTACTCCATGAACCATGAACCTCATTATTCCAGTCGGAATATTTGATGAACCAGACATTCTCGTACACCGTGCGTGTCTTTGTGATCAAGAACTTTTATCTTTTTGTCTAAGTCCAGAGACAGGAATCTCACAGCTATCTGTTAATTGGATTATAGAGTTTTGAAATTTTAGTCACCTTGTGTGATTCTCACCCACTATTGTTGCTATTATGTCACTACTTTTGGTCTAATGTCACTTCGCTTTACTATTCGGGTGAACGTCATGTCACAGTGGCGCCCACTATTGTCACCTTAATTATGTCTCATGTCACTTGGTTGTTAGCTTTAGGCTAAGCATCATGCGAGTATTTCTCTCATAGTGTCACTCATGAAGTTTTGGTATATGCGTGTAATCCAGAGAGCATACATTTATTATAGTATACTACTTTTCTGTTTTCTCCCTCCAGGTTTTAACATCTCTGTTTCGAGCATCTGACGTGCACTCCATATTACAGGAGTTAGACAACATTTTCTCAGATGTTGCATCTATTTTCTCCTTCATCTCTCCTTTCAACATCCTCTATCTATCGGTTTGTCTATATCTTATGTACGTTTGTTCCCTTTTCTTTCTTTATTTCAGCCTATGTTATTTTCTTTTTTCCTTTTTCTTCTGCTTTCAACTTGGGGCGTACATCCCTCTTACAGCATCAATTCCTACACTTGTACACTCTATGCATGGCGTCCTGTGTAGCCCACCTCTGCTTTTGTCCTTCTGCGGTCTAGTCTTTCTCCACCGTGCCTTTATAACCCCGCCTCCGCCCCTCCTCTTCCGGCCATCTTCCGGAACCATTTTCCTTCCTGAACACCACTTCTCCCAGGTAAGCGACTCAGTCCCCTCCACACGAGCAGACTGTTTGTCAGCTCACTATCCCTGGTGTATCTCCTTACACCCTTTCTCCCCCTCTCTCACTTTCTAGTTTCCTGTACTCCGGCGCATCCGCCGTTGTCGTCCTGGACTACTGACCTGGCACGCCCAATTCAATATTCCCTCCTGTGCTACTTAGCACTTGGTTACTTTCGTCGCCACAGACTGCATAAACATTCCTGAAGGTAAGCCTTCGTCACCTCGATACTCTAGTTTTTTCGTCTTTCCCCCTCCCCCCTATCCCTCCCACCCTTGGCACTTCACCTCATTCCCATTTTCCGTCGTCTCTCAGGTCAATAGTCCTCATTGGCTTATCCACCGCCCGGCGATATCCGTCTTCCTTTCCTTACACTTGGCAGTAGTCCACCTACCGTGGTTCGCACTGCTCTTCATTGCCGTTTTGGATTCTTGAACGGTCACTAGGTAAGGTTTCACTCTAGTTTCCCTGTACGTACCTTTTCCTTTTCCAGCTCACCCCTTTCCCTTACTGCTTTTCCTTTTCCTCTCCATAGAATCCACCTTGTTGGCACCGCCTTTCAGGTATTTGTCTCTACCCTCTTTCCCCCCCTTTTTTTCTTTCACCTACTAGTAGCACACACTAAGGGCAGCCGTCTATTCCCTCCAGAGCCACATACTAGGCTGTGTCCTTATCGATCTTTCGCTTGTTCTGCATGTCTTTCAGTCGCACTCGTCTAGCTCACTATGGAGCTTGCTCGTGATCACCATTTCGTTCACTATGCGGTTTTGTCTTACCTTTTGTGTTCCAGAGGTCCTCCTTTCAACCCTGGGTGACCTATCCTCTATTTAGGAGTCAATGTTTATCTAGTTGGTCTTCCGCCTGAGTACCTTTCACCAACACTGTTTTTGCGTTTACAGCCGCTTTTAGAACCTGCTCGTTGTCATGACTGGGCGCCCTCCATTGCATGTATTTCCAACACGTTCCGCATAGTGCGTGATTGTTACCTTTACAGGCTGCCTTTTCAATTTTATCACATTGTGGCTTGTGTAGCTTCTCATTCACCATGTACTGATTGTTTCGCCTATTGGTCTGCAATTCCATTTATTTTCTTCATCTACACATTCACAGCTCGACCTATTGATCTTGTTGCAATGATCTTTCATTGTCATTTTGTGTGTAAGTTTTGTAACCAGGTTTCCACTTGTATTTATGATTTTTATTTTCGGCCTATACATCCTCTGTTTGTTTTCTTGCCAGTTTATTTTATGTTTTGTATCTTCCCCAGCCCTGAAGAGTCACGGGTTACTACCCTTTGTGACGAAACACGTGTCGGCTGGTTGCTTTTGCTTTGGCTGGTTGCTTATGCTCTGTTACTATATTAAACACCTATGATTATCATTCTGGTGTAGACTGTAGGAGAGTAGGATCTGCTTCACATGGGTACCCCCACTTTTTGCTGATGCTTCACTGTTTTTCGACATTAGTCTGGCTGGGGCCCTGCTAATCAGAACCCCAGCCTAGCTGCTTCCTCTCTAAAATGGTTTCCATGTGCCTTAGGCACATCTCTGATTGGGATCTGGAGTGCCCTTATAAGTCCCTAGTATATGGTATACTATGTACCAAGGGCATAGGTACCTCAGAGGCCTGCCAGGGGCTGCAGCATGTATTATGCCACCCCTGGAAGGCCATCCAAACTGACACCACAGGTCTGCTACTGCAGCCTGGGTAAGGTGGTGCATGCACCCCTTACTGTGATATAGGTTACCTATATCACTAAATACATACACACATATAAACCTATAAGTCACTCCTAAGGCAGGCCTTATCAATCCTAAAGGCAGAGTGCGTGGTTCCTATGTGAGAGGGTGCCCCTGCATGAGCAGGGCCCCTCTGCAGCGTTCGGAGACCATCTCTGATGCTGTTTGTAGTGCAGCCTGACCATATACTCTTAAGCGCATTATATCCTCGCGGTAAAATGCTAACTTTGGAATGGCTGCACCTAAACATGTCGTGTTTGGTGTCAAACATCTTGGAATACTACCCCCGCCAATCCTGGCGGCGGGGGTAGCATTCCACCCTTCTAGAGGGAAAGACATGTTAACTCTGACGAGTCCGGTAACTTCTTTCCAGAGCCCTGGCATCACAAAATGGATGCTGCTGCCACAGACACGAGTCTGGCCTCCTGCTGCTGGACGAAACTCCGGCAGGGGAGGCCTGGACAATAGGTTTCCTGTCCCAGGGAGGTGTGACCACCTCCCCAGACAGGACAATGTGTATTGGGGCTGGGCGGGAGCACTTTCGGGTGCTTTGAAGTCCTGCACTGGGGGCACATTTGGTGTCCCTGTGCATACCCCAGTTCAAACCGGATCAGGGGCTTGCAGCCCCTGCTTTGGCGCGAACTGGACAAACGGAAAGGGGTGTAGCCACCCCTCTGCCCTGACCCACCCATAGGTGGGGCCACAGAGTAGTCCATCCCCTATTTTTAGAATAAAGGTAGGAACCCAGTCCTTAGGACTTTAGATTATACCTGGACGAAACTCTGAAACTGAATCCTGGACCTTCGACGCTCTACTCACGATTAGAGGACTGAAGAATCTCCCTTGGGGTCAAGGAGTGACTCCCCTGCTTGGCAGGCACCAAAGAAGCATCTGTCCGGTTCGCATTACTGAAGCTCCCGTTGGACGCCGAAGTCATCGCATCACCAGAGGTAGATTCTCAGACTTCCCGAGGCTACCCTGAGTCCCCAGCAAAGCTGAGGCCCGTGGCTATCGTGGGTGACTTGAGACCGTGACCCCTGGACACCGAGCACACTTGCAAGTGCACCATCTTCTGGGTCTCCCAAGAAGTCGTGCTTTGGGCTCCGAGTAGCTCTAGCCTCCAGCACCACCTGCACCGAAGATCACTGGCCCCCACTCCACGAGTGTCCTGTAAGCCAGCTCCACGTGCGGCATCACGAGGCTCCTTCGCGGTCGCTAGCCCGTTGGCTAGTAGCCCTTAACGAAGGCCAATCTTTTCTTTACTTGGCAGTCTGGTTGCTCCAGGCCTGCCCTCACTTACCATCGCTGGGTGAGTTCTCCAGACCTTGTTGGTCTGCATCATCGACGATCTGCATCTTACTCGAGACTTGCCGTTGCCAAGGCTTGTTGGGTCCAATCTGGTCGCCGACACCTCTGCACTCGACAGACATCGAGCAACAGCCCGAATCCTGCTTCTGGTCACCGACAACGCCTCCTGGACCTCGTGGCTGAAGAGTCAAGATGACCGTCAGCGAACCTGAAGCACTCAACATCGGTGGGCATCTGTGCATCGCCTCCCTGGTCACTGGCTAGTGACCCAGACTCTGTCCCCTCTGCTTTCAGGTTCTTCAGAACTCCGGTCCACTCTTGGATCCACCCGGACACTTTTCTCCTGGTCGCTAGCCGCACTTTGCAGCAGATCGCCATTCGAAACGACGACGAAACCCGACCCCGAAAGGCACCTATGCACCCGGCTTCCCTGGGTGAGGTAACACGAGTACTCCGGTGCTCCCGTGGGTAGAGACTCTTCAAAGTCCTAGATCTCAAAGGGTTTTGTCCTAGTCCTCTTTTAAGTGTCCCTTTCCTCTATTTTCCCGATCCCGACTTTCTCCATAGAAGTTAACGGCGTATCGCGGTTGTGTATTTACACTGCACGCGTCTCCCGTGGGTCCCCTGTGTCACTACCTTGGGTGGTTCCTTGTGGTCCAAGCACTTCTAGAGGCTCTAGGCCTAGTGTCTAGTTCAGTCGTGGTTCGCATACCACTTTATTGGTATATGGTTTGAGTACGCCCCTAGGGCCCAAACGTGTATTTGTGCTATTACTGTGATTTAAGATCTTATAACCTATGTACTTCGAACTCTAGCCTCATAAAGAGACTAGAGGGGTGTGTTTAGTAATAAATACATATATTTTGAATATATACCTGGTGTGGTGCTCTTTCATTTGGTCACTCAAGAGATTATAGACTGGTAAAACAAGCTGCTTTACATTCCTTCAAGACTTAGCCTGAAGGCTGCTCTCCACAGCTACCACTAGGATAGCTTTCAATAAGGTTGTCTTTAACCTACCTACCATAAGAGTCGATTTGGACTGGTGCAAGGTGCCCACTATAATTAGTGGACAGCATATGCCAGGCCAACTTCTCACATTGGTGTGCAGCGTGTGGGATTCCAGCTTGCTATTGTTTTACCAGATAATCTCAATTGAATTGATCAACTGAAAACCACTAAAGGTACCTAAGGTACATATAATTTAAGCTTAGAATAACAGTAAGTTCTACTGAACTTAGAGTTGTGTGTTAAGGGATAGCACAACCCTTTCTACAACTCAAGAGAGTTTAGTAGGCCACACTAGAGTAGGTAGTGCATACACCACACCACACTAGTAATGTCTTTAAAAGCAGGATCCAAAGATGCCTTGCAGGAAGCCAATGAGCTTCCACCCTCCAAGTATGATACACTCCCATTCTTGGAATTGAGAGCTTTGTGTAACGTGAGGAAATTAAGGACAGGCCAAAGTCCCACCACCCAACACCTCCAGGAGTTGTTGGTGGCTTATGATCTTAGTAAGTCCTCAGAGACTGAAGGGGTAGGAGCAGAGGGTGGGCCAGCAGATGAGGAAGGGGCCAGGGGTACCACTACCCCCAGCCCCCTCTGAAACTGACCAGGAGGGTGACAATGACCCTGACCTGGAGAACCCAATCCCTTCTGGGGAAGATGAAGATGAGGATCTAGAGAACCACACCTTTGTCCCCCAGGAAGGATTATGAGTGTGCTCAGAAAGTCTAGGTCTCCTTCTCAGGAGTCTAACCACTCTGGCACCTCAATAGGGAGCTCTGTTTCTTCTCACAGGAGGGAATCCTCTCATGAGAGAAGAAAGAGACTGGTCCAGTATGAGGAAACTCAACTAGAGATCAGGAAGAAGCAATTGGCTTTAGATAGAGAATCCCTAGATCTCCTTAGAGAGAGAAGAAAGTTGGGACTAGAGTCCCATGGTGGCAGCCATGTCCCTAGAGATAGGGAAAGGTCCTATGACCATAGGAACCTGAGCAAGATTGTCCCTCCCTACCAGAGTGGGGATGATATCCACAAATGGATAACTGCTTTAGAGAGGGCCTGTAAAGTACAGAAGGTCCCTCAGGAGCAGTGGGCAGCAATCTTGTGGCTCTCCTTTGCTGACAAAGGTAGAGACAAGCTCCTCACTGTTAGAGAGGAGGATGCTGACAATTACAAGGTCTTGAAGAGTGCTCTTATTGATGGGTTTGGCCTAACCACTGAACAGTACAGGTTGAAGTTCAGAGACACCCAAAAAGCACAGACTCAAGACTGGGTAGACTATGTGGATTGTTCTGCCAAGGCTCTGGAAGGCTGGTTGATGGGCAGTAAGGTGTGTGACTTCTCAGGATTGTATAATCTGATAATGAGGGAGCAGATTCTTAATAACTGTCAAAATCAGCTGTTGCATCAATACCTGGTTGACTCTGATCTGACCTCTCCCCAAGAATTGGGAAAGAAGGCAGACAAATGGGTCAGAACCAGGGTGAAGCAGAAGGTACAGAACCAAGGTGGGGAAACCAAGAAGCAAGATGCTAAGAACTCTGACAAGGGTGGGGAGAAGGGTAAAGATCAAAAGTCTTCATCAGGCCCCCAAAAATCTTCTTCTGGTGGGGATTCCCAGTCTACCAAGGGTAAAGGCCAAAGAAAACCATGGTGCAAGGTCTGTAAGCAAAAGACCCACTGGACCAGTGATTGCACCAAGTCCAAAGACTCCAGTCCAGCACCCACCAATGCCCCTAAGGCACCTGTTCCCCCTAGTACAGTTGGTGGAAGTGCTCCAGCAAAGGGTTTAGTAGGGTTCACCCTGGGAACTGAGTTGGGCTCTGACCTAGTTAGAGAACTGACTCAGGCTGTGTTAGTCTGTGATGGAGGCATGGATGTGCCCTCCTCTATGAGTCCCAGTAATCTGGGCAAGTACAGACAACAGCCTTTAATCAATGGACGAGAGGCTTTGGCATTTAGGGACACAGGGGCAAGTGTCACAATGGTGACACAAGACCTTGTGCTACCTGGGCAAGTTATGCTTGGTGAGATGTACCAAGTGACCAATGCTAGCAATGTCAGAACAGACCATACTCTGGCAGTTGTTAACTTCTCCTGGGGAGGGGTAACTGGCCTTAAGAAGGTTGTGGTAAGTGCAAACCTACCAGTCGAATGCTTGCTTGGCAATGACTTAGAGACTTCTGCTTGGGCAGAAGTGGAGCTCAGGACCCATGCAGAAATGCTGGGGATCCCTGCAGATGTGTTTGCTGTGACCAGGTCACAAGCCAAAATGTCTAGCACTGAACAGGCCTTGGATTCTGGAAGAATGGACCAAGTGCCTTCCAAGAGGAGGAGTAGTAGGGTTAAGGCAGTGCCTTCCCCCTTGGCTCAGGAGGAAGATCAGTCCCTTGAGGGGGATGATCTCAGCCCTGAAGAAGGAACTGTCCCAGAGGAACTTGAACCTGACCAGGTTGAGTTCTTGGGGACAGGGGGACCTTCTAGGGCAGATCTGAGCCAGGAGCAGCAGAGCTGCCCCTCCCTTGAACCCCTCAGACAGCAAGCTGCTGCTGAGGCTGCTGGGAAAGCTAGTGGTCCCCATACAGTGTATTGGGATGATGGACTCCTGTACTCAGAGAGTAGAGACCCCAAGCCTGGTGCTACCAGGAGGTTGGTAATACCTTTGAAGTTCAGGGGCTTCCTATTGACCCTAGCCCATGATATTCCCTTAGCAGGACACCTGGGCCAGAACAAGACTTGGGACAGAATTGTCCCTCACTTTCACTGGCCCCACATGTCTGAAGACAGTAAGGAGTTTTGTCGCTCCTGTGTAACCTGCCAAGCCAGTGGCAAAGCAGGTGGCACTACAAAGGCCCCCTGATACCACTACCTGTGGTGGGGGTGCCCTTTGAAAGGGTAGGGATTGACATTGTTGGTCCCATGGATCCCCAAACAGCCTCTGGGCACAGGTTTATCCTGGTGGTAGTGGATCATGCCACCAGGTACCCAGAAGCTATTCCCCTCAGGACCACTACAGCACCTGTGGTAGCAAGGGCCCTCCTGGGAATCTTCTCAAGAGTGGGCTTTCCTAAGGAGGTAGTATCAGACAGGGGTGCTAACTTCATGTCTGGGTACTTAAAAGCAATGTGGAAGGAGTGTGGAGTGACTTATAAGTTCACCACACCCTATCACCCACAATGCAATGGTTTAGTTGAGAGATTCAACAAAACCTTGAAGGGCATGATTAAAGGGCTCCCAGAAAAGCTTAGGCGTAGATGGGACATACTCTTGCCCTGCCTTTTATTCGCATATAGGGAGGTGCCTCAGAAGGGGTTGGTTACAGCCCTTTTGAACTTCTGTTTGGCCACCCTGTGAGGGGTCCACTGTGCTTGGTGAAGGAAGGATGGGAGTTACCTCTCAAGCCCCCAAAGCAAGATATAGTGGACTATGTACTTGGTCTCCGCTCCAGGATGGCTGAGTACATGAAAAAGGCAACCAAAAACCTTGAGGCTAGCCAGGAACTTCAGAAGGCCTGGCATGACCAAAGGCTGTTCTGACTGTTTACCAGCCAGGACAGAAGGTGTGGGTGTTGGAGCCAGTGGCCCCAGCAGCTCTCCAAGACAAATGGAGTGGACCCCACACTATTGTTGAGCAGAAGGGTGAGGTCACTTACTTAGTGGACCTGGGAACACCCAGGAGTCCCCAAAGGGTTCTCCATGTCAACAGACTAAAGCCATATGTGGACAGGGCAGACATGGGCTTGCTCATGGCTACTGATGAAGGGCAGGAGGAAGAGAGTGACCCACTCCCTGACCTGCTCTCACAGAACCCTGACGATGGGTCAGTTGATGGTGTAGCCTTGGCAGGCAGCCTCACTACCCAGCAACAAACTGATTGCAGGCAAGTCCTCAATCAGTTTAGACATATGTTTTCACTGACACCCAGTCAGACCACCTGGTGCACTCATGAAGTGGACACTGGGGACAGTCTGCCTATTAAAAACAAGATTTATAGGCAACCTGACCATGTCAGGGACTGTATCAGGACTGAAGTCCAGAAAATGTTGGAATTGGGAGTAATTGAGCCCTCAGATAGCCCTTGGGCTAGTCCAGTAGTCCTAGTACCGAAACCTCACACCAGTGGTGGGAAAAGAGAGATGAGGTTTTGTGTAGACTACAGGGGTCTCAATGCAGTCACTAGGACTGATGCCCATCCAATACCCAGGGCAGATGAGCTCATAGATACTTTGGCCTCTGCCAAATATCTCAGCACATTTGACCTAACAGCTAGCTACTGGCAGATCAGACTAGCTGATACTGCAAAGCCCAAAACAGCATTTTCAACCCCTAGTGGGCATTATCAATTTGTGGTAATGCCCTTTGGTCTGAAAAATGCACCTGCCACTTTCCAGAGGTTGGTGAACACAGTTCTCACAGGACTGGAAGCCTATAGTGCAGCTTATCTAGATGATATTGCTGTCTTTAGCTCCACCTGGGAGGATCACCTGGTCCACCTCAGGAATGTTTTACAGGCCCTGCAAAGGCAGGCCTGACTATCAAGGCCACTAAGTGCCAGATAGGGCAGAGTCAGGTTGTGTACCTGGGCCACCTTGTGGGTGGAGGCCAGGTTCAACCTTTGCAGAGCAAGATCCAGACCATCATGGACTGGACTGCTCCCACTACCCAGACTCAGGTGAGAGCCTTCTTAGGCCTGACTGGGTACTATAGGAGATTTGTCAAGGGGTATGGATCAATAGTGACACCCTTGAATGACTTAACTTCTAAGAAAATGCCCAAAAGGTTCAGTGGACAGCTAGCTGTCAAAAGGCATTTGATGACCTCAAGCAGGCCATGTGCACTGCTCCAATTCTGCAGAGTCCTGATTACTCCAAGAAGTTCATTGTTCAAACAGATGCATCTGAATTGGGGGTAGGGGCTGTACTGTCACAATTGAATGAAGAAGGTCAGGATCAGCCAGTAGCTTTTATTAGCAGAAGGCTGACCCCTAGAGAGAAACGTTGGTCAGCCATAGAGAGGGAGGCCTTTGCTGTGGTCTGGGCTCTGAAGAAGTTGAGGCCATACTTGTTTGGTACACACTTCCTGGTTCAGACAGACCATAAGCCCCTCTTATGGCTAAAACAAATGAAGGGTGAAAACCCCAAACTGCTTAGGTGGTCCATTTCCCTACAGGGGATGGACTTTACAGTGGAACATAGGCCTGGGAGTAACCATGCGAATGCAGATGGACTCTCTAGGTATTTCCACTTAGAACATGAAGACTTAACTGGGCAAGGTTAGTTTAATGTCCCTACGTTTGGGGGGTTGTGTAGGAGAGTAGGATCTGCTTCACATGGGTACCCCCACTTTTTGCTGATGCTTCACTGGTTTTCGACATTAGTCTGGCTGGGGCCCTGCTATTCAGAACCCCAGCCTAGCTGCTTCCTCTTTAAAAGGGTCTCCATGTGCCTTAGGCACATCACTGATTGGGATCTGGAGTGCCCTTGTAAGTCCCTAGTATATGGTATACTATGTACCAAGGGCATAGGTACCTCAGAGGCCTGCCAGGGGCTGCAGCATGTATTATGCCACCCCTGGAAGGCCATCCAAACTGACACCACAGGTCTGCTACTGCAGCCTGGGTAAGGTGGTGCATGCACCCCTTACTGTGGTATAGGTTACCTATATCACTAAATGCATACACACATATAAACCTATAAGTCACTCCTAAGGCAGGCCTTATCAATCCTAAAGGCAGAGTGCATGGTTCCTATGTGAGAGGGTGCCCCTGCATGAGCAGGGCCCCTCTGCAGCGTTCGGAGACCATCTCTGATGCTGTTTGTAGTGCAGCCTGACCATATACTCTTAAACGCATTATATCCTCGCGGTAAAATGCTAACTATGGAATGGCTGCACCTAAACATGTCGTGTTTGGTGTCAAACATCTTGGAATACTACCCCCCGCCAATCCTGGCGGTGGGGGTAGCATTCCACCCTTCTAGAGGGAAAGGCATGTTAACTCTGACGAGTCCGGTAACTTCTTTCCAGAGCCCTGGCATCACAAAATGGATGCTGCTGCCACAGACACGAGTCTGGCCTCCTGCTGCTGGACGAAACTCCGGCAGGGAGGCCTGGACAATAGGTTTCCTGTCCCAGGGAGGTGTGACCACCTCCCCAGACAGGACAATGTGTGTGGGGCTGGGCGGGAGCACTTTCGGGTGCTTTGAAGTCCTGCACTGGGGGCACATTTGGTGTCCCTGTGCATACCCCAGTTCAAACCGGATCAGGGCTTGCAGCCCCTGCTTTGGCGTGAACTGGACAAAGGGAAAGGGGTGTAGCCACCCCTCTGCCCTGACCCACCCATAGGTGGGGCCACAGAGTAGTCCATCCCCTATTTTTAGAATAAAGGTAGGAACCCAGTCCTTAGGACTTTAGATTATACCTGGACGAAACTCTGAAACTGAATCCTGGACCTTCGACGCTCTACTCACGATTAGAGGACTGAAGAATCTCCCTTGGGGTCAAGGAGTGACTCCCCTGCTTGGCAGGCACCAAAGAAGCATCTGTCCGGTTCGCATTACTGAAGCTCCCGTCGGACGCCGAAGTCATCGCATCACCAGAGGTGGATTCTCAGACTTCCCTGAGGCTACCCTGAGTCCCCAGCAAAGCTGAGGCCCGTGGCTATCGTGGGTGACTTGAGACCTTGACCCCTGGACACCGAGCACACTTGCAAGTGCACCATCTTCTGGGTCTCCCAAGAAGTCGTGCTTTGGGCTCCGAGTAGCCCTAGCCTCCAGCACCACCTGCACCGAAGATCACTGGCCCCCACTCCACGAGTGTCCTGTAAGCCAGCTTCACGTGCGGCGTCACGAGGCTCCTTCGCGGTCGCTAGCCTGTTGGCTAGTAGCCCTTAACGAAGGCCAATCTTTTCTTTACTTGGTAGTCTGGTTGCTCCAGGCCTGCCCTCACTTACCCTCGCTGGGTGAGTTCCCCAGACCTTGCTGGTCTGCATCATCGACGATCTGCATCTTACTCGAGACTTGCTGTTGCCAAGGCTTGTTGGGTCCAATCTGGTCGCCGACACCTCTGCACTCGACAGACATCGAGCAACAGCCCGAATCCTGCTCCTGGTCACCGACAACGCCTCCCGGACCTCGTGGCTGAAGAGTCAAGACGACCGTCAGCGAACCTGAAGCACTCGACATCGGTGGGCATCTGTCCATCGCCTCCCTGGTCACTGGCTAGTGACCCAGACTCTGTCCCCTCTGCTTTCAGGTTCTTCAGAACTCCGATCCACTCTTGGATCCACCCGGACACTTTTCTCCTGGTCGCCAGCCGCACTTTGCAGCAGATCGCCATACGAAACGACGACGAAACCCGACCCCGAAAGGCACCTATGCACCCGGCTTCCCTGGGTGAGGTAACACGAGTACTCCGGTGCTCCCGTGGGTAGAGACTCTTCAAAGTCCTAGATCTCAAAGGGTTTTGTCCTAGTCCTCTTTTAAGTGTCCCTTTCCTCTATTTTCCCGATCCCGACTTTCTCCATAGAAGTTAACGGCGTATCGCGGTTGTGTATTTACACTGCACGCGTCTCCCGTGGGTCCCCTGTGTCACTACCTTGGGTGGTTCCTTGTGGTCCAAGCACTTCTAGAGGCTCTAGGCCTAGTGTCTAGTTCAGTCGTGGTTCGCATACCACTTTATTGGTATATGGTTTGGTACGCCCCTAGGGCCCAAACGTGTATTTGTGCTATTACTGTGATTTAAGATCTTATAACCTATGTACTTCGAACTCTAGCCTCATAAAGAGACTAGAGGGGTGTGTTTAGTAATAAATACATATATTTTGAATATATACCTGGTGTGGTGCTCTTTCATTTGGTCACTCAAGAGATTATAGACTGGTAAAACAAGCTGCTTTACATTCCTTCAAGACTTAGCCTGAAGGCTGCTCTCCACAGCTACCACTAGGATAGCTTTCAATAAGGTTGTCTTTAACCTACCTACCATAAGAGTCGATTTGGACTGGTGCAAGGTGCCCACTATAATTAGTGGACAGCATATGCCAGGCCAACTTCTCACATAGACCCTCTACATTTCTGCAGTATGAGACATTTCTCCTGATATTATATCCTCATTACGTGTGCCCGGGGCTGTACCTACTTCATTTGTGTGGATTTCTATCCATACCATCACAGGGGTTTTAGGGCATATCCCCTGACCTGGTTTGCACCGTACATACTCCTAGCATAACATAAACACAGCACGAATTAGCTTGAGCGCCATTATTCCTGTCAATACTAAAAACCCCACACTGATACAAGATTGAGATTGAGATTCATTCATGAATCTCCATTCTCTTCTTACCTCAGCCAGGGCAGGCCAGGCTCACAGACGTGCCCGCAACACACTTCGCTGGGAGTGGGACTGAGTCACTCCGGACTCGGGAGACGGATGAGGAGACAGACAGTACTGCCGACGAGAAGTTGTTAAAGTTGCAACAGTAGTGAGGTAAATTAATATCAAAATCAATGACGCGCAGCAATGTGTGTAGACCCGGCCCTGATAATTAAGTGCTAGTGCTAAGCACCGGCATAAATTAAGCACTGCCTGGGAGGTGCCTCTTGGGGATCAGGGACTCACTCTTGCTAAGGGCTCAGGCAGGTCCAGTTGCAGGTGCAGGCAGGTCTAGTTGCCTCTGAAGCTTGTTATGTCCCTGCAGCTCTGAACAGAAGGTCATTCAGCTGACCATTGGAGTCATCTCATGTATTCTCAGATAAAGGAAGCAGGTCCAGGTTTCCTTCTCAGGCAGCAGGGCAGGCCTCAGGTGGCAGGCAGTCCCCTGGTAGCAGGGCAGTTCTTCGTCTGTAGTATCAAGAGGTCAAGGAGTGTACTGAAGAGATGGTCCCAGGGTCCTATATTTATAACGGTGCCAGCCTTGAACTTGGAGAAACTTTAAGACTACCCCCGCATCTGGTTCTGGAATTTCCTTCCTTCCTCTGCCTGGTTTTGAGTGATCTGGGGGGATAATAGACTAATGTCAATAGACAAAGATATGACAATAGACTTGGGCAGAGGAGTTGGCCTAACGGCTAGGGTGGTCGACCTCAAATCTGGGGAACTCGAACCCGAATCACAGGATGCTGCGTGTCCTTGCCAAGGCTCGAGCCTTGGCAAGGACACGCAGCATCCTGTGATTCGGGGCAAATAATTTAATCTCCCCGTGCCTAACAAAAATGAATGTGTCCTCATGTAACGCAACTGGTGCTATAAAGTGCATTCCCTGGAGGGAGATGGACCACCTCTACAGTTTAGGATTCTCAGCCCTCATCTGCATGAGCCATCTGAGGCGACTGTAGTCTGTCCAAACCCCAAAATGAGTCCCAAACAGGTATGGTCTCAGTTTCTTCAGTGCCCAGACCACAGCAAAGGTTTCTTACTCAATAGCAATCCACCTTCTTTCCCTGGGAAGTAACCTCCTACTGATGAAGGCTACAGGTTGTAGGCACTCTTCATGGAACTGTGACAGTACAGCCCCAATGCCATGACCTGAAGGATTCATCTCCACTATAAATCCGTGGAGAAGTCAGGTGACTTGAGCACAGGTGCTATGGCCTCCTTGAGGATGTCAAAGGCTTTCTGCCAGGCCTCTGTCCAGATCACCTTCTTGGGCTGTTTGTTGGAAGCCGGCTCAGTCAAGGGGACAATAATGGTGCCATATCTATTGACAAACCTCCTATAATATCCATTAAGACCCAGGAAGGCCCTCACTTCATTTTGATTTTCAGGGAATTCCCATGCCAGGATAATCTCTATCTTGGCTTGGAGGGTTGCACCTTGCCCCAGCCCACATGGTGTCCCGGATACACCACAGTTCCCTGCTCGATGTGGCACTTGCTGGGCATTGATAGTCAGGCCTGCCTGTTGCAAGACCTGAAGCACCTGCTGAAGGTGGGAAAGGTGCTCCTTCCAGCTGTTACTGTAGACAGCTATCTCGTTCAAGTAGGCTGCACAGAAGGTTCATTTACACAATACAGTGGTAAATAATATAGTTTAAAAAATATTGGGTCAAAAATATTGTTTACCACTATATTGTGCTCCTACACCTATCTTGGTAAGTATAAAAATAGCAGAAAAAATATTGACACTTATACTGTCCAAAAATAGACAGAAATATTGTTTTTTAATATAAATAGAGTTTAAAGTAGGAAATGTAAGATATTTTATTATATAAATGTAATATAATGTAATATAATATATATATATAAATATATATTGACAGACACAATATTTATATGTGTTTGTGTTTTTATATAAGTGCATATGTATACATAGTAATAAATATTATAATAATAAATAAATATTATGATATATTAAATTTCATTATATTACATAATATTACATTTATATAATAAAATATCTTACATTTCCTACTTTAAACTCTATTTATATTAAAAAACAATATTTCTGTCTATTTTGGACAGTATAAGTGTCAATCTTTTTTCTGCTATTTTTATACTTACCATGATAGGTGTAGGAGCACAATATAGTGGTAAACAATATTATTGACACAATATTTTTTAAACTATATTATTTACCACTATATTGTGTAAATGAACCTATATATATATATATATATATATATATATATATATATATATTCATTTCTGGGCTCCACCAAGGCTGCCTCTCCACATGCACAGCGGGTGTTGTGACACTTGAGGGTGGTCTCACGCTACATTCATTTTACCTGTTCCCAGTCCAGAAACACTTATAGAGGATTACTTTTAGAAATATTTAATCACCACTAAAAACTCTTGAGAGTCGCGTTTCGGCTCTTGCCCTTGCCCTTTGTCAGTGTTGAAGATGCCGGCATCCTCATGTTGCTTAAATACATTCAACTTCTGATTGGGCGGTATAGTTAACAAGAAATCAGAAAAGGGCGCATGAGTACATGGCCCCTAGAAATCATGAGTTTTCTGGCGGCCATCTTATAGCACACTAATATTATCGCAGTACACATATAGTTAAATATACAATATACTCCGCAATGCATAAATAAAAAAGAGAATATACTCAAAATAACCAATAGACATTTGCCTAATACAAAAATCTACATGCCTTTCTCCTGCTCTTTGAACCTCTGGTGATTAATCGTTTTGAAAAATCATTGTGTAACATTGCGCACTTGGGTTGCCATGTGAAGGAGTAAAAAAAACAAAATAACACATATTTTACACTAAACCTCACTTTTGTGAAGAACGTACGGCCCCATCTGGCTCTACCGCATGTTAATATCAATTTATCTGCCGACTTGAACATTTCCAGCCTAATAAATTTGTGTATCACTGCCAAGACAATCATATTCAAACAAATGTCAACATCAGATTGCTATAGTTAATTTGACATTCCTAGTTCATTAAAAACATCAACCAAATGGCGGTAGTGTCTAGTATACAGATTTAGCATGTGGACTTCACCAGATTACTATCTCACCCTGAATGGGTCTGTCTCTTATATGACCAGGTGCTTATATGTGTGACCACCCTGTTCGGTATTGGCCTGTAATTCATCCTACTTGTAGCCAGACATCGCGCTCTCTCCCATGATCACCTTCTACTCATACAATTGGTATACTTGCCCTCAAGCCACCCAGCGATCAAAAAATCTGTCCTATATGTATCCATAACTCCGCTCCACTGTGCAATGCCACTGGTGTTCTGGTGTATATCTCAAAGATATATCTGGTTTCCAGTTGTCTCAGCTTCCAGATTCTGTCCTTCCCCCTTTCATCTCTTTGGACCTAATCTAAGCAAAAGAACTGCAATAGCTTCCGATTGCTATTGTGTTCAGTCTGAAAATGTCTTGTCATGGAATAAAAAGTAACCTGTTAGTAATTGCCCAGATGTGCTCTAGCATCTGGTTTTTCACTTGGTGTACAGTACTACTCACAGACCTCTTCTCACATGGGCAAACTAGACAATGGACAACATAATCAGAGTTACAGATGAGAAGTTTGGTGATCACCCTTCTCTTTCTACTTCCCAGAACCTCATAATCCTTCATTTTATGACTCTGTTTACACGCCTTGGAACGTGTGTAAGGGACAAATCCTGTGATCTTAGGTTTGTTTATGTTGGTTTCTGTGAAATGACTGTGGATAAGTGTTGCAGTGATTCTGTGCAGGAACAAAACTATGCTTGAGACCATAGAACATCAGTATGTTGGGGACTCTGTCCCCATACCACCTCGGTATCTATGAGCCTGAGTCCAACTAGCTGTAGTGCCTCACTTGCCCTCTTAACCTTACCAGAGAGACAAGTGATTTTGCACCCCAGAATACAACATTCTTGGCCCTCTCAGGAATCGTGGTAACAGAACACACTATTTCACTCTCTCACTCGTACTTGTCCACAATAAGATACGAAAGAGACACAAAGGAAGTTTACAATGTTTATTTAAACTATTGTGCTCAAAAATACAATAATTGGGCCACAATTAAAAACCAAATACATGTCACTAATATCATCAGCATGGTTAAAAAAACGTGTACCTTAAAAATCCCTGTCACTTTACCTGGCAGATCTGCCTAACCCCTCCCGTACTACTGAAGCAAATTGGTTATATAGTATAGATCTCTGGGTTTCATGGCGAACCCCGTACCTTAGCATGCATAAGTCATTGTTCTACATCTCAGCTGACGGTGCACTCTCATCTCAGGACCTTCTCTATGTGTGTGTGTTTTTTCAGAACCCTTGTCCTCAGTTATATGACAAGATATGTGTATTCAAAAACAGCAGCTGCATTCCTAGGTGCTCGTGTCTGACCAGAGACAATAACATGGGGTGGTGTTGTTTGACCTTGACTAGGCCGTCCAGACTAAATCCCAGGAGAAGAAAAGAATAGAAAAACATGTGCTGGTTTCATGTGAAAATACAATGTGGCACAAAAGCAAGTGTTTATTTTAGTAAAGTGTGCAAAACTAGTGCGGCCTACAACATTGGTCAGGATAGTAGCACAAAAAAGTAATAAAACTATAAATGCAATCGAAATATAAAGAAAATCAAAGCATAATTCATAATGTTATATGTGGAAAACAAAAAAATGAATTGTCAATTTTGAAAAATAGTCATATTATGGTGCTTGCAGTCCCCACTACTCCCGCCGCAGTAGATTTAGGTACCCCGCGCCGCGGGAGGATGTTGGCGCTTATAAGCGTGTTGGACAGCCCCTCCTCCTTGTGAGCAGCAGCAAAGACTGCTGGGGCTTGGAGTCCCCAGTACTCCCGCCGCGGTAGATTTAGGTATCCCGCGGCACGGAAGGACGTTGGCGCTTATAAGCACGTTGGACAGCCCCTCCTCCTAGTGAGCAGCAGCAAAGACTTCTGGGCCGTTTAATAGAATATTGTGGCTGCACCTGTGGGGTGTACTGTACAGGTATAATATAATAAGTGAAATCCTTATCCCACCCAAAATGATTGCGGTAAAGTGCAGGTGCCAATGCAAGGGCCCATTTGGTTGAATAAGCTTGCTTGACTTCGGCTGGGACAAGGGCAGTAAAAGAAAGAAGTATCACATCCTCTCCCTGAGAGGGATGCGAGTACAAACGGTGGGGGCCAATCGACCTCCACCAAGGGATATCATAGGACAAAGTTGCATTTTCCCAGAAGATTGCTTTAATGGTGCGTGTAACGTCACCTTCAATTTGAATATCTAAATGATATAGTATATCTGGAGGGGCCACACGGGCATCCGCAGTTTGAACTCTAACAAAGGTATCCGTTGATTTTGCACACAGAAACTCCTGGAGATTCTGACGTACTATGGTGGCTTCTGCTGTGCTGTTGAGGAGAGTTACTGCCCAATTCCTGTTCAGGAGGAGGGTTCTCACTGTCTGTGGCATATTTAACAGTCAAAGCTGCCCTTTTTTTCTGAAAGGGGTCTTTCTATTGAGGAGTTTTGTTCTCCTTCTTTATCTTCACATCAGGTAAGCTTTGTGTCTTCCTTTTCGGTTTCACATACTCTTCCTGTTTTTGTCCAGATCACCCTCCTCTCTCGTACTGCTGGTCAGAAAGTTCCTGAAAGGAACAAGGAGAACGTGTATCAGGAACCTGATACCTGGCTGGAGTCTTGATTTTAGTGCGATCACGAAGATCATACCGCCCCTCGGAGGACTCTGTGGGTGAAGAACCTCCATGAGGTTTACCTTCTTGTTGTTGTTTAGATTTATTCTATGCAAATGCATGGGCATAGGCATAGGCTTGCCAAGTAATGGTGCTGAAGGTCTGGTTCCCAAATTATTGAGTCCCAAAGAGATATAAATATTTGCAATAAATATAGGCAACTCACTTTCGTGTTTGTGTACCGCCACTGCAGTAAGTTGCTGGTGTATAGCCAGAGATGCTACTTCACCTTTAGCATTAGAAATAATAATTTAGGAGACAACGGGAAAATTACCATTTAGTTTCATCCCCAAATCTAGGGCAGGACCTTCCCCATGTTCATTCTGTATCTGTTTGAGGACATTCGGTAAAAAGACTATTGAGGGAATGCCATGACAGATAGTATAGACCACGGGTACTCATAGTACGGCCCGCGAGCCGCCAGCGGCCCGGCAAGCCTTCCTTGGCGGCCTTCGGACCTTGGAGACATCGTACCTGTGTTTTTTGTTTTTTTTTAAAGTGTCAGCAAACACCGCTGGTTGCAGCAGTGTGGACTCTGAGAGACTCTGCTCTATGGGGGCCGGGCGATTCATTAAAAGACCATTCACTTGTTAATGAGGCCTTGTTGTATTTCACCTCTTCTTAGTGCCCCTGCATCTCCACTCTGACTGAGTGGAGATGCAGGGGCACTAAGAAGAGGTGAAATACAACAAAGCCTCATTAACAAGTGAATGGTCTTTTAAAGACCTGTGAAGTACTCGGGTGCGGATGTGTGTGTTCCCGGGTAGCTGTCTCAGCCTGGGCTGACACACACGCAGGGTTAGGCGAGAGAGGATGACAGAGAGAGGGTGACAGAGAGAGGGTGACAGAGAGAGGGAGACAGAGGGAGGGAGACAGAGAGGGGGAGACAGAGAGAGAGAGAGAGGGAGACAGAGGGAGGGAGACAGAGGGAGGCAGAGGGAGACAGAGGGAGGGAGTCGGGGGAGACAGAGGGAGGGAGAGGGAGACAGACAGAGGGAGGGAGAGGGAGACAGAGGGAGGGAGACAGAGGGAGGGAGACAGAGAGAGGGAGACAGACAGAGGGAGACAGAGGGAGACAGACAGAGGGAGACAGAGAGAGGGAGGGAGACGGAGGGAGACAGAGGGAGACAGGGACAGAGGGAGACAGAGAGAGAGGGAGACAGAGAGAGGGAGACAGAGAGAGGGAGACAGAGGGAGGGAGACAGAGGGAGACAGACAGAGGAAGTTAGACGGAGGGAGACAGACGGAGGGAGACAGACAGAGGGAGACAGAGGGAGACAGAGAAAGAGAGGGAGACAGAGAGAGAGGGAGACAGAGAGAGAGGGAGACAGAGAGAGGGAGACAGAGAGAGGGAGACAGAGAGAGGGAGACAGACAGAGGGAGACAGACCGAGGGAGACAGACCGAGGGAGACAGACTGAGGGAGACAGACGGAGGTAGACTGACAGAGGGAGACAGAGGGAGAGGGAGAGAGAGGGAGACAGAGGGAGGAGACAGAGGGAGGGAAACAGAGGGAGACAGAGAGAAGGAGACAGAGGGCAACAGACAGAGGGAGGGAGACAGAGGAAGACTGACAGAGGGAGGGAGACAGAGGGCGACAGACAGAGGGAGGAGGGCGACAGACAGAGGGAGACAGACAGAGGGAGGAGGATGACAGACAGAGGGAGGGAGTCAGAGGGAGGGAAACAGACAGAGGGAGACAGACAGAGAGGGAGACAGAGGGAGACAGACAGCGGGAGACAGAGGGAGGGAAACAGACAGAGGGAGACAGAGGGAGGGAGACATACAGAGGGAGACAGAGGGAGATAGAGGGAGGGAGACAGAGAGAGACAGACAGAGGGCGATAGAGGGAGGGAGACAGAGTGAGGGAGGCAGAGGGAGACAGAGGGAGGGAGTCAGGGGGAGACAAAGGGAGGGAGAGGGAGACAGACAGAGGGAGACATACAGAGGGAGACAGAGGGAGGGAGACAGAGGGAGCCAGAGAGAGGGAGACAGACAGACAGACAGACAGAGGGAGGAAGACAGACAGACAGAGGGAGGGAGACAGAGAGAGAGAGGGAGCGAGAGAGAGGGAGACAGAGAGAGAGGGAGACAGAGGGAGGGAGACAGAGGGAGGGAGACTGAGGGAGGAAAACAGACGGAGGGAGACAGAGGGAGGGAGACAGAGAGAGATAGAGGAAGGGAGACAGATAGAGACAGACAGAGGGAGATAGAGGGAGGGAGAGGGAGGGAGAGAGAGGGAGGGAGAGAGAGGGAGACAGAGGGAGACAGAGAGAGAGGGAGGCAGAGGGAGGGAGGCAGAGGGAGGCAGAGGTAGACAGAGGGAGGGAGTCATGGGGAGACAGAGGGAGGGAGAGGGAGACAGAGGGAGAGGGAGACAGACAGAGGGAGGGAGACAGAGAGAGGGAGACAGAGAGAGGGAGACAGACAGACAGACAGAGGGAGGGAGACATACAGACAGAGGGAGGGAGACAGACAGACAGAGTGAGGGAGACAGACAGAGGGAGACAGAGAGGGAGGGGTTCAGAGGGAGGGAGACAGAGGGAGGGAGACAGACAGATGGAGAGGGAGACAGAGGGAGAGGGAGACAGAGGGAGACAGAGAGAGAGGGAGACAGAGGGAGGGAGACAGAGAGACGGAGACAGAGAGAGGGAGACAGAGAGAGGGAGACAGAGAGAGGGAGAGAGACAGAGGGAGGGAGACAGAGGGAGAGAGACAGGGAGACAGAGGGCAACAGGCAGAGGGCAACAGACAGAGGGAGACAGGCAGAGGGAGGGAGGGAGACAGACAGAGGGAGACAGACAGATGGAGACAGGCAGAGGGAGACAGACAGAGGGAGGGAGACAGAGGGAGGGAGACAGACAGATGGAGACAGACAGAGGGAGACAGAGAGAGGGAGAGGGAGTCAGAGGGAGGGAGACAGACAGACAGAGGTAGGGAGACAGACAGAGGGAGACAGAGAGAGAGAGAGGGAGACAGAGACAGAGGGAGGGAGACAGAGACGGAGGGAGGGAGATAGAGGGGGAGGGAGACAGAGGGGGAGGGAGACAGAGGGAGACAGAGGGAGAGGGAGACAGGATTGAGAGGGAGACAGAGGGAGGGAGACAGAGGGGGAGACAGAGGTAGAGACAGAGGGAGAGACAGAGGGAGAGACAGAGAGAGGGAGACAGAGAGAGACAGAGAGGGAGACAGAGGGCAACAGACAGAGGGAGACAGACAGAGGGAGGGAGACAGACAGAGGGAGACAGACAGAGGGAGGAGGGCAACAGACAGAGGGAGACAGACAGAGGGAGGGAGACAGAGGGAGGGAGACAGATAGAGGGAGACAGAGGGAGGGAGACAGAGGGAGGGAGCAGATGTAGGGAGACAGAGGGAGACAGACGGAGGGAGACAGAGGGAGGGAGAGGGAGGGAGACAGAGAGCGAGGGAGGGAGACAGAGAGAGAGAGAGGGGGGTAGACAGAGAGAGAGGGAGGAAGACAGAGAGAGAGAGGGAGGGAGACAGAGAGAGAGAGACAAACAGAGTGAGTGAGACAGAGGGAGACAGAGAGAGAGGGAGGGAGGGAGGGAGGGAGGGAGGGAGAGGGAGAGAGAGAGAGGGAGGGAGACAGAGAGAGAGAGAGAGGGAGGGAGACAGAGGGAGAGAGGGAGGGAGAGATAGAGAGAGAGAGGGAGGGAGGGAGAGATAGAGAGAGGGAGGGAGACAGTGCGAGAGAGAGAGAGAGAGAGAGAGAGAGATAGAGAGAGAGAGAGAGATGTGTGTATGCCGGGTCTGGTGACTCAGTGGACGAAGGCGTCTGCTGCAGGGGCCTGTGTTCAACCTCATGGTCATAGTTTTTTTTTTTGCTCTAGCCCCGCCCTCTCCCCCACTGACCCCGCCCCCACCGGTGCGGCCCTCGGCCACAAACCACACTGTAAATTTGGCCCCTGAGAGAACGTTTGTGAGTACCCATGGTATAGACTGTGGCAAATATTGTCCCCAAGTCTTCAAGAGTGAGAACCATCCCAGTGGGTAAGCACATAGTTGAAATTCTGTGCTTGTCTTGTGGTCCCATAAGGGGAAACAAAGCTTCCAGTTTATTAATTTTTTTGGGCAATCCAAAATGGAATTTCCTCATGATTATTGAGTCTTTTGCCCATAACTGAGTGAACAATTGCAGGACTAATAGCAGGCACTGCAGGCAACTGGGCTTTCGCTTGCACACCAAGTCTTGCTGGTCCAGCCGACCACATATGCTTAGTTAGGCACCTTATAAGAACATTGTACAAACTGGAGGTTTGTACTAGATTTAGAGTGCCTAAATCAGGGTATGGTGTATAACCAGCTAATGCCGGCCAATTAGCCCCCTCATTACTAACAGGGCCAATTCAAATTGGCCCAAGCACATGAGGAAGGGTACCATTAAACTAAGTCTGGTGTCTCCAGATTGTAAGACGAATTTCAACAATTGCATAAGGTCTGTATGCAGCAGGTGCCTGTGGAACGGTGTATTAGTGTAAAGTGTTTGTGCTAGCATCCACAGCTGAAAATGTGACCCAAGAATAAAATACTTCAAAGTGGTATGCAGCATCAGCTTCTACTACAAAGATAATATGAGGTCCTGGATAAGGGGCTTCATGTCGTCTCAAATGTGCATATACTGCCGGTCGGCAGTTGGCTGCAATAACGATAGTCTGCGTCATTTGGAAATGAAAATGAATTGAAAGTGTAACACAAACTGGGTTTAAACCTTTCAATATTCAAGCTTGAAAACCCAAAAGAACCAGCTAATCCCTAAACACTGTGGAGGATTAATCCCAAACACCACAGATCTCTCTGGTAAAAGGTGTGAGGGTATTGTGGACAAGCACAAGCGCTACTAAGGGTTTCCACAAATAAGTACCTGACCAAAACATTGGTGGTGCCATGTTGCTGGGCTTCTGCCCAGGAACAGAACTATGCTTGGGACCATAGAACATCAGTATGTAGGGGACTGAGTAACCATACCTCCTCGTTTTGTATGAGCCTGAGTCCAACTAGATATAGTGCCTCTCTTGCCCCTTAACCTTACCAGAGAGACAAGTGATTTGGCACTCAAGAACTCAACATGCTCGACCCTCTCAGAGATCGAAAGAACAGGACACACTCTTTCACTCTCTCACTCGTACTTGTCCACAATACGATAAGAAAGAGACACGAAGGAAGTTTACAATGTTTATTTAAACTATCTTTTTCTAAGATGCAATAATTGCGTCACAATTAAAAAATGAATACATGTCACTAATATCATCAGCATGGTTAATAAATTGTATACCATAAAATGCTGTCATGTTATCTGACAGATCTGCTTAACCCCTCCAGTACTATTGAAGCAAGTTGGTTATATAGTGTAGACCTCTGGGTTTAGCGGTGGACCCCGTACCTTAGCATGCATAGCTGGATGTTCTACATCCCAGCTGATGCTGCACTCTCGTCTCAGGACCTTCACTATTTGTGTGTTTTTATCAGAACCGCTGTCCTCAGTTATATGACAAGATATGCGTATTCAAAAACAGCAGCTGCATTCCTTTATTATTTCTAGGTGCTAGTGTCTGACCAGGGAGAATAACAAGCATTCGCAATGCATCGGTCTCGCATTTGTCAGAGTTAGAGCTATTGGCATTGTAAATGACAACGCCTTTTACAAATGTGTTTTGGTTTGGAGTGGAGTGGATGTATGTGGTTTGCAGGGGATTTTTGTGGGTTGAACTGGAATTGTTAGCTGTGTAATTGTGTGGGTTGGAATTGTGTGGTGTGTAGTGTATTTGTCTAGTTGAGTTATGTGATATTGTGAATAGATAGGAGTGAGAGCTGCACATAATAGACAGAAAGCAAGATAGAGAGGGATAGGTAGTTTTAGCATGAAGTGGTGAATGAACTCCAGACAGAGGAGCAGAAAGAGTGTATGAGAAATGGAGAAAGAAGGGGAGAGCAGGCCACAGTCGCATAAAGAGGGACTCCCTGTGTACGCAGAAGACACCTGAAGAAGAGGAGGAGAGCGGATGGAAATTTTTAAAAGGCACAGGAAAGAAACTGTACTTGAAGACCTGAACTGAACCAATATGACAGAGACGTGCAGAGGGCATGAAAGAGCGACTGAGAGAGGGCAAGCTTCTTTCCTTTAGAGGACCGGTAAAGGTAGGGCAGAAGCAGTGCAAGCTTCCTTTCTACATAGAACTGGTACAGGGAGGGCAGAAACAGTACAAGCTTCCTTTCTTTAGAGGACCGGTACAGGTAGGGCAGAAACTGTGCAAGCTTCCTTTCTATAGAGGACCCGTAGAGGTGGGGCAGAAACAGTGCAAGTTTACTTTCTATAGAAGAACTCCTTGGCACTGAAGGGAACTACTTTGACTGTGGATGTGTTCCTTGTAAAAGGGTGGAATGCAATATACCAATTCAAAGTGCTGTTGGCACTGAAGTCTGCGGATGGCTGAAGTGAGCGAATACATTGACTCGTAACATTGCCCCGTAGTGCATGCTTGAGTGGTGGAAGAAAAATGTGAATGACGGCAGCTACAGATAATAGTTGAAGTATGGCTGAAACCCCTGGAGGCAACTACGTTCTACTCATAATTTTAGTTAAATCAAAAAGTCTTGGCTAACAAAGACCTAAAGAAGTCATTGGCTGCAAACCTTCTGCCTTAAAGAATGAAAGAATACAGGAAAGAAAGAAAGAAGACTGGAAAGAAAGAAGGCAAGAAAGAAAAAAGAAAGAAAAGGAAAAAGAGCAGGAAGGAAGGAAAAAGAGAAGGAATGAGAAAGAAAGACAAAAGAAAGAAGGAAAAAGGGAAAGAATGAATGAATGAAGGTGAAAGAAGGAATGAAAGAACGATGGAGAAAAGAAAGAAGGAGGAAAGAGAAACAAAGAGATGTAAACAGAGAAGGAAAGAGAAAAGCGTAAGAAAGAGTGAAGGAAATGAGTAAAGGAAAAGGAAGGAAAGACATAGAGAAGGGAGAAAGAATGACAAAATGAAAGAAGGCAATAGAAGACATAATGAAGGAAAAAGAGAAAGAATGAGAGAAGGAAAAATAGAGAAAAAGGGAAGAAAAAAGATTGAAATAAAGAAAAAGAAAGAGAGAAGGAAAGATGTAAGATGTAATAAAGCAAGAACGAAAGAAGGCAAGAAGGAAAGAAAGAAATTAGGGAAGAAATAAATAAGGGGGAAAGAAAAAAGTAAAAAGAGGATAACTTAAAACAGAATACATTCGAATGGACAGACTCTATCTGATATGCTGTGAAATAAGGACAGGCTGAAAGTCCCTGTACGTATGTATATTATGCATATTTTAGTAAAATCAAAAGGTCTTGGTTAACCCCACACCTGAAATTAAAACAAGGAGTGGTGAAATAAAAAGAACTAGCTGTATGCTCCCAGGCTATTTCACAGTTTACAAATATCTGCCATGAATGCAGGCCCATCTGTTGACTCTCCCTGTGATGCACAAATTCCATGATGCAACCCTTTGTTACAGATAGTCTGTCATTTTTCATGTAGTGCACATTACCTCAGGAGATCTCTGTCTACTGGTGATCACAAACTTCACTGACATAGTTTAGGATGAGCTTGTCACCCCGATTAAACATCTGCTTTCAAATTGCATTCATATAGCGCTTACTACTCCTGAGGAGGCGTCAAACAAATGGATCAGAGCCCTGTTCCTTTAAGTTAAAAGAGGGCAGACAGTTTCTCGGTGCAACCATCACTAATCTGGTCACGCCTATGCCTGTCTAACCTTTACTCTTCCACTGCTTGCCAAAATTACCGCACAACTGAATGTCATGAAGAGTGCAGTGAGCCACTCCTGGGGTTTAGTCTGACAACCAATGCATTCTGGGAGTTGTAGTCCTTGTTCACTTCAGTAGATCAAATTGAACTTACGGCAAATGAGAACACAGATTGGTAAAGGAAAGGACTTGAGCGCTGCTTCCTTGGTAACATGGGATCACCCAATAACCGGAAGTTGTGCTTGTGCAGTGCCAGCTATGAAGTCATCAGTAACATAAAATAGTGCAAGTGCAGTGCCAACAACAGAGTCATCCAGTAACACAAAATAGTGGAGTGCCAACCAAGGAGTCATCAGTAACACAAAACAGTGCAAGTTCTTTGCCAACTATGGACTCAGACAGTAACGCATATTAGTGCAGTGCAGTGTCAACCAAGGAGTCACACAGTAACCCATATTAGTGCATGTGCAGTGCCAGCCATTGAGTAACCTAGTAACCCATATTATTGCATGTGCACTGCCAGCCATTGAGTCACTCAGGAACCTGAAATAGTGCATGTGCAGTGCCAACTATGGAGTCATCAGTAACACAAAATAGTGCAAGTGCAGTGATAACAACAGAATCATCCAGTTACCCAAAATAGTACATGTGCAGTGCCAACCATGGAGGAAACCAGTAACCCATATTAGTGCATGTTCTTTGCCAACTATGGACTCGCACAGTAAGGCATATTAGTGCGTGTGTGCAGTGCTAGCCATGGAGTCACTCAGTCACCCAAAATAGTACATGTGCAGTGCCAACCATGGAGGAACCCAGTAACCCATATTAGTGCATGTCCAGTGTCATCCATGGACTCACCCAGTAACCCAAAAATAGTGCATTTGCAGTGCCAGCTAGAGTCACCCAGTAACACAAAATAGTGCACGTGCACGACCAACCAGAGCACACTTTAATTTCTGATGGTGTAATTTGTAATGTTGAATTCAAAACATTTCTTAACATTGTGTTCACTTTTGCTTACGGAAAACTAGTTTTAAATGAAAGTGTCTTACCAGGATTTTTTTTTAGCTTGAACCAGACTCCTGGTGGCATCTCCTGTTTTTTTTTTGTAATTCAAAGTATGCCCTTGCATATTATCAAGACTTTAAAAAGGTATTTCCTCTAATTCCAGCCAAGCTTAGAGTTACAGTGGTCATGGCTCTCATTATATCGTGCCGTGACTATTGTAATGCCAGCAGATCCCATTTTGTTGTACTAAAAATGTACGTAGTTTTACAAAGCCCTAGCTAACAAGGGCATGCCTCTCTCGTCACCATCAATGCCCATCTAACAAAATTCATTGAAGAGAACCCCCTCCTCAACCCCTCCCAATCCGATTCCGCAGCAACCACAGCAGCGAGACTGCCCTACTCGCCACCACAGATGACATCCGCACCAACCTCGACCAAGGCCACACTGCAGCCCTGATCCTACTCGACCTCTCCACATCCATCAACACCGTCTCCCACCGCACACTCGCCGCCAGACTCCACGATGCCAGAATGTGGGGAACCGCACTCGTCACCGTGTTTTATGAGTGTATAAATTCCTTGCAGTCAGGGGTGCAGCTTGGTCAGTAGGACTGGGGGGGTTTGAGCTTCAGATTTTCCGACACCCACGTTGGCATATCAAGTTAATTGTTACATGAGAAACAGAGCATGAGAAGGGCTTAAGGTCCAGTGGAAAGTGAAAGGACTGGAGTGCGGATTGTGAAAGGTACTTAAAATCAATCAATCAATCAGGGAATTGTAAGCGCGCTACTCACCTGTGAGGGTCTCAAGGCGCTGGGGCGCTGGGGGGGGGAGCCGCTCCGTTCAGTCGAATAGCCAGTTCTTGAGTGTCTTCCTGAAGATGTTCAGAGAGCGGGTGTGTCTGATGTCAATCGGGAGCTCGTTCCAGGTCTTGGCCGCGATGTAGGAGAAGGGCCTTCCGCCTGCTCTGGCTCTGCGGATGCGCGGGGTTTCGGTGAGGTCGGCGGGACGGAGGTTTCTTCTGGGTACATAGAAGGAGATTCTCTCATTGAGGTATTGGGGTCCGGTGTTGTGAGGCATTTGAAGGTGTGGGTGAGTATCTTGAAGGTTACTCTCTTCTTGACGGGGAGCCAGTGGAGGTCTCGCAGGTGTTGGGTGATGTGTTCTTGTCGAGGGATGGCGAGGATGAGTCTGGCTGCGGTGTTCTGTATGGTCTGGAGTTTGCGGAGCAAAGACTTGTTGATTCCGGCGTAGAGGGTGTTTCTGTAGTCCAGTCTGCTGGTTATGAGTGCGTGGGTGACGGTTTGTCTTGATTCGGGGGGATCCATTTGAAGGTCTTGTGAAGGATGCGGAGGGTGTTGAAGCAGGTGGAGGTGACTGCATTGACCTGTCGGGTCATGGAGTGGGAGGAGTCAAGTACGATGGCGAGGTACTGGGCGAGGTCGGTGGGGGTGGGCGGTCTGCCGAGGGCGGTGGGCCACCAGGTGGTGTCCCAAGTGGTGGGGGAGGGTCCGAGGATGAGGACCTCTGTCTTCTCCAAGTTGAGCTTCAGGCAGCTGCTGCTCATCCAGTATGCGATGTCCTTCATTCCTTCCTAAAAGCTGAGTCTGGTGGTGTCGGGGTCCTTGGTGAGGGAGAGGATGAGCTGGGTGTTGTCGGTGTAGGAGACTAGGTTGAGTCTGTGCTGTCTGACACAGGTGGCGAGGGGGGCCATGCAGGGCGTAGGGCTGAGTGACGATCCTTGAGGCACTCCGCACTTGATCTCTGTGGGTTCCGAGAGGAAGGGTGGCAGTCTGATTCTTTGGGTCCTGCCGGTGTGGAAGGAGCAGAGCCATTCGAGCATGGTTCCCCACATTCTGGCGTCGTGGAGTCTGGCGGCGAGTGTGCAGTGGGAGACGGTGTTGATGGATGTGGAGAGGTCGAGTAGGATCAGGGCTGCAGTGTGGCCTTGGTCGAGGTTGGTGCGGATGTCGTCTGTGGTGGCGAGTAGGGCAGTCTCGCCGCTGTGGTTGCTGCGGAATCGGATTGGGAGGGGTTGAGGAGGGGGTTCTCTTCAATGAATTTTGTTAGATGGGCGTTGATGGTCTTCTAGGTGACTTTGGCCGTGAAGGGAAGGAGGGGGATGGGTCGGTGGTTCTTGAGGTCCGAAGGGTCTGCCGAGGGCTTCTTGAGCAGGGGCTTGACTTCTGTGCACTTCCAGTCATCGGGGTAGGTGCCGGTTTTGAAGGTGGTGTTGATGGTGCGTCGTAGTTCCGGTGCGATAGCAGCAGCGGCTCAGTGGAAGATGTTTGGAGGGCACAGGTCCGTGGGTGTTCCTGAGTGGATGCCTTTTATGGTCGATTCAGTGTCTTCAGTGGTGTTTGGGGTCCGGGAAGAGATGGTGTGTTGGCTGGTGTTGTTGGAGGGGGGAGTGGTTTCGGAGTCCGGAGTTCGTTCGTTGAAATTGTTGTACAGGGACTTGCTTTTCAGATGGAAGTAGGAGCTGAGTTTGTTGCAGAGGTCCTGGGATAGGGTGATGTCTGTGGCCTTGCTGGGGGGTTTGGTGAATTCTTGGATGATGTGGAAGAGTTCGTTTAAGTTGCCGGCATTGGCAGAGATCCTATTCTGGATGAAGGTTTGTTTGGTTGAACTGATGAGATGGTGGTATTCTGTTGTGGCATTCTTGTATGTGGTGCGGTCTTCCGGCATTTTGCTGTTTCACCAGATGTTTTCAAGACGTCTGCAGATCCGCCTGGATTCTTGGAGATCGGCGGTAACCAGGTGGCCTTCCTGGAGCATTGTCTGTCGGGGTTGCGGAGGGGTGCAAGTTTGTCTGTGCAATTGGAGATCCATCTGTGTAGTTCTTTGGCTGCGAGGTTGGCATCGGTTGAAGAGGAGAGGGCATCATGGGTGAGGGTGGAGTTGAGGTGCTCCTCAGTGACCTTGCTCCAGTTCCTTTGCGGTGAGCGGGGTGCAGGCTTGGGGGCGGTTGGTTTGTTGACTTTGAAGTGTACGCAGTGATGGTCCGTCCAGGGAGGTTGTGTGGTGTGGCTGAAGTGGATGTTGTTCCCTCCTGTGAAGATGGGCTTGAGGGTGTGTCATGCCTTGTGGGTGGGGGTGGTGACGAGCTGTTTCAGTCCGAGGTTGGCGAGGTTTGTCCAGGAGGGTGGAGGAGTTGGGGTTGTTGAGGTTGTCGAGGTGAAAGTTGAGGTCACCGATGAGTATGTAGTCCATGGAGGCAATGGCGTGGGGTGCGACGAGGTTGGCGAAGACCGTGGCGAGCGGGGTTCATGGTCCAGGGGGCCTGTAGGCGAGCATGCCATGTAGTGTGGATCTGAGGCTGGTCTCTATCTGGAAATGGAGGTGCTCATTGGTGGACGGGGAGTCGCTCGTAGAGGAGGTGGTGAGTTGGAGGGAGATCTTGTGTGTGATGGCGAGTCCTCCTCCTGGGCGGTTGGGGTGGTCTTTTCTCTGGATCTTCTATCCGTCTAGGATGGCAATGGTGATGTCGGGGGCAGAAGAGGCGTTGGCCTAGGTTTTCCTTGAAGAAAGCGACGTCTGGCGAGAGGGTGTCGACGAGGTCCTAGATCTCAACTTCGTGTCTGTGCAGGGAGCGCATGTTGAGGAGGATGCACTTCAGGGCTTCAGTGGTGTTCGTGTCTGATGTGGGGGTGGTGCCCATGGGGGTGAGGGAGGTGGTGAAGGTCTGGCGGCAGTGGTGGCCGGAGAACTGGCCGTGGGTGGTGTTAGGTGTGGCCAGCTTGATGTTCCTTCCGGGGTTGAGAGCGAGGAGGGCTGCTGTGTCGTAGCGGTGGATGCTCGGAGATCCAGGGTCTCTGGCACTGGTCCAGTCAGGTCACGGATGGGCGCAGGCGGGCTTGCCTTTGGCGAGCCGAAGGCGCATCCGCTGCGCCATTAAATAGGGAAAGGGGCGGGAACCAGCAAGGGGGAGTGGCCGCGGGGGCAGCAGCGGCAGGAAAGGGCGGCGAGCGGGCACCAATAGGGACAGCCAGGCACAAAAAGCATTAACAGGCAGAAATAAGACAAAATGAGGCAAAGAAATCGGGGTGACAATGCAAGAGATACCAACAATACAGGGGATACCAAAAGAAGCAGACACAAGAATAGGACGGTCACAGTCACAGAGACTCGAACCTACGAGCGTGGTGAGGCGGGGTCAGAGGCAGCGGCACTACAGCGGAGCTGCGGGGAGAGAGCAGGTCCCTGACACAGTATTTCATTAAAATAACCATGTTTTAAGACCTTCAAAAGAGAGCCCAGAGTGTGTGCGTGAGTATTTAAAAAATACCAGATGAAATCTGAATTGCACGTTACCAGACCCGACTGAAAGCTTCTGCACACAACTATTTATTAAATAAATAATACATTTATCATGGGGGTGTAACACCCCTCTCCCCCGAAGCTACGCACCTGCTTGCAGTACAAAAGGACCATGGTAATGGTCAGTGCTTTGAAGTAAACGCAAGGAGAGGTGCAAGGCTGACCAAAATATCATAATAAACAGTGTTGAGACCTTTATTGAGGCATTTCACCTATTAATCACTAAGCATTTTGCATTCGGGACGTGTAGTTTTTTTTGCTATTATATCTATTGATTTAAAATTGAACCTCATAAGCTCATTCTTGAGGTGTAGGAGAAGCACTCGAGATTTCTTTATAGGTCTTGCCAGACTTATGGTTGTTCAGAATCCTTTTTTCCCTGGTTGACTAATCCACCCGTGTATAGCTCCTGACGCCTTTTTTTTTTAAAAGAGTTTTATATAGCGCAAACATGACCTGGAGGTATCGGGTATCAGAACGCTTTACATTAGCACCAGTTGTGTTACAAATGGACACATTCATTTTTGTTAGGCACAGGGAGATTAATTGATTTGTCCAGAATCACCGGAAGTTGAGCGTCCCTGCCGAGACTCGAACCCGGTTCCCCAGCTTTGAGGTTGACCGCTTTAGCCGTAAGGCAACATCCTTTCCCGCTTCCCCTGTCCCAGTGTCACAGCTACCTTGACTCTGCCTCCCTCCCTGAAAGGTAACTTTCATCTTGCAATTGCGCTTTCCGGTCCCATCTGTTTTGTGCTTTTTTGGGTATTTGTACTATGTACACCAGGACGGAGGGTGGCGGGAGGGGGCTACCTAGAGGAATGCGAGAGGGAGGACAGGGGCTGTTAGAAAGGGGATCTCTGGTTGGCTAAGGCTTGCACCAAAGCCAGGCAGAGACCACCACTCTAGTCAGGGCGAGGGAGTTACACGCCAAAGATAACCCCTGCTCACCCCCTTGGTAGCTTGGCACGAGCAGTCAGGCTTATCCCGGAGGCAATGTGTAAAGCGTTTGCGCACACACACAGCAACAACATCCCAGGCACACCACAAAAGGCACTCCACACAAGGTTATATATAAAAATAGCCTTTGTATTGTCATAAAACACATTAGAATAGTAATCACATAAGCTACACTGTGCTAACTGGCACTGGGCAATATTTACAGGGGATTATGTACACATGACAGGGCCACGTGGGCCACTGTCAGAACGATCACTTAGTAAAGATAATAAATGTAGAACATATCATAAACGTACAACCAGTAATCACTGGTAACCACTGTACTCAGCATCAGCCTGTAACATAAACCACATTATGCACAGTATCACATTAGGCGCAAAATACATTCTGCGCCAACCTCATAAGCCTAAACGCATTAGACCAGAACCTCCTAAGCATAACTCACATTAGGGGCATAACTCACAGTAGAGAATAACTCACAACCGAAACGCATTAGGTAATAATAATCTCACAAGCATAAACACATTATGCAAAACCTCATAATCATAGAACTACATTTAGAGGTATAAACAGGGTGCGTAAATCCTAGTAAATGCATCACATTCCCTATCACCACATATTAGGACACAAATCACATTAGGGCCTGGCGCCCTACAAACCTAACAGTCCCCCTGGCCAACCGGCCATCTCAAAAGGGGCTCAAATGCCCTGTGTCCAGAAAGTCAGGGCTGCTGCCAATGCAGTAGGAGTCAAGGGTGCGCAACTGCGCAAACCTAAACGTAGCAGCTGGCACTAAGTGCTGCGCAGCTGTGAAGAAGGGGGCAAAAGGAGTGCATCTCACTCCTAACTGCAAAAAGGCATGTCCCCCAAAGAAAGAATAGCCTAAACGGTGCAGCTGCCCACTACTTGCTGGGCAGCTGGGAAATCAAGATGGGCCCTGGGCACCGACTGTGCCCCGCAAGAAATGATGCCCAAGACGTTGCGGCAGTAGATAGCACGGGGGCCTGGCACATCTGTGCCTGGACTGGCTCTAAAACTGACTGCGCCCATCGTTGGAGCGATACTGGGCTCAAAAACAATTATGCCCAGGGTGGGAGCCACACGGGCTCTAAAACAAAACATGCCCGCCTCGTTGGAGCGGCCCGCTGACATCCGGGGCCGCTCTGACCTTGTACTTCCACCGTCATGGTGCCGCGGTCGGCACCAACCATGTGCCCCCCTGGAGCCCCCACTCACCGGACTGGTCTGGGGAGGCGCTCCTCTTTACTCCGGACACCGAGGGCGGCAGGCGGGGCTCTCTCACTCCTGAGAGCCTCGCTGGCGTCGTCGGCCTCGGCCGCCTTTACCCTTCACCCGGGCCCCCTCCTGGGACCCGGGACTTCTCTGTGGTGCTCCGGGAGGCGGGGTGGGCTCCCGTTCTCCCTCGCTCTGCACACCGAGGCTCCCATCGGCTCACGGGAGCCCTGCACCGGCACAGCCATAACTTCCGGTCCTGCCACCGGCCCCGCCCACATCGCAGGCAAGGTGCCTGAATTCTGGGTCGTGCCGAGAGCGGCCCGGAGAAGGTTTTGATAACGGCTCGGGCTGCGGTGGTGAAACACGGGGTGGGCTCCCGCATTAAACTAAAGTTCATTTGCGGCATACACAGCGGGGTGGGCACCCACCAGAACCCCACAATGCGGGGGAATCCCTACGCCGGGGATTCCCTCTAAAAGGGATCGCAGCTCCGCGCTGCAAAGTAGAAGGTAGAAGTGCTCCTCCTCAGCTGCAGGGAGCACAGCGCTATGAAAAGCGCTTCTAAAAAATAAAAGTAAAGCGCTCACAGGGCGCTAGAGGCCAAAGTCCCAGAAAGGGGTTCAGGGGCAGAGCTGGGCCCAGGGGCCAGCACACAGGGCCCTCCAGCAGGGAGGCAGCCCCCATGGCTGTCCCTCCTGGGCCCCAGCAGCAGCAGCAAGCCCCAACAGATTCGAGTCCAAGAACAAGAACATTTTTCTGGGGTCACAGCCCCTTCTTTTATACACAAAATCCCTTTGTGTCACAGCACAGGGCTTGGGGATACCAATCAGAACTGGTTTAGGGGAGCTTTGGAGCACTTTGTTTTGGGAAAGCTCCTCTTCCTTTTCAGAGTGTAGGCTAGGGACATCAGACGCACCACAGGAGGTGGAGCCAGCATTGTAGAGGGGAGGCACAGCCCTATTCAGGTCCCAGGTGCAACTCCTCCCACCCATCTACATGGAGATCTCTCCATTCAGCCCTGCGCTGACTCACCCTGCCCCTCCTGGAGCCACACACACCTCCCAGCCCCTGTCACTCACAAGCCAGACATGCAATTCACATCAGGCAGGCAGACACATAGCACACAGAAATGCCAACTTCTAGAAGTGGCATTTCTCTACCAGTCACCATAAATCTGCGCACACCATTGCGCAGCATTTATTCTCACGAATTCAGACATACTAAACTTGACCACGCTGCTCCTCTCATAACAGGAATTACCACTGACACACTCATCCTCAATGCATTCCTATGGGAGGGCAGGCCAGTCTCACCACACACGCACACAGCGTGCACGCACTTTACACTGGACCACAGTGCTAAAGTGCCCAGAGACTTAAAACTACTAACATACAAGGCAAAAAGTTTAGGGGTGAACCTGCCAAAAAGGGCCAAGTCCAACAGGGGCAAAGAAGAGGAAGGAGCTGAGGAGAACAAAGGTGGAAAGAATAGTGGGTGGGGTGGAGTGGAGTGGGGTGTGGTGTGGTGGGGTGGGGTGGGGGAAGAGAGACTCGAAAATGCGAATAAGACCTGGAAGACAAACAAGTAGAAACACATGAAAAAAGCATTTGCAATACAATCGGTCTCGCCTTTTGGAGTTTATAAGTATTTAGCCATGCAGCGCATTATACTGGGCACTGCAACATCTACTGTTTTTTAACATGGGATTGTTCCTAAAGTTGGGGGTTGCTTAAAGCAACATATTTATGGGGAGAATGAAGAATGAAAAAGGTATTATTTTCTTTCACCTGTTTAAAATGACAAGGGTCACTGGTGATAGAATGTATGAGATAGGGCAAGCTGAGAGTGTGCGTGAGAGAGCTTTAGTGAGAGTGTGTGTCTTTGAGGGTGAAACTGTGCGTGAGAGAAAGGAGGGGTGTCTGAAATCATGTGGAAGAGAAATGTGTGTGTGAGTATAAATTGGATGTGTGCATTTGAGAGAAAATGTGTGCATGAGAATGTGTTTCACCTCAAGATGGTGCGGCACTTTTTATAGGAACCCGTCCTGTTTCCTGCTCTCCTACAGTCAGCATAGGCACAATAGCTAACTGTGGGGGGTATGCAGGGAAATCTGTGTGCCTGATCATCTACACAAACTGCTTCACATTTACAGGTGCCATGGTGAGCTTGTTCTGTGTGTTACATATTTACTGCAACCGTATTGTTTCACATGAGCATCAAACAATTTTGTGAATATTTCTGTTTGAATGCAGCAGCCTATTGTACCAGAAGCGACACATCTTCACAAAAGCCGTCAGACCCGTACTGACAGTAGCAGCCCAGGAACCTGCTGGACCGCGGTCTGTTATGTCCACACCCAGAACGCCCGTGCCTTGGTTAGACAGACATGTGGCGCCCTCGCTGCTGCTGAATAAAATGAGGTGTGGGGTGTGTGTCCTAATTACAGTAGTGACTGGCCTCTGAACACAAACACTTTCACGCCTGCACCCGCAACTCACTTGAAACACCCATTAGCTCTGTTATTCTAATTTCAAGTTGTTTGCGGGGGGTGTAGGCTGTCAGTGTGTGGTGGCAGAAGGTGAGAGGGCAATGAAGGAGGCTGACAGGGTGTAAAGCACACATAAGGTAAATTGATTAAAAGTCGTTCCAACTTAATCATGGGAGCCACGTGAGGGGGCACTGCTGTTTGAATGAGGACCCTAATGCAGACAGTTCTGTGCGCCCCTCTGCAGATTGGCGCCCTGGGCCCAGCTCACCCATGCCAAGAGCCGGCCATCTCCAGACCTCACTTTGACTGCAGATGGATGTCCCCGCTCTTGGGAGCCGCTGAGGTGTCTGCTCCTGGGGCGCTCACACAGCAGCGGGCTGTAACATTCCTGTTGGGCACCTGATCTGGACCATGCGGACCACTTATGCTTGCACAGGAGGATCTGAGATGCACAGACCCTGTATGGATTTCCCCCCATTTACACTCTCCATGATAAACAAAGAATAAGGAGCCTGGTCCCTAGACGTGTATGCTCATGAGCCAAACAGCAAACTAAGCACGTTACCTCTGGAGGATACGTTAACTTGGTATAGTAGGTCTGCTAAAATTCACAAATGTCAGCATTAAAGCCTAGTGTAAAAGGTAGAGTCAGCGGCCCAAAAATGAGCAATATGGCTGGTAAGTGATCCCACTGCAATATGAGGGATCAGTGGCACCAGTATGAGAAGGTGTGCACCCGCTGCACAGGACGAGGTCACACAATAGATTTTCCAGTAGCCCAGTACATCTTAGACACGTCCTCACCTATTCTCAGCCTCTCTTTTTCCGCTGCTCCCCTTTCCGGGCCCCAGCAGCCTCCAAGAGGCAGAGCGGAGTCAATGCCACCGCCATCATGGAATGGAGTCGTGTTCGTCCAAGATTAGAAGCGGGGCGGAAAGCAGACCACTTGAGCGGTTAAATCCGCCATGGGAGAATGTTACTCAAAGTTATTTGTATATTTTCCTCCTCTTGACTCTCTCTGGGAAACGCTGGCGCTTCAGAATTGAGCGACTTTGCCAGTGGCAGCTGTAACTGTCTATTCCATGGAGCAGTAGCTGGTAGGGACAGAGTAAAGCACCAGCATTTGTTGGCAGACTTTTGGCGCACATGCGTATGATGTAAGGCATCGCGCGCATGCGAGACAAAAAACGAGTGCGAATTCACCCACCAATCACACGACAAACAAGCATTTAAAATGCAATAGGACTCGTATTTACGCAAGACCTATTGCATTTTAAACGGAAGTGCGGACGTCCAAGAAGGCACGAACTGGAGGGGGGGGAGGTGGTGGTGATCCGAGAAGTCACGGACTGCGGGAGGCAGGGGAACAAAACAGTTTTTAAAGTAAAGGGGCTGATAGCCATGGAAGGACAAAACTGACAACATGGCCATCAGGAGGCGGGACTAACAAGCCGAAAACTAATCAGAATGCAGCATTTATGATTTAAGCCAATCAAAAAGATGGGCGGAAAGTGGGCAGAGCTTCCCCTGCTATACCGTATACTGCATGCCTCGTCAAAGCGAGTAGCGCATGAGCTGCAACGCTAGGCGAGACCTAAAAATAGGACTCCTGGTAAAACAGTGGACGGTCAATGCATGGGCAGTCCAAATAAAATAACACTTAAGCCCCTGGATCGTATGTTTATTTAATTTAAACAAAGGATCTTGCTTTCCCGGCGCACCTGCTATAAAGATTGACATGTATTTTTCTCTCCATGGGTCTGCCGTTTTCACCAATGTTTAAAATAGCTGTTCTGTGGATTCAGGTGTTTTTCCATCATAGTGCTCCTTTGTACCCGTAGCTCTTCTGTTGCAGCCGAGGTTAAACAATGTTGCATAGGCCCTGAAATGGCAGAGAGGAGGCTGGCACCACACTTTAAGGGCCTGACGGAGTAAGGAAGGGGCTCAGCTCAGCCCTTCTGGATCCCAGCTCAGAAGATTGCAAAAAAGAACAAAGAGAAAAAATAGGAGGTTTTTTTTCTCTCTCACTGGCCCAAAAAAAAGAAAATGTGACAATTTTAAATAGAAACCTTACCCTGCTTGGTAAATGTGGCTGGTTTTTCAAGGAAAACAGATTGCACACAGGAAAAACAAGCACGGCATACAGTAAGCGGCACCCTAACCCCAAATATGTGGGAAGAAAACACAAGCTTCAGTAATACGCTGGCAAAGCTGCAGCAGGCTGGCCATGGAAGAGGGCGTCACAGCAAGGCCAGCCTGGGAAACCACATCTGTTGAGCTATTCTAACACAGCTAAGAATAATGACAACAACAGCTCACTCAAGCGGCAATACTCCTTGGGAGTATACATGCAAGGAAAGGTGGGACATGCACCAACCAGTAGCCATTTGCAGGCTACGATTTCTAAAGGACACACACACACGAGCCACTCCAAAGCGTGGGAGGAGTCAGACCCCACAAACTACAGACAACAGATCGCTTAACACGAAAGTGCTGTTTAGGCTCGACCTAAAAAGGGGCTAATTTGTTTGACCCTGCCTAGGCTGTTCAGGCTAAATCCCAGGAAAAAAATAAAATAGAAAAACATGTGCTGGTTTTGTGTGTAAATATAATGTGGCACAAAAGCAAGTGTGTTATTTAGTAACTTCTTCAAAACTAAAGCTAAAGTTGTTTGACCTTGCCTTGGCTGTTCAGACTAAGGGCCTGATTATGAGTTTGGCGGTCTTGCAGCGGACCGCCACATCAGTGCTCCACTGCGAGACCACCAAACCTGTAGTCAGACTGCCCGCCGGATTACGAGTTAATCGTGTGTAGGCGGTCGGTGCTTTGGTGGTCCCATGGCGGTGCCTTATTAGAAACATGTGGGAGCACCAAAGCACATTCCAGCATGGCATGGACAGCACCATGTTGTGTAGTCCATGCCATGCAGGAACAGGGGGTGCATACATACAGGGTGGCACAACATGTGTCCCCTTGCATGCACCCACAGGCCCAGAGGCAACAGGGGCCCGGCAGGGTCCCCTTTATTTCCTCACTGCCACCCTTTTCATGGCATGCTCACAGTCATGAAAAGGAGGGTGGTGAGGAAACTCGTAGTATGCTTGGCGGTGCCGCAGCAGCACTGCCAGTATATTGCAGACTCACACCGCTGATCCCCAATGGTAGAAGCCGTCTTGTGGAGGTCCAACCACCGAAGTCGTAATACAGTGAATGGATCTCCCGTCTGGTGGTCCACAGACCTCCACCACGAATACAGCGGTCCTATGGACCGCTTTAGTCGTAATTAGGCCCTAAATCAAAGGAAAAGAATAAAATACAAAAACATGTGCAGGTTCTGTGTGAAAATATAATGTGGCACAAAAGCAAGCGTGTTATTTAGTAACGTGTGCAAAACTAAAGCAGCCTACAACGTATATAATTAGGGCAACATAGGGAAAACAACAATGGGCAATATGAGCAACACACGACACAAGAATGTCCCTAAGGGAGGTGCTCTTTCTATGTGTGACCCGAAGTGCTGATGTCAATTTGGTGCCAATAACCTGTCCAGTCTATGGAATCCCCCAGTTTTTTCTCAATATTTGATAGAGTTGTGATGAATTTGCAGAGAAATTCGTAATTCATCTAACCACACTCTCCTGCTGCCTATCCCTCGCTGATTCTCCATCAACAACTGTTGACGTTGAAAGACTGAACCTTAACAGATGGTTGATTTAGCACCTTCTCTAAGAAACCTCTCCTGACAAACCTCTTTAGAGTTTCCCTTTCTGCGTATGTGTACTCATTTTGTGCGTAACGGTTGTGCTTGATGTGCATTAGTTCCTCTTAGGGTATACTATTGATAAGACTACGAGGGTGTTGACTCTTGGTGTGCTACAGGGCGTTGCCAGCTGTTGGCCTTCTATGGTTAGCTTTGACATAAACTAGGTAATGACATGTCGCTGATCTGACCTTGTGAATTGGAGATTTAAGGAGTTGTTAAGTTTGGCAATATATTCTTCAGCTGACTTTCGTGTTCCCCTCCACATAATAAATATATAACCAATATAGCGTGCATATAGGGCCACGCTATCCACCCAGTTATTATTTTCATCTGCCCAGGTCACGTGCATTTCCCACCAGCCCACAAGCTGGCGAAAGGCATGTAGATTTTTATATTAGGCAAATGTCCCCCAATGAATTGTGATTAATATTTGTTACTTTGATTATATTTTCTTTTTATTTATGCACCGCCGAGTATATTGTGTATTTAACTATATATGTACCACAATAATATTAGTGCGCTAAAAGATGGCCTGCAGAAAGCCCATGATTTCCAGGGACCATTACCTACTCCGTCCTTTTTTGATTATTTGTTAACTATGCTGTCCAATTAAAAGCTGAATGTATTCAAACAACATGATGATGCTGGCATCTTTGACATTGATAAACGCCAAGGGGCCGATTCCGATTCAGGCCGGAAATCTCTCCGACCGAGCCGGACCCGGAGAGATTTCCGACCGAATCGGACCCTAGCAGTCCGACCGAACAAGTACGATGCGTTCGCATGCTATCGGACTCGAGTCGGTCGGACTCCCATTGAAGTCAATGGGAGCCGGTCGTACAACGCGTACGCGGGCTCCCATTGACTCAATGGGTGCAAGGCGAACAAGGGCGCCCCCTACAGCGGGTTCGCGTCGAAGCGGGTCGCACCGTACATGCACAGGTGTGTGCGACTCGCGCGGCTACGCGTAGAGGGGGGTCCGACATGGACCCCCAAAGTACAGCTCTGACTGCTCTTTCGAGCCGGACGGCGCAAGTCGGTCGGACTGCTCGAGGCGCGCATCGTTCTTACCCGGCCGGGGAACGTCTCCATTGCGCGGTGCGAGTCGAGTCCGTGCGAGTCGGTCGGAGCGGTTGGGTCCCGCGAACGAGTCGGTCGGCGATTTTGCGTCCGCTCGCATCGTACTCGCTCGCCCGGACGCACGTCCGACTCGGTCGGGAAACAGGGCTCCGAATTGGATCCGGTAATGCCGGATCCGATTCGGAGCCCTACCGGCCGAGATCGGAATAGGCCCCATAGTGTCTAAACACGTCTTTTAAGAGTTTTTTGTGGCAATTAAATATTTGTAAAGGAAATGCTCTGTGAGTGCGCCACTTGTTTTTTTTTGGGATTGGGGACAGGTGAAAAAAAATATATATACATATATATATATCGAGAGAGAGAGATATAGATATAGATATATGTATATATATATATATATATATATATATATATATATATATATATATATATATATATATTATGTTTGATTTATGGAGCAATAAATCTTTCTTGTATGAATACTTGCCTGGCCATCGTTCCTGAGTTCGCGTCCATGTGGTATGGTTGGATATATATATATATATATGTATATATATATATATATATATATATAAATATATATATATATATATAGATATCGTATGCATCAGAAAATAAGAGACATACTGGTTTCGGTACACGTGAATAAGCATTAGACTGGAAATAAATAAATGGTGTACTGAAATCCATTGAAAGCATTGGAACTTCAATTTGATGCATTGTGGGAAATGAAGTACCCGGGAACCGAGGTGCGCAAGTATCCACTTGCAACAGCTGTGGACAGTTTATAGCAATCATGCTGCTCTATGATTAAGACTTACCAGCCGAAACGCGTCAGAAAAATGATTAAGTGTTGCCGCTTCATGAGAGAATAAAAGGAGCCATTCGTTTGAGTTGTGCTTTGGCATTTCTTTTCTTGTTGCTGACAAATTGGCGGGCTGCTCCGTTCCTGCTGTACGCCAAGGCTGCCCTGCAGGGTCGGGGGCTCCCCTTAGGAGGTGTTTTTCTGCATATTTATGAGGGAGCATGACCCGCTTTCACCAAAGGATTTTCCAGTGATACATTTGTGGCAAAGAATGGTGAAGAGCAAGGGAAGCGAGAGGGGTATTGACACCATCCTCTTGCGGACTCATAACTAGGGCCTGTTTATATTTGGGATTAAGCGGCAACATCACGCATAAGCAAGACGCAACTTGGATATCGTATGCATCAGAAAACAAGAGACATACTGGTTTCGGTACACGTGAATAAGCATTAGACTGGAAATAAATAAATGGTGTACTGAAATCCATTGAAAGCATTGGAACTTCAATTTGATGCATTGTGGGAAATGAAGTACCCGGGAACCGAGATGCGCAAGTATCCACTTGCAACAGCTGTGGACAGTTTATAGCAATCATGCTGCTCTATGATTAAGGCTTACCAGCCGAAACGCGTCAGAAAAATGATTAAGTGTTGCCGCTTCATGAGAGAATAAAAGAAGCCATTCGTTTGAGTTGTGATTTGGCATTTCTTTTCTTGTTGCTGACAAATTGGCGGGCTGCTCCATTCCTGCTGTATGCCAAGGCTGCCCTGCAGGGTCGGGGGCTCCCCTTAGGAGGTGTTTTTCTGTATATATATATATATATATATGTGTATATATATATATATATATATATTCACTGAAAAAAACATAGGTTTTAGGGACAGTTATAGTTAGTTGGACATTTCACTCGAACAAAACCATAGAAATTCCCCCGTTATAGTTAGTTCAGCTACCTATAACTCGCGCCCCCGCAATGCACTGCTGATGACGTCACATATTACATCACTCATGACATGGTCAGTGACATCACTGATGACATCACTGATGACATCTCAAATGACATCACTGATGACATCACTGATGACATCATCCAGTGACTGTGTGTTCCTGTAAAGTTTAAATATGTTTAATATATATAGGGAAAGGCGTATTGAAGAATGAGTGGTTGTATAAGTGTCTGAATGGATGATTTAGTACGTGAGTGACTGACTCTACAAGTGAGTGATTAAACGTATCTTACTGAATGCATGGGTTAGTGACTAAACTGTGTGAATGTCTGTATCCGTCTGTTTGTTGATGTGTAAGTGGATGCATGAATTTGCGAATAGCTACATGAGTGTCTATATGGGTTATTGATTGGTTCTCTGAGTATCTGTATGGCTGCCTGAGTGTTTGTGTGGGTGGGGTGTGTGTGACTCTGTACATAGATGTGTGAGTGGGTGATTCACTGGGTGCATGATTTCAAGAGTGCATCTGTGATGGACTGCTTGGGTGGGTGAGTGTGTGTATGGGTGTGTTAGTGAGTGAATGTATATCTCAGTGGTACATGTGCGAGTAACTACATATGTAAAAGGCAGTATATATGTGTGTTAGAGTATTTAAATGGCTATAAGTGAGAGTGTGTGATTGTGAGAGTGGCTGTATGGATGCGTGTGTGCTTGTATCAGTTATTGTATAAGAGCGTAAGAATGTGCTAGTATTTGTATGAGTAAGTGAGCTGGTGTGTGTATAACTGTATAGGTGAGTAAATGGGTGTGTGATTAATTTTTTGCATGACTGACTAGGTGTGTGAGTACCTCTATGGATGAGTGGCGGTGTGTGAGTGTTTATATAGGTGTATGAGTGCATATGATAGTCCTGTACTGTCCTGTAAGTATGAGTGACTGTACGGGTGAGTGAGTGGATGTGTGTGTAGACCTAAGAATCAGTGACTGGGTATGTAGTTTTTGGTGTTGGAGTGTCTATGGTTTTGAGAATGGCAGTCTGTAATTTAGAGTGGGTGTATCAAAAGTTATATTAGGGTGTCAGAAGATGCATGAAATTATCACATGGATGATGTCATCAGTGATGTCATTTGAGATGTCATCAGTGATGTCATCAGTGATGTCACTGACCATGTCATGAGTGATGTAATATGTGACGTCATCAGTAGTGCATTGCGGGGCGCGAGTTACAGTTAGCTGAACTAACTATAACGGGGAATATCTATGGTTTTGTACGAGTGAAATGTCCAACTAACTATAACTGTCCCTAAAACCTATGGTTTTTTCAGTGAATTTCAAAGGTTTTTTAAATGCTAATTTCTAACTATAACGTGTCTGAAACCTATGGTTTTTTCAGTGAATTTCAAAGGTTTTTTAAATGCTAATTTCTAACTATAACATGACTGAAACCTATGATTTTTTAAGTGAATTTCAAAGGTTTTTTAAATGCTAGTTTCTAACTATGCCTACAGAGGTAGGACATGTGAAGAAAGAAGAAAAAACGCACAGAAAGAAGCAAAAGATGTGCAGAAAGAACCAACAGAGGAGCAGAAAGAGGCCTTGTTGCAAAATCATCCTGTGCCCACAACTTTTTCAGACGGGTACTGGTGGTAACTGACTCTGACTAACCAGAGCCAGTGCTATGCTAAAAGACACTTAGAATACAGTGAAAACACCTACATACACTAGGGAACACTATGCGTTGGGGTACCCCTGTGATTAGCATGACCTCCTCTGCAAGTCCCTAGTACATAATAGGGCAGGGGGATTAAAACTACCTCTTAAAACGCGCTTCAGGGCGCGTTCAGTGTAGGGGGTCGTGCTGGGGCTGGTGTTTCAGGGTTTAGGGCAGTGCAGTGGTGCTCGGGCAGTGTAGGGGGTCGTGCTGGGGGTGGTGTTTCAGGGTTTAGGGCAGTGCAGTGGTGCTCGGGCAGTGTAGGGGGTCGTGCTGGGGCTGGTGTTTCAAGGTTTAGGGCAGTGCAGTGGTGTTCGGGCAGTGTAGGGGGTCATGCTGGGGCTGGTGTTTCAGGGTTTTGGGCAGAGCATTGGTGTTCGGGCAGTGTAGGGGGTCGTGCTGGGGGTGGTGTTTCAGGGTTTAGGGCAGTGCAGTGGTGTTCGGGCAGTGTAGGGGGTCATGCTGGGGGTGGTTTTTCAGGGTTTAGGGCAGTGGTGTTCGGGCAGTGTAGGGGGTCTTGCTGGGGGTGATGTTTCAGGGTTTAGGGCAGTGGTGTTCGGGCAGTGTAGCGGGTCTTGCTGGGGGTAGTGTTTCAGGGTTTAGGGCAGTGCAGTGGTGTTCGGGCAGTGTAGGCGGTCTTGCTGGGGGTGATGTTTCAGGGTTTAGGGCAGTGGTGTTCGGGCAGTGTAGCGGGTCTTGCTGGGGATAGTGTTTCAGGGTTTAGGGCAGTGCAGTGGTGTTCAGGCAGTGTAGGGGGTCGTGCTAGGGGTGGTGTTTCAGGGTTTAGGGCAGTGCAGTGGTGTTCGGGAAGTGTAGGGGGTCGTGCAGGGGCTGGTGTTTTAGGGTTTAGAACAGTGCAGTGGTGTTCGGGCAGTGTAGGGGGTCGTGCTGGGGGTAGTGTTTTAGGGTTTAGGGTAGTGCAGTGGTGCTTGTGTAGTGTAGGGGGTCGTGCTGGGGTAGTGTTTTAGCGTTTAGGATAGTGCAGTGGTGCTTGTGTAGTGTAGGGGGTCGTGCTGGGGGTAGTGTTTTAGGGTTTAGGGTAGTGCAGTGGTGTTTTTGTAGTGTAGGGGGTCATGTTTTAAGATGCAACGCTCCAATACCTGACCAGTCTGCACTACATAAAACTGCAAAAAAACTAAAAATAAAAAGTGTTTTGCACACTTTTGTCATTGGGCTATAAGTGGGCTACATCTGGGTAATATTTGTGCTACATTTGGGCTCTTTTTTCACTGGTGGCCATCTTGGAAGACTTCTTTGTTATGAAGTTTCCTAATTTATTCATTTACTGCAGTCTCCTCAGTAGGAAATGCTTTCAGTTTTTTACTTTGATTCCATCAAGAAGGCATTCAGATGTGTCTCACATTTGCCATAAATTCAGAATGTTAGCACTCTAGTTGCTCATTAGATCACTGTAGTAAAGCTACTGCTCACCAGGGAGTTAACTGGAAGTCTGCTGCTGGTACTGAAAGTGATTGTTTCAGTCTGCATGTCAGAATTTTCTAATGAAATAGAAGAGGATTTGAGATCTCACTTAAAACATGCCCTAATTTTTCTTTTCGCAGCACTAACCATAATTTCTATTTTAAAAACAACCCCCTCATTTTGTTCCTTTTTAAATTAAATGTTTTAAGTGTTACCGGTTTATTCCAATCAAGATGGCTTCAGGTGTGCCATACTTTTGTCATAAGTAAGGTTGTTAGCGCTCTAGTTGTTCTTTAGAACACTCTGGGAAGCTGCAGTAGAACACAAAGGCATCAACTGGCAGGCTGCTCCTGTTGAAATATAACAGGAAGATATTTGAGATCACACTTGAAACATGTCCTAATTTTTCTTTCTACAGCACTAACCATAATTTCTATGACAAAATGAACCCCATCATTTTGTTCCTTTTTAAATTAAATGTTTTAAGTGTTACCAGTTTATTCCAATCAAGATGGCTTCAGGTGTGCCATACTTTTGTCATAAGTAAGGCTGTTAGCACTCTAGTTGTTCTTTAGAACACTCTGGGAAGCTGCAGTAGAACACAAAGGAATCAACTGACAGTCTCTGCCCTTGTTGGATGTACATGTTTTACTGAGAATGTCATACTTCATTCTCACATGACTGAGAAAGATAATGTGAATTTACAGAAAATATGCTCTCATTTTAGCTTCTGGAGCACCTTTCAAAACTCTATGGGACAAGCATGTGAAAATAGTTTTCTCTCAAACATGATTCATGATATCCCAGCAGAAGGTTTTTCACAGGGTAAAATCACCTTAGAACACACCACAATTCCTGAAATTAGTATGGTACCATCAACAAATGAATTCTAATGTAACTAAAGTCTGTTATCACCCTTTATAATTCTCCTTTTGGTAACCCTCAAAATCTTTGATTCACTACAATGCATTTCAATGGGGTACTATCATGTATATTGGTCTCAAGATGGCTGCCAGCAATTCCAGGATGAAGTGCTGACAGCCAATCAGATCTCACAATGACATGTGTGGTTAGGCTCCGCCCAGATATATATGTGATTTTACTTTTGATTTTCTTAGGAACTACTGAACGGATTTACACCATTTAAGCAAAAGGCATGACACTGAACCAAGGGCTACCTCTTTGCCAAATTTGGTGTAATTCCGTTCAGCAGTTCGGGCTGTAGCTGCGACTAAAGGTTCCTATGGAAAAATGATTGGGAAAACACGTTTTGGGACCCCCTTTTTTCTCGGCCCCCGCTTGACGAATCACCCCAAGACTTTCAGGATAGGAGCGGACCGGAGCGCCCCAACAAGTTGGAAACTTTCGCGAAGATTCGTCAACCGGCGCCAACGTTATTTCAAATAGAATGTTGTGGATTTCCTATAGAAAATAGGTCCTAACTATAACTACCTACTGGCGACCGCCAGTAGATATATATATATATATATATATATATATATATATATATATATATATATATATATATATATATATATATATATTACCTACTGGCGGTCGCCAGTAGGTAGTTATAGTTAGGACCTAGTTTCCATAGGAAAAGCGTTTTTGTTTTCCCAATAACTTTGGCGCCGGATGACGAATCATCGCGAAATTTTCAAAACTAGTGGGGCGCTCCGGTCAGCTCCTGTCTTTAAAGTTTCGGAGTGATTCGGCAAGCGGGGGCCGAGAAAAAAGGGGGGTCCCAAAACGTGTTTTCTCCATGTTAATTCCCATTTGAAACTTTAGACACGGCTACAGCCCGAACTGCTGAACGGAATTACATCAAATTTGGCAAAAAGGTAGTGCTTGGTTCAGAAAGCGCCCTTTTTTTAAAATGGTACAAATCCGTTCAGTAGTTGCGGAGAAAATAAAAAAATAGAGGTCAAAAAATCAATTTCCCATAGGAAACTTTAGACACGGTTACAGCCAAAACTGCTGAACGGAATTACATCAAATTTGGCAAAAAGGTAGTGCTTGGTTCAGAAAGCGCCTTTTTTTAAAATGGTGTAAATCCGTTCAGTAGTTTTTGAGAAATTCAAAAAATAAACGTTTCGATATCTATGGCCGCTGTGGATCCGCGCACCCTCCCGATCATGAGCTTCATGCTAATTGGCTGGCAACACTCCAAACCAGGAAGTGTTGGCAGCCATCTTGTGCCTCGGTAACTGAGGCACAACAAAACAGAAAAACTAAGGCGCAAAACAAGAAAAGGGGGCAGGGTAGAAACACCCTGACCCCCAGGCCTGCTCAGGGAGTCCCACAAGGACCCCCAGGGCCCAAAAAAGCATTTTTTTTTTTTAAATTGGCCAAATTCACACTGGGTGCGCGAATCCAGCCGTGAAAATAAAAAAAAACAAAGCGCGGGCAGTGCAGTGGTGTTCGGGCAGTGTAGGGAGTCGTGCTGGGGGTAGTGTTTCAGGGTTTAGGACAGTGCAGTGGTGTTCGGGCAGTGTAGGGGGTCGTGCAGGGGGTGGTGTTTCAGGGTTTAGGGCAGTGCAGTGGTCTTCGGCCAGTGTAGGTGGTCTTGCTGGGGGTGGTGTTTCAGGGTTTAGTGCAGTGGTGTTCGGGCAGTGTAGGGGGTCTTGCTGGGGGTGGTGTTTCAGGGTTTAGGGCAGTGCAGTGGTGTTCGGGCAGTGTAGGGGGTCTTGCTGGGGCTGGTGTTTCAGGGTTTAGGGCAGTGCAGTGGTGTTTGGGCAGTGTACGGGGTTGTGCTGGGGCTGGTGTTTCAGGGTTTAGGGCAGTGCAGTGGAGTTCGGGCAGTGTAGGGGGTTGTGCTGGGGCTGGTGTTTCAGGGGTTAGGGCAGTGCAGTGGTGTTCGGGCAGTGTAGGGGGTCGTGCTGGGGCTGGTGTTTCAGGGTTTTGGGCAGAGCAGTGGTGTTCGGGCAGTGTAGGGAGTCGTGATGGGGGTGGTGTTTCAGGGTTTACGGCAGTGCAGTGGTGTTCGGGCAGTGTAGGGGGTCTTGCTGGGGGTGGTGTTTCAGGGTTTAGGGCAGTGGTGTTCGGGCAGTGTAGGGGGTTGTGCTGGGGGTGGTGTTTCAGGGTTTAGGGCAGTGCAGTGGTGTTCGGGCAGTGTAGGGGGTCTTGCTGGGGGTGATGTTTCAGGGTTTAGCGCAGTGCAGAGGTGTTCGGGCAGTGTAGGGGTCTTGCTGGGGGTAGTGTTTCAGGGTTTAGGGCAGTGCAGTGGTGTTCGGGCAGTGTAGGGGGTCTTGCTGGGGGTGATGTTTCAGGGTTTAGGGCAGTGCAGTGGTGTTCGGGCAGTGTAGGCGGTCGTGCTGGGGCTGGTGTTTCAGGGTTTAGGGCAGTGCAGTTGTGTTCGGGCAGTGTAGGGGGTCGTGCTGGGGCTGGTGTTTCAGGGTTTAGGGCAGTGCAGTGGTGCTCGGGCAGTGTAGGGGGTCGTGCTGGGGGTGGTGTTTCAGGGTTTAGGGCAGTGCAGTGGTGCTCGGGCAGTGTAGGGGGTCGTGCTGGGGCTGGTGTTTCAAGGTTTAGGGCAGTGCAGTGGTTTTCGGGCAGTGTAGGGGGTCATGCTGGGGCTGGTGTTTCAGGGTTTTGGGCAGAGCAGTGGTGTTCGGGCAGTGTAGGGGTCGTGCTGGGGGTGGTGTTTCAGGGTTTAGGGCAGTGCAGTGGTGTTCGGGCAGTGTAGGGGTCATGCTGGGGGTGGTTTTTCAGGGTTTAGGGCAGTGGTGTTCGGGCAGTGTAGGGGGTCTTGCTGGGGGTGATGTTTCAGGGTTTAGGGCAGTGGTGTTTGGGCAGTGTAGGGGTCTTGCTGGAGGTAGTGTTTCAGGGTTTAGGGCAGTGCAGTGGTGTTCAGGCAGTGTAGGGGGTCGTGCAGGAGGTGGTGTTTCAGGGTTTAGGGCAGTGCAGTGGTGTTCGGGCAGTGTAGGGGGTCGTGAAGGGGGTGGTGTTTCAGGGTTTAGGGCAGTGCAGTGGTGTTCAGGCAGTGTAGGGGGTCGTGCTAGGGGTGGTGTTTCAGGGTTTAGGGCAGTGCAGTGGTGTTCGGGAAGTGTAGGGGGTCGTGCAGGAGCTGGTGTTTTAGGGTTTAGGGCAGTGCAGTGGTGTTTGGGCAGTGTAGGGGGGTCGTGCTGGGGGTAGTGTTTTAGGGTTTAGGGTAGTGCAGTGGTGCTTGTGTAGTGTAGGGGGTCATGCTGGGGTAGTGTTTTAGCGTTTAGGATAGTGCAGTGGTGCTTGTGTAGTGTAGGGGGTCGTGCTGGGGGTAGTGTTTTAGGGTTTAGGGTAGTGCAGTGGTGTTTCTGTAGTGTAGGGGGGTCATGTTTTAAGATGCAACGCTCCAATACCTGACCAGTCTGCACTACATAAAACTGCAAACAAACTAAAAATAAAAAGTGTTTTGCACACTTTTGTCATTGGGCTATATGTGGGCTACATCTGGGTAATATTTGTGCTACATTTGGGCTCTTTTTTCACTGGTGGCCATCTTGGAAGACTTCTTTGTTATGAAGTTTCCTAATTTATTCATTTACTGCAGTCTCCTCAGTAGGAAATGCTTTCAGTTTTTTACTTTGATTCCATCAAGAAGGCATTCAGATGTGTCTCACATTTGCCATAAATTCAGAATGTTAGCACTCTAGTTGCTCATTAGATCACTGTAGTAAAGCTACTGCTCACCAGGGAGTTAACTGGAAGTCTGCTGCTGGTATTGAAAGTGATTGTTTCAGTCTGCATGTCAGAATTGTCTAATGAAATAGAAGAGGATTTGAGATCTCACTTAAAACATGCCCTAATTTTTCTTTTCGCAGCACTAACCATAATTTCTATTTTAAAAAACAACCCCCTCATTTTGTTCCTTTTTAAATTAAATGTTTTAAGTGTTACCGGTTTATTCCAATCAAGATGGCTTCAGGTGTGCCATACTTTTGTCATAAGTAAGGCTGTTAGCGCTCTAGTTGTTCTTTAGAACACTCTGGGAAGCTGCAGTAGAACACAAAGGCATCAACTGGCAGGCTGCTCCTGTTGAAATATAACAGGAAGATATTTGAGATCACACTTGAAACATGTCCTAATTTTTCTTTCTACAGCACTAACCATAATTTCTATGACAAAATGAACCCCATCATTTTGTTCCTTTTTAAATTAAATGTTTTAAGTGTTACCAGTTTATTCCAATCAAGATGGCTTCAGGTGTGCCATACTTTTGTCATAAGTAAGGCTGTTAGCACTCTAGTTGTTCTTTAGAACACTCTGGGAAGCTGCAGTAGAACACAAAGGAATCAACTGACAGTCTCTGCCCTTGTTGGATGTACATGTTTTACTGAGAATGTCATACTTCATTCTCACATGACTGAGAAAGATAATGTGAATTTACAGAAAATATGCTCTCATTTTAGCTTCTGGAGCACCTTTCAAAACTCTATGGGACAAGCATGTGAAAATAGTTTTCTCTCAAACATGATTCATGATATCCCAGCAGAAGGTTTTTCACAGGGTAAAATCACCTTAGAACACACCACAATTCCTGAAATTAGTATGGTACCATCAACAAATGAATTCTAATGTAACTAAAGTCTGTTATCACCCTTTATAGTTCTCCTTTTGGTAACCCTCAAAATCTTTGATTCACTACAATGCATTTCAATGGGGTACTATCATGTATATTGGTCTCAAGATGGCTGCCAGCAATTGCAGGATGAAGTGCTGACAGCCAATCAGATCTCACAATGACATGTGTGGTTAGGCTCCGCCCAGATATATATGTGATTTTACTTTTGATTTTCTCAGGAACTACTGAACGGATTTACACCATTTAAGCAAAAGGCACGACACTGAACCAAGGGCTACCTCTTTGCCAAATTTGGTGTAATTCCGTTCAGCAGTTCGGGCTGTAGCTGCGACTAAAGGTTCCTATGGAAAAATGAATGGGAAAAACACGTTTTGGGACCCCCTTTTTTTCTCGGCCCCCGCTTGACGAATCACCCCAAGACTTTCAGGATAGGAGCGGACCGGAGCGCCCCAACAAGTTGGAAACTTTCGCGAAGATTCGTCAACCGGCGCCAACGTTATTTCAAATAGAATGTTGTGGATTTCCTATAGAAAATAGGTCCTAACTATAACTACCTACTGGCGACCGCCAGTAGATAATATATATATATATATATATATATATATATATATATATATTACCTACTGGCGGTCGCCAGTAGGTAGTTATAGTTAGTACCTAGTTTCCATAGGAAAAGCGTTTTTTGTTTTCCCAATAACTTTGGCGCCGGATGACGAATCATCGCGAAATTTTCAAAACTAGTGGGGCGCTCCGGTCAGCTCCTGTCTTAAAAGTTTTGGAGTGATTCGGCAAGCGGGGGCCGAGAAAAAAGGGGGGTCCCAAAACGTGTTTTCTCCATGTTAATTCCCATTTGAAACTTTAGACACGGCTACAGCCCGAACTGCTGAACGGAATTACATTAAATTTGGCAAAAAGGTAGTGCTTGGTTCAGAAAGCGCCCTTTTTTTAAAATGGTACAAATCCGTTCAGTAGTTGCGGAGAAAATAAAAAAATAGAGGTCAAAAAATCAATTTCCCATAGGAAACTTTAGACACGGTTACAGCCAAAACTGCTGAACGGAATTACACCAAATTTGGCAAAAAGGTAGTGCTTGGTTCAGAAAGCGCCTTTTTTTTAAATGGTGTAAATCCGTTCAGTAGTTTTTGAGAAATTCAAAAAATAAAAGTTTCGATATCTATGGCCTCTGTGGATCCGCGCACCCTCCCGATTATGAGCTTCATGCTAATTGGCTGTCAACACTCCAAACCAGGAAGTGTATGCAGCCATCTTGTGCCTCGGTAACCGAGGCACAACAAAACAGAAAAACTAAGGCGCAAAACAAGAAAAGGGGGCAGGGTAGAAACACCCTGACCCCCAGGCCTGCTCAGGGAGTCCCACAAGGACCCCCAGGGCCCAAAAAAAGCATTTTTTTTTTTTTTAAATCGGCCGAATTCACGCTGGGTGCGCGAATCCAGCCGTGAAAATAAAAAAAAACGAAGCACGGGCTCCCGCGCTTCGTTTAATTGAAGCCCCCGGGTGGGCCAGGTCCCGGGGGCAGTAAAAAAATGTGTGGGGGGGCCCAATCCCCCCCACACTGCCCCGGGGACCGCCACCCCCCAGGGCTTTGCAACAATATTTGCGGGAAATGCAAAAGAAACAATTAATGGACGGAATGCTGGACAATGCAAACATTCACCCCCAGTCACAAGGATCTGGGTTAAATCCATCATCCTTTTGCTCACCACACCACCCCAGTTTGGACCCAGCCATATGCAAATCAGTCTTGACCCTGTTCCTTGTGGCAACAGTCCAGCCCGAACTGCCAAGCCAGGTCCTCCCTGGACCGGAAACAAGCATCCTAGGACCGGTTTCAGGGCATCACCCATCTTCAGCCAGGCTAGCTTGAATCCAGTGGTGTAGTGAGCACGGGACCCACGTCTGGGCATACCCTTCCCACTTAGGGCGACAAATGCAAAAGAAACAATTGATGGACGGAATGCTGGACAATGCAAACATTCACCCCCAGTCACAAGGATCTGGGTTAAATCCATCATTCTTTTGCTCACCACACCACCCCAGTTTGGACCCAGCCATATGCAAATCAGTCTTGACCCTGTTCCTTGTGGGACAGTCCAGCCCGAACTGCCAAGCCAGGTCCTCCCTGGACCGGAAACAAGCATCCTAGGACCGGTTTCAGGGCATCACCCTTCTTCAGCCAGGCTAGCTTGAATCCAGTGGTGTAGTGAGCACGAGACCCACGTCTGGGCATACCCTTCCCACTTAGGGCGACAAATGCAAAGAAACAATTGATGGACGGAATGCTGGACAATGCAAACATTCACCCCCAGTCACAAGGATCTGGGTTAAATCCATCATTCTTTTGTTCACCACACCACCGCAGTTTGGACCCAGCCATATGCAAATCAGTCTTGACCCTGTTCCTTGTGGGAACAGTCCAGCCCGAACTGCCAAGCCAGGTCCTCCCTGGACCGGAAACAAGCATCCTAGGACCGGTTTCAGGGCATCACCCTTCTTCAGCCAATGAGGATGGATTTAGGCCCAGATCTCTGTACTGGGGTGAATGTATGACATTGTTCTGCATTCTGTCCATCAACTGTTGTTTTTGCATTTGTCACCCCGAGTGGGACGGGTATGCCCAGACGTGGGTCCCGTGCTCTCCATGCCACTGGAATCAAGCTATCCTGGCTGAAGAGGGGTGAAACCCCGAAACCGGTCCTAGGATGCTTGTTTCCAGTCCAGGGAGCACCTGGCCTGGCAGTTCGGGCTGACTGTTCCCATTGGGCACAGGGTCAAGACTGATTTGCATATGGCTGGGTTCAAACTGGAATGGCATGGTGAGCAAAAACGATGGATTTAGGCCCAGATCTCTGTACTGGGGTGAATGTATGACATTGTTCTGCATTCTGTCCATCAACTGTTGTTTTTGCATTTGTCACCCCGAGTGGGACGGGTATGCCCAGACGTGGGTCCCGTGCTCTCCATGCCACTGGAATCAAGCTATCCTGGCTGAAGAGGGTGAAACCCCGAAACCGGTCCTAGGATGCTTGTTTCCAGTCCAGGGAGGACCTGGCCTGGCAGTTCGGGCTGGACTGTTCCCATTGGGCACAGGGTCAAGACTGATTTGCATATGGCTGGGTTCAAACTGGAATGGCATGGTGAGCAAAAAAACTATGGATTTAGGCCCAGATCTCTGTACTGGGGTGAATGTATGACATTGTTCTGCTCCCGCCCTGTCATTGCAAACTGTGGTTTGGGTTTTGAAAGCGAGAGCAGGAAACCTGCTCTCGCTTTCAAAAATCAAACCACATTGCTTTTCCACACGAGGAGCTGCATGTCAGCAGCTCCCCATGTGGAAAAGCAATGCCAGCTCCCGCAGGAGGCGGGGAGCCGGCAGGGACTGTGGGGGCATTGGGGCTCCCCCTACGGTCCCCAACGAGAGGCCAGGTCCCGGGGGATGGGGTCCCCGGGGCCATGAGTGGCCCGGGAGGGGGGCCACGCAGCCCCCCTCCCCATTATAAAAAAAAATATTTAAAAAAAACACGGAAAGGCCGGCCCCAGGGGATGGGGTCCCCGGGGCCATAAATGGCCTGAGGAGGGGGGCCACGCAGCCCCCCTCCAATAATTTAATTTTAAAAAAAACACAGGCCATGCCCCGGGGGATGGGGTCCCCGGGTCCGAATATGGCCTCGGGCGCGTTTAAAGTTGGAGAATTAATTCCCTTTCAATCCTGAGGGCCCCTGGGGGCGAACTAGCCCATCAGGTGCTTCCAGTAAGTGCCACTGCGCTGCGTTGCAGAGAGGTGGTCCAGGCCACGCCCCTTTTTACACCTCTCTGCAACGTAGCTCTGTGGCGCTTACTGGAGGTACCTGCTAGGCTAGTTGGCCCCCAGGGGCCCTCAGGATTGAAGGTGACTTTATCCCTCAACTTAAAACACGCCACGGGGCACATTTGCACAGTGGTGAAGGGAGGGGGTGGGGCCTGAGGTGCCATGTGTGCAAACACGCCCTGTGGCGCATTTAAAGTTGGGTAATTAATTCCCTTTCAATCCTGAGGGACCCTGGGGGCCAACTAGCCCACCAGGTGCTTCCAGTAAGCGCCACTGCGCTGCGTTGCAGAGAGGTGGTCCAGGTCATGCCCTTTTTAACACCTCTCTGCAACGCAGCTCTGTGGCGCTTACTGGAGGTACCTGGTGGGCTAGTTGGATCCCAGGGACTGTCAGGATTCAAGGGGACTTAATCCCCCAACTTAAAACGACCACAGGGCGTGTTTGCACACATGTCACCTCAGGCCCCCCCTCCCTTCACCACTGTGCAAACGCGCCCCGTAGCGCATTTTAAGAGGTAGTTTTAATCCCCCTGCCCTATTATGTACTAGGGCCTTACAGAGGAGGTCATGCTAATCACAGGGGTACCCCAACGCATAGTGTTCCCTAGTGTATGTAGGTGTTTTCACTCTATTCTAAGTGTCTTTTAGCATAGCACTGGCTCTAGGCCTGGTTAGTCAGAGTCAGTTACCACCAGTACCCGTCTGAAAAAGTTGTGGGCACAGGATGATTTTTGGAACAAGGCCTCTTTCTGCTCCTCTGTTGGTTCTTTCTGCACATGTCTTGCTTCTTCCTGCACTTTTCTTCGTCTTTGTGGACTTCTGTTGCTCCTTTCTGCATTTCTTTTGCTTCTTTCTGTGTGTTTTTTCTTCTTTCTTCACATGTCCTACCTCTGTAGGCATAGTTAGAGACTAGCATTTAAAAAACCTTTGAAATTCACTTAAAAAACCATAGGTTTCAGGCACGTTATAGTTAGAAATTAGCATTTAAAAAACCTTAGAAATTCACTGAAGGGACGTTATACTTAGAAATTAGCATTTAAAAAACCTTAGAAATTCACTGAAAAAACCATATGTTTCAGGGACGTTATAGTTAGTTGGACATTTCACTCATACAAAACCCGTGAAATTCCCCCGTTATAGTTGGTTCAGCTAACTATAACTTGCGCCCCCGCAATGCACTGCTGATGACGTCACATATTACATCACGCATGACATGGTCAGTGACATCACTGATGACATCACTGATGACATCTCAAATGACATCACTGATGACATCACTGATGACATCATCCATGTGAAAATTTCATGCATCTTCTCACACCCTAATATAACTTTTGATACACCCACTCTAAATTACAGACTACCATTCTCAAAACCATAGACACTCCAACACCAATAACTACATACCCACTCACTGATTCTTAGGTCTACACACACATCCACTCACTCACCTGTACAGTCACTCATACTTACGGTCATTCAGTACAGGACTATCATATGCACTCATACACCTATATACACACTCACACACCGCCACTCATCCATAGAGGTAGTCACACACCTAGTCAGTCATGGAAATAATTAATCACACTGCCATTTACTCAGATATACAGTTATACACACACAAGCTCAATTACTCATACAAATACTAGCACATTCTTAGGCTCTTATACAATCAATGATACAAGCACACACTCATCCATACAGACACTCTCACAATAACACACTCACATTTGTAGCCAATTATGTACTCCAACACACATATATATTACTTTTCACATATGTAGTTACTCACACATGTACCACTGAGATATACATTCACTCACTAACACACCCATACACACACTCACCCACCCATACAGTCCATCACAGATGCACTCTTGAAACCATGCACCCAGTGAATCACCCACTCACACATCTATACTCAGAGTCACACACACCCCACCCACACAAACACCCATACAGATACTCAGACAACAAATCAATAACCCATATAGACACTCATGTAGCTATTTGCAAACCCATGCAGTCGCTTACACACCAACAGACACACGGATACAGACATTCACACAGTTTACTCACTAACCCATGCATTCAGAAAGATATGTTTAATCACTCACTTATAGAGTCAGTCACGCACCTACTAAATCAACCATTCAGACACTTATACACCCACTCATTCTTCAATACGCCTTTCCCTATATGTATTAAACATATTTAAACTTTACAGAAACACACAGTCACTGGATGATGTCATCAGTGATGTCATCAGTGATGTCATTTGAGATGTCATCAGTGATGTCATCAGTGATGTCACTGACCATGTCATGAGTGATGCAATATGTGACGTCATCAGCAGTGCATTGTGGGCGCGAGTTATAGTTAGCTGAACTAACTATAACGGGGAATTTCACGGGTTTTGTACGAGTGAAATGTCCAACTAACTCTAACGCCCCTGAAACCTATGGTTTTTTCAGTGAATTTCTAAGGTTTTTTAAATGCTAATTTCTAACTATAATGTCCCTGAAACCTATGGTTTTTTCAGTGAATATATATATATATATCTGAACACAATCCCAAGGTTTAGGCCACAACGGCACAACACACGGGCACAGACTCCAGTAGAGATGGTATATAAGATATATTTATTGCAATATCAGGTACAAATTACGCGTTTCGGCCACCTGACCGCAGCCGTGATCACATGGCACGCTGCATGTGAGAAGTGAAATTTATAGGCACATAAGTGTTTCTACTATGTTCACACATAGTAAGCAATGAGTCAGTGTTTTACATCATCTTTCCGACCTGAGCATCGTGAGTTGACAGCATGCTAGCGGTAAGTCATATGCAAATGACTAAGCTGCTGACACGTATACAGAAACATGAAATGACATAAATGACAGACTCCGAATACTCTCATCGCAGTAGTGCATATTAAGTCACACTGAAATTTGTACAAAAAGCAAAAGCGAGACATTTACATATTGATGAGGGGTTGCATCTAAGTAGACCAACCAACTATGCCAATTGATGGAAAGCATTATTGAATCAAAATGACAAAATGACTGCAAGGGTAAACAGACTTAGGTCATCACTCCCGAACTGTGGAGGCGGAAGTCTCTTTATGCTCATGTGTATGTGGCTGGCGGGACGAGCGCCTACAACCAGGATCAGAGTGAGAAATGCATGATATGCTTGCAGAGAACTGCGAAAGCAATGGAGTCAGAATGCGTCATGAAGTGAGTACAAAAATCTGGGTGCACAAATGCGTGGTGTGCGTGTCATCATGCAAGCAAGAGTATAGCTTATGTGTGGACTGTCCGGAAAGCGCCGTGGTGGATAATTACAAACAACATAAGTGCCTACGTGCGATGTGTGGCCATCAGAGATAATAGGAACAGGAAAGTGCTAAAGTGCCAATGAAGTGCGTTAATACAGTGATGAATTAAAAAATACTTTGGTAGAGTAAAGACTACTTTTATGTGCTCAGTTGTGCCATATGTGCTAGTGGTTAAAAACAACTGTAACTACCAAACAGACTTGGCGAGATAAGAACAAATAGAAAAGTATGTTGTATCGAGGACGTAACTGTGTCACAATTCCAGCCGGAACATGTGCGCAACAGGAGTGCAGGACACTCTGTAACAATAGTAAAGGAAACATATCTATGTGCATTGGAACATAGCAAAAACATAGCAAATAATGCGCACCAAGAATGGACAGAAAGCCGTGAGAATACGGAATACGAATCTTAAATGCATGTATACTGCAACAAATGTCATGGGCGTGCAGTGTGACATAATGCCAGGGATAAATCCCAGTGTCATGCACTGAACATGTCAACAAACTGAAGTGAACTCCATGGTCCCAAAACATGGCTTAGCAGTCAGCCCCGTGGAAACAATGCAATGCATACAGTAAAGTTCAGCGAGAAAGACAGGCTCCAGACAGTGTATGATGCTACGACCGGGAGCTGAACAATTCTGTGTCAAGAAGATCTATAGGAAATTGTGAAGGTCCTCGCTAGTGTTGAGGCCTGCGGGTGTTTTAGTGTTGAGTTCAAGGATGTATCGAGTTTCTAGCTGTCGGAGTTGTTTGTCCCGGTTACCTCCCTGTCTCAGTGGTGGTACACAGTCTATAACAGAATACTTGAAGTGGTCAAGGTTGTTGTTGTGCACATCCTTGAAGTGCCTCGCTACTGGGTAGGTGGGATCACTGTTGACAATTGCCCTAAAGTGTTGGAGGATGCGGAGATGAACTTGTAGTTTAGTACTACCAACGTACCTTAAACCGCATTTGCACTGGAGTACGTAGATTGCGTACTCTGTTCTGCATGTGAGTCTATGTTTAATGGTGAGTGGTTCCCGCCTAAATGTGGCATCTATTTGGGTGATGTTACTTCCAAATTTGCAAGTTCTGCAGCTGCTACATTTGTAGAACCCTTTAATGTCAGACAGCCAGTGGTTCTGGTGATGACTTCTGGGCTGCTTCTAACCAGAGAATCATGCATCAAAAATGCATGCCTGTGTGTGATGTCAGGGCGTTGAGCTATTAGAGGCCCCAAAATTGGGTCAGATTTAATAATTCTCCAGTGCTTGTTGACATTGGATCTTATGGCACGCTCTTCTGTGTTATATGTGATGATGAGACAGGTGTTAACAGTGCCTGGACTGTCAGACTCATTAGAGTTGTCAGTGTTGTTGGGATTGGAAATGGGACTCCCGATCAGAAGTTCCTCTCTGGGTATAGAGTTCAATCAATCAATCAATCATGTCACTTATAAAGCGCACTACATACCCGCGAGGGTCTCAAGGCGCTGGGGGAAGAGGGGGGTGGTGCTGCTACTGATCGAAGAGCCAGGTCTTGAGGAGTCTTCTGAAGGCCAGTAGGTCTTGGGTCTGTTGGAGGTTGGTGGGGAGGGTGTTCCAGGTCTTGGCGGCGAGGTGGGAGAAGGATCTGCCGCCGGCGGTCGTTTCTCCGGATGCGGGGGACTGTGGCGAGGGCGAGGCTGGTCGAGCGGAGCTGGCGGGTGGGGGTGTAGAAGCTGAGTCGTCTGTTGAGGTAGGCTGGTCCGGAGTTGTGGAGTGCTTTGTGTGCGTGGGTGAGGAGCTTGAAGGTTATCCTCTTGTTGACAGGGAGCCAGTGCAGGTCTCTCAGGTGGGGTGTGATGTGGCTGCGTCGGGGGATGTCGAGGATAAGACGTGCAGAGGCGTTCTGGATGCGTTGCAGCCGTCTCAGGAGCTTAGCCGTCGTTCCTGCGTAGAGGGCGTTTCCGTAGTCCAGCCTGCTGGTGACGAGGGCCTGGGTGACTGTTTTTCTTGTTTCGGTGGGGATCCACTTGAAGATCCTGCGGAGCATTCGGAGGATGTTGAAGCAGGATGAGGAAACGGCGTTGACCTGCTTAGTCATGGAGAGGGTGGGGTCGAGGATGACCCCTAGGTTGTGTACGTGGTCGGTGGGTGGCGGGGCTGTTCCCAGTGATGTTGGCCACCAGGAGTCGTCCCAGGCTGAAGGGTTGGAACCAAGGATGAGGACCTCCGTCTTGTCCGAGTTCAGCTTCAGGCGGCTGGTCCTCATCCATTCGGCGACGGCCTTCATTCCTTCGTGGAGGTGGGCTTTAGCAGTGTGAGGGTCTTTGGTGAGGGAGAGGATCAGCTGGGTGTCGTCGGCGTAGGAGATGATGTTGAGGTTGTGCTGTCGGGCGACGTGGGTGAGGGGTGCCATGTAGATGTTGAACAGCGTTGGGCTGAGGGAGGAGCCTTGGGGTACGCCGCAGATGATCTTGGTGGCCTTGGATCGGAAGGGGGCGAGGCGGACGCTTTGTGTTCTGCCGGAAAGGAAGGATGTGGTCCAGTCCAGGGCCTTCTCTTGGATCCCGGCGTCGTGAAGGCGTGTTCGTAGTGTGTGGTGGCAGACCGTGTCGAAGGCGGCTGATAGGTCCAGGAGGATGAGGGCTGCTGTTTCTCCGTTGTCTAGCAGGGTCCTGATGTCATCGGTGGCGGCGATGAGGGTGGTTTCGGTGCTGTGGTTGCTGTGGAAGCCGGACTGGGAAGGGTCCAGGATGTTGTTCTCCTCGAGGTAGCGGGTCAGTTGTTTGTTGACGATTTTCTCGGTGACCTTCGCGGGGAACGGGAGCAGAGAGATGGGTCGGAAGTTCTTGAGGTCCTTGGGGTCTGCCTTGGGTTTCTTGAGTAAGGCGGTGATCTCGGCGTGCTTCCAGCTTTCCGGGAAGGTTGCTGTCTCGAAGGAGATGTTGATTATTTTCCGGAGATGGGGCGCGATGGCTGTACTGGCTTTGTTGAAGATGTGGTGAGGGCACGGGTCTAGCGGTGAACCGGAGTGGATGGTGTTCATGATCTCGCTGGTGTCCTCGTCGTTGATGTTGGTCCAGGAGAGCAGGCGGTTGGTGGTTGTGGGGACAGTGGTCTCGGTGGTTGCCGGGGCGGTCGTGGTGTTGAAGCTGTCATGGATGTCGGCGATTTTGCGGTGGAAGAAGGTGGCCAGTGAGTCGCACAGGTCTCGCGACGGCTGGATGTCGTTGGTGTTGGAGCTGGGGTTGGAGAGTTCCTTCACGATGTTGAAGAGTTGGCCCTGTTAGTAGCTGTGATTATGTTGTATTTGGAGTAGCCACGGGCCCTGAATCTCTATTGTACCTCACTCTAACATATTGCTCAATCACTGGTAGAGCTGCAAATTCTACGTAGGTGAAGCATTTCACCATAGGGAATACTGGCAATCAGATGTCTGGGGTGAAAGCTTGAGGCATGCAAGGTGGAGTTGCCTGCTGTGGATTTTCTGTGAAGTTTGGAGAGTAATGTACCATTAGAGACATATAACATGACATCAAGGAACTCAACAGAGACGGTGCTTATGTTCGCATTAAACTCAAGGTTCAGGTCATTGGCATTAATTTCGGATATGAAAGACATAGCACTGTCAGTATCACCTCTCCAGATTACAAAAACGTCGTCGATGTATCTAAGCCAGGTTACAATGTGATTGTTCCATGCAACAGATTGTCTTGCCATGAGGACCCGCTCCTCCCACCAACCCACATGGAGGCATGCGTAGCTGGGTGAAAAGCAGACCCCCATGGCAACACCCCTGAGCTGTTGGTAAACTGCTTTATCAAACATGGAGAAATTGTTGCGCAAACACCATTCAATAAGGAACAAGATCAAATCATTGTGCTTGTAACAGTGGATTGGTCTTTTGCTGAAGAAATGTTTACAAGCAGATAAACCATCACAGTGACGAATACTAGTATACAACGAGGTGATATCTAAGGACATCAGAATATAATCATCAGACCATGGAATGTCTTTGACCTTAATCAGAAAATCACTAGTGTCCTTCAGGTAAGTTGGCAGACTGGTCACCAGTTCTTGTAAAAAGAAGTCTACATACTGAAATGTTTTCACACATGCTTTTACGGGCCGAAATAATGGGACGGTTTGGGACTGGTGATAAGCATTTATGTACCTTGGGGAGGAAGTATAAGACCGGGATCACACGAGAATCATTAGTCAAGAATGAAAGTTCGTCTTTACTGAGGATTCCATCAGATCTATAGGTGTTCAGACGTTTTTTGAGCTCCTTGCCACTCGAGGCCACCTCTTTGTGACTGGAGATTCTGTAACAGGTGGTATCATTTAGAGGCCTGAGAGCTTCCTCAAGATACATACTCCTGGGCCAAAGTACGATCTTACCCCCTTTGTCTGATTTGTTAATGATAACCTTGTTGTTTTTTTGCAGTTTTTTCATTAGGTCTGAATATTGTTTATGGCGGTAGTGACGACTCTGTAGTTTACGTGTGTTGCTTAAATGTGGGGCTTTTAGTTCATCAATGATGACGTTGTTGAAGATGTCAATAGCGTCTCTCGGCATCATGGGGGTAAATGTAGATTGAGGCTTAAATGGGTTAGTGGCGTTAGTCGAGCTGTCGATGCCTTTGTTGAGCAGAATTTGCTGAGTGGAGGCAGTCCCAGTCGAAGACTCTAACTCAGCCAGGGTACAGGTGGTGGGAATATCGGAAACCAACAAATTGCTGCCAGCTGGCATTGGGGCAGTAGGTGTTGGTTGATTTGAAGTGTTCGTATGTTTGAGCTTGAAAAATGTAATGAGTTTTAGTTTCCTAATGAGTTTGAAAACGTCAATTCGAGTGTTGCTGTAATTGAAACTGCTTTCAGGGCAGAAGGTCAGACCAAGGGAGAGGAGTTGTTTCTCAGCTTCCGTGAGGTTGAGATCAGTCAGGTTAATTATAGTCTTCGTATGCGTATTTATTTGCGTCTCCAATTGCCTCTCTTTCAGTTGTTTGGTTTTGGCTTTTTTCCGTTTCCTTCTCTCACGCCTCCTGCGGTTGGGTTGGTGTCTGGTTTCTTTGGCAGCCGAGGGCGCAGGGTTTGTCTCTGGTCTAACCTTAAAAAATCTAATTCCTCTGCTAGGCTGAAATTGCAGTGTTGGTCGCATTTCTCTCTGTCGTTACTCTGCCATCCTCTGAGTCTGTCCCGCTTTCGATTGCTGAGCTGAGATCAGACATTGAGGCAGAGTCTGCTCCTTCATGTACTGCTGAAGCTCTGTTTCTTAAATTAGTCATATCTCCTGGCAAATGTGAAGATTTGACCGCATTCGTAGTCGCCTTTGTCTCGGGCGAATTTAAAAGCTTTGCTCGTTTTGATAGTTTCTTCATGCTTTTTCAGGCGTGTGTTGATTTCCTCTTGACCCTTGGATATTAACTCTTTTTGGTCCATTGAATCGAGCTCGTGGTTGATGCAGTCAATTTCTTTCAGTGTGGTCGCGCAGTCGATTTCCGTGTATTTGATGAGAATTATGATCAAGCGCATTGATTGCTCTCTGCCCATTCCTTGAGCATTTCTCTGTTAGGGTTCTCGAAACTAGGAGCCAACATGATTCTCAATCCTCGCGGTACACGGCCTGCATCACGGTATTTTTGTTAAGACTTTGCTTCCCACCAGTTAGTGAGTTCAGTGCGCATTAGTTTTTCTAGTTGTTCCAGTTTAGTTTTATATTCCTCATTGCAAGGGCCCACGTTGGAACTAGGGCCTCTTCTTTGGTTATGAATGTTTGGTAGATTGTCAAAAAGTGCTTCAGAAGCTTCTTCCCTTTCACGCAGTGCGTCGGAGGACATGATGTATGAGTGCAATGTCACAAGACTCCCGATACTTGTGGAGCAAGTGCTATATATCGAAGCAGTCAAGAATATATATATCCATGCATACATATATATATATATATATGTATATATATATATATAGTAGCAAAATGGAGACAAATATTTATTTATCATTATAATATATTTTTATATTTGAAATCTATTACTATAAAAATTTATATAATATACTTAATAAAAATATTTAATTTACATTATATTATTTTATTTGTTAAATATTTTAAATGTATTTACATATATTTGTGTATATTCATAATACTACATGTACAATGAAAGAGATGAAAGAGAATTGGTTGAAAATGAATGCCGACAAGACAGAGATCTTTATTTTTGGAGAGCAAACATTGGTATGGTCTGAACTGTGGTGGGCAGGGTGTTGCGGACCCCTACCTATTCCAGTCACTGAGGCTAAAAATGGAGGGTGTTTTTTGACACCTCCCTTTCCTTTAGCACTCAGGCCAAGAGGACTGTGGGCTCCTGCTTCTTTATTATCAAGACTTTAAAAAGATATTTCCTCTAATTCCAGCCAAGCTTAGAGTTGCAGTCGTCATCGCTCTCATTATATTTTGCCGTGACTATTGTAATGCTCTGCCCTAAAATATCAATAAAGCCCCCCTAAATAGACTTCAGACTATTCTGAATGCTGCTGCTCGTCTACTCCTGGACGCTGCAAAACGTCTGTCGGTCCCTTCACTGGCTGCCGATTAGGAGGCATGTGACTTTTAAATTCTTCTGTCTAGTTCACACTGCCTCCACTGCCAGGGGTGGTTGCTCTTGAGAACGGCCTTCCCCTGGTATGTTCCCAATAGACAGCTGAGGGCTGCCTCTCTTATGACTTCAGTCCGTCCACCATCGTTTCGCATTTGGGACCGCCCGCTAACAAGGCGGAGGTCCTACAGGGCTACTTATGATGCGACCGCCACCGTGGCGGTCGCATTGCCCATGTTTTGTAATGCGGCGGGTGCTGCGCTCTCCAGCACCCGCCGCAATACAACACAGACACCCCACACATATCCCTGCACTACGTGGCAGGCACCATACATGCTCCCCAGGTCCCATGCCTGGGGGCCAGGGGGCAACACTGTCCCTTTCTGCCAGCCTTTTCATGGCTGGTTCACCGCCATGAAAGGGCCGGCGGAAAGGAACATCGTAATGCCTACAGCGGTGCCTGATAGGCACCGCCGCCATTATGGGCATTACTCTGCCTCCAATGGACGAGCCATGGCAGTCGGTCCTTCCGACAGCCACACAGCCGCCCGCCATCCAAATGTGATTGGCGGTGAAGTTGTTGAACACTACCGACAGGTTGTCAGTGGCGGTCTCCCCACCAATGTAATCAGGCCTGGAATTTCGAACATGACTACATCCCAAACTTCTAGATGGAATTGGACCAAACTTGGCAGAAAGCCAGCTCTTGGTCCAGAAAGAGTGCTTTATGTTATTTGGTATAAATCCATTCAGTAGTTTTAGGGATATTAAAGGAAAACCAAATTTGTATCTCTTGAGGCACAAAGGATCTACAAACCCACCCGATATCATTCTGAGTTCTTATTGGGTGCCAACACTTCAACCAGGAAGTGTTGGCAGCTATCTTGGGACTCGAATCATTCCAAAAATGTAAAATAATAAAGAAAAGGGGCAGAGTTGGAATACCCTGACCCCTTAGCTGTTTGTGGGGTCCCAGAAGGACCCCACCAAGGCAAAAGTGTATTTTTTTTTAATTTCCTCTAAGATTCACAGAGAATCACAAATCTGGTAAAAAAAAAAACAAGCACGGGCTTCTGCGCCCTGTTTTGTAAATAGCACCCATGTGGGCTTGGTCCCGGCGGAAGTGCAAATAAATATACAATAAAGGAGGGGGTACATGGGGCCCCCCTCCTTGGGCATGTTTATGACCCAGGGACCACCACTTCCCGACCATCTATTGGCCTTCCATAAAGTGTTGTATGCAATTGGTCATCTTTGACACAAACTAGGTACTGACACGTTGCTGATCTGACCAAGTGAACTGGAGATTTAGGGAGTTCTTGTTAAATTTGGCAATATACTCTCCAGCTGACTTTCCTATTCCCCTCCACACAATAAATCAACTATCAATATAGCATGCACACAGGGTCACGCTATCCACCCAGTTATCATTTTCTTCTGCCCAGGCCAAGTGCTTCTCCCACCAGCCCACAAGTTGGAGAAAGGCATGTAGATTTTTGTATTAGGCACATGTCTCCCCCATAAATTGTGATTAATATTTGTTGTTTTTATTATATTCTTTTTTTTATTGATGCGCTGTGGAGTCTATTGTGTATTTAACTATATATGTAGAAAATAATATTAGAGCGCTATAAGATGGCCTCCAGAAAGTCTAGGATTTCCAGGGACCATTACCTACCAGTTCTCACTCCTGAGAAAATTATCTTTAATAACACTCCCCTGGTAAATGATCGGTGTGATGAAGAGTATGTGGACTTTATGAATAATTCTCCTAAATCAGCCGATCTTTCTCTTTTGGAAAAATATGATGAAAACACTATTGAGGAAGCTAAATCTTGTAATGGCCCTTCCCATGCTCATACCGGTATATGGGGAATATGCTCAATACCTTGGGCGCAATAACTACAGCTCTAAATTATCATTCTGACAAATTAAATATACAAGTGGAGCTGCTCAATACACTTGCTTTGTGCATCACTGGTATAGACTGCAAGCTACTCAATTAACAAACCCATATTATCGATAAAATCTCAAATCTCCCAAGCATCGTTAGGGCCCTTATAGATGAAGTTGAAAAGATGTCCTCGCAACAAAATATTGAGCGTGTTAACCTAGTAGGTCCTGGCCAATGTATGCTCCAAGACTCTGAAGAATGAATGACTCAAATCCAGCATACCCAAAATGATGAAAATTGTAAGGCGGGGCCAGGGTGTGATGAACATCGATAATCAACAGCTCAAACTATCCTGAAAGTCATAGGCAATAAAATTACGGTAGCAGGAGAAGGATCATCACGTAAATCACAGGCTCACTCAGGGATCGATAAAATAAATGGGAATGAAAATATGCAAATAACATCAGTGCAAGAAAGTGAGGACCATTAATTAACAAATATCTCAAAAACATCTATTTCCTCTTAGACAAATGGGTTAACCAAAAGAGCTAGGAAAAGGTTATGAAAAACAAAATAAAAAAATCATCCAAGACAGGTACGGCTGAGAGACCAAAGGATTGTTACCCAATCTTTAAATCTATCCAACTGAAAAACCCAAAAAGTAAAAACCATTGGGATGGAGTTGGATGGAGTACCAACCAAATGTACCCAGAAAATTGTCCAAATGGACGAAACTGGAGAAGTATATGAAGACCACAGTGTAGAGACCCCGATAAATCATCTTCCCGTCACTGAAAATGAGCAAGGGCAATACCAGGATAACAGAAATAATGTGGACATTGTTCAGCAAAGGAAGGAGGCGAGGCAAAATATAACTCCAAGTCAACAAGAACATTTCTTCACCAGTGGTTCAAAGGGACAGTGTGGAAAATCAGGGCACTTTCCATTTATCTACACAACTGGAGATCGTCCCATGCAACTGGTGACACAAGGGACTATACCAGTCCTAACTTTTAGAACAGAAACAACATAATTATAAATCAGTATACTAGTTCCTCACCTCCAACAAATTATTTTTTTATCTCCCTCTATGATTCAAGGGGTTCTCATTAACCCTGGGTGTAGTTCGCGTAGTCATGCTACGTGAAGCTACGCAAAGACGTTAAAGCGCTACGCGAGCTACGCGAGCGTGCGTAGTTGCTTGTCGCGCCCGTTCGCGATGCGTTTTTCTTCTTCGGAAACACGTTGTGCATGTCCGGGACGCTGTTTGCGTGCTCGGGGGATAGTATCTCGCGAACTTGCCCATGCGGTCACCTATGGGCGCGGCCATCTTGTTTTTCACTTGTCCCGCCCGCTCGCAATGCTTTATTTCCTGTTCCGGGTCGCGTTTAGCGTGCTCGCGATGCGCATTTCATGTTCGGGAACGCATTGTACGTGTTCGCGACGCTTTTTGTGTGCTCGGGGAGAAATATCGCACAAACTTAACCACGCGGTCGCGAAGGGCGCGGCCATCTTGTTTTTCACTCTATGTAATGGTTCTGGGCCTGCTTTTCTATCCTCCCTCAATCTTTGCAATCCTTAGTTTTTTACACTATTTTTCAATTTTCTTTTATTTATTATCTATCTATCTCTGTGCTTAAGTCTATATTTTGCATTTATTTCTACTTTTTACTGTTTTTTTTTTACTTTTCTACTGTTTTATATTACTTCTTTCTTTAAGCTCCTACTTCTTCCCCTAACTTTATTTTTTCCTTCTAACTTTTCTTTTCCGCCTCCTCCCACACACCCCAGAACAATGGCGAAGGGTAGCAGCACTACCGGCTCCAAGGGAAAGGCGCGTGCGCCCAAGAGCCGCCTGCCTTGCGGCAGACTGTGCCCTGCAGGGGTGCAAGCCCGGCTGCTTTTTAGCGAGGCGGAGGTGGCCGCCCTTGTTTTTTTTGGCAAGCGCCACCTCCCCTTGACCTTGGCAGCAGGCGGTAGGCCAGGCTCCGGGTACCCTACCCAGGAGCGTCACCGCCGGTGGGCGAAGGTGCGCCGGGCAGTGTTTCACTGCTCAGGGTGCTGGCGCACCCATAACCAGCTGGCCCACCGGTGGTCAGACATGCTGGACCGGGAGCAGGACCTGTTGGACCAGCTAGGTGTCGAGGTCGTGGGGCTTGGTGAGTAGCTAATATATATAGTAGTATAAGTATTGTGTATAAGTGTTTTACGAATAACAAGAATACTGCTGCTTACATTGCAGGTAAATTACGTTTCAAAATCTTCTGTGATTGTAGGACACAGGTGCTCGGCGCTGCTCTTACTTGTTTGCAACTTTGCGCTTGCTTGGACTGATTATTATGTAAGAGTTTACTTTAGAGAACTTAAGTTAGGTAATGCTCTTGCTAGAGAGACTCTAGTCCTTCCTTTGTCCTCCTGTCAAATAGTGGTGGATGGATTGATACTAGGTTTAGTTAGTATTAGTTGATCATTTTTAAGCGGTCTGCCTGACACATCCTCTGTCACTGAGTGCTGCTTACCCCAGTCCTTAGTAGAACCTTTTGTAGTTTGTTTAGTGAGTGGTAGGCTTAGCAGTGTCAGTCAGTAGCAGAACATCAGATGCAACCAACCAACAATTTGGTGTATATGCACACATTTATGCATGTGTCCTCCATCTCATCTATGCATTTTTGAGGGCTAAAAAAATGGAAATGCAGTCTTAGTGAACAATTGGTCCGTCTGGAATAGGTGGGCTAGGTCAGGTGGTACTTAGGCTTAGTTAGTGTTCTGGATTCGAATCAATCAGAATAGAACACTGGATTAGTGTTCATAAATACGGTCCGTGAACCCGCAAGCCAGTAGTCGATCGGATTAGATAGGTCAATTTTATTGCAATTATTGTTTCCTGGGCGTGGCTTTGCTGTGCAGCGAAATGGCCGCAAGTTAACGCGGCTCCGCCGGCCGAGCGAATAAATCCGGCATAAATCCGAATATAACGCCTAAAGCAGAGAACCGCACACGGCGAAAAGAACAGGGACCGAATCTAGCTGCATCGGTGCTTGTCCGACGGCTGGGACCCCACGGAGACCGGGGAAATTGTTGGTGGACGTGCTGAGCCGACGGGGGCCTACGCGACTGCTGCGACCGGGGCCTCGCGTAGCTGCTGGCCTAGTGGCAAGGACCGACGCGGTCCGGAGCAGCGGGCGCAACTGGCTGGGCTGTTGGGCTGCCCTCCCGGGTGGCGGAGACGGCCACAGAAAAGACAGCGCGACGTGCCGCCGCTGCAGTGGGGACCTTGAGGACAGCTGCAGATCGCGCCGCGCCTGCCTGGGATTGGAGGTGACCGGGCCCCGATACTGCCGGCGGGCGCGCCCGGTAGCCAGGGCGGAAGGCGGGACCGGGGGTCGCTGCCGCGGGGACCCAACGTCGGTGACGGCTGGAAACATCTGCGTCCTGGCGCCCGGGGGGCCTACGCTAGAATGAAGGAGCGCGACTGCCCTGCCCTATGGGGCGCGAACGGAGCACACACTACTGGCGGGACCGCCATTTTGTGTCGTGATACCGCTGCCTGGAGAAGTGACTGGTGAGCCGCCATAACCAGGAGCCCCGGACCGTGAAAAATGCAGCGGTTGGGAATCGGGCCAGCTGCCAGCATTCTTGAACATAAAAGTACGCAGTGAGTGGGGACACCGGCGGTTGCGTGGGGAGAATAGCGGCCGCTTAGTTGCACGAGTGCCCGGCTGGGAAGCGCCTGCGGAGCAATTGGTGCCGCTTGATATAACATTGGAACGGGCACAAGTGCATGAATCAGCGAAGAACTTTGTGGTGACTGAGGCAGACCCTATCGGGGGGCTGAGCGCTAGCCAGCTGACTGAGACCTGCTGTATGCGGCTTCTGAGGCAGTAATCCCAAGGACCTGGGAGGAGTTGCTTGGGGTTGCGGAAGGCCCCACATGCCCAGGACGACACAAAGGCGAAGAACATACTTAGTGGTCATTGCTGGAAGGGGTGCGCCGTGCTGGGCTGCGGAGACGGACGCACAGACACATTGGGCTGCTGCGGTGAGGAGACACTGGCCGGGCTGACCCTACGGGACATAGGCGGAGGTGTATGGGATGACAATACCTGCAGACACTGTGAGGCAAATCGAAGGGGTCTGGTAGCTCCGGCGAGGTGGAGGTGAAGACACACTAGCGAACAGAAAAACTTGAAGACTGCGGAGAAAGATTTTGCCGTGAGTTCCTAGAACCGCTGGCCCGGACTACACTTAACAAGGGCGCCCAACACAAGACACCAGCCAATACGAGCATGGGGAAGCCGGACACGAGACAACCTAGGATCAACTTTGACAGAAAGTCCACCAAACCGACGGATAATGACATGGGCGGTCGGGACCCCGCGGAGGACGCGGCTGCTAGTCAGCCGCCAGAAGATGACATCCGATCGATGTTCCAAGAATTAAAAAACAGCCTGCAGGGAATAGATTCCAAAATGGATACGCTTGCGGAGCGTATGGATAGAATCACTCAACGGATGGACAAGCAAGAGGGACGTGTGAGCGTCCTAGAGACGAGAGTGACGGAAGCTGAGGAGGGACAGACCGAAACGGAGAAGAAAATGAGAGGCATGGACAAAGTGTTGGCTGTAATACAACAAAAGAACGAGGATTTGGAAGCGAGATCGAGAAGGAATAACATAAGGATAACGGGAATTGCTGAAACAACGAACATTCAAAACATGGAGCAATATGTAGAGACAATGATGAGAGACCTATTCGGGCCTGACCTGTCCCAAATGTTCCTCATTGAAAGAGCGCACAGATCCCTGGGCCCCAGACCACGACCGGGAGCGCCAGCGAGGCCGATATTGGCAAGAGTACTCAACTACAGGGACCGAGATACGATACTCTGCCTAGCTAGAGAAAAGGGCGCCATTCAATATTAAGGGAACAATATTGCATTATACCCTGACTTTACACTGCAAGTACAAGCTGCCCATAGAGAATTTATCCCTGCAAAGAAAATATTTCAACAAATTGGGACCAAATATGCACTGATATACCCGGCCATGCTGCGTATTCAGGGACATGGCAAGCCAACCTTTTTCACAGACGCTAAAGCAGCACTGGCACATGCGAAACAAATGGCAAAGGAACACAAGCAGCAGAAGACCTCGAGTGATGGACAACTAGAGGACAGACTCAGCGATAACGATTGAAACAACAGAGACTAGAATACATACCGCTAAGCGGTGCAGAACACTTGGGGTGATGTGACTCTAAGCACTGCGGATAACTGGTAAGATAGGAGCTCTGCTCTCACGTGGAGGGGCTGTATTGCTCTATGTACGATGATGGCATCCCTGATAAATAAGCAGTCTGTTATTGTTGGGAGGTTCCTGAGCGTTGGAGCGTGGTGTTTAAAGCTCGGCCACCCTGCCACAAGTGCAGGGGAGTTTGCCGGCAACCTCACGTACCCTATGGGATGATTCCCCTTCGCTGGCTATTAATTTTAGATTGTTTTTTGTTCTGGGTTAAGGGTGGGGGGGTTACACAACCTGATTGGGGGGTTGGTGTGGGTGGGAGGGGGACAGTTGCCTTTTTTAGTATTTTAGAACTGCCACAAAATTTACAATTTTGCACGCACAATGGAGTTCTGTCATATACTGCGATATTCCCCTACTTGCAAGGGGAGGACACTCGGTTGCCTCTGCACACGCTGACGACACTCAGCGGTGCACACCCTCACAACCAGTGTGGGACCGGCTTAGATCTCTACAAACAGATATGTCACTGAAAACTAACATGAACTCTCTGACATGCCTTACGTGGAACGTTAGAGGCCTAAATGATCGCAGAAAGACGAGACTGATCCACTCTTATCTCACAAGGCATAGGGTGAATATATGTTTTTTACAGGAAACACACCTAACGAGCACATCAGCGGGAATGCTTAAGAGCAGAAGATGGGAGGTGGTAGTGGAGGCTGGCTATTCCAGTTATTCCAGGGGAGAGGCAATACTCATGCGCAGGGGATTACATTGGCGAACCCATAACACGATCGCAGACAGAGAGGGTAGATACATAATATTACAGGGAGAGCTGTATAACACCCCGATAGCACTGGTTAACATATATGGCCCGAACACAGATAGCCCAGAATTTTTCCAACACATATGGCAGAAAATACAAGCCCTGGGACATACTGCGGTACTATGGGGGAGATTTTAACGTAGTCCTGTCAACACAGTCAGACAGACAAGGCACATCTAGAGTACATCACCCGAAGGCAGCAGCAATGCTACATGACATTATAGAGGATCTCCAGTTAATAGACTCCTGGAGGGCTATACACCCCTCAGTCAGAGCAGGCACTTGCGTTACACACCATCGGAATGCGTGGTCACGCCTGGACTTCTGGCTGGTCTCTAAAGACCTTCACACATGGCTGACAGAGGCCACACACCACCCCCGCACTTTTTCAGATCATGCGCCTGCCCAGATACGAATGTGCATAGCTTTAGCATCCGTCCAGCCGTTTGCCTGGAGATTCCCGTCTAGGGCCCTATTGAACCTGGTTTTTCGTGAAGAACTGCGTAACAAAATCACAGAATATTTCACGTTAAATGAAGGCACGGTGGACTCACCGGGAACCCTTTGGGAAGCCTTTAAGGCGGTCACGAGAGGTGATTGTATAGCACTCAAAACGGGCGTCCTAAAAGATATACGTAATACACTTAGCAGGCTAGAGCGAGAAATAAGAGAGCTGGAACAGTCGCAACTCCTCGGCCAGTCCCCAGAGATCACAGCAAAAATAAGGTCTAAACTAACAGAATTCCAGGATGCAGCAGAGAGGGAGACAGCATAACTAAGACTAAGCATGCTCAGGCGAGGCGCTACGGGGAAAGTGAGAGACCCGGGAAAACATTAGCAGGGTTACTCAGCACACCTAGAGGGTCGACTTACATAACTGAATTATATACGGAGAGTGGGGACATAGTCAGAACACCACCTGACATATTGGGTAAAATGTCCTTGTTTTATAAACGACTATATACCTCCCAAACGGACCCGACACAGAAGGACATAGATGAATACCTAGATGACATAGCCCTAGCCTGGTTTAATAATAGTGCCCGAGAGTACATGGAGTTACCAATCACTACAGAGGACGTAAAGCACGTAATAAATAGTATGCCAACAGACAAAGCCCCAGGAGCGGAAGGCTTAACAGCAGCATTTTATAAGGAATATGCAGACATACTAGCCACTAAATTACTGCAGGTATACCTGGAAGCAATGGAAACTGGTACACTCCCTCCGACGCTTCGTGAAGCCACTATCATAACCATACTGAAACCGGACAAAGACCCGACAAGCCCGGACTCTTACCGTCCATTATCGCTGATAAACTTAGACGCCAAAATATATGCCAAGTTGATAGCAAATAGACTACAGCCCATGATTCCACAGATAGCTTTGCCAGACCAGTCAGGATTCGTACAAGGCCGGTCCACTGCCCATAAACTGTGGACGATCTTTGGCGTGCTCCATTATCTGGCTCCCCATGTGCAAGCCACAGCGGCACTTCTGGACGCCACGAAAGCGTTTGATTCGCTGGAATGGAAATTTCTCTTTACCTTATTGACACGCCTGGGTCTCAGCCCCATATTCATTAGACAGATCCAAATACTATATGCGAACCCGATAGCGAGGGTTAGAATAAATGGGCAGATATCGGAACCCTTTAACATTACTAGAGGGACAAGACAAGGCTGCCCACTGTCGCCATTATTGTTTGCTATAGCCACAGAGCCACTTGCGGCCAGGCTCCGGCAACACCATACACATAGAAGCATTGGATTTACGTCCAGGGGACTTTTGATATCAATGTATGCAGACGACATGACTATATACCTGACTAACCCCAGGGACAACTTTGACACAGTAATGAGGGAACTGATACGGTATGGCGGACTGACCGGAATCCAGATCAACTGGAAAAAATCGGTGATGCTGCCACTTACTGACACCACAGTCCCGTTTGACTCAGAATTTCCGATACAATGGACAGAAGGGGAGACGAGATATTTAGGTATCCGAATAAGTAGATCGTTGCAGGAGATATGGACGGCCAACTATGGTAGAGCAATGGACTGGCTTGAGAGCAAGATACCAAGATGGAAAGGACTGCCTTTATCTTTGACAGGACGCATAGCTATCACAAAAATGGTAATACTGCCTAAATTTCTATACCTATTTGTGAACATACTAATGCCGCTGAACGTCCATTTTTTTAAACGGCTACGGTCCAACATATTGGAATTAGTGTGGGCGGGCAAACAACCCAGAGTTTCATGGAAAACATTGACGTTGCCATTCACACAGGGTGGGTTGGGCGCTCCAGACTTCGAGCTGTACGCTTACAGTGCACAAGCGCAGTTTCTACACTTTTGGCACCACCCTACACCATTCCAACCTCACGTGGCGATAGAAATAGATAGAGCTGCACCACTCCCGCTTAACACGGCCATATATAAACCGTATAAACGCCCACACCAGGAAATAGACACAGTGGAAGCGGTAAGATGGGCATGGAAAGGAATTGCGAAGAGGGCAAGACAGGAAGAGCTCTATGCACCATCTATGCCCATAGGAGGTAACTCATTACTGAGCCCTATGCTAGACAAGGCAATTACGATGAGGGCGAAATCACACAAATTAGAGAAAGGGAGCGACCTGTTCCCAGATGGTGAATTTCTAACACTAACGCAGATGTGCGATCCACAGACACCCACCGCGTCAGACATGCTCTTATATTACCAGTGCAGAGCAGCATGTAGATCCAGATATAAAGAGTTTCCAAACGCGCCGCCTACCTTACCTGCGCTGGAGAATATATTATCGAACTCGTCACCTCGAAAACTTATCACACGCATCTACAGCATCACACAGGGGGAGTCTCCAATCACTTGTGTTACCTCAAAAGTGGAATGGGAAAAAGAGGCTGATTTAACAATTACTGACAAACAATGGCAGTTCTGCTGTTCCCAACTGAAATATCTCTCACCAAACTATAGACTGAGACTTGTCCACTTTAACTTCCTGCATAGAGTATATCGCACACCATCCCAGTTGCGCCGCATGGGCCTGCACCCAGATGCGGGGTGTTGGAGATGCGGAGCTCAGAACGCCACGTTTATACACTTGGCTTGGAATTGCGTAACTGTAGCCCAATATTGGGCGGACGTCTTTAGACACATGGGACATATAATAAATGCTTCACTACCAGCAACGCCGATGATGGCGCTATTAGGGTATGTACAAGAAATTCCGAAAGAACACCGCAAACTCACGGCCATGATGCTGCTGCTAGCAAAAAGGCAGGTGGCCATACATTGGAAGAAACAGAACCCTCCTGCGATAGCTGAATGGGTTAGGGCTGTGGCGTATTGCAAGGATCAATTGTCTGTCTTTTGGGAACTAATGCCAAGCAGATCCAGACCATCTGACATATGGGAACCATTCGCTAACTGGTTGCGCATGGGTGGAGTGGACCTCCAGAGGGACTGGGAAAGGAGAGGCGGCGGCAGGGATCGTTCTGGTCGGACACCACTGGTAACATGATTGAAGGTGGGACATGGGCTTGCCATTGTGCACTGACTATATGGGAAATGAACCGTTGACTATGCAAAGACTGGTAGAGTGTAAGAGGCATGGCAGATTGATTGACAGACACTGAAGGGGCTTGCCCCATGATTGGATAGAATGGCAGAGGGGGGAGAGGGGGTTACGGGGTTAAGTTGGTTTAGATGTATAGATGTAAATGATAGTGTTGCAGTTTGTGATTATAATAAGGATGCATACTGGCCGAAATCCGCTGCCTGCCCTTCGGGTTGTTGGCAAACAAAGCTGTGTACTTTCACTCAGAAAGATAAGCCGCCGGCCTCAGGGTTGTAGGCAATTGGCAGTGTAACCTGAAAAGTATGCAATAAAATCTTTAAAAAAAAAAAAAATTATTGTTTCCTAAAACGTTTTTTGAACTTTTTTTTAAATAATTTATTTGTTTCACAGCAATCATTAATGTTTGTCTCTTTCTTTATTATATCTTACATGATCACTGATCTGCAGCACCCAGGGGCAAGAAGACGGGGTCCGAGTCGGCGGGACAACCAGAGGACCGCTCCTCTACCGAGGGCCCTGCTGCTGGCCCCAGTAAGTCCTCCAGTGGTTAATATTAACAATTATATTTCCCTAACTGTTACTGCACCTTATTTTACCGAACTATTAATTCTGGTTCCACTTCCTAATTCTATTTTTTACAAAAGCTTCTTTGATCTTGACTTGACTATCTGTTTCTAAATTCTGGTTATCCCTGCCTCTAAGTTCTAACTGCCTCTGCTATGACTCTCTGTACTACTACTATTAGTCTGTCTGTAGCTAAGTTTGCCCAGTTTGCCACTCTTTATTTTACGGTTTTGAATAAAACTCAGATTGACCAATAGCTCTAGCCACTGAGTCCAGTCCTTTGGGTTGTCCTCTTCTAGTCTTCTTAATCTTGAGGCTTTGACAATTACCACCAACAAAATACCCAACCAGATATTTGACTATTTTTGATAGGATATAGTACATACTACTACTGTTGTGGGGATTCTGCACAGCCACATACAGAACTATGCACAAGAAAATAGGATGTTGGTGATGGGAGGTTGGACCTTCCTCACACCTCAGTCAGAAGTGAACCCACAATCCCCTGACCGACTAGCTATAGTGTCTCATTAGGTCCCCGAACCCCCACCCGAAGATAGCCAATGATTACACAACCCAGAACATAACACCCTTTCGCTCACTCACTCGTGTAAGTCCAGCACCACACCAAATACCACAGAGTCTATGTGTAAGTTCAAAAGGTTTATTTTCAACTAACAAGCTCTGTACGTTGTTCTATAAAATTCAGTGTACTACAGCCAGCTCCAACAGCAAAATGCATAAGATTAAAACAATAAACATTGTTATAAGTGCATGATAGAAGACAAAAGATCTGTGCGAATTCTGGGAGACCCCTCACCGTAGAACGCAGAAGTACTGGTTACATGCATCATTCATAAGCTCTGCAAATCTCTGGTTCGTAGAAGGGAATCTGCTGCCTGTTATGAGAAAAATGGTGCGCGTTAGATAGTATAATGCAAGCATTTCTCAGTCATGCCAAAAAGTGTAACATGTTACTTATGGCTAAGCAATACGGACTAACCGAACTCCATAACAAAGTGGCTTATTTTTCGACCTCTTGTACGCAACGCTCAGACAGTAGCTGTATGAGCTCATGTGGGCTCAAAAAGGCGTCTAACTGCACAACAAGCTGCGAGGTAACATGCGCAAAAGACATGAAGCAAAAAATGGTTGCATGGCTCAGGCTAACTTTGCAAAGAGTAGAGTAGACTATAATAATGACCCTAGGGACCATAACACTACTAGTGTCTACTGACTCTACTCTAGTACCCGATTTGGACTAGTGATGTATGTTGTATATGTATGTATTAACTTTTTTTTCAATCTTGCTAGTGAAAACGAATAAATAGGGGGAGGTGTACAGGCATCTAAAAATGTGTCATGTTTTTTCTAGGCGTACTACCTATCACCAGTGCCGGCGGGACCAGCGGCAATGGCGATGCGGCCATTCTGGAGGGGGTAGGAGATGCGGCACCTGCAGGAGCTGCAGGGGGTGAGCCAGCAGCAGTGGCGGCGGTGGTAAGTTATATTCATTACTTATTGACATTGCACTAGCTGGAAGGGTGTTCACTTCACTCACTGTACTGTTGAGACTTATTAAGTATGGAGTTGTAGTGAACATTATACAACGGTTGAAGAAGAGACCCTTTACTTAGCATTAGCAATGCATTAGCAATAGCATTAGCAGCGTGAGTTGAGTAACCAATGGCCTCTTCTATCTGACTCCAACTCAGCTGTGAAAGTTTTATGGTGAAGACTAAAAGTCAGATCAGATGACCTTGATGGATGTGTTGAACAAAAAGGGAAAGAAGGGTGGAAGGAGGAAGGACGGGCGAGATGTAATATGACTGGCAGAGAAGGATACGTTGGAAGCATGCATAGGTGGCTGATAGGAATCAGATGCATGTGTTGTTGAAGGATGGGTGGAAGGTGAAAGAAGAATGGAGGCCTGCCTGGGTGGGCGACACAGTATGGGTGGATACTGGGGATAGCAAGAATCATCAGCGGTGTTTGGGTGAAACTCAAAGTCAAAGCAAGCAAGGAAGGAGTGGACGCATGTGTGGTTGTTGGTGAAACAAACTAAGGTTTGTGGAGAGATTAAGAAGAATGATAGACATTTACTTAGAATGGATGGATGCCTGTATGTATTCATCATAGACAGCATAGGTGGAGACTGTCATGGGATGCAGAGTCTTAGTTTGAAGGGAATGTAAAAGAAACCGCGCCAGAGTAGCAAAGCTGAGGGGAATACAAGTTGGATTTGCGGAATACAGTTGACTCACAGTAGTAGCAAGCACATCATATATATTGTGTATAGTTGGTTATCAAGCGCCTTCCTCCGACTCCGAGGACCACTCCCTACCTATGTTAATTTATTTTCGAATGTGTCAGCCAGCCTGCAAAGGGTGGCCTATCTGTTGGTTACACAGTCAATCAAAACAAAGTACCTTATGCAGTAGCGGTCAGTGGTGGGAGTGCTGCCGGGTGGTGATGTGGGGAGGGGGAGGGGCAGGGTGGGGGGTAGTAAACAATGGATTACGGCCAAATATAGGTAACTAAACATAAAAATAAATAAAGCGAATTTCATTGTGCGCACTGCACTGCCAAATGCGATGCAGTGCGCGCAACAAAATTAGTTTTATTTATTTATATGTTTATTTCACCCTGCCCCTCCCCACGTCACCGCCCGGCAGCACTCCCACCACCGACCGCTACTGACCTTATGTCGTCGTCCCATATATAAGCAATGATCATTGGATCAGATATATAATCTGCCTTTTTGTAGTAGCCAGGGCACTGTGAAAGTGAAATTGAGCAATTGCCCTTCATGTAACAGAGAGAGTATGGCCAGTGCCACCCGTAATAGAAAAATACGAGCTTCCCCACCTGCAGACAGTAGTAAATAAAACTAACGTGATTCTGCGTCATGACTCGTATGTTTGTCTTGGGTGCAAGCTTAGCTGACTGAGCTGGCATGCCGGCTACAACCAGGTTATGTAATTTCGCTAAACTAGAGATAAGAAGAAGACTGGTGTACTGTGTACTGGAGTCCATAGTGCTAGTATAATTCCTGAAACTCCCACAAATGTTAGAGGCCGAGGAAGTGGGAGGATAGATTATTACCACAAATGTTATGTACTGTGCTTCTTGCTAGTGCTACTGTGCCACTATGTGTTGAATTAATTTTGTGATACTGTTTTGCTAAGAGTATTGGTTACAACAATATTCTTTTTCTTTCTTGATATAGATCCTCCTTCCCAAGAAAAACCATCACGGAAGGAGTTGGCAGCCAGGACCCGGCGCCGGAAACTGGAGGCCATCTGCGAAGAGTACTGGTGGCTGGTGGCTCAGGCGGAGGAGGAGGAGGAAGAGGCGGCAGCAGCTGCAGCCTCCTCCGATGCCCCGGGCCCCAGCCAGGCCCCACCTCCAGTGGTACGGCACCGTGGTCAGGCAGCCGCCCGCCGCTGCAATTCATTAACAGCCAGCACTGCTGCCCCCCACCCTGGATGCCACTGCAGGGCATTTCGCCGCCAGATGCGCCTCCAGATTTCACGCCTAGAGGAGCAACTAGAGGAGCGGGTCAAGATCCTGGTGGACAAACACCTGAAAGCCCGCCGAATATAAGAACTATAGGACCCCGTTGGATTGCCCCTTTTTTATTCCTTTTGTTGGTGGGTGGGAATTGGGCGTTGGGGCTTATGGACATTGTTTGGACTTTTTCGTTTTGGACATTGGTTGGGGTTAGGGAGAGGGGTGGGTCAGGTGTGGGATAGTTTATTTTTGTTAGGGTAATAAATTATATTTATACTTAGACATACGATGTTAATGTTTTGTGGGGGGTTACTGTTTTACGAATTTACGTCACATGGTTTCCTTGCTGCTGCAGGGCCGCAGCCAGTGTTTGATTTAAATAATCTGCTGATTATGTAACACAAACAGATAGATGCAGTACCCCTCACTGAGTTATTTGTCCTACTAGTACTGTCAGTCTCTCCTCCTAGTCCATTATACCTCCCACCAAACTTATCTTACCTGTGATTGATGATGATTAAGTTCGGCACAGCGATGGCTGCATGGTTTCCCAAGAGAATGGAGAAGATGCCATGGTTGTGGTGGTAGTAGTAGACACTGGCAGTAGCATTTGCAAAAAAATAAAAAAGAGACAGTCACTTGCCTGAGAGAGACTGTGGGAGTAGTAGTAGAACGAAGTAAAGTACAGTACAGAAGAAGACTGCCAAACAAACAATATTGCAACTGCTAAAGTAAAATAAAACATAATGGTGGCGGGGAAAGCCTAGTACAAGAAGTTACAAACTGTAGTTGTGTCGAGTGAGTCACTTAACTTAACACAATCGTAATTCGGAACTTTTACTGCTGTGTGGTAGGATGTTGATGATGAATCCAATCAATGCCGGCAATTAATTATGATGTATTAGGTCCCTTTGGAATAAAAATTGGCTTGCACATAGACTGAGCATGGGTGGGCAAGCAGAAGAAGATCCTCGCCCTGCCTTGAAATTGAATTAGTGTTGCTTTCACCACATCTTCCCCAGCAAACGTGTGATCAATTGGTGTACATTGAATGTAGTCACATCACACCTCAATATAAATCACAGCCCGGGGGAAGAGGGTTAGGGTTTGATGAATGGATGGGAAGGGGGGTTTGGGGAAAGGTTTGACAAAGAAAAACAGTATGCATGGACACAACAAAAGCAAAGCACAATCTTGGCAGAAGACCATGGTCTTATCCAATAAATCTATAAAGGGAGAAAAAGGAAATGCATGCATGATGAAGATAACTTGATGGTTAATGAGTAGTACTTACTAACTACTACTAGACAATTAGACAGTACAGGGCAGCAGTATATTCTATGCAATTTGCCTTGCCTGTATTCCCTCAGAGAGACCCAAATTACATGTTGTACCGGGCTTACTTTTAAAGATAGCAAAGAAAATTAAAAAATAGTTGTAGGGATCAATTAGCAAACAAACAACAACACAACACACAGTCGTAATGATTGAAGAGAAAAAAGGAATCAAATTAATTAAAAGACGAATGATGAATGATACTAAAGTTACTGTATTATCCTGGCCAATTGTGGAGTTGAATCTCGTCATTCCTCTTGGTCCTATCTTCCATGGACGCTCCGCACATCAATCTTGGGTTCCACTGCCTGCCTGATGCGGATTGGTAAGGTAAGTGTGAGTTGTTTCTCCCAGTATAGCACAGGGTAAAGGCCAGCCTGTAAGTGTAGATGGAAAAACAAAAGGGGTATTGAAAAATCAATGAATAAAAAAAAAACATCAGTTAGGGTGGAGTCCAAGAAGAAAAGAGAGAACACTTTCAGACTGAGGCGGCTTGGATACATCGTGTCTATTCTGTTTACAGCATTAAGCTACAACAACAACAGGACAGAACAGGCCCACAGCACCAGCCCATGACCCAACCTCCATTTACCTTAAATGTTGACAGAGCCAGACAAAAGGCATATACAGCAACCTAGCATTTTCAAAATTAAGTGACTAAATCAATGCGCCGCTGTCAGTCATATGACTACACTCGACTCCACCACTACATGGACATGTAGGTCTGCTGTGTTTACTTTCTTGTTGAATTGTTGTGTTTACCTTTTATGCCACTTCATGAAACGCAGTTATTCTATCAATCATCTCCGATCCAACTGACTGACTGCGTGCAAAGGTAGTATGGTCATCATCATAATGTGGTACGTGTTGTCCAACTCCAACTCAGTCTGTAGTGACTAGTCTCCGATTAAGTCCATATTCCATATTAAAAAATTGCAACGGATATTGGCCTGACCCTGCACCTGCAGTAGTAGGAGTACAATTTGGTTATTAAACAACAAGAAGGGAAACATTGACTGTCACTTGAGTCACTTTCACTTTGTAGATTAACTAGTATAATTCGACTTCATGCACAACATCAACACAACAATCAATCAATCAATCAATCATGTCACTTATAAAGCGCACTACATACCCGCGAGGGTCTCAAGGCACTGGGGGAAGAGGGAGGTGGTGCTGCTACTGATCGAAGAGCCAGGTCTTGAGGAGTCTTCTGAAGGCCAGTAGGTCTTGGGTCTGTCGGAGGTTGGTGGGGAGGGTGTTCCAGGTCTTGGCGGCGAGGTGGGAGAAGGATCTGCCGCCGGCGGTCGTTTTCCGGATGCGGGGGACTGTGGCGAGGGCGAGGCTGGTCGAGCGGAGCTGGCGGGTGGGGGTGTAGAAGCTGAGTCGTCTGTTGAGGTAGGCTGGTCCGGAGTTGTGGAGTGCTTTGTGTGCGTGGGTGAGGAGCTTGAAGGTTATCCTCTTGTTGACAGGGAGCCAGTGCAGGTCTCTCAGGTGGGGTGTGATGTGGCTGCGTCGGGGGATGTCGAGGATAAGACGTGCAGAGGCGTTCTGGATGCGTTGCAGCCGTCTCAGGAGCTTAGCCGTCGTTCCTGCGTAGAGGGCGTTTCCGTAGTCCAGCCTGTTGGTGACAAACTACAGCAATCGCTCAGAGTCAGCAAGCATCCAATGCATGCCATCATTACCTGTCTTGCTCTTCTCTTCGGCTGTCAGATCATCAGATGCCTAGTTCTGACAGGTGTGTGGTTTTTTTTAACGAGGCAGTGGCCTCATTATTACTCCACATTCATTTTGAGTGTTGGTAGTCGCTGTTTCGGTTTGCGTCTTATTCATCTGTGGCACATTGTCGCAGTTTAAGTTGGTTCACATGGTCAGCGCTGTGATGGGCCGCGGCCTGGGTAGCGGTCATTGCTGGTCAATTGAGTTTGCAGAAATGTCAGCAAGGTTCTTCGAAGAGTCTTGTCTTTCTCTGCCAAGTACCTTCTGTCCTGACAGTGATGAGCTTTGGATGCCTGCCGAGGCTGTAGCCTTCTGACAGTGATGGGTTTACTTTTGGATGCCTGCCCAAGTTCTGACAGTGAAGAGTTGTGGATGCCTGCAGAGGCGATAGCCTTCGGCCAGTGATGAGTTTCAGCTCAGAAACAAAACGGAGGATAGCTATAGTCACGTTTCACTTCTTATGGAGGGACTGTTAGAGGCAACATTTCTTGTACTCCAATGTCTGGCTTGATGGAAATGTAATTAGGGCGAGTCAGGAAGATGGAGCAGGACTCTGAGGAGTTGGACAGTTAAATGCACAGACGTGCAACTCCAATAGGGAAATAAAAAGAGAAGACGGTGGTGATGGATTTGTTGTGATTTGATTTGAACCAGCAAGACAGATACACAGACAAATAAAGGAAGGAAGAAAGTAACAATTTGAAAGCCTAGTTGTCAGGGAAGAGGAGCTCGTCCTCAAACTCTGGTGGTTCGGACAGAAGTAGGTCCTGTAACCCACTACTTACATCATCGAAGTCGCTCTCCTCTTCCTGCTGTGATTCACGTATTTTGTAATCCGGTGGTATAAAGTGCTGATTCATTTTGATCATGGTTAACCTCTCTACGCTTTTGGGCGAGAGACTGGTCCTTTTCAAAGTTACAATGGCACCAGCAGTACTGAAAACACGCTCAGAAGAGACACTTGCGATAGGGGAAGCCAGATACTTTATCGTCAGACTGCTGAGCACTGTCCATTGGCTTCTTTTCCCATACCAATACACCAATGGGTTTCGATCCATGAAGACCTCTGTTGGGTCATCCAGATAGGCCTGGACCGTCCACTCAATGCTCAGGGGTGCTCCGATGTGCTCGGCCTGTTTTGCCTTTGCATCAGCACTGGACTTACCATACCCCTGCCGTAGAAACCAATCAGTTGCAGATTGTACTGTGGATGATCCTGTTCTTGCTGTTGTTGATGTTATTGGTAGTTTTGGTGTCGGTGACTGCTGGGAGGCAAACGCACTGCCCTCAGGCTCCGAAGTAGAACTTGATTCTGGATGCCCTGTAGTACTTGTTATGGCCTGGGGCGGGGGGCCTGTAATTACCAGAGGTTCATTTTCAAAGTCAATGGCTAGCTGAGCTATCCAAGTTTTGTACTTGGCAACAACCACTTCTGAAAAAGGAATTACGGCCTTACTGTTCAGAAATACTTTGTACCGTGGATCCAAAATTGTGGCAGTAATGTAATGTGGATCTGACACAATTTTATTTTTAATCCTTCTATTTTCAGATAAGCGAACGGCTAAGGACTCCGCCAAATGATATGCGTCTTGTTTGTCATCCACACAGACACCTCCTTCAGCTGTTGCTCTAGCAAGTGCAACAATGGGATAGCTTGGCCCATAGTACAGTCCTCCCTGCTGACTTCACGTGTGAAGATCTCAAAAGGAAGTAGCATCTCTGTCAGGCATTTAACGAGGTCCCATTGACCCATCTCAACGGTCATGCCTCTCACAGTAGGATCCCCTAATATTCGCATGACATAAGCATTGAGTGGTATGTACTGCTCAAACAGACGATCAAGCATGTAATAAGTTGAGTTCCAACGTGTTGCCACCTCCTGGATGAGTGCTTTGACTGGCATTTTATGCTCACGTTGAATGACCCTCAGCTGCTTCCGGGCTTTAAAAAATGGCTGAAATGTGTGCATATTCTTCTGCAGGTGGCCAGTAAGTTGCTGACTTTGTATTCATTTTTCCAAAAGTCTTGAACAACAATGTTAATGCAGTGTGCCAAACACGGGACCCTGAAATAGCCACCATCGCCCATGTCCTTAACTACATTACTGCCATTGTCCGTGGCAACAAAACCAATCTTAAGCCCTCTTGGGCGTAGCCACTCAAAGACCTTGCTGTTAAACTCTTCCAAAATGTTTGCAGCAGTATGAGATTTCTCCATGGCAAACATGGCTACAGTTGCATGCTTGCGAGTGGCATGAAAAATGTCAGCAGCGTCAACACCAGCAGATATCTGTTCTCTAACCCCCACAAAAGAGATCCAGTGTGCAGTGATGCACATGTAATCAGTGGCTTGGCAACTGGTCTACATGTTTGTTGTCAGGTGCATACTGTGAACAGCACTCTGCTTCAAGGCTTTTCCAAGCAATTCCAGCACGTCGTGATGTAGTGCTGGAACAGCAACTCTGGCAAAATAGTAGCAGCTGGGAACATGCCATTTTGGGCAGATGGCTGTCACAAATTCCCGAAAACTCACCCCTTCAACAAAAGAAAAAGGGAGAAGGTCCAGTGCTAACATTTTAGCCAGCTTCGCATTGTACAAACGTGCTATTGGGTGGTTGCGTTCGTACTGCCCCTCCCCCCAAACATGCTGATAATGGTTGGCTGCATGGTTTTCCGTTCTCTTAGGCTCAACAACGCACTTTTTTTCATTGCGGTACTCCTTGCTGTCTCAGGCTGACTCTTACTCTTGTGCCACTGAGATGTTGCTGAAGATGTGGGCGATGATAATTCTGCACTGCTGGGGACAGGGCTACTTTGTGTAGCACTACCAGAGAGAATGTCTCCCTATCCTTCCTCTTCCACCGTGATCAGATCTTCTACTCGTTTATCCCCACCAACACCAATGGTTGCAGTTTTTATGCCGCGAAGGTGGTCCTCCCAGCTGATCAAGTGGTGTTTTTTCAGATGGGTTATTTGGCCTCCGGTACCATAGTTTGTACCAGGCTTACCCCGACTAACAGAGGTATTACAAATGGAGCATATAGCAATGTTCTCCTCCTTTTCGCTAACCGTAAAGAAGTCCCAAACTGGGGAGCTTAACTTTTGCCTCCTGCTGGAGGTGCCACTTCCAATGCCGGATGAACTGGAGGGTGTGTGTTGCATTTGACTCTGTGCTGTACCACTACCTACTTCTACTGCGGTGGTGGTTGTGCTTGATGTAGGTCACTGACGGGCCTTTGCTAACGCAAATATGGAAGCTGTAGGTCGTGTTGGTGTTACCTGTGGAGGTATGCATGCTACATCCCTCGCAGCGATTTTGCATAGGGTAATAATGTTGGTCTCCATCTCTTCGGGGCCGGGAGTGATGTTCATGATGACTGGCTCATCATCCTGCTGTTCTACATCGACCTCCATAAGTGTAAGGCTTTCTGGAACCTTCCTTTTCCCTAGCTTGGTCTTGGGACGTGTCTCCCTCTCAGACTCAGTTTGTGGCTTCCAAGTGGCATCTAGATCATCAGAAGGGGGGCTTGGCAAAGAACTTGATGGACTAACCCTCCTTTTCCTTGCTGGAGATTTGGAAGACAATGGATCTTTTGAATGAGTGGCTTCTTCTTCTACCTCTGCATGAGGCTCAATTTCCTGAACTGCCCCTACTTCAGGAGGAACAACAACTACTATTGCGGGCGGTGGTTGCGGCTGTTGTTGTTGACCACTTATCTGCTGTGTTTCCTCCTGCGTTGATTGGGTACTACTTTGAGATAGCGATAAGTTTATCTCAGGCTCAGCATCACTGCTTTCCACCATTAGGCTGGCTACCTCTTCCACACTCATGTGCTTGGGCCTGGGTTGGTGGGTTGGGCCCACTGATGCGGAGGTGCTGCCCCCAGCTTGCCCCCGGACACCGCTGCTGCAGGCGTAATTTTTTTTCCCAAAAGGTTTTGGGCGGCACACCAGACTTAAGTGTCACTTCCTTCTTCTGTTCCTTCTTCTCAATAGCAACTTTCTTGGTACTGGAGGACCTTGTACCTGCTTTCTTTGGGCCCATCTTCTTCAGATGTCAGCAGCACTCAGTTGCACAAGTTGCAGAGATGTCTGGTCAGGTCACACGTCACGTCGTGTACAGCAGCAGGATGTCTGTCTGGCAGTACAACGGGCAATGATGACACACCTCCTCCTCAGTCTTCTTTTGTGCACCTAAAAGCAAAAAAGCCAGAAGAACATCAGTCAAACGATAGCACAAATCAAACTAATATAATATATAACTTAGTATGTGGTTGTCTCAATTATTAAATTTTAGAAACTCAGTGAACAACAACAGTGTAGCCATGTATGAGACTTTGACAACAAGGCCAGGGCTTTCCTGGTGTACTGTGTAGTGTGTACACTCAGGAAGAATAAGAATAGCAAAGAACAAAAACAAAAATGTAGTGGAGCCTGTTTGGCCTAAATGTGTGCATCACGTGGGATGGATGCAGCATCAGGGAGCTGCAGCTGGCAATGGGGATGGATTTGGAAGCAGTAAGACAAGAGGAACAATGGAAAGACACGCAGGCCTATGTGGCAAAAACAGCACACAACTAACTATCACCACAAAATGGCCCCCAGCCACATGGTCACTCACAGGCACAAGGCATGGCAAACAATGAACTCAAGCAGGCCTATATGGCCAGACAAAGGATGCCTGATAAACAACACACACAGCTTAAAGGCAAAAACTAAAATCCACATGGCTAAAAACAGGTTGGAAAGTTACACAACAGCCACAACAACAACAAATACACACGCAAAAAAGGCATTTATTTAACACACCCAAAAAGTGAAATAGACCCCCCAAAAAACCCCACATTTTGCAATTCAATCCAATGCCATCCATGCCCTAAATGATGTTAAAATTCAACAGACAACACAGAAACAGTTTTTATGCACCCATGATGACTACCTCTGGGCCTACTGGCAGACTAGGCCGCAAGCTTGGAGGCCTATGGCAAAAGCACAGTGACTGGTCCCACAAAATGGCCGCCATCACATGGCCAGGCCACCCACAACAACAAGAAAAGGAAGACAAGACAGACAATGCAGGCCTATGGCAAAAACACAATGCCTGGCTTCACAAAATGGCCGCCACCCACATGGCCAGGCCACCCACAATAACAAGAAAGTGAAGACAAAGGACAGGACCAGGAAGTTGGAGACTCTGGGGAACTTCCTTCCTCTTTAAAAAAATTGTAAAAAAAAGAAAAATGACTCCTTGCTCACAAAACTACATCTAAATGACAACCTGAGGAGTTTTTTGAGCAACATGAGCAAAATCATCAATTTCGAGAAGGTTTTATGCTGCTCGAGAGATATTCTTCGCCAGATTGTAAATTCTGCGTGTTCAGCATCGCGATCGTCACAAAAAGTCATTATCGCGCGCGCGATAACGCATATTGAGCGCGCGAAGAAGAAAAAAAGTGTAAGTCCGCGTTGTCGCGCAGTACGGAGTTGCCAAAAGTCCGCGAGCTGAACGCCCAGGGTTACCTACTGGCTGAAAAGGCCTATTTATTTAACACACACCAAAAAACTGAAATACCACCCCAAAAACCAAATTTTGCAATTCAATCCAATGCCATCCATGCCCTAAATGATGTTAAAATTCAACAGACAACACAGAAACAGTTTTTATGCACCCATGATGACTACCTCTGGGCCTACTGGCAGACTAGGCCACAAGCTTAAGCCTATGGCAAAAGCAAGCACACTGCCTTGCTCCACAAAATGGCCGCCACCCACATGGCCAGGCCATCCACAAATAATAACAAGAAAGTGAAGACAGACAATCAATGGAGGCCTATGGCAAAAGCACACTGCCTGGATGGCTCCACAAAATGGCCGCTAGCCACCCACAACAAAAAGAAATGGAAGACAGACAATGCAAGCCTATGGCAAAAGCACACTGCCTGCCTTCACAAAATGGCAGCCACCCACATGGCCAGGCCACAACAACAACAAGCATAAGCCAAGGGGAACAAAGAAAAGACATGCAGGCCTATATGGAAAAAGCAGCACACTACTAAACTACCACCACAAAATGGCCCCAAGCCACATGGTCACTCACAGTCACAACAGGCCATGGAAAACAATGAACTCAAGCAGGCCTATAATATGACCAGACAAAGGAGGCCTTCTAAACAACACAGCTTTAATACAAAAATGCAAAAACGAAAATCCACAGGGCTACGAAAGGTTGGAAAGTTACACAACAAGCACACAAACACATCCAACAAAGGTATTTATTTATTAACACACACCCAAAAAGTGAAATACACCCCAAAAACCACATTTAGCAATTCAATCCAATGCCATCCATGCCCTACATGATGTTTAAATTCAACAGACACCACAGAAACATGCACCCATGGGTACCTCTGGGCCTACTGGCTGAAATTCCAATCAAAGAAAAACAACTAGGCCCCTACTGAAACTACAGGCCACAACAATACATTTTAAAAACGATGAAAATCCCAAAGAAATGTAGGTACAAACAAGCCCCAATCCAACAAACAAGTACACCAATTCTCCAACTTACTTGTAAAATCTCAAATCCAAAACTCCTCAAATCCAATCCAATGATATGATGCAGCAGACAGACACAAAAAGTGATCCTTCCAGCTCCAAATCCAAATGAAAGTGAACAGCACATGGACAAAGCACTGGGAGGAGCCTGCTGGACAGGAACAGGAAGTTTGAGACTCAGGGGCAATTCCTTCCTCTTGAAAAAAAAAGTAAAAAAAGAAAAAGGACTCCTTTCACAAAAAACTACAGCCAAATCACAATCTGAGGAGTTTTTTGGTGCAAAATAATCATTTTCGAGAAGGTTTTATGATGCTCGAGAGATATTCTTCGCCAGATTGTAGTTTCTTCGTGTTCGGGATCGCGATCTTACCAACACTGCCGCCGGAAGTCAGATCGCGCGTCCGAATGACGTGTTCACACACTCTTGCGGGATCGTGCGGCCGGATTCCAAATCTCGTGGCGCCCGCGAACGGATAGGAAATCGCGTCAGCGAATGCAGAATCACGGTAGGTCGTTACCGCGCACGCGAGATCGCATATTGAGCGCGCGAAGAAGAAAAACAGCTACGCTACGCTGCAAATTGCGTAGTGCTCGGCAACTTCATGATCTACGCGAATCGCGAAGTTACCGAAACTCCGCAAACTCTGCGAGCGTAGCGTAGTTCACCGCCCAGGGTTAGTTCTCATGACATCCTTAATCGTGGCAACATACTAAAATAATATCCTTAATATCAGTGCTTACACATATAACAACAGATGCATTAGACTCTGTCCGGTTCAAGCATGACTTTACAATCTCTTCAGGAGAAATCACTTGTACCACATGGCGCAGTAAAGATATTGTTGCCTAAATTATGGAAATTGGCCCATATTTTGCAGAATGTGGGACAGAGATTAGGAAATGTAATATCGCAAATTACCCCACATTATTGGTTCCTAGGTCTGTCATGAAAACTAGTGATTATCCAAGTGTAATGACAACCAGGAATCTTGGGAAGAAGGCTAATGTCCTAAAAGAAGGGATCGGTCCACTTTTCAATCCAGGAATTTCCTCAGGAATTGCGATAATCAGTACACATTCGGTACACGTATCTGTGAACAAATTCCTAAAAAGTTGGACCTAACTGACGATTGGGTTCGGCTACCCTATATTCTTACAAAGGGAAAAATAGAAGATAGAAACTGATAGCTAAACTGTTTGACCAGCCTGCAGAAGCCTACAAGTATTTGTTCCTGGAATGTACATGGCCTTACATGATTACTGGAAGATCGAGATGCAACAGACTTTTTACAGAACTATAAAAGTTAAATTTTCTAGGACGCTTAGAAAGAGGACCCTACTGCCATGAATGGCTTTCAAGAATTCTTCATTCCTGCAACACGTTCTTCATTTGGTCTAGCAAAAGGTGGGCTTTCAATTTTTATTTCACTAGAACAAGATGCTAAGCCTCAAGAAATAGATCTTCAATTGGCAAGGCTTCAATGTATCAAAATTAATTTACAAATGTCAATTATTTTATTGAATATATTCCTGAGTACGATGAAGTTGATCAAAAAACCCAGATTACTTTTGTTGTGTAGTTCCTAGGACCTGCGCGTTTTGGATGACCTAAACTGAGGGCTTGGTGTCCCAACCGCTTCCGGACATCCCCACAGGATATGTCAGCCATTAGACCAGCTCGCTCTACAGTGCCACTACCACCCCCCTGTATTCTACAGTGGTGTAGGTAGTTTCTGGCAACCACTGAACATGACAGCCCTGATTCCTCAGGGATCGTGGAAAACAGTACAGTACTTTTCGCTCAGACACTCATGCTTGCTTACTCTCAGAAAATATACAAGATGGCGATTAGGGCGTTTCAATAAGTAATTATTGATACAGTGTCAGCCTTGTGTAAAACATATGTGCTGCGACAATCAGGACACAGAGCATACAAAAGAGATTGCAAGTACCAATATAGTAAATAGTAGATACATTTCTATCATAGTGCTAATAAGATAAGCAGTTCAGATAAAAACAGTAGCACTTGCATATTCCTAAAATGCGTGCCCTAAGTAATTTGCCTAAATGTACCTAGCCTAGATCTGTATGTGTAGCATGTATATGCGTATATGTATGTATGGACAGCCAAGAACCCCCTAGGGAAGAACCAGTCCCCTCCCCTGATGGTTTGGAATGAAGGACCCCGTCTCTGCTTCGGTGATGACACCCCGCAAGGGATATCAGACCGCTGTGTGTCAAAGATTCAGCATGCAGGACCCTGTGTCAGCTTGAAAGGAATTCTCCTCTAATTTGTAGGGAAGTGTGAGGGTCTTTTATACTAGAGTGGTCACTCCAGGGTTTCTTTTAGAATCAATGTTTTGAAAACAACCATAAATGTTTTGGAAACAATCATGAATGTTTTTCCAAACAAATGCGATCATGCACAGCTGGCTGTTGGCCAAGGATGAAAAAAGTGGTAACACTTATACAGAATAATTATACCATGCCTGAGGACATGTTTATGTTTGTCAGGTACAGGGATTATGATAGAGTACCGAGAGCCTGGTGTCGAAGTGGACAGGAGCAAGCTACTAGGTAAAAGGTCACCTGTTTAGAATCGTTATTGACATGTGGGTGGGACAATGTATGTAAAATGGGGTATACATGACAGGCATATCCTAAAGGACATGACACCCTCTCCTCATCAAAAGGTCAACATGGTCATCTAGGTAATGATAATGCTAACGCCAATAAAAGGTATAAAAATAATTTACAATAAAACATACTAAAAGCCCTTTAAAAGCCTGAAAAAATGTCCATAAAAAGTCATTTTTTCCTAAAAGCGTTCATAAAGGTCCTCTAAGCTTTTATATGTGGTTGTTATTACACTGAGCACCTTGAAAGCCATTATGCTCAGTTAGAGCAGAGAAGTTAAAATAAAACAAAGTCAGTTTCGACCTTCAATTTAGTAAATGTTTAAAAAGTTGGCAAATGGTTCCCAGTACAGGAGAGGCCAGATTGTTTATGAATCCTGTGCTGTAGACTCAATATCACTGAACATCAAATCCGCTGGTGGCAATCCCTCCAGAACTTCCAGTATCATGTTGAGAGAGCAAAGATGGTCATCTCTGGTTCCCGCAGCAGCCGCCGGGGAAAAATTAGATGCCTGCACGCCTGATACCGATGCCTGTACCTCTGGAGCAGAGCCGATTTCCCTTCCAACAGAAATGCCGTCATCAACATAGGAATACGCTGTGGACAACTGTACACGTGGACCTACAAGGGCTCCAGGAGCACTTCTAAGTCCGGCGGCGCAACCAATGTCCAACATGCAGCCAAATCCGCAGAAGAGGCTACGGAACACAGACAGGACTCAGTCTAGCCAGACCGGTCTGAAAGACAGGAACGAATGCTCACTCAGCTCTCGAAGCCGAGGCGTAGTCAGGTAGAACACTATACACTCACGACAACGTCGTTCCAGCAGTGTTCTCTCCATTTCTTGAGGGATTGAGACGTCCATGGCGAAGCAATAGGATTACAATCAGGATGCCCGCTACCGATAGCAGGACCAAAGGAAGCCCTCTAAAAACGCTTCAAAAGCACGCAGTGTATGACTGCTGGAATTACTCCAAAATTGGTCTGAAAGGTGGTTAAGAGACCTGATCCAAGGCGCTTAAATAAGTGTACCATCCCACTCATATCAGACATGTTAAAGATGAACCATTTTTCCGAAATGGATCGGGAAGTTCGAAAGGACCAGGGCCTGTATTTCTGCTGGAAATCAAAAGTCTCTCAGGCTGAAGTTAAGGCCACATTTTGTTGAAACAACATGGCTTTCAGTCTGCTCAGTAGATCAAACCGTATACTAGAAACATTCAATGAAGGCCACAGTGGTGCCTCGTTAACTGTGTGAGCCGGGGAAAACAATACTTGCTTACAACAAACAACCCTGAAGTTTACTGTAACTAGATATGCGATGCCTGGCGCCATCCCGCAACAGCCTTGATCATTCAGCATTAAATAACTCCCATTCAAAAGTATCTCGAAAACTGGATGAATCACTGCAGCTGAGGAGCCTTTCAAGTAGCAAGATAAGTTCGCTTTTGACGCAATACATGCTCCATGAAGTGACACCTCTTTGCACACTAAAGACCCACTTAAAGCCTTCCCGCAGTCTGTACCACTTAAGAAAACTTCAGTGTCCTTATTTCTGCACCTATATCTATACGGTAACTCCCAAGTTTCCTGTATGTACCCTTAACCCAACGCTTCATACCCGCCAGCTAGGATGTATCTAAGGCAGTATTGGAACTGGAATGTCGTGATCGGCAGTGTGATATAGCCATGAATTAACCATTCCGTAGATGGTGACTCTGCTACTGTAAAAGGTAACTTCTCAATTTTTCAATGAGCAGCATGGTGTACTTTGCATCTCTGCGTGCCATGGTCAACTGTCTGTCGGTCAGATTATAAGCCGAAAACAGATTTGAGCCGTTAATGTACTGCATTGGCATGTGGCCAGAACGCAGTGATTGTAGCATCCAGCATAAAGTACAATGGAGTTCTGGCCAAAGCCCTTGCCAATCGTATCCTCCCCTTTATGTCCGATCTCGTTCATCCGGACCAGGCAGGCTTTATGCCCAGCTGGGCCACCCGACATAACATCCGACAGGCCCATAACGCAGTAGCAACGATTGACCATCTGGACGGTCCGGCAGCGTTGCTGCTGGCCGACATAGACAGGGCATTTGATTCCTTGGGGTGGAAGTACCTGTTTGCTCTCCTGCAGCTTCTTAATATTGGACCACGTCTTCTGTCCTATATTTGGCTGATATATACGGATCTCATGGCTTCAGTTAGAGGGGTCGGTGCGGTCTCGAAGTGAATGAATGAATGAATGAATGAATGAATATAAAACTTGTAAAGCGCGAACTAAGCCCAAGGGCGTCAAGGCGCTGTAAACGAACCTAAGGATGCAGACAGAAAGACATGCTCATACCGAGGTCTGAGAGAAAAACCAAGTCTTTAAGGCCCTACGGAAAAGAGAGTAGGACACCTGACTTGAGAGATGTTCCGGGAGGGAGTTCCACAGTTTAGCAGCAGCAGTGGAGAAAGCTCGACCACCCCATGTGACCTTCTTAAATCTCTGTACCATAAGCAGATTCTTATCTGCAGAGCGGAGCCGCCTGTTGGGAACATAATGATGGAAAATGGACTTAATCGCTTCAGGGCCTGACCCATAATAAGCATTGTGAGTCATGCACAGGGTCTTGAAAAGGATCCTACGGTCCACAGGCAGCCAATGCAGCAATCTAATGGCATCTGAGACTGAATCATATTTAGACAAATTCATCACCAGCCTGGCAGCGGCATTCTGCACCATCTGCAGACGTCGTATCAGGCCCTTGTTAATGCCCAGATAAAGTGCATTGCAATAATCCAATCTGGATATAACCAGTGCAATGACAACCTGCTTACGTGCATCGAAGGAGAGATAGTGGGAGATTTTCCGTAGGATCCTGATGATCCCAAAGCACGTGGAAATTGTCCTACTAACCTGAAGGTTCAAGGACAGTGAGTTATCCACGATTACCCCCAGGTTTTTGCCATGGGAGACCGGAGAGGGCAGACGCCAAGGGCATCCGGCCACCAGTCTCTGGACCATACCTCCTGCTTACTCCCAAAGACTAAGACCTCCGTCTTCTCTCCATTCAATTTTAAAAAAATTCTCCGCCATCCAGGAGGATACTGCCTGCATACAGTTCCTAAAATTAAGGGCCGAGTCCTTTATGTTATGCGAGATAGACACCATAATTTGGGTGTCGTCCGCATAGGACAATACTTCCAGCCCAAAAGATCTCACAACCTTCGCAAGAGGGGCAACATAGATATTAAAAGAGTAGGGCTCAGGGAGGAGCCCTGAGGAACACCACACAACAGAGGTTTGGGGGATGAGTAAAAACGGCCAAGCTTAACCATCTGTGCCCGCCGCTAAGAAAGGAAGCAAGAAGCCCCAAAGCAGTACTCTCAACACCTATCTTCTGAGACGATCAATCAGTCTACAGGGAGACAGGGTGTCAAAGGCTGCGGTGAGATCCAGTAGAATAAGGAGGGTGGTATGACCTGCATCCACTTGAACTCGAATATTGTCAAATACAGCTGTCAAAGCAGTCTCTGTACTATGAAGGCCTCTGAATCCATGTTGCGAGCCATCCAGTAAATGGAAATCCTTAAGATAGGTACTGAGATGGGAATTGAGATATGTTTCAAAAATCTTAGCTGGAACAGGAAGCAGGGAGATAGGGCGATAGTTCTTCAATTCATCAGGATCCAGAGAAGGTTTCTTCAAGAGAGGCTTCACTACAGCCGTCTTCCACAAAGTGGGAAATAGCCCCTCTGAGATGGCAGTATTGAAAACATCCGTCAAATGAGGGACAATAGCTTCACGACCAAGTTTAAGCACCTTGAGGGGGCAAGGATCCAGAGGGGAGCCAGATTTAACCCTTCAAGGATCCGATCGGTCACCTCATAAGACATATTCGGAAAAGTGAACAAACTGGGCGACCCTTCAGTAGGTACAGCACCAATAGAGTGAAAGGTGGAACGAACAGAAGCCACCGGTGAGGGGTTGGAGGCTTCAAGCAGGGAATAGATATTTGCAATCTTAGTGTGGAAAAATCAGATATTTTATCACAGCGCTCCTGTGAAAAAATTGAAGGGTCAAAGGCAGGGGAGAGGTAAGAGACTTTATTACCTTGAAGAGATCTCTAGAGGATCTCATGGAGTCAGTGGTTTTAGAGAAATATAATCTCTTTTCCTCCATGACAGCAATTTTATATTCTTTGAGGCCTTGCTTATGTAGTGTCCTATTCAGCGGGTTTAGATCTAGGCGCCATTGCCTCTCCTGTCTGCGGCAGCCCTGTCTCATCATTCTGAGCCTCTCCGTAAACCAAGGGGCAGAGGGTTTTTTCCTTGCTGAATAGTATTTACTGAGAGGTGCAAAAGTATCCATAGCAGTTAGCAAATGTTGCGATAATTCTACCGCTGCCAAATTAGCATCATTGAACTTAGTGAGCACAAGATTGTTAAAAAATGTTGAGAGAGACTCATTACTTATGAGGCTAAGATTCCTTCTCTCATCTAAGTTCATATCACCAGAGATAATCAGCGTCGGAGACATAAAATGTAGGTCAAAAGGGACAGCAAAATGATCAGACCAGGCTAGGGGATAGGTTCCCCCACCGTTACACGTGGGTCATTCGAAAGACCCCATCAAGTATGTGTCCCGCTAAATGGGTAGGCTTCTTGACCAGCTGAGAAAAACCACATCCATTAAGGGTGTCCAAAAGGCCCAGGGCATCCCTGCAGTCGAGGTTATCAAAGTGAAAATTAAAATCCCCCAGGAGAGTGAAATTAGATCTTTCACAGTAGGGCTCCAAGAGCCTACTAAAATCCTGACTAAAGGCAGCCCTAGATCCAGGTGGCCTATAACAGAGGATGCCAGAAAAACTTTCCGTGGAATGAAGATTAAGAGAAAAATAGAAGGCCTGGTAGAGATCAGGAGGAGCGGACAGAGCCTGAGTGCGACAGATCAGGGTTTCTCTATATAAAATGCCCACACCCCCACCCCGCCGATCTACCCTGTCCATTCTAGCCAGGGTATAACCAGTAGGAATAGCATCTACTAAGTCAGGACCAGAGGCGTCCGTAGCCCAAGTTTCGGTGATGAAAACCCATGTAGGTTTCCTGGCTGATACAAAGTCTCTAAAGGCAACCTTATTTTTAATCAGAGATCTGGCATTAATGAGAAAGCCCTGTACAGTCTGTACTATAGAACTGGTGCTAGTACTTTTATTATTCGAGGGAGTGTTAAAAGCCTGTTTAAAAGGGACATTACATTCTGTACAAACCAATATTCGCATTTTAGCTAAAATATCCGGGTCCAGGGAGTGATGGCAAGGAGCCCAGGCTGCCCGCAGAGCCAACAATGACTCACGGGAAAGGCAGATCCGTTCCCGTTGACCAGCAATGGACAGGACAGCATCTCCTGCGCGAGGCGCGATCTTAGCGCGGACGGGCGCAGACGGGCTTACCTTTGGCGCGCCTTCGGCGCGCCGGCGGCGCGCCCGCTGCGCGCGTCCGCTGCGCGACGAGCCTGCCATGCTGGTTAAGTAGAGAAGCAGAGCTAGAGTGCTAACAGCCTTGGCTCCACCCCCCCCAGAGACCGGAAGAGGCTGAAATGTACGCCGGCGCCCTCCACAACAAACGGGAACACCCGCGGTGGAACGGATCGCTGGCGAAATGAGAATGAAGCACCACGAGAGAGACAGTCTCCCGAGAGAAGTGGAGGAAAGGGGACAACTCCAATGAAATGTGCAAAATGCAAGAAGGCAGGGTAAGAGCAGCAAAAGTACCCAACACACAACACTGTACAACACTAGAAAAAAACGAGATAAAAACAGATTGGTATATTAAAAATAGTGAGGCAATAAATGAAGAGCTAAAAACATCAGCAGCAGCAAGTTGTCTGCGCGCGCCGCGCTGCGCGACGAGCCTGCCATGCTGGTTAAGTAGAGAAGCAGAGCTAGAGTGCTAACAGCCTTGGCTCCACCCCCCAGAGACCGGAAGAGGCTGAAATGTACGCCGGCGCCTCCACAACAAACGGGAACACCCGCGGTGGAACGGGCGCTGGCGAAATGAGAATGAAGCACCACGAGAGAGACAGTCTCCCGAGAGAAGTGGAGGAAAGGGGACAACTCCAATGAAATGTGCAAAATGCAAGAAGGCAGGGTAAGAGCAGCAAAAGTACCCAACACACAACACTGTACAACACTAGAAAAAAACGAGATAAAAACAGATTGGTATATTAAAAATAGTGAGGCAATAAATGAAGAGCTAAAAACATCAGCAGCAGCAAGTTGTCTGCGCGCGTCCGCTGCGCGACGAGCCTGCCATGCTGGTTAAGTAGAGAAGCAGAGCTAGAGTGCTAACAGCCTTGGCTCCACCCCCAGAGACCGGAAGAGGCTGAAATGTACGCCGGCGCCCTCCACAACAAACGGGAACACCCGCGGTGGAACGGGGCGCTGGCGAAATGAGAATGAAGCACCACGAGAGAGACAGTCTCCCGAGAGAAGTGGAGGAAAGGGGACAACTCCAATGAAATGTGCAAAATGCAAGAAGGCAGGGTAAGAGCAGCAAAAGTACCCAACACACAACACTGTACAACACTAGAAAAAAACGAGATAAAAACAGATTGGTATATTAAAAATAGTGAGGCAATAAATGAAGAGCTAAAAACATCAGCAGCAGCAAGTTGTCTGCGCGCGTCCGCTGCGCGACGAGCCTGCCATGCTGGTTAAGTAGAGAAGCAGAGCTAGAGTGCTAACAGCCTTGGCTCCACCCCCCCCAGAGACCGGAAGAGGCTGAAATGTACGCCGGCGCCCTCCACAACAAACGGGAACACCCGCGGTGGAACGGGGCGCTGGCGAAATGAGAATGAAGCACCACGAGAGAGACAGTCTCCCGAGAGAAGTGGAGGAAAGGGGACAACTCCAATGAAATGTGCAAAATGCAAGAAGGCAGGGTAAGAGCAGCAAAAGTACCCAACACACAACACTGTACAACACTAGAAAAAAACGAGATAAAAACAGATTGGTATATTAAAAATAGTGAGGCAATAAATGAAGAGCTAAAAACATCAGCAGCAGCAAGTTGTCTGCGCGCGTCCTTCTCTATAGGGCGTGGCACTCGCCAGGGCTGTCCTCTGTCTCCCTACTTATTTGCACTGGCACTGGAACCACTGGCCTCTTGGGTCCGGATTGATGCAGAGGTTAAGGGATTTGAGTGGCCTGGCGGGATTTCGGACCGGATCGCTCTTTATGCGGACAACGTCCTTTTCTTTATATCGGAGCCGCATCGGATGGGGCCTCATCTACTCCGCATAGTGCAGATCTTTGGAGAGATCTCGGGGTTATATATGAACGCCCGGAAGTCTATACTTTGGCTTCTGCGTGGTAGCTCCGAAATGGGCGCATTGGCTGCAGACGTCACGATAGCCACAACAGGATTTAAATACCTTGGGCCCACCTGGCATCCTCTCAAACGGTGTCATGGGATAAAAACATCACCCCCATCTGGCTACGCTTCCAGGCCGAAATGAAGTCTTGGACACGTATGCCCTTATCTATATTGGGTAGATCGGCGATTTTTAAAATGGTGTCACTCCCTCGCCTTCTCTACCAGCTGCAGAATCATCCCTTTCAAATACCGCCCGCCTCGTTCCGACAGCTTAATTCCAGACTGAGCCGCTTCCTTTGGAATGACCAGACCGCTAGAGTTGCGCTAAAAATATGCTTTCAGTCTACCTTTTGTGGAGGGATAGCGTTGCCAGATATTCAATCATATCATGCAGCATCTCATCTCTTAGTGCTAAACGATTGGTGGTACGGAAATAGGAATGACCCGGCATATCAGGTGGAATGATGGCTCATGGGCAGCACCCTACCACATTTGCTCCTACCTGCCCCAAGGGAGCTCCGTCAGCTCCCACCTGCTACGTGGGTGATCTTTGTAGTATGGAAGCAGTTGTTGCGCAGAATGGGATGGTGGGGAAAACTGACAAGAGAAACGCCTCTTTGGCAGAGGTATCTACTTTGTCAGGATTTCAGGACTGAGATATCATTGGTATCTCTACATTGGAGGACATGATGCGCGGCACTGTTCTGAAGTCCTTTCAAGAGCTCCAGAAGGAATTCGAGATGCCGCGTACTCAGTTCTACAAGTATTTGCAATTTCGCCACGCCATAACACCATACATAGTGACCCTGGAATCTATCTCAGAGTTTAACCCGATAGAGGCTAAGCTCTTTATGGGCGATCTGGGAGACCACAAGACGGACAAAATATACCAATCCATGGTGACGAATCTCTACGACCTTGGACTCACTCCGGGAGAGATGGCAGATTGATCTTGGTCGACTGGATAACGATGATTGGACGGAGATATTGGAATCCACGAGGGGAGCCACAATTGCGTCACGCCTTAGATTTATTCAGTTTAAATATGTACACCTCGCTTATTTTACTAGATATAGGCTGTGGAGGGAAGGACTGATAGCTTCCCCTACATTTCTCCGGTGTGACAGCGCAGACCGTAAGTTCATACACACCATTTGGGAATGCACGGGGCTTTTCAGATTTTGGACTGGGGTCACGACCTGTCTGTCGGAAGTACTGGGATGGGAAATACCCTTGTCCCCTAAGCTCGCACTATTACATGTCACCGTAGAGATTGGGGGAAATCTGTATAAAGGACACCTGTTATTCTTGGGCCTTACCCTGGCCAAAAGGGATATAGCTAGGGCATTAAAAGACCCAGCTCCGCCCAAACTGGGAGCATGAAGGGCAAGTCTAGATTGGTGTATGAACATGGAGCAACCTATATTTAAAGCACAAGGTTGCCCGCAGAAACATTTCACAATCTGGAAGCTTTGGGCAGATTTTCAAGGCTTTATTTTGGAACCCCGTCCACCATGTTTTCTTGATGTTGAAACCGCTGGATGATAGATCAGGGGGACGTGAGATGATACAGGGGCCCGTGATATATGAGAATTGGCTTGCAAGGTATGTTAAACAGATTATTATATTGCACATGGCACACTTGGTTATAAAGTTATGGGCTGCAGTTATCAAGCCCGAAATGTTTATTTGCTTATTCTGTAAATGTTATACGAAAGTCACCAGACTGATTTTTATAATTCTGACCAGAACAAACTGTATTTCTCCTGCTCGAGATTTGACTGTCTTATCTGCTGACTTAATAAAACTATGTTTTGGAAAAAAAAAGTACAATGGAGCGCATTTGAGATTGGCCATGTTGTAAAATAGACAAATCGTGTTCCATTCTGTCAATTGCCGAGGACACAATATTGTCCAGTGAACAAATACGTGAAGAGAGTGTGGTCATACCATTGTCTACCATAGCCAAGGCCTTTTCTATGTTAATCTTATCAATCTCACGTAATCTCTCAGCAGCATCCTGTTGGGAAACTTTCCACAGTTCAATGTAGATGCCATATAAAAAGCGTTTTTTACGCGGTTTCTTGGGACCTAGCAAGAAATCCCTAAGATCCATGTTGTCAGCTAGAAGGGACAAGTGTTGTTTCACCTGTAATAGTGTTGAGGTTTTCCCAACGCTATAAGAAGTCACTACCCCTGGGTCATCTGTGTGTACATAGCGTGGGTCAGGCCTATGGATACAAAACCCTCCGGTGGTACCCTTGAATCTTGACTGACACCTATTTGTGTCGATAGGCCAAACCAACCATCCCTTCCATTTGGGGACCGATGGATTGTATGTACCATTCTGTGTCATTGCACCCAGCATCTCCTCACTTATCAGTGTGTCATTCAATAACCCTTCAATAGGTGTAGGTAAGGGGATGCATGGTGTTTTCAGGTCTTTAATTTTTGCAAACCCGTAGCAGGTAGTCTGTTGCACTGTTATGTTCAGGAAAATTATCTGTAATGCTATGAGGCAAGCTCTGAATAAAGCCTCCGTTCCCTGAACCTGCCAATCTTTCATCCCCCAGATGGATTTGGTGTCTATTGTGTCCCTCCAATAGTCAAAACTGTGTATAGACAGTTGGGAGATAAAAGGTGCTGAATATATGAGCTTGGTGTTCGTCAGCATCATTTTCTTTGCAGTTGCATTCATTTGCGTGAGCTTTTAAAAGTATGACATTGGGTCTGATGTATTGAACAGGGCCGGACTGGCTACTGGGCGTTTTTTGCTAGGGAGGCAGAGTGGGGTCCAGGTTCACTGCGGAGGGGGCGATTTTGTTGCTGGGGAACTGCAGGCGCTTCTAAATAAACAATGCAAAACAGATAGCTTTAAAGCCTACTTTTTAAAACATTTGTTTTGCATTGTTTATTAAGGAAAGCCCGGTAGTCAGTCCGGCCCTGGTATTCAACCCTGAAATGTATGCAAATTTCTGTGCTAATGTGGCAGAACTCCCTTTCGGTGATGTCAGGCAATGTTGATGGTAAGTGTTGACAGTGCGTGCGACACTACCCCTGTGCAAAAAGTGATGACCATAAAGCTGGTAACAATACATACTGTCGAAGTCAGGTGTGTCTTCGTACAATTCTCTGTAAGAAAATGCAGCAGATTGTTCTAAATCTGAGAGCATAGTATTTACAGTCTCAATGTCCCAATCATCAGAGAGTGTACTCGGGGTAATGAAATCATTCAAAGAAATTTTAAATACGTGTGGAATTTTTAATTGTTCAGTACGACCAAATACATAATATTAAACCCTATCTCAAACTATAGCATCCAGGACTGGAGCTGATGTAATGTTCACTAGGGACAAGCCTCTTTGTTCATGGTATGATGATGTATGTGGTTTCAGGACCAAGTTCACATGTTGTACTGCAGAGCGTTGTGGGAGGTAATGTCCATTCAGTAGTAGGAAAAAGACAGTTACTATACCAATCCAAATTAACAGGAACAGGATCCCTAATGCAAATCAAAGATGCAGCCAAGGGGACACAAAGTAAGTCTTTTTCAACCAGAGATAGAATTGTCGCAAATTGTTCTTTCTTGGAAATGGGTGGCGTTTGATCAGGTTCACTTGGATCTGAAGCAAAATCATCGAAGTTGATGAAGTAGCCAGACGCAGTTCGATCTATCTTTGGGAGCTCAGCTGTTTTTATAGAACTGGCAGTTGCTTCTTGTGAATGCACGTTGATGTAAAGTTCATTATTGGGCCGAATTCCAATTTGCATTTGAGTTGCATTTGGATATTGTTCTGTTTCAACAGTTGTGATTTGTACTCCGTTATTGGCTACTCCGGTTTATTGCGCAGAGGAGTCTTGAAACGTTATTAGTCTTTCTATCTGAACTTCCTGTATAGTAGCAAGAGGAGATCTGCGGCTACTCAGGATTCCACGTGGCCTACTGTTGAGAATCAGCCACATAGTGTGGTTTGATGAGATCAATGGAGACAAATCTTTTTTCTTTTTTTACCGGCAAGAGGAGGAAGAAGTACTGTTCTTGTTCCTTGAACAGCCAGGACAGGTACAGGAGTTCTATAGGATGGCTCAAACTCCTTCTTGTCCACGATCTTTTCTCTGACCAGGTCCCCAATCTTTGGGACACAGACAGGTCTTGCCGGAACTGGTTTCACTTCCCCAGTGGTGGTGCGTTTTACTTGGACGTTGCTTTGTAATGCCCGGAATTCATTGTGTTCCTCTAAAACAGCCAAATAATCATTCAATTCAAATTGTTTTACATTCGTCGCTGTGCTGGCACAATCGAGATCATTTCCCTCTGGATGGTAGGGGGAGGAGTACTGCAAGGCCACGCCCTTACTTTTCATGGCTTCCTTGTAAGCCCGATGAGCTAAACGCAGGGCCACGGTTGGTATGTAAAGTGCCAATTGCGTATTTCCTGATGAAGACCCGCAAATCCCTTATAGCAGTTCACGCATCAGCCGAGCGCTGAGGCCAAACCCATAGAAATCTAGAGAATTTTTATTTTCCCATATCTTTTTAGAAGAAGTGGGTGCTTGCTTCTAGTTGTCCTTTTCGGGACTACCTGCTATTGGTGGCTTCCCTGCTTTGGTTCCTAAATTATCTCTACCTAATGCAGCATAGGTTTCTTCAATAATTTTTGGTAATTCTCGCTCCTTATTTCTAGGTGCTATTTCCCTTAGGCGGCTGTGCAGGGCCACTGCTGTTGCCTCCCCCTTTATGTTGCTCAGCATTATTGCCTAGACTTGGGCAAAATTACTCATCAGTTTCATCCCCAAGTCCAGGGCAGGTCCTGCCCCGTACTCATTCTGGATCTGTTTCAATGCCTTTGGAACGACTGCTATGGAAGGGGTACCATCTATGCTAACATATACGGCAGCAAAGATTGTTCCCCAAGTGGTACAATCCTCGATCGAGGGTACCATCCCCATTGGAAAGCAAATGGTTAGCATTCTGTGTTTTTCCTGCGGACCTGTATGCGGAAATAATGCTTCCAGCTGTGCTATTTTCTGTGCAATCCAGCCAATCCAGAACAGAATTTGCTCCTGTTTGGAAGGAATTGTGACTATTACTGATTTCAGTGTTTGTGGGTTAATTGTAGGTGTGGTCTGATGTGGACCGGCTGGAGAATTTCTCGCAGGTTGGACTGGTAATGCTCGCATGACGAACCGGACAATGTGTCTGTATAGCCTGACTATGTCTTTGTATATTGCACAGACTTCATCCACTGGTAGTGTATCTATCTCTGGATGTGGAGTGTATGTCGGTAATAACGGCCAAGTCGCTCCGTCTATACTGAGCGGACCGAGTCTCACAACAGATGCCTTTAAACCAGTTTCTGTGTTGTGGTAAGTTAACAGGACCTCAATGTCTTCGTATGGAATGTATTCATCTGGTGGTTCAACTGCAATGTATGCATGGAACAAATTAGTCACCAGATCTGCAGGTGGGAACTGAACGCAAGAATAGAATATCTCTGATCCGAACACCTGGTGTGCCTCAATCACGAAGGTAACATAGCCACCTGTTGCTGGTACGCCGTGTTTTAACAATTTCATAGTTACTGCATCTCTGCAGTTCTCTGTAATGTTAAGAGTGTTTGCAAATTCATCTGCCCCCGAGCCCGAACCACCACTCGATGACTTAGTCATTCTCAGGAGAAGAAAAGCTTCAGTTACTAAGTATTTTGCACGACGTGGGGAACTTTTTATCCATACAAGCTTGCAATACACAGAGTATATCTGCTCAGCTGAGGCTGATTTCCCTTCCCACTTCAGATGTCTCTGAAAAGTGCGAGTAGGGCTTTCTGAGAAAGCACGACTGAACTACTCAGATTTTTACTGTTAATATAAGAACCAAACCAACGTTGGCGGCGCTATGTCGTGCAGTTCCTAGGAACCCCCCAGGACCTGTGCATTTTGGATGACCTAAACTGAGGGCTTGGTGTCCCAACTGCTCCCGGACACCCCCACAGGATAGGTCAGCAGTTAGACCAGCTAGCTCTACAGTGCCACTACCACCCCCTGTATTCGACAGTGGTGTAGGTAGTTTGCTGGCAACCACTGAACATGGAAACCCTGATTCCTCAGGGATCGTGGAAAACAGTACAGTACTTTTCGCTCAGACACTCGTGCTTGCTTACTTTTAGAAAATACACAGGATGGCAATTAGGACGTAGTATTTATTGATCCAGCGTCAGCCTTGTGTAAAACATATGTGCTGCGACAATCAGGGGACAGAAGCATACAAAAGAGATTGCAAGTACCAATATAGTAAATAGTAGATACATTTCTACCATAGTGCTAATAAGATAAACAGTTCAGATAAAAACAGTAGCACTTGCATATTCCTAAAATGCGCGCCCTAAGTAATTTGCCTAAATGTACCTAGCCTAGATCCTAGCCTGTCTCTGCTTCGAGGATGACACCCCGCAAGGGATGTCAGACCGCTGTGTGTCAAAGATTCAGCATGTAAGACCCCGTGTCAGCTTGGAAGGAACTCTCCTTTAATTTGTATGGGGGAGTGAGGGTCTTTTATACTAAAGTGGTAACTCCAGGGTTTCTTTTAGAATGGATATGTTTTGAAAACAACCATAAATGTTTTGGAAACAATCATGAATGTTTTTCCAAACAAATGCGATCATGCACAGCTGGCTGTAGGCCAAGGATGAAAAAAGTGGTGACCCAAATACAGAATAATTATACCGTGCTTGAGGACATGTTTATGTACTTCAGGTACAGGGATTATGATAGAGCACCGAGCGCCTGGTGTTGAAGAGACAGGACAGGAGCAAGCTACTAGGTAAAAGGTTATCTGTTTAGAATCCTTATTCTCGTGTGGATGGCACAATGTATGTAAAATGGGGTATACATGACAAGACTATCCTAAAGAACATGCCACTATCTTCTGGAAAATCATTAAAAATATGATGCAACAATATCCAACAGCAAGTCTAATTATCTCAGGAGACTTTAATATGCACATGGCCATTAGAAATTCTTCGGATAATTCAAAAAGAGACACATTACAGTTGTGCTGTGCATAACTGCAAAAATTTGGACTAATAATATTGCAAGAACAACGACTACAAAATTCAAAAAGTGTGCCAACTTACAAAAATTCAAAGCACCATTCTATAATTGATTACACTATAATTTCAAAGGACTTGGGAGCCTATTAGGATGGCGGGCGGACTTCAGTCCGCCCGCCCGCCACCGTAGCGGTGCTGGGACCAGCCGCCAGCACTGCGGCGGTCCTGCACCACCAATTAGGATGCGACCGCCACCATGGCTGTCGCATGCCGCATCTCCAACATTGCGGCGGGCGCTGCTGGATGCAGCACCCGCCGCAATGCCAAAGAGGCATGTGGTGCATTACCATGCACAACGTGACAGGCACCGCGCAGTGCCTGCAACCTTGAGCATGGCAATGTAGGGGGGGTGCAGCCCCCCACCCTCTCGGGGGCCCGCAACGGGCCCCCACAGAAATTCCCGCCAGCCCTTTCATGGCGGCATCGCCGCCATGAAAAGGCCGGAACAGCTAGGCATCATTATATGGATGGCAGTGCCTTCCAGGCACCGCCACCATATTGTGCCCGAGTTCCGCCCGGCCGGCAATTGTGACGTTTACCGACTGGCGGAAAAGCGGCGGACGCAGTACCCCCGCCATAGTAATATGGCGGGGGTGAATTGTGTTGTGATGGTGGGCGGATCGCCACCGCCGGCTGGGCGGTGGCGATCTGCCCGCCATCATAATGACCCCCTTGGTGTCCGGAACTGCTGGATATTGTGTCGTCTCGAGATTGGAAAGCGATCATAATCCTCAAATTATTATACTGGCGCAAGCAGTAGGTTGGTGTGCAGACAGATTGTCGAGTTTAAAATAACAAGTTGCACAAATATCGAGTCAGAAATATCGTGGTTCAGAAATATTGGCAGCATGACTATTGTGGTCCAAAATATCGGATTAAGGTAAGTAATATTGATTTTAAAAATTTCGAAGGGTTTAACATCCTTTGCAAAAATATAGTTGTTAAAAATATTGATTTTTTTAATTAGTGTTATGTATTTTAGTATCTGTTTTAAATGTATGTGATGTATGTTTTTTTGTATAAGAATTTTTGGTATTTTTAATATATGTGTTACACTTTTAGTAGTTATTATTTTTTTTTATTTAGAATTTTGCGTTTTTTGTTCCGTAGCGGGTTGTGGGTTTATAGGGGAATAGGGTGGGAAGTAATTTAATTATATTAAATTAATTGGTTATTTTTTATTTATTATTTGATTAATTGAGATGTTATAGTGTTAAAAGTATAAAGTAATTTATTATTAATACATTATTAATTTGTCAATTAATAATAATTGTTTAATTTGGAATTAATTATGGTAATTGTTTAATTAATTTATAGGTGTGTGTTTTGGTGTTTATAGGTGCAAAGCGTGGGAAGTAATTTATTTTCAATTGATGAATTAATAATTGGTTGTTTATTAATTTTATTTAATTAATTGGTAATTAATTATGGTAATTGTGTAAATATGTTTAGGTATGTGTTTTGGTGTTTATAGGTGTAAAGGGTAGGAAGTATGAATTAATAAGTTGCTGTTAATTTATTAAGATTAATTATTTGTTAATTGATATTTAAATGAATTAAAAATGTATTATGGCAATTGTGTAATTACTTTTAGGTGTGTGTTGTGTTTATAGGGGCAATGGATGGGAAGTAATTTGTGTTTAATTAATTAATATATAGTTGCTAATTAATGTTAATTATTTGATATTTATTTTGGGTAATTGTTTATTTTTTTGTGTGTTGTTTTTACTTTTAAAGGGGTAACGGGTAGGCAGTAAATAGATTTTAATTACTTTATAATTAGTTGTCGATAGTAATAGTTTATAATTAAAAATAAGTTTTAATTGTGTTTTATTATTTTATAGTTTAATTTAGGTGTGTTGTGGACATTATAGTGTTACAGTTTGTGTAGTTAATTAATGTTTATTAGGTTTTTTTAAAATATTTTGTGAATTGATTATTAATTATTCTAATTATGGAAGTACATTTAATTTAAAATTTTGAAGTGTGTTGTTATTGGTGTGGTGTTATAGGGTAGGAAATAAAATAAATACATTTATGTTTTAATTAATGTTTTTGTTTGTAAATATTTTCTAGTTTGAAATAATTAATTGTTAAATGTATTATTAATGTATTATTATGTATGTATTCATTTTATATAATAATTGTAGGTATTTGTTATATGTAATTGTTATTATATGCTTTCTTTTTAAATATTTAATATATTTTTTTCCAATTTTTAAAATATTATTTATTTATTTTTATAATTTTTCCTAGTTTTTAATATATATATATTTTTAACTGTTGGAGTATGAATATTAGTTTCTGCCTCTCCACTATCCAACACTTTCCCTACTGTTGCACTCATTGGAGTGGGAATAGTAATTTTTACCCCTCCGCTATCCAACACTTTCCCTACTGTTGCACTCACTGGAGTGGCAATAGTACATTTTACCCCTCCGCTATCCAACACTTTCCCTACTGTTGGACTCACTAGAGTGGGAATAGTAAATGTTACCCCTCCGCTATCCAACACTTTCCCTACTGTTGCACTGACTGTATTGGGAAATTTAAGTTTAAATATTTTTTAATAGTTTAATTTATTATAGATTTTTGTTTTTTATATTTTAAATCATTGATATATATATTTTTTTGTTATATCATTTTGAACTTTTAACATTAATTAAAAATATTAGGTTATTAATTGTTTTAAAGTAAATATATATGTATAAATAATTATGTTTGTGTGTTTATTTTTTATTAAGTTTATTTGTTATATTTTATTAAAATGTATATTAAATTCTTTTGTTTTGTTAAAATCAAACTTTATATTTAATATATTTAATATATATTATTTTATTTTATATTTATATAAAAGTCAATATTTTATACATCTATATTTTTTACATCAATATTTTTTAATCAATATTTTTGTACTTACCTGTTTAAGTATAGATGTCGATATTTTTGTTTTCTATATCTTTTACTCGATATTTTTATATCAATATTTATTACATCGATGTTGTGTCAGTGAACCCAGCAGGTTATCAGCCAAAATCCAATAATTTCCAACAAATGCCGACTGCTATTAATTTCAAATGGCTTTTATGGCAATCAACAAATGAACCGTAAATACAGAAATTTGTGGAGAATCAAATAAATTATGCCCATTATGAATTTCAAAATGGAAAATCCATGGCAGATACTTGGGGGCCCATTAGAATGTCGGGCGGATGCCACCGCCCACATGACGGTGGCGATCCGCCCGACATTCTCTCCCGCCCGCATGCCAATTCCCCCCGCAATATTACTATGGCGGGGTGACCCCGGCGGACGGAAATACCGTCCGCCGGTTTTCCGCCCGGTCGATGAGTCGACCGGGAGGAAAAGCTTTTAATATGGTGGCGGTGTCTGTTAGACACCGCCATCCATATCAGGATGCATGCGGGGATTTGCCTTTCCGTGGCGGCAACGCCGCCACGGAAATGCAAGCAGTATTTTACATTGGGGGCCCGTAGCGGGCCCCCAGGGATTCTGGGGGGTGGGGGGTGCAAATGGGGGGTACCTATGGTACTCCCCTGCATTTGCATGCACAACATGGCAGGCACCGTGCGGTGCCTGCCATGTTGCTCATGCACATGCACAACATGCATTTTTGGCATTGCGGCGGGCGCATCCTAATTACCCCCACGGGACTGCCGCACTTATGGCGGGCGGTCCCTTTGTATGTCGGGATGGCGGGCGGACAAAGTCCGCCCGCATCCTAATGATGCCCTAAGTCTTATTCATGCTCCTTCCTAATATGAAAATTTCCAACAACAGCCTAAACTAGGGTAAATCCCATTAAGTCCACCTCTAACAGGTGGTATTCGCATGAGATCTATTTTCAAAACAAGGCTCTCAATAAAGTAGCAAGGGCAGTATATAAGCAAACAAATCAAAACTTGGGTCCTGACAGTAAGTATTCATCGACATGTTTGAGGAAACATACAAACAGGAGATCTGGAAGGCCAAAAGGGCTTACCATTAAGGAACTATGGTTGAGACTACATTATGCTTGTAAAACAAACAATATTAAAGCCTTTCGGGGAACCATTAACAATTTGGAGAACGGCTGCAGGAGGGCAAATAGTCCAAATATCTCGGAATGAAGCTGGGGCCTTTCAAATCTGATCTGTATGGGGCCCGCATTGAAAACTGCACTGAAAAAACTTTTCAGCAGGACATCGTAACCACCTCTAGTGACTCAATTCATCACCATATGGGGAGTGAAAGTTCTTATAACGAAAGGCCAATACTAATAAACAAAATAAATAAACAAAGCATAATAGCAACTATTGAAGGAATTAGATCTAATGGAGCACCCGGCCCTAATGGCATCCCCAATGCAGTTTTTAAAGCCCATCCATAACTGTGGCCGAGAGTATTGACTCCGTGATTCAGAGAGGTAGGAGCAACAAAAGTGGTTCCAGAATCATGGCAAGGGAGTATCTTACATCCTATAGATAAGAATGGCCCACCAGATAATCCAGCTAATTATAGGATTATAGTTCTCACCGACTTGGAGGCGAAGGCCTTTGCATCTTGTCTGCTTAAGGACCTTGGGAAATGTGAAGCATCATCAAATATGATACCAATATATCAATCAGGATTCCAGCGTGGACAGTCAACAATTACAAACCTACTATCCCTCACAATGATGGTGGAGAGGGCAATATATAAACAGCAGAAGTTACACATTTGCTTTGTTGACCTGAAAGCCACTTTCGATACTGTCCCACGTAACTTGTTATGGTCAAAGTTGGCAGCATGGGGAGCACCGCAGAAATTACTACATATGATAATACTTCTATACACAAAGACTTGGGTCCAGGTAAAATTGGGGTACGGCAGCAGTTTGACCTGGCGTTTTGAAACATCAAGCAATTTAAAGCAAGGATGCGTACTAGCACCATGTCTCTTTAATCAATTTATGGCTGATCTACCTCTGCATCTGCAAAATATTAATGCTCATTCCCTAACTTTTCAGGCTGCAATATAAAATACTTGCAATATGCCTCTGATACCATACTACTAAGCCATATACCAATATGTTTACAAAGGTTATTAACCTTTTTGATAATTATATCATTTTAAACCACTTACAAAGTAATATAAAGAAAACCAAAATCATGTTGATAGGTGGATCTAAATCAAAAACACGACCGTGGAAAGTTAGTGGAACAATGATTGAATCGGTGAAGTGATATAAGTATTTAGGAAATACAATTGATGTTAGAGTGTCTTTTAAATGTCACTTTAATAGTTTAGAGGTAAAACTACTTCACTTACATTTGCTTTTAGAACTCTGAGTGATAAGCTTCTTTGCCCCAGCTACGAACACTTACTAAAGATTATGAAGGCGAAGCTGATTCCTTCTTTGGCCTATGGATCAGTAATCTTTCGAGGCAAGAACTCCAAAAGTTTGGAAAAATAACTAATTAAAGCTTTTAAATCTAGGTTTAAGGGTCCGAGGAACATCGGTCAAGCAGAAATCCTACTGGAATTTGGCCTGGCCAGCCAAAAGGTGGTGAGACAATCTGCATTTTTAAAAAGTTTACATTCTTTTTTTTAACTGACCCTGACACTCTTGCCAATCTGTGTTGGAAAGAACTTATAAAGTATAATTGTACAAATGTTTGGAGATTTATTTGGCAGAGAGTTTACATACTTTTAATTTTCAGTCTTTTGAACAACTGGATGTAAGCATAGTTCTAATTAGGCATCGCCTTAACAGATCAATTAATTTATTTTCTTTTATGCAGGACAAAGCGGCCTTAGCAGCGAAAAAGCATGCCTGGATCATTATTAATACATTTGAGAAACGTGAGCACCAACCCTATCTACGTGCTCATCTACAACCGTATAAAAGGGACCTATTCCTCAAGTTAAGATTTGGCAGATATCCAACAAAGGACGGCACCCCTAAATGGTTACAACAATGGTCAGCAAACAGTCGCAGACTTTACAGTTTCTCTAAAGAATCTTTACTGCATATAGTGTGTGCCTGCCCTCAATTACTCCAAGCAGGGTGAACTTTGGTGAAACAATTGTTTATAGAAAATGAAGTGAGAACATGTTGCCAAGCCAAATTTCTCTGTCTATCTGGAAGACCAATTTATTTGACTGGCCAATTTACTAAGGGGCTCATTACGATGACTGGCGGATGCACCTCCGCGATGCTGGCGGTGGGAGAAAACGCTGTTTTCTGCCCGTGAGCAGTGGTGCACCCGTCCGCCATATTACAATGGTCAAACTCAGCCCATTTCCCGTCCGCTGCAGTGCTACGTGCACCGCCATCCAGACGCGCCCGCCACCGCGGCGGAAACAACCAATCCAGAGCCACCGGCGTGCGGAATGACGTCCCTCCCTCCGTACAAATTAGGATGCGCGAAACAGTCAGGCCCACCGCCGCGGAGAAACCGGCCATCGTGAGCATATGGAAGCACCTCAGCAGAGCGCCCAATTGATACCCGGAGCCGACCGCCATGGACCCGGCACTACACGTCTTCCCGGCGCTGTACATGATACACCTCCAGCAAGCCATGGACCGTGGCGGACGCCGCCGCAGGTACGCGATCACACAACTCTGCACACAAACACAACCCACAACTCCATGGCTGATGGAAGGTTCCTGTCCCCACCAGACACCCTGGTGGGGACAGGAACACAACCACAGGTGTAGCCACACATGTCCCACCTACCACAAGGCCACCCCTCTACACCCAGGCCACCATGTCCGCGACCCGGAAATAATGCCCAGTACTCGTGACCGCAGCAGAGAATCTGCGAGAAAAAATGCACACAATGTAGTAGGCTGGGCCAGCGCTAGGCAGGGGCAGTGCCCAAAGTACACAGGGCAACACCTCAACACTCCACACACTAGGCCCACCCACACCATGAAGGGACATGGCACGTGATCTCCCTGTGCCCCCACATGCCCAATAAGCAGCCAGCTGAACACACACACTGCACCACACAACAAACAACTAGGGAGACAGCCTCATCAGGTGTGGCTGCAGAGTAACACACAGCGCACAAGCACTGGGCCAGGGGAACACACACACCACAACAACACCACACTCATGGCAAGTAAACTGAGTACAAGCACAATTTAAACACACACAGACAATGAACAAACACACCAATGGACACACAGCCTGCCAAGTCACACAGACATACCCCACACTGACACACAGCAACAAACACAGACCACATGCCAACAGCAATGGAGGACAACAAATAGGCAACTCAAAGTGAGTTGCACACTAATGGAATGGCAAGGAGCTGAACACCACAAATGTGTACATCACATGCAAGGGAAGGAACACATCACATCCACCCCAGCCCAAAAAACCACACATGGCAGTCACAGTCAGTGAAGTCAAACCACAGTCACCTCACTGCAACAACTCAGGGAGACAGCAAGGCAACCCATGAATAGGCACAGGGATGAAAGGAAGGGTATGAAGTCCAACCCTGATCAGCCACACATCTGAATCCAAATACATCACAGGAGTATGTCAGCAGCACAACACACAGGGGCCATTGCAACACTCCATGACAGTCAAACACAAGTATGAACCTCCACACAACCCCCACACCCATCACACCAGCAGCACACAACATCACTGACAAACACACAGAAGCTTGCCAATAATATCCAGTCAAGACACTGACAAGCAAACACACCCCCTGGGTGGTATCCACAAACATCACACACATACAGGTATGGCAGTACCACTGTACGCACAAAAACAACAGTCAAACACAGAACACACTTAAAACACACACACAGAACTACTACAACAGACAAGACCTGTGCAGCTAAACAGTGCCAAACCAATGGGAGCACAGACACAACAGGAGTACACAACCACATCAGTCACGAAAAACGCACAGACAACATACCACAACACATATAAGAAGTGCATCCACTAAAAACAATAATGGAGACCAAAAGGCATAAATGGGCCTACAATGACACAGAGACAGACATACCACAACACACATCCACACAAAATGGTGTCACAGTGTACCACATGTCTGTACATGCACAACCATGACCAGAGACACATCAAATGTGAGAGGAGAAAACACCAAGGATGCACATGAAACAAGCACTGCAACCACAATAGACCTCAGTCCATGTGACAGACACACAAGTAAGGCACACCACAATGGCAACACACCTGAATCAAACACAACCACAACACACTCACAGGAAAATAGAACACCACACACAGAGCAACAGTCAACTGCATGACACAACACAAACACTGCACACAGCCACATCAGTCACAACACATGCATAGGCAAAGATATCAACATGCTACAAAAGCCAAACATCAGGGGGTGCACAACAGGCAAGGACAAGGCAACATCAACTCACAGCACTGCATGCACACCAAGCCTGTGTGTGCACAACACACATACCAGTTACAAACAGAGATGAGTGACACACCTTGAACACACACAACAACAATCTAAACATCACACACACACCAACACACCAAGGAAGCCAATCAGTCCCCAGCAAACACACATACTACCAAGCCAACACACACAGATGCAGAAGTCTGGGACACAAACGTTGAAACTACATGATCAGAGGTAACAATACATTGGCAATGTTAAAGTGGAGAATAGAGCATCTGTCACAGTAAACACTACCCACACAGTAACCCTTTATTTAGCAAGGAAATCGACAAGGCAGACAACAGGAGTAAATATCTTCTTTTATTTACATTTCACACAGTCATGCAGCAAAAGTCAGACAAGAGCAAGGCCAGTGGCCACTTCAAAGTGCAGGTGAGGTACATGAGAAGCTGCACAGGCAAGGGGCAAACAGCAGTGAACAGCAAGGCCAGTGGCCAGGACACAGTGCAGGTGAGGTACATGAGAAGCTGCACAGGCAAGGGGCAAACAGCAGTGAACAGCAAGGCCAGTGGCCAGTCCAAAGTGCAGGTGAGGTACACGACATCCAGCACTGGGAATGTGTGTTACAGTACCCTGCCATGGTCAGAAACACACTGAGGGTGTCAAAAATGGGCAGTCCATGGTACCACTGTGGGAGAGACATGCGTGTGAGGGTGACCAACACTCAGACTTGGCTGGCAGTATGACTGGGAGGTGGCTGTCTGTCGGGGCCAGTTGGGGTACTGGCTCGGGGAGAGAGAGGCCCAGCTGGGGTAGAGCCATCAGTGTCCTGGGAAGCTTGAGGGATGCTAGGTCCAGGTGTGGTAGAGCCAGCAGTGTTTTGGGAAGCCGGAGGGCTGCTAGGTCCAGGTGTGGTAGAGCCAGCAGTGGTTTGGGAAGCCAGAGGGCTGCTAGGACCAGGTGGGGTGGTGGCACGTGGAGGTGGACTCATGCTTGCACGAGACCCAGTGTGTGTGGGAGAAGTTGGAGGGGTGCCCTTCTGCTTCTTGGGGATCTGATATGGCTACCCTGTCTTGGGATTAAGGCCAAGTGGGCTATATACAACAGGCACACTGGTCACAAAAGCTGGATCAGCTGCAGATGCTGGTCCCCCCTCTGGGGATGTGCTGGATCCTTTGGGACGCTTGGCCCCGGAATGCTTTTGCCCCTGCATCACATGTTTACCAGGTGTCCTCCCTACAGTGGCCTCCTTCCTGTGCTTCACAGGGCTCTGGATGGGAGTAGATGATGTGGGTGAACTTGCCTTGGAGCCCTTCTTACTTGTACCCTTAGCAGGCACCTGTTTCTCACTGGGCACGGAAACTGTGTGCTTGTCTCTGCGAGACACTTTTGGGACCGGTGAGTCCTTGGCTGGGGATGCCTCTGAGGCATGTGCGCCTGAGGCCTGCTCTTTGCCATCCTTGCCCTGGGTGTGGCCTGAAGTGCTTTTGCCTCTGCGCTCTGGTGTGGGTTTACCTTTCTGTGGGGATGGTGTCTGCGGCCTAGACTGCTTTGGCTGCTGCTGCCGTGTGCTGCGTGTGCTGTATCTGTCCCTTGATGTCTGGGGTGTGTGGTCACTATCATCAGATGCGGCCACTGGCAGGTTGGTGGGCCTAGGGACTGGAGCTGGACCATAGGTTTGGGCAAGTTGAATGGCTGCTGTCACTGCAGAGGCCAGAGATTGTACAGTCCGGTGTAGCCCACCCACGTCGGAATGCACGCCCTCCATGAAAGCCACCACCTGTGCCAATTTTTTGTCATGGTCCAGGAATGCATTGAGGAGAGCTGTCTGATCCACACACAGTTGGCGCAAAAGGTCCACAGACTCAGCACTGATGGCAGCAGGGGGGACAGGGGCAGGGGCAGCGGTGCCTGGGGTGAAGGACACTCTTCCCTTTTTTGTGGGAGTAGCACGGAGGGTGTGCTCTGAACGCTGTGTGGTGGACGTGGAGGCAGAGTCCCCGTTACCCTCGGCAGAAAACATAGAAGCGTCACCGCCGTCGTCAGATGACGTAGAGGTCTGCGTCTCTGGCTGTGAGTCCTCTAGAAGACTACGGTCCCCCTCCGATGCGCTGGTGACATCCGTGTCACTATGCTGGTGTGCAGCAGTTGTGCTTGATGCCTCACCACTGGTGTCCATCCCCTGTCCTTCCGTGCCCATGTGAGAGGCTGCATGAGAGAGAGATAGAGGTCGGATCAGTACATTTGCATCAAGTTTACAAATATCAGCAAGGGAAGCATCACTAATGATGACAAATCATCCATGTTGGACAACACCATGGGCAGTGACACTGTGCAACCTCAATCCAAACATCGAAATTACTGTGGCATAATGCAAACTTGACATAATTCACCCATGTGATGGACACAGTGCCAATTAGCCTGTTGGTGGCTTCAGCTAACCAGACACACATATCCCTCTGTGCACACCTAGGGCCCTGAGTGGGTAAAAGATCCTACTCACAACATGTTGCCACTGTCACATCTTGAGCCAGCAGAAGTGTCCTACACAGAGACAGACTCCAACATATCCGCACACAATGACCATGAGCACATGCCATCCACCATGTCGTAACTTGGGGCACAACTACAGTTGCACATTGTTGTTAGATGTGTAGTCAGCAAAAATCAGACGTCAGGCAATGCACACATTGATGATGGCACACTCATATCATGCACTCTGCTTGACCCTGACATGGGATGTCCGTGACGACACCAATGAAGATGATACCAGAAGGCCACAACTACAAATGTGAACTCAAGGGCCATTACACCAATGACATGGGAAGGTACATGTAGGGGGAATACATGACAACTGCACCCAACACTGTGGCCACTTACAGGCCATTGCATCACACCAGCAACATCACAGCCCTGCACTGGCCCAGGCTTGGAGCACATGCAGCCAAACAACACCCAAAGTCACACTCACAGAATACTCACCACCAGCTTGCTGCTGATGCCCCTTCAGACGTGCATCCAGTTCAGGCTGCGTCACAGCTAAAATGCGTGCCATTAGTGGTGTCATGCTGCGCCGCGCCAACCTGCCGGACCGAGGGATCAGCCCCAGTGTCATCTCGGCCACGTTCCTGCTCAGCCGGCAGATGTCATCCCACCTCTTGTGACAGTGGGAGCGCCGTCGGTTGGAGACACCCAGTGCACGCACCTTGCATGCAATGGCCCTCCACACGGCCTTGCGCTGGTTGACTTTGAGCTGCAGACATGGGAGACAAGAGGGTGCAATAATCAGTGTAACCTACCACCATTTCACAGTGCAGGAGCATGACACAGACTCATTCCAACTTCTGCCCTAACTTCAGCAGAGACAACAAATCTGCGACATTCAAACATCATCATGTGTGAAAAACACATTAATGCATGCAGGTATGAGGGTGGACAAAGTACATGCCTATCTCAAAGCCATGCAGGATGCCAGCAGAGAGCAAAATGTGTATGCTGACCACATCTACTGCAAGTTTCTGGGAATACCAAGACATGCAGGACATTACTACATATGTCACTGTGAATACTCACTGTGCCCAACACTGCGCAGCCCTCAAAGCACTTGCCCTTAAACTGCCACACTGTGTCATGGATGTCACATTGAGGGACATGACCTCACAAACGCAAACCCTCATCACAAGGCCTGTCTTGTGCAATCTACATCTCTGTAATGGCTCATTGACAGAGAGTCAAGAGGAAAAGCACAGATTTGACACTGTGTACATCCAGTGTTGTGTCACTGTCTGATTGGGCAGTGAATGTGCAGGCCAGTTGGGGTCACACAGAGGTCCAACATGGGGCATCTCATCTTTTACATGGAGGGACTATTTGGAAACAAAAACAGTGCCAACACATGCGAGTATGTGCACATGCCGGTGGTGATGGAAGGGTCTGGGCACAAGAATGTTGGAATGTACAGTGTCATAGCTGATTGACCAACAAGAGTTTCACCCTGGGGGACTGAGGTCCTGCGCATAGTGCAGAACCAGAGATGGGGCACATATTGAGTCAGAAACAATGCCCTCACTACCCTCTGGACAACTACACTAGCTAAGGCCAGAGATGGGCCTGTGAAGGACATTAGGGACACACAAATACATTCAGACAGTAAATCACTGTCCTGACTCCTGAATTGAAAAGGTGCAGCCACACTGTATGTCTGACAAGACATCACATTTCACTCACATCTGGATGTGCAGGCAGGCAAACGTGTGGAATAGGCTGAACACACCTTCCCCCTGGAAATAGCATGCTAGGCAGTGCATGACCCACCACCACACTCTCACGCACATACTGCTGTAGATCAACTTCGTGTGTGCCCCACCTACACTCTCACTAACACCCTGAGATACTTACCACGACATTAGGCGCACCATATAGCCTTGGATACTGGGTGAGTACCTCGTCCACCAGGACCTCAAGTTCCTCAAGGGTGAAGGGAGTGGCACGGATCTTCTCAGTCCTCACCATCACTGTGGGCATGAGACAGCAGCAGCGGCAGTTACGGGTGTCAGGCAGCAGTCCCTGGAGGCAGCAGCAGGTGAGGGGTCACAGGCAGCAGTCCCTGGAGGCAGCAGCAGGTGAGGGGTCTCAGGCAGCAGTCCCTAGAGGCAGCAGCAGGTGAGGGGTCTCAGGCAGTAGTCCCTGGAGGCAGCATCAGGTGAGGGGTCTCAGGCAGCAGTCCCTGGAGGCAGCAGCAGGTGACGGGTCTTAGGCAGCAGTCCCTGGAGGCAGCAGCAGGTGAGGGGTCTCAGGCAGCAGTCGCTGGAGGCAGCAGCAGGTGAGGGGTCTCAGGCAGCAGGCTCTGTGAGCTGTGGCAATGTATGGCTCCCTCACACACATATATAGCCCCCAGGGCTCGTGTCTGTGGTTCTAAGCTGCTGCAATTGGTGTTCCAGGTCTGCCTCATTCAAATCCATCCAATGACCGCCTCCCCGGTGGCGGAGCACGCCTACTGCGATTTTCAAAGTTGCATCAGGCAACCACGATGGCGCTTCCCATTGGCTGGCAGGGCCTGGTCCATGGCGGTGACACACCGCAGGGAACAAGCGTGCAGTTCCGCGGTGGTGCATCTTTCAAGTGCATCCAATGACCGGCCCCGCCGTGGCAGAGCACGCCTACCGCGATTTTCAAACCTGCATCAGGCAACCGCGATTGCACTTCCCATTGGCTGGCAGGGCATGGTTCATGGTGGTGACACACCGCTGGTGGCATGCGTGCGGTTCCGCGGTGGTGCATCTTTCAAGTGCATCCAATAACCGGCCCCGCGGTGGCGGAGCACGCCTACCGCGATTTTCAAACCTGCATCAGGCAACCGCGATTGCACTTCCCATTGGCTGGCAGGGCATGGTTCATGGCGGTGACACACCGCTGGTGGCATGCGGTAGCTACCGCGATTCCGGGCACATGCATTGCTATGAGTCACCGGGATCTGGGTGTTGGAGCATGCCAACCGCCATTAGACATGTGTATTTGCTATCAATCCCGCTATGGTGTCTTGGGCCATGGCGGTGACACACCGCTGGCGCCAGGCGGTAGCTACGGCGAGGGTGCAGCATGACATTGTTGACTATGGGCATGAGAGTGTTGTCTGAGCCCGTTTACGGCACCAATGGACACATCGTGCTTGTCAATGTCATGGGTCATATCTGTACTTCGAACAGTGGTCACTTACAAAATATCAGGGCACTTGATGGAAATCAAATGGGCTATAGTAAGTTATGACAGCCTAAATGTCATACCTAACACCAAATTCCACACTGAAAGTACCAATGGGGCACATTACTCCTACACAATTTCATTTGTGAGCCCACATTGACACACATCTTCATATCTGACCCCAGAATTTGCCCCCAATTTCATATCTGACCCCAGAATGTGCCCCCAATTTCATATCTGACCCCAGAATTTGCCCCCAATTTCATATCTGACCCCAGACTTTGCCCCCAGTTTCATATCTGACCCCAAATTCTACCCCCAATTTCATATCTGACCCCAGAATTTGCCCACAATTCCATATCTGACCCCAAATTTTACACACATGTCCATGTCTCACACAATATGTCACTATACAGTACATGATTGTACAAACATCTCAGCATTATTTTCATGACTCACCACATGTGTCACACTGTTGTCTGTTTGGTATCACCTGTTACTGCCTTCATGTAATGTAATTGTTCGCAGTAGCAAATCCTACAGTATATGTCCACATGGACATGTGTGTGCTCTACATACTCAAGGATGTTAATTTCATCACCGGCACACTTGGCATTCTGTACATCCTTATCATTTTTCACTTGTTTCCCTGCCCTTGGGTATGTTTTGTCTCTGTATCTGCCAAATGTCATCACCATTACTTGTGACATTGTGTCTGGTATGTGCTCATGTTGTTTGGCCTGTCATATGTGATTTTGTTACATGTATATTTCCACAGTTGTGAGTGTGTTGCTAGTGGATTTGATGTGTGTGGTGGGTTATGTTGGTACACACCAGGGACAGGTGTATTGACCTTGTCCACATGAGGAATGTTGGCTTGGTGAGGGACTGTAGGCAAATGTGGGGCTGGTGCTCACTGAATGTTAAGTTTGACATGGCATCTGTGACCAGTGGGAGGTGACCCACAATTGGCCTGGACAGTACAGCATTGCGTGTGGTTTCATGTGCAGTAAGTGTTTGCAGTTTTGGCAGGGTGCACAATTAGGACATGTGTGCAGTGATATTGAATTGACACGTGTGGATAAGCCTGCTATGGTGTGGTAGCCTTTTGGGGGCACAAGCTGGTCCTGCGCTGTGTGGGTGAACTGATGGTGCTGTTGACTGAAGCTAATGATGGCATCCAAGACAGGTGAGATATACCTTGATAGGGCTGGCTGTGGCACCCATGTGACTCAGACTTTTGTTGTTCTAATGGTATCAGAGGCCAACAAGTGATGCACAGCCAGCATCTTTGTCTGCAGAGGAATGTTGAGAGTCCGCTTTGTTGTCCCTGACAGGCTGGGTGGCATGTGGCTCAGGATGCTTTTGATAGTTGTCCTTTGGTACCTGTGTCGTGCGATGACATCCCCTGTTGTTATGTGCATGAGGCTGTTGTGTCTTCGGTATCTACTCAGTATGTCCATGCGCTGACCTTTTTTGTGTAGTGGTGTGGCTTTGTCCGGGTGGTGGTGTAGATTGTTTCTGTGTCACTGTTGTATGTCCAAGCAGCTGGAGTATTAGCTCCATGGCAAATGTTGCACTTCAGTTGTGTGTCTGGGCAGTGCAAGCTTCATTCTGCATGTCATAGTGCAACTTTAGTGCAGATTTTCGTTTGTCTACAGTCCTTTTGGATCACGTACCTTATCCACTTTTTGTGTGCCACATTGACAATCTGTGTGCCTGCTGATGGTATTGTGCAGTTGTGTTGTTGTGTCTTGATTCACGTCAACACTGCATATGCATTTGCTGTTCATCATTAGTCATTGACTAACTTAGAATTGTGTGTAACAGCATGTATGGCATGTCTACTGATGACAGTGGATATTGGCACAGGCTTGTGAATATGTCTTCGAGTGTCACTAGACTTGTGTGGATTAGTATTGGCTCACATTCCATGCTGAGCCCTTCAGAACTAGATACATTGTGTAGTTCATGTGTCCCCTGTCATGTCTGCACAAGAATGTGTGGCACGTACAGCAGACATTTTGAAGACAGCGGTGTTTCTTTTTCACACATGTCCGGTATCATTTACTGTCCGTGCTGTTTGCACCAGAATCTGGAATGTGACTATCACCATTCACAGACACAGTTTCCATGTTTGTTGTTCTCACAGTGGTAATATTGAAGAACTGTAGTACAATGTGATCTCTATGTGTCACGACTATTGACTTGCACTGTATGGTGCATTGTGATGCCAGTCAATGTTTGCGCTGTGTGAATCATAAGGTACAGAATTGTGAACATCACATGGTCTGTTGCAATGACGTGTCCCCTTTCATCTCACCTAGGAGGCGACCTAATGTGTATCATCCTGTCACCCTGCTGGCTAACATAAAGGATGATGACGTGATACGCAGATTCCGTCTGGACTGCACGAACATCCAAGACCTGTGTGCCATGATGGATCCTCACCTGCGGGCTGGCAGGACATACCCAACAGCATTAACGACCATAACAAAGGTGATGGTGGCACTGCATTTCCTGGCTAGTGGGTCATTCCAGGAGACAGTGGTCATTGCAGGGGGGATGTCTCAGCCCACCTTCAGCATGGTGCTAAGGGATTTCCTGTTGGCCATGATGCGATACAAGGACCAATACATCAGTTTTCCAAGGCGTGCGGCTTTGGCGGATTTTTATGCTCTTGGCCACATCCCGAATGTTGTAGGTGTAATTGACTGCACACATGTTGGCCTGGTTCCACCACAGGCACGGGAACACATCTATTGGAATCGCAAACATTCCCATTCCATCAATGTGCAGGTGGTGTGCCAGGCCGATATGATCATATCGCATGTATGTGCCAAGTTTCAGGGCTCTGCGCATGATTCATATATCCTGCACAACAGCATTGTGCCCCAGCTGATGGCCAATCTTCTTCCGGAGCGGGCATGGATTGTGGGTGAGTAGGCAGAGTCAAGTTGTGTGCTGTGTGTGCCCTGCTCTCCTCTGCACAGAAGTATTACTGAATCGTTATGTTTATTTCACACCTAGGTGATTCTGCATATCCAAACAGACCGTGGTTGCTGAGCCCACTACGCAATCCTAGGACACCGTCTGACGTCCGCTACAACAATGCCCATGGTAGAACACGTTGGGTGGTGGAGCGAACCTTTGGTCTCCTCAAATCGAGTTTTCGGTGCCTGGACCGGACCGGAGGGGCACTCATGTACTCCCCCAAAAAGGTGTGTCAGATAGTGGTTGCATGCTGCATGTTGCACAACCTGGCCTTACTGAAACAAATCCCCCTGATCCTGGACGATGATGACCAGCCGAGGCCCCCACCTGCGAACCCACAAATGTCCAGTGACGAGGATAGTGGTGAGGAGGAAGGTGTCGACCAGCGTCAGCAGCTCATCAACCGCTACTTCACTTGAAGGTTGGTGACGATGTACAACTGGTCCATTGTCTGTTGATGTAGTTGTTTGGGTGGAGGTCTATGTGATCTTTGTGAGTGCATCCTGTTGTTGACTCAGTGATGGCTGCCTATGTGTTGGATACAGGGTAGTATGGCACAGCTACAGGATGTCTATGTTGGTACAGTTGCACATTGTAATGTGTGCATGTTGTTGTACGTTGAGGACCAGTGTTGTGTGATGGCTGTGATGCCACAACCTGACTAGTGACTTTTGTTCTGTTGTCTTTTGCTAGGTCCCTTCTGCCTCTCCTTGCCTACAGAGGTTCCATGCTACTGTGACATTGTAACCATGGTAAACATTGCACATACAGTGATAAAGATGGAGCAGACTCAAATCCATTGGTGCTTTATTGTTGTTTATTGTGAATGGGTATATGTGAGAGGTAAGTGGATATTTACATGAGTGTGAATGGTGAATCTAGGAGTTGGCAGTGATGGTAGATGAGACAATCAGGTAGGTACCACAGTGATGTGGCGACACAGTCCAACAGACGGATGCCATTTCCATGGCAGTGTGGGTAAGGACAGTGTTCAAAGTCAATGGCAGGGTGAAGAGTGTCGCCATCATGGCTGGCTCCTCGACTGGCGTTTGGCAGGTGCTTTGCCATGGGTGAGTGCCAAATTTTTCTTTGGACGGCCCCTCCTTCTTTTGGCAGGGGGGCATTGTCTGTTGGGCCAGTGGGGTCTGAGGAGTCACCCCTCTCCGTGCCCGCAGGGGTGGATGATGAACTGTCATCCTGCGGGACAACGGGGGGAGGTGGAGGTGTGTGATGTGGCACTGGCCTATCCCTCAGTACCACCACTAACTGGCCCATGAGGTCCACAATTTGTCCCATACGGTTGTCCATGGACCTCAGCAGACGTTGGAGCTCCAGGGCATCTTCGTGGGCCTGGCCCATTTGTGCCTGTGTTTGGGACCCACGACTCTGGTGATGTTAGCCAGGGCTTCGGTCACAGTGTCCGGTGTTGTTGGAGTCCCACTTGTCCTCCCACCTGCCCTGCTATCACTGGCCTGTTGCCTCACCACTCTGGCCACACGCCTGCCCTCCACAGTTGTTGGTGTGGGCTGGGCATCCTCTGTGGTTGGGCGGATGTTGCAGGCAAAGGTGGTAGTGGTGGTGGTGGTTGTGGTGGTGGCGGCACAGGTCATTCCAGCAGGGGTCAGCGTTGTTGGTGTTACTGATGGTGGGGGGGCAGTGGGGTCATGTGACCGGTTGCGCCCTGGCACACCAGATGGGCCGGCTTGGAGCTCCTCGTCCAAAGAATCCAGGGACTCCGCATCCGAGTGTCCATGTTCCGAGGGAGGAGACTGGCTCTGCAAGTTGAGGTTGTTGTCCTCTGCAGTCAGTTGTTGGTCACCTGTGGGACAGAGGGTACATGGTCATTGACTTACAGCCATATGGCTTGCTGTGTTTGATGTCTCTTATTTACATGTTATGCAACACACAGTTACATATTTCATGAGTAGAATGTCTGCACAGTGTTGTTCGTCATGACATGATGTGGAGGTACATACATCTTGTTCCATGGTGTGACAAGTCATTGGATGCCATGGCCAACTTGACACTCTTTGTATGGGACTGATGAGTTGTCATCTGACAACTGGTTGCCATGCAACTTGATGTGATGCATAGAAGATGATTACTCTTCCCGACAGATGTTACATATGCACATGTATTAGACATTGTCACATTGTCACATTGTTATCTCATGCATACCTTTGTAATGTTCTGTGCTTGGATTTATTTGCTCGACAGACCATACCTTTTTATTGTTACTAGAGTCCTTCATGCTCAGCAGCCATGGAATTTGCACTTCATTCTGTGCAGGGCATATTTGGTCCCTGATTTGCTTACACATGGGTTTAGTTGAATCACAGTTCTGTTTCTGTCACAGTTACATATGCATCGCTGTCTGAGGGATGGGGCAGGGTGTGCCTTGTGGGAGTTGTAGTGCTGGACTCCCTATTCCACAGACACCTCCCTGTAAAGATGGCTACCTACCTGTTAGGTGAGGGTGAAGCACACAATGACTGCCACATGGTTGTGGGTGGGGGAGTAGTCCATCCTGCTGAGCTGTGGGCCAAGGGGCCTGGTGGGAGTTGTAGTGCTGGCCTCCCTATTCCACAGACACCTCCCTGTCAAGATGGCTACCTACCTGTTAGGTGAGGGTGAAGCACACAATTGCTGAGGCATGCTTCTGGGTGGGAGGAGTGCTCCTTCATGCTGAGGGATGGGGCAGGGTGTGCCCGGTGGGAGTTGTAGTGCTGGCCTCCCTATTCCACAGACACCTCCCTGTAAAGATGGCTACCTACATGTTAGGTGAGGGTGAAGCACACAATGACTGCCACATGGTTGTGGGTGGGGGAGTAGTCCATCCTGCTGAGCTGTGGGCCAAGGGGGCCTGGTGGGAGTTGTAGTGCTGGCCTCCCTATTCCACAGACACCTCCCTGTAAAGATGGCTACCTACCTGGTAGGTGAGGGTGAAGCACACAATTGCTGAGGCATGCTTCTGGGTGGGAGGGAGTGCTCCTTCATGCTGAGGGATGGGGCAGGGTGTGCCTGGTGGGAGTTGTAGTGCTGACCTCCCTATTCCACAGACACCTCCCTGTAAAGATGGCTACCTACCTGTTAGGTGAGGGTGAAGCACACAATTGCTAAGGCATGCTTCTGTGTGGGAGGGAGTGCTCCTTCATGCTGAGGGATGGGGCAGGGTATGCCTGGTGGGAGTTGTAATGCTGGCCTCCCTATTCCACAGACACCTCCCTGTAAAGATGGCTACCTACCTGTTAGGTGAGGGTGAAGCACACAATGACTGCCACATGGTTGTGGGTGGGGGAGTAGTCCATCCTGCTGAGCTGTGGGCCAAGGGGGCCTGGTGGGAGTTGTAGTGCTGGCCTCCCTATTCCAAAGACACCTCCCTGTCAAGATGGCTACCTACCTGTTAGGTGAGGGTGAGGCATACAATGACTGCCACATGGTTGTGTGTGGGGGGAGTAGTCCATCCTGCTGAGCTGTGGGCCAAGGGGGCCTGGTGGGAGTTGTAGTTCTGGCCTCCCTATTCCAAAGACACCTCCCTGTCAAGATGGCTACCTACCTGTTAGGTGAGGGTGAAGCACACAATTGCTGAGGCATGCTTCTGGGTTGGAGGGTGTGCTCCTTCATGCTGAGGGATGTGCAGGGTGTGCCTGGTGGGAGTTGTAGTGCTGGCCTCCCTATTCCACAGACACCTCCCTGTAAAGATGGCTACCTACCTGTTAGGTAAGGGTGAAGCACACAATGACTGCCACATGGTTGTGGGTGGGGGGAGTAGTCCATCCTGCTGAGCTGTGGGCCAAGGGGGACTGGTGGGAGTTGTAGTGCTGGCCTCCCTATTCCAAAGACACCTCCCTGTCAAGATGGCTACCTACCTGTTAGGTGAGGGTGAGGCACACAATGACTGCCACATGGTTGTGGGTGGGGGGAGTAGTCCATCCTGCTGAGCTGTGGGCCAAGGGGGCCTGGTGGGAGTTGTAATGCTGGCCTCCCTATTCCAAAGACACCTCCCTGTCAAGATGGCTACCTACCTGTTAGGTGAGGGTGAGGCACACAATGACTGCCACATGGTTGTGGGTGGGGGAGTAGTCCATCCTGCTGAGCTGTGGGCCAAGGGGGCCTGGTGGGAGTTGTAGTGCTGGCCTCCCTATTCCAAAGACACCTCCTTGTCAAGATGGCTACCTACTTGTTAGGTGAGGGTAAGGCACACAATGACTGCCACATGGTTGTGGGTGGGGGGAGTAGTCCATCCTGCTGAGCTGTGGGCCAAGGGGGCCTGGTGGGAGTTGTAGTGCTGGCCTCCCTATTCCAAAGACACCTCCCTGTCAAGATGGCTACCTACCTGTTAGGTGAGGGTGAGGCACACAATGACTGCCACATGGTTGTGGGTGGGGGGAGTTGTCCATCCTGCTGAGCTGTGGGCCAAGGGGGCCTGGTGGGAGTTGTAATGCTGGCCTCCCTATTCCAAAGACACCTCCCTGTCAAGATGGCTACCTACCTGTTAGGTGAGGGTGAGGCACACAATGACTGCCACATGGTTGTGGGTGGGGGAGTAGTCCATCCTGCTGAGCTGTGGGCCAAGGGGGCCTGGTGGGAGTTGTAGTGCTGGCCTCCCTATTCCAAAGACACCTCCTTGTCAAGATGGCTACCTACTTGTTAGGTGAGGGTAAGGCACACAATGACTGCCACATGGTTGTGGGTGGGGGGAGTAGTCCATCCTGCTGAGCTGTGGGCCAAGGGGGCCTGGTGGGAATTGTAGTGCTGGCCTCCCTATTCCACAGACACCTCCCTGTCAAGATGGCTACCTACCTGTTAGGTGAGGGTGAAGCACACAATTGCTGAGGCATGCTTCTGGGTGGGAGGGAGTGCTCCTTCATGCTGAGGGATGGGGCAGGGTGTGCCTGGTGGGAGTTGTAGTGCTGGCCTCCCTATTCCAAAGACACCTCCCTGTCAAGATGGCTACCTACCTGTTAGGTGAGGGTGAGGCACACAATGACTGCCATATGGTTGTGGATGGGGGGAGTAGTCCATCCTGCTCAGCTGTGGGACAGGGGGCCTGGTGGGAGTTGTAGTGCTGTTTGCCTGGGCACATACAACACAGTAGATGTGGTCTACCTTTGTGATGTTTTAGGTGGTGTGGATGTAAAATGAGTGTGACCTGTGTGTGTTTTTGGGGTGCGGATGTGTGTACTTGTGCCTCAGGGATGTATCTTTGTAGTTGTTCAAGACAGTACATGGCAGTTTCATGGTATACATTAGTTGGTACTTACCAGCCTCCACTCCCCCGGGTATTCCTTCAAGACTCTCTGGATGCAGTATGGCAAGCACCTTCTCCTCCCACGCAGTGAACGGTTTTGGTGGGATGGGAGGGCCTCCACCAGTCGCCTCAGCCAGCTCACGGTTCTTGGCCCTCCTCTTCTTGACGACACTCTTCAGGTCATGCCACCGCCTCATGATTTCATTCTTGTTGCGGGGCACATTCCCTACTGCATTGACCTTGCCCACTATCCTTGCCCACATGGTTGTTCTTGTGGCTAATAGTGTCTGTTAGACCATGTTGCCAAAGAGTTGTGGTTCTACTCTGATTATCTCATCTGCCATTACTGTCAACTCAGTGTCAGTGAATTTTGGCATTTTGTGATGTGCCATGGTGTGTGCTGTGCTGATGTTTTGGGGTGCAGTTGTGAGGGTGGTGTAGGTGGTGTGTGTGTGTGTTGTTGTGCTGGTGAGATGTGTGGTGTTTTGCCTATCCAATGTGCTGCAGGGTTGTGTTCCTTCAGGGTTTGAGTAGTGCAAAGGATTGTGGTCAGGGAAGGGGCTGGTTTTATGCTCAGCTATGTGGGTCTGTCAAGATGGTGTAATGCAGTCAGGTGTGCTGTGTGGGTTGTCCTGTGATTTGTATATTTAACTTTGCCATGGGGGTGTGTCATTGGGATGTTTCAGGTTAATGGGGGGGCAGGGCTAGTTGCTTGTCTGCATTTGCTGGCCTTATTGTTGTTTTTTTTTACTTGGCCGCCATTTTTTTCGCGGAGCATTCGCAGCGATGGCTATGCTGCAGGGCTTCCGCCGTATCTCACATTCATTACTGTTAGCGACCGCGGCGGACGGAGATAGCGGAACATACCGCTGTTACATCGGGGATATCATAATCGCATTGGCGGTCACTCCCTGTGTCTGGCGGCGGGTTGTTGTGTTTCCACTATGTTACCGCCCGTAGCGGTTGCATTTTCACTTTCTCTGCCCTCTTCGGGCGGTTTTTGGATGCCTCCTACCGCCGCGGACGGAATATTTTGGCGGTTGATCCTAATAGGGTCGGCGGGGTTTCCGCGGTACCTGCGGCCGGTGATTTTCCGCTACCATTGCGGTCGGTTGTTTTTCCGTCTGGCATCGTAATGACCCTCTAAGTTTATTGTGCTAGCTGATAATATGTTGAATTCAGATTTTAAATCTATATAAATTGGCTTGGAGTGTAGTAACAACATTTTAACAATTTACTGCAAAGTGATAATATATACTATGGTTCTATTCTGGGCAGTTATTTGATTATTCTAAGAACAGGTTTTTATAATTATGTGTAGGCACTGAGACATTTTACAGTTCATTTGCACAATGGTACATAACGAGAACAGTTTAGCTGGACTGTCTTTTGGTACAATTCAATAACCATGTGGAATGTTTATTGTGATCAATGGTTTACCGTGAGAAAGGTGTGTTTATGAGTAGCACTTTGCTAACTTTGTGGTAATACACAGTAAGGCTTCATACTGGACAATTTCTCGGCTAACTTGAGAGTAGGCTTTGCAGAATATGTGTAAGCACTGAATCATTTTATTGTTCGTTTGCACAGTGGTTTACAATTTTATTGAATTTTTTATAATGAAGTATATATTATGGTTTTAAGTAGGTCAGTTTTTCGGTTATTTGTGAGACTGGACATTACAGGTCATGAGCAAGCACTAAAGCACTATTCATTTATACAACGGTACACAAAGTTTACAGTTTTCGACAATTTATGGTATTATTTCATCATTATATGCCCGATTCCAATCTCGCTGGGAAAGCCCTACGGCCGAATCGCACCCGTAGAACTTTCTGAGCGACTCAGGCAGCGGGGCTCCAAGCGACCGAGTACAATGCAATTCAGCGCTGACGGACTCGGGTGGCTCGGAGCCCCATTGAAGTGAATGGGAGCCTGTTGTACAGAGCGCACATAGAATTCCATTGACGAAAAAATCACGTCTCTGAAAAGGGCACAGCCTGTCACAGGGTCGCCTCGGTGCACCCCGCACCGTGCATGCATGTGAAGGGGGGCCCCTGGGTCTCCCCCACTGGCCGAGTCGTAGGGCCCCGGGTGAAGGGGTGTCTGCCGTGGACCCCCGAAGTCCGACTCCGACTCGCTCCGGCTGCTCGAAACACGGATCGCAATCGCTCGGTCGGAAATCGTACGCATTGCGCTGTACGCGTCAGCCATTTTGGAGTCGCTCGGAAGGCATCGCTGACGGGTACGAGTCGGTCGTAGCACCAGGCTTACAACGCATCATACTTGCTCGCTCGTACAGCAGTAGGAGTCGGTCGGAAATCAGGTCTACAAATCGAACTCGCGCTTGACGGATGCAATTCGTAGCCCTTCCGAGCGAGATCGGAATCAGGCCCTATGTGTTAAACGTATTATGACTAAGGAATTGCTGTGACACAGGTGTACATATGTGGTATTAATGTCCCAGTATGATATGTAACTAAGGAAGCATTTTTGTGTTTGTGTTTAGTTGCATAATAAAGAATGGTTATGGAATTTTTTATGGTTCTAGATAATTGACATATTTGTATTCCAAATAATTATTAAACTGGGTTCTACACATGGCATTACTGTTTTAATTGTAATGATTTTTATTAATAAAACAATAAATAATTTTACCTACTGTACTTACTAATACTTCTTAAGGCTCTAAATATTGTGATCTCAGGTTCGCCTATGTATTATTTTTTAAGAGAAGGAGATTTATCCTTCTCATATACCCTTTAAAAAATTATTTGGGCCTTCACAATCCTGATAGCAGCTTTTCATATCACATCTCTAAACAGTATGCTAGCTTTGACATTCTATTTAGGCCATAAGTATGAGTCAAGTGATGAGAAATCCAGATTTTACCAGTCAGTAATTCTAGCCCGTAAAACAACAAGCTGCTTTTCTAGTTACAGCAGCAGAGCTTTATCGCCTGCACCACCCTGATGTTTTATGGTGGCATGTAAGGACCATTTAGTGGTTCTCCCTTCCAGAACTAATATTTCCTTTCCCTTTCCTACTCTTCCTGCTCTCCATACCCCGTTCCCTCCACCCATGTCCTAGATAGAAGCTCCCACACACATTCACTACATGCTCAAAGCAGGTGGTAAATGTGTGTTTCAATCCACACTGAACTGAGAGTACAATGCAGAATTCCACCCAGTAAAATCTGGCCGCTCAGTAATACCTATTATTTGGGATTAACTAGTGATAGCAAGAATTCCATTAGGAAATTCCAGCCGGTAACGCCAATTTCAGCTATTGTCATAATCACAGCATAAGTTAATAATTGCAACTTTTTAAAAAGATTTCCCGAATGTTCATCTATTAGGCACATAAGGGATTTTTTGTCATTCCTGTTGCCTTCAGAAAGGCAAAGACGAAATTGATTGTAACACTAACTAATTAACTAAATAGCACATTGATAAAAGAAAGTCATTTCGCTCTCCAGTAGAAGGTTTTTCTAAATTATTACTAGTTGCCCATTAATTCCAAAGGACCTGGTAAGGGCAATAACCATGCCTACTAGAATTCTAAATTTAGCAGGAGCAACACTGGTGAATGGCATTTCACTTGCTGCAGTTGCAGTTCAAGGGTGGAATACCCGAGGAAAACATGAGAATCATTTCTGTAAGTCTTGCATGTAATTCCTCAAACATTAAAATTCCCCATAAATTTCCTAGCCTCCAAGATTACCATGTCCCCTGCTAAAGATAAGACAAGAGCATGAGGGGAGGAATTCCAAGGACTAGAACAGGCCACTCTTAATTGTCACCTATATGCTTTAAGGAAACATTGTCCAAATTTGAAGTTTCTCAATGGCTCAATGAGGAAGCTCGTTAACCTTGTTGTCTGCCTGCCTGCCTACACCACATCACCGTGCCAGAGAGAGGGGAGAGGAACTACAACTCCCGGCACCACGAGCGGCGTGCACGCTGCCTGTGTCTTGCTTTCGCACCTGGAGGCGCTTTAACACCGGCCAGGGCTCCCGCAGCGCGGGACGCGCGCGGGCCTGCGTGTGCGTGCGTGCCCGGGCCGTGCCCGGGCCAAGGGTGGGCCCATCTGCGCCCGTCAGAGCCCGGAAGAGGCTGGGCTGGGCTACCCCTCTGACACCTGGACTATTGGGACTCTTGCTCAGGTGATAATACAGCAGTAACATATGGTTATATATGGTTACTGTATTTTTCTAACTTATGTTAAGGGGCAGTTGGAGTACCTGAAGTGCCTAAAGACATTGGTGATAGGACGTTGAAACAATCTTATCCAGGCCTTAATGAGTTGTCTAACGTGTATTATTGTAATCTGAAATTGCCGGGGCTAGAATGGGGAAGAAATTGTGTGAAGGAGATATGGGTGATGCCAAAAAAGAAAGATGAAAAAGGAAAAAGGAAAGGTCCTGGGTATAATGACTCTGAGGGTGGTGTTATGGATAGGATAGATAGTTTATTATCCAAATGTGAGGGACTTCTGGGTTCTACACACCCTGATGTGACATCTAGGGATAGTATACAACAGATCCCGAGTAGCAAACCATGCAAAGGGCGCGTACCTGATATGTTTAAAAAGTAAAAGGTAAAAAATTATTGTCCTCTGGGATTGTTTTAATATATTGTTTCCTTCGCACCTTCTTTCATATGCCAAACTCTGACTCCACACACACTCACCATTCATAAAGGTCACCGCTCAACTGGTGGCTACAATGTATTGGCACAAACACCTATTGTTCATAAGGCAATGATTGTAATTTATTAAAACCATTTATTATTTTATACAAAATTAAAAGAATTAGTTACAAGTTAAAACCATTTTTGTCCATACCATCATCATGAAAAATATGAAACAATACTAAAAACAATTAATCACATTCACAATACTACAAAAAATCATAACACGAGAGTTAAAACAGACATTAATCTTTGTCATAAATCGCCATAATCCACGGTTAAACTTATGTACAAACACCCTGGTGCCTTGTGTATCATCAATATCTAGGGTGATGTTCGTATAGATGGATTTATGGCAACAGAAAAAGCGTCGACGCGTTTCGAAGGCTTTATCTCATTCCACCTTCTTTATCAAGACCGTTATATTATGTACTCCCGTCCTTTAAAAATTAAATGGGCAGGTGAACGATGTTTCACTCTGTAGTGTACTTAATAAAAATTGTTATGCTCTTCCATCCATCTATGAGGCTTGGTAATTCTTTAATTAGTATGAATCTCCTAAATGAGCCCACTACGGCGCGCTGTGCCAGTCCCCCGTTTTATGGTTCTATCACACGCATCTGGCTTGTTTTGGGCTCGTTAAAATCAATAGTGAAGTATACCCGCTTGTATTCCAAATGTGCGCTTGTTATTTCAAGCTCGTAACAAGGAATGCTTATCCTTTAGAAATCTGTTCCTCATGCAAATTTCGTCTGTTCCTTTTCACCTCAGAGCATATTATACCTTGCTCTTGTCGAGTAACCAAACTGGCGGCCCCTACTTCCGTCCGAGTTGTTACAGACAACTCGGACGGAAGTAGGGGCCGCCAGTTTGGTTACTCGACAAGAGCAGGTATAATATGCTCTGAGGTGAAAAGGAACAGACGAAATTTGCATGAGGAACAGATTTCTAAAGGATAAGCATTCCTTGTTACGAGCTTGAAACAACAAGCGCCATTTGGAATACAAGCGGTATACTTCACTATTGATTTTAACGAGCCCAAAACAAGCCAGATGCGTGTGATAGAACCATAAAACGGGGACTGGCACAGCGTCGTAGTGGGCTCATTTAGGAGATTCATACTAATTAAAGAATTACCAAGCCTCATAGATGGATGGAAGAGCATAACAATTTTTATTAAGTACACTACAGAGTGAAACATCGTTCACCTGCCCACTTAATTTTTAAAGGACGGGAGTACATAATATAACGGTCTTGATAAAGAAGGTGGAATGAGATAAAGCCTTCAAACGCGTCGACGCTCTCTGTTGCCATAAATCCATCTATACGAACATCACCCTAGATATTGATGATACACAAGGCACCAGAGTGTTTGTACATAAGTTTAACCGTGGATTATGGCGATTTATGACAAAGATGAATGTCTGTTTTAACTCTCGTGTTATGATTTTTTGTAGTATTGTGAATGTGATTAATTGTTTTTAGTATTGTTTCATATTTTTCATGATGATGGTATGGACAAAAAAAGTTTTAACTTGTAACTAATTCTTTTTAATTTTGTATAAAATAATAAATGGTTTTAATAAATTACAATCATTGCCTTATGAACAATAGGTGTTTGTGCCAATACATTGTAGCCACCAGTTGAGCGGTGACCTTTATGAATGGTGAGTGTGTGTGTGGAGTCAGAGTTTGGCATATGAAAGAAGGTGCGAAGAAACAATATATTAAAACAATCCCAGAGGACAATAATTTTTACCTTTGTCTTAACCCTAGTCCTTTGGGTGTCCAAGGGTTCCTCTCTTTTTTTGAAAGATGTTTAAAAAGTAAGCCAATAAGACACCTCCATCTGATCCCCTGAGTGTATCCGAGGCAAATAACGCAGTAGAGGGTCCCTCCCAATTCCCAACCAGATACTCGAGAAGCTCTTGCCATCTTTCCCTGCGGTAATAGATTTTCTACCCTGGCAGACCAGCCTAAGTCACCAGCAATCTCCCCCCATAATGGGATTGAGGGACATATCATGGGCATGGAAAGCCCAGAGAGTAGTACACCCTACAATACCAGGGGTTTAGTTGATCTAGGTGAAGTTAGCAAGGATAGTACAGTGCCTGATGTCAGCGCCATGCAATCGGGCAGGCCCACAGATGATCCTTTCCAACGATCAGTGTCTAGTCAGCTAGTAGCCCTGATGAACGAAATTAGAGCTCTTAAAGTGTCAGTCTGCAATCTTAGTGACTCCCTAAGCAAGGTGCACCTAGCTGTGGAGCTGGTCAATTCCTCAATGGGAACATACTCCAGTCATAGCCCCCCTACACAACCGGATAGGGGTGCTAGTAATCACACAATGTTACGAAGTATAGCTCAGACATCACAAAGTTCAAGGGCTAGTGGGTTTATTAAGCCATTAAATATGGATAACACTAGTAAGAATCACTCGCAACTTGCTAGGGAAGGTAATTCGCTGCTCACCCTCAGGCCCCCATTACCCCCTGCTAAGGCCTTCGCCTCCCCCTACATCCCCCATTTTAATAGATACGATGGACAGAGAGTGGCAGGAAAAGCGAGTAGCATGTCAGGCACAATAAATATGGTGTATATGATTAACGTCCCCAAGTTTTCTGGAGAATCATTTAGAGAAGATGAGGGCTCTCTTATGAATAAATGTACCCAGTGGATTTGCCATGGTAGGGGCTGTCGGTCCCTAATAAGGTACGACATCATCACAGCTAAAAGATACACGAGCTCCAATGCTACACTAGACTATATTGCCCTGACACTTTCTCACCGTCACTTGGTGGAAGACCTCGTAAATTTTGACATCCGCATGCAACACCTTACCTGCTCTAATATTAGATTAAAATACAACCCCCCTGACCTGGACTCGCACCCCAGCATGTCACCGCTAAGGGCGGTAGATTGAAGGTTATCCCCACTCGCTGGTGATCCTGTGGAGAATATAACACGACCATCTCCAAGTGAGTGTGAAGTCCCTGTGATATCAAATCTATCATCTACCATATCAAGAAATATATCTATCACTCCCCCAGTGCTAGTAGGAAAGAGGGATAGCGGAGTAAAACCAACCAACGGGTGTAACGGGGAGATCTCACCTTGTTCTACCTCATCTAGGATAGCTGTATTATCATGGAACATCGCAGGGTTGGGGACTAAGGTCATGTCTCCTGATTGGCATACTTTTATTGAGCATTATGACGTCTGCCTCTTTCAGGAAACTTGGCTGGTGGACGCTCTCCATCGAGTAGGTTATTTGAACTACCACATTCCAGCTATCAAGGGGGGAAAAGGTCGACCTGCAGGGGTTCTTACTATCTGGGTTCACCAAGAGATAAGTTGTAATATCCAGATACTCCCGACCCAGAGCAACGACATCCTTGCAATATGGCTGAAGACAAGTCCGCAATGTAGTATCGACATTTATAACGTCTATGCGAGGGGCCTAAGTGGGGGGAAGAAGTCGGAGGTTATAGCGGCTCTCGACGATCTTCCGGACAAGCATTCCTGGGATTCCCTAGTGCTAGTGGCTGGAGATTTCAACTCGACCTTCGAATCCCTTGGCAATGAGGACTATGACCTTGCAGAAGAGGAAGATGCTCAGTGGGGCATTCCAAAGCTGGAACTAGAGCCCATAAAAAAATGGTTGGTTGTAGCAATCCAAATTAAAGCTATCTGCCTTGAAAAAGGGCTACGGGCAGCAAACGGGAGAACTGCCTCTGATAGTCATGGGGCAAACACATTTGATAACGGCCATAGCGCAAGTCGCATAGACTATTTACTAATTAATTTAAAGCTATGGCATGCCCTAGGGGATATGATTGTGAGGGATCTCCTAGAGAGCGATCACAACCCCTTATGTTCAACTCTAGATCTCCAAGCACAGAGAGCATCTATTCAGTCAGCCCACTGATGCAGCGCGTACAATAAAACTATTCTCCTCCTAGGTCACTTATTGGTCATCCAGGGGCAAACTATATTTTCTTACATCCACATGACGATGGGGCCCATAAACATTGCCTATCACACACGCACACACCTGGATTTCCTTTACACCTTTACGAAAATCTGTATTCCTAGGAGAAGCATGAGAACTAAATGGGAAACACCATTTATGTACCGCTGGAAGGAGCCGGGATATCTTATTACCTAAAACTATCGTTTTCTTTTCAGTTATTTCTTAAGATATTCCTGCTCATTGTTTTGTCGATGAATCATTCATGTAAGAAATTAGTTCATAGTGATTAAGACCAGCTAAATCATAATAACCAATTACTGGTGTCACAATCATTTAGTAAAATAACCACTGAGTCGTTTGATTTAAAGAATCTTAAATTTTATATAATTTTAAAAGCATGAGAAAGAATTTAAACTTTTATTCAATTATTCATTCATTATTAATTCAAATATTTATTAAGCATAATCAATTTTATTGCAGAAAGGAAATTTTTGTCATGAAGCAAAACCCTAATTACCTGCCTACCTTCCTAATTTAGCCTAATGATTTCTAACCTAAGTTAAGAATTAAAAATAACCTGATTCTCATACTCAACTGGAAAATTAAGACAGCAACAGAAACTTCAGCTCGTCAGCATCAGCTACCTGCAACCCGTCTCATCTAACAGTCTTTCAGCATCTCCCGCTCAGTAATGGATCGATCAGGACCACCAAGCACTGGAAGCCACCAACACCAACACGACTCTCCAACTCCGATCGTGACTGTGACCCCCTCCCACTAAGAGTAGGCCCTCTTATACCCTAATTCTAACTTTGCTAACTAATTGTTGCAACATTAATAACACGCTTTTCTTTCATTGGTTCATACATTTCATCTATTCATTCTTTAATAAAGTTCTCTTGGATCCAACGGGTCCTTGGATCATTTCCTTTCTCACAGTTCAAGACATGTTTCCATCCGCTTGATCAGTACATTTGTAACTTCTTTCGATACATTCGAGAACTCTGCAGGCATTGTCCTTTCTCTTAAAATGGTTTCCCACGGTTCCTTGCTGATCACCACGGCACACTATCAGTTCAATTAGGTCACATCAGCCTTGACCATTCTCGCATCCTAGCCTCTCAGCAACATCACGAGGTTAGCTTTTCTCCAACTTTTCTCCCTTGTCACGTGTTTCCCCGCACTTGCGCACTTCATTAACTGGCAGCCATTTTATATCGCCACTCGTTTATACTTAGAAGCACTATTTTGAAATAAACAAAACATAATTAAAATAGAGAAACATAGCCTTTTCGTTTCCCTCCCGTCATCTACGTACCCCAATTAGTTATTACCTAGCAGAAAGCAACATTTAAGCTGTTCCTTACTTACCATCACTATTGTTTTTGCAACGACACGTTTATTTTCTATGAAGCACAAATCATGCATTTATTATAAATTAGTACGCATTTATTTTTATGTTATAATTAGACACACAGACATTCGTTAATAGATTATTCAGCACATACACTTGCGTATTACCCTTCCCCACGTACAGTGTTGATTAATACATTTAAACGAACATTTTATTAATTATTTATAAAATTTGTTAGGGGTTAAAAATATTTATTTTCTCTGCTCCATCAAGCCCACAAACTAATCACCCTTGATCTGATCCCTACAAATGACATGCGGCGACTAAAATGGGCAAAGCTAGTAGAGAACCCCGATTTTCTAGCCACTATCACTAGGGATATTGACCTCATTATAGCTGACTTAGAAGCCTGTTCTGATAACCCCGAGTTCACTGAGGTTATTATTGCCACTCACAATAATACATTTTCTCATTTAAGATCCTACTTCTTCAAACAGCACATACCTAAGAGTACCTAAAGAAAGAAATCAAGTCTATGGTTTAATGAGGATTGTAGGATGGCACGTAGAACCCTGGGTGACGCAATTAAAGCAAGGGCACCAGGCAAAGTACGGGCGGCCAGGAGTAACTACAGGAGGACCCAGGAAAAGGCAAAGAAGGAATGGGATGAAAGCAGATGGCAGGACCTGAGACTGGCATGCGCCAGCAATAGTTCCAAACAGTTTTGGAACATTGTAAAATGGGACAGGGGAGGACAGCCACTACCGCCACAAAACCACGTAGCCCAGGACCAATGGGTCAACCATTTTAAACCCCAATATGCTCATAGTTCCGACGAGGGGGACCCTGTTGAGCCTTTGCACATGTTTTATCAAGATACGGCCTTCACATTGGCTGAGGTCAATATCACCCTTGGAGCTGTAACAGGGGGTAGAGCCCCGGGTCTAGATGGCATCCCGGCTGACATCATCCAGTATGATAAACCCAAATGGTGCCAGTACATTATATTATTGGCTAATGCCATTGCCGAAGGTGCCCCACTGCCCGATTCTTGGAAAGGGGCCGAGATCATCCCGGTGTATAAAAAAGGGGATAAATCCCACCCAGGTAACTACAGGCCCATAAGCCTCATAGATTACTTGCAAAAGGTGATGGGGCGGTTAGTATTAAATAAGGTCCAAGATTGGATAGATGAGCATGGTATTCTTTCACCACTACAGGCAGGCTTTTGGGCCCATACCAGTACCATCGATCAGGTGTTCTGGTTCATATTAATATATTGGCTGACAGTGGTCCTAGGTAAGGGTTGTTTGTATGCTGCCTTCGTTTGACCTCAAGTCAGCAATTGATCTTGTTTCCCGCAGTAAACTTTGGGCAGTGTTACAGGAGCTGGGGATGTCACCAGAATTGCTATCTCTCATTGCTCGTTTGCACAAGGATAACTTCGCCCAAATATGATGGGGCTCACAGGGCAACATCACCAAACCTTTTCCCATTGATAAAGGAGTGCGTCAAGGCTGTGTCATGGCTCCTACACTATTCTCACTCTTTATCAATGGGATCGCCCAGTTTTTATTGTCTGTTCCCACGGATGCCCCTGTTTTAGCGGGAATACATATCCCTATTTTAATGTTCGCGGATGACACACTGATTATCTCAAAAACTCTGGCGTGCTCTGTTACTTTTTGAGGAGTTCTGCCATCTTCGGGGCCTGGAAATAAACGTATCCAAAATGAAATTCATGACCTTTAACCAGCACAAAACATTTAGATGTGGCATACCCATGAACAACCGTCCCCTGGAACAAGTTAGGGCTTTTACCTATCTGGGGGTTATCTTGCAAAACGACTTGAGGTGGAATCGCCAACTTGATACGGCCACATTAAAACATCGGCAACTATCAGGGGCCCTACACACTGAGTTTAATACCTCCCTCACAAAGCCAGTTAGCCCGGTGCTCCAGATTTACAGTATGATAGTTGTGAGCTCTGTCCTATGTGGGGCAGAGCTCTGGGGGTATGAGAACCTTTCCCAGTTAGCCGTTGCAGAAAACAGGTTTTTACATAGGATTACCAGTCTCCCGCAAAGTACCCCAGAGCGCCCAATGCTATATGAGTTAGACAGAAAAGCACTGGTCGATATTGCCAGACTACGTCCAATATTATACTGGCGAAGAATTTGGTGCACGCCAGAACTCACATCCTACGCTGCCGGCCTCAATGATCTAATCCAGGCAGATTGCTATCACAAAATTAGATGGTTAAGGGAGGTTAAAGCCTCCCTAGTCAGTATCGGCATGGCCACTTTGTGGGAAAATCCTTCGAACGTATCATTCCCTCCAAAGGAGTTCCTGAAAGAAAAATACTGGGAATCGGTGTTTTCTAATATTCACAGAAACAGTGACACGTCTTCTTTAACGGGAGGATTCTTGGAAGTCAAATTCCGGCCAAATCTAAGGCAGTATTGGGATTTAATAACCAAGCCGCATGATCGGAAGCTGTACTTCCAATTCAGGGTGGGTACACTGCCAATAAGATCTTATACAGCAAAATGGGTCCCAACTGGCAACAGCAAGTGTCCGGACCAGCTGGAGACACTGGCACATCTATTGTTTGCTTGTTCAGCATATGCCGCCCCCAGTCGCGTTTGTAGGTCACAGGGCACTAGAAGGTGCGCTGATGCACTAAGAATACTGCGCACAGACACATCACCGTGTATTGCTATTGCAATTGCTAAATTCTTGAGCTGGTCGTGGGTCATTAGATTACGTTCATTCCCCGCAAACTGAAGAATGTTTAGTGTCATCTTGGCGACTGTACATACGAAGTTGGCTATTGTTTTAATTTGTAATGAACCGAAGCCTGATACTTTGTTAATGTGTATGGACCCTGGAAGAAATACATGTAATATTGTCCCTATTCACTCCTATGTAGTGTAACTGCCTTACTTATTTTATCTGTCTTAGTCTTTTAATCCATATGAATTATGTTTTATCACTTGCTACGACAGTCCATACGTATATTTAATAATGTTTTAAACTTCGCCTATTTATTGTGTAGTATGTTATGAAATACTTTTATTCTATGTATTGTGCTTTTGTAACATAACTGTTGAATAAAGCTTTTTGGATTGGATTGGAAATAATCTATTTTTCAGAAGTATTTGCTTTCAGAGGCTGCTTAAGTAGGCTGACAAGATGTGCTATTATGCATGTCACAGGGGTTTTAAAGCCTAGTTAATGCTCTCAAGTTTTTTCAGGGCTCTTTAGGCCTCTTAGTTTTTCTTGCCTTAGTTTTATAGGTTAATCCTTTTTTTTGTGGGGATAAGATTAATAATAAAAACCTACATGGCTCTCTATGTGATTCATGGCAGTGTTCGCTGATTGTTGACAAATACAACCAAAACAAGAACTGGCAAAGTTACCACAAGCCTTGTTTTGTTTGGCCTTTATTTTTGCAAAATGTTGCTGTTCAAGAAACTGGCAAGCCCTCATTTATTAAAAAAACCATTGTTTTTTGCTAAAGGCAAAAAAAAATTTCTGATCTGAAAAAAAGCAGAGAATACCACAGAACTAACTCCCTTGCACTCAAAGGAACTACTTTGTGTGTGGATGTGCCTCTTGTGAAAGGGCAGCATGCAGTAAGTCATAGTGAAGTCAGTCAATCGCTGGAGTGGGCTGACACATTGCCCCTTAATGCTTGCTAGTGTGGGTGGAAGAAAATTGTGAATGATACAACCACAGACTAATAAATGACGTCTTGCTGAAATCCTCTATAAGTAAATATGTTATATTATACAGACAGTTAGGGTTGCAAAGATAGATAGAAAACACTGGTTAGCTAATATTCAAAGTCCATGAGAGCTGGTGTGAAATAGCAGCAGCCAGATAAAGAAAGGCCAGTTCAAAAGGAATTCACAGCAGCATTAGCAGGAGATGGGATCTGATAAAGCTGGATTGTGCCCTGTCAAGTAAAAATAAAAACACTGGCACTGAAGGGAACTACCTTATGTGTGGATGTTCTCCTTCTGAAAGAGCAAAAATCGGTCAATCAAAGTGAGGTCAACCAGTGGCTTATGTAGGGTGATCTATTGCCCCATCGTCTATGCTCTAGTAGACGAAGAAAAATATAAATGAAACAACAAAAGACCGGTGACTGAAAGCCCCCTTAAGTAAGTATAGTATATGCTACGGTCATCAAGACTTTGGACAAAAGATTCAGCCCTAAAAGAAATGTTGTTCTTGAACGTCATAAGTTCTTACAACGCGCTCAAATTCCTGGTGAGTCAATTGATGACTTTGTTGCTGCTCTTAGAATTTTAGCAGTCAACTGCAACTATAGAGAGTTTAGAGATGAAATTATTCGTGACCAACTAATTGAAAGGACATCCAACAAAAAGATTCAAGAGAAACTATTCTACTCTGATGATCCCGATTTAGAAACCGCACTCACCTTAGCCAAGAGTGTGGAGCATTCTCAATTTTGCATGAAAGAAATGAGCAATGTTGCTTCCACTAGCGAAGTTAAACTCTTAAATACCAAACCTGTCTCCAGATCGAAAGGATCTACCCCCAGCTCTTCAACTACACCCCTTTCCAAGGACAGATCTGAACAAAGCACTATTGCACCTTTTTCCAAAGTCAAACCTAATGAGACTATGTGTTTTCGATGTGGTAGCAAGTTACACTTAGGTAATGCCAGGTTTTGTTTCGCTCTTAATCAAACCTGTTACAAATGTGGAAAAAAAGGTCATTACTCCAGAATGTGCAAAGCGGTTATTGTTAAAAAGAATCCTACTCAAGTTGTAAAGGCCATTGGAGAAAATTCGATGGATTCCGATGAGGAGTGCTATGAACTGTTGATGTTGTCTCCCTCATCTGAAGGTGTTGTTGAACTATCTTCTCTGGGGGATCTCAGAAAAGGAAATCTCCTTCATGTGACATTCTTGTTAATGGCATTTCTCTTAGTTTTCTTGCTGATTCTGGTTCACCGTTTACTCTCATTAACGCCAAAAATTTTGGAAAAGTAGCTGATGTTAAATTGGACCAGTCCAATATCAAAATCTTTGCATATGGGGGCAAGAGAGTAGATGTGTTAGGAAATTTTTTAGCAAATTTAGTTTTTAACACTGATCAAGCTGGTGGAACTGTATTCGTGGTCAAGGAAGGTGCAAACTTGCTGGGGTGGGACGAGCAGGGTGCTCTTAACATCATTTTAGACCCAAATCATCCTGGTATGGTGGTGTCCCGCAGTTCTCTCAGTCAATTCTACAGTCTTGCATCACCTGACTCTTCCTCTTCTCGTGGCGTTTCTCAAGTATCCAATAACAAATGGGCTCACATTTTTCCGGACGTTTTTAAAGCTGACCTTGGTAAACTCAAGGGGTTTCTGCATCGTATTGTGCTCAAAGATGGTGCAAAAGCTGTAGCTCACAAAGTTCGTAAGGTACCCTTGAGTCTACACAATGAACTCAAAAGTGAATTGGAATGACTATGTAGTGCAGGAGTTATTGAACCTATCGAAGGTTCCGAATGGTTGGCCCCCATTGTTTTAGCATGCAAATCCGACAAATTTGACAAATCTCTTCGGATGTGTGTTGACTTGAGAGATCTCAACGTCAACATATGGATTGATCGCCAACCCCTACCAAACATTAACAAGATGTTGTCCACTCTACAGGGCGCTAAGTTTTTTCTTCCCTGGATATTTCTTCAGCGTATCACCAAATTGAACTGTGTAAGGAATCTAGACATTTGACATATTTTGTCACTCCTGAGGGTGCTTATCGCTACATTCGCATGCCTTTTGGCCTTGCGTCAGCTTCAGCTGTCTTCCAAAGACTAATGACCAATTTGTTCAAGGACATTGCTGGTGTTGTATTTTTCCAGGATGACATTCTCATCTATGGGAAATCTGATTCCAAGCATGATGAGAGAGTCAAGCATGTGTTAAGCATAATTAGATCTAGTGGTTTAACGTTGAGGGCTGACAAGTGTAAATTTCTTCAAGAGGGTGTTGATTATCTTGGTCATCATATATCATTTAATGGCATTGAACCTAAACTAAAGATTATTGAAGCACTTCAGAAGGCACCCACACCCCTGAACAAAGACCAACTCCGTCCTTACTTAGGGTTGGTAGATTATTATGCCAAATTCGTCAGAAATTTTTCAACTAAAACTGCTTCCATGCGCAACTTACTAAAGAAAAATGTCAAATATGTATGGGATGTTGACTGTAACAACAATTTTGAGTCTATCAAACAGGAAATCGTACATGCTCGCCCTCTTAAACTCTTTGACATTAATGATTTATGTATTGTATCTACAGATGTCAGCAATGTTGGTTTAGGGGCGGTGCTTCTTCAGAGGAGGAGCGATGGTCGCGAAGAAACCATTGCTTTTGCTTCAAGGACCTTAAGGGGTGCTGAGAGCACCTATTCTACTATTGAAAAGGAAGCTTTGGGTTTGTGGTGGGGCGTTCAGCATTTCAGAAATTACTTGTGGGGCAATGAATTCATTCTTAGAACCGACCATAAACCTTTGGTTGATTTGTTTACCACCAAGGGTGGTGGCAGAGCTACGCCACATATTTCTAAGTGGCAGTACAGATTGCAGGAGTTTCGCTATTGGCTTGAGTATGTAGCTTGGGCCAAGAACCATGTGGCTGATTGCTTATCCAGATTACCTCTCTCAAGTGATGATGATGATGTTGTGGGTTGTGAAGATTTAGAAATTGTTTGTGCTGTGTGTTCATTAGAAGATACTACTGGGGGTGCTCTTTCGGAACATGAATGGTTGGAAAGTGCGTCTGAAGATGTTGATGTTGTTAAGGTCATTGATCTCTTAGCTGGTGTATGGCCTAGTGACAAGGATTGCCCTTCTGAGTGTGTGCCTTACAAGAGCGTCAAGGATGAATTATCTGTGGTTGATGGAGTATTAGGGTGTGGGGGTTTGTTAGTAGTTCCTGTATCTTTACGCAAGAGGATTTTGATTTTGACTCATGAGGGCCATCCAGGTATTCGTGCAATGAAACGTAGGATAAGACAAGATTTTTGGTGGCCTGCCCTGGAGAAGGATGTTGAACATTTTGTCCGTGACTGCTGTACATGTGTTACGAGTGATAAATCCCAGGTGACCCATCCCTCCCCTGTTGAACCTATTGTAGTGAAGAACACTCCTTGGACTAAGTTGGCCTTTGACATTGCGGGTCCTTTGGGCTCATTGAGAGTTCTCCCAAATATGCTCTAGTTTTAATTGACTACATGTCAAAATGGCCTGAAGTTCGGTTTGTTGACAATGCGGACTCCTCATCAGTCATCAACTTTTTGCAGGATGTCTTTCTCAGAGAGGGTTTTCCTGCGGAGTTGGTGTCGGACAATGGTACTCAGTTGGTTTTGAGTGAGATGGTGAAATTTCTCAAGGATATTGGTGTAAAAGACACTCTTACGTCCCTTTATCACCCCCGCAGCAACGGTCTTGTTGAGCGCTTCAACTGTGTTGTCAAGGAACACCTGCAGTTGGCATTAATTAATGGGTTGCAGTGGCGGGAAGCCGTTAGTGACATGCTGTGGGCTGTGAGGGCCACCCCCCATGTCAGTACCGGCATTGCTCCGTTTACCTTACTGAGGGGAAGGGTAGCTGGCTCCAAATTAAACAAGGAATGGATGTCCAGGAGGGAGGTGGACACAAAGAAATTGTCTATTGTAACTGATGTCAGGGCTGCTGTTCAGGCTAAGTATGATTCTAGGCCTGGAGTTTGTCGTCCTTTGCTTATCAAGGTAGGGGATTGGGTGAGAGTTAAGAGACCCGGTTTTCTTCGCAAGGGGAGTCTCGCTTTTCAGCTCCCAAAAGAGTGTCTGCGGTGAAGAATCATGTAGTAGTGTTGGAGAACGGAAAAGTGTGGAACAAGTGTGCTGTTTCCTTTGTACCTGAGTCCATGCTTGGCTATGTCAACAGTAAATTTGGTGTTCATTATTCCCCTACGGTTGTGCCCTCCAATGTTCATGGTAGGGAACCTGTTCATCATGACCGTGTTCTTTCTAGGGGTGCATCCACCAGATTGAAATTTGTTCCTGCAAAGTTTCATGATTACGAAATGCTGTAATGTTGTCTCTGTTTATTATGCTGCTGGTTTCTGACTTTGCATTTTTTTTTCTCCCTCTTTCTTTGCTTTTCTCTCTTCTTTATTCCTTCTATGTAATCCGTTTTTTTTGTGGTGAAGGAAGGGGGGTGTGATGGGATCTGTTTGTAGCTAATCTATCGAGCTCGTGTGAGAGCTTGTGGTGTCAAGGGGGTTCCATTCTAGAGTGTTGGGCTCCACGAGTGTTGTTGCTGCCGGGACCTGGAGGTTGTTAGACGTAATAAACTGGACTCCTACCTTCAACGTTGCTGCGTCTTCGTTTGAAAAGTTTAAAAAAATTTTTTTTACACTTGTTAAAACTGTCTGGGCATTACTTGTACCTCATTATTATCGGTTTAACACCCAAATACAGCACTATGGAACACAAATTTCACAAGTCAACCTTTGCAAGGGCCTCCCACTTCGCTGCAATACATGTTGTTGCGTTTTTAGTAACTTTTAAACTGTTTGAGCTAAAAACAAATGTTTATTGTTGTTAAAATAAGCAGATTATAATACAGATGATGGATTGTGTGGTAATTGTGGCAAATCTATAATTATGCAAAAAATTCTGCGGCCGCACAAATACATAATTCCAGTGGCCTTGATTATACTACTTTTGAGAAGAACCCAAAAGTAGTAACACGTTTATTTTAGAAAAAGTCCAGACAATAATCCCCTCAATGAATATGGAAAAAGGCAAAATAAGGGATTGTGGATTATTTCAAAACTAAAAACCTGTTTTCAATCAATTAACAGTAACTCTTCCCACATACAAACAGAGCGTAAAACAATTCAGTAGGGAATATAATGAAATTATTCTTCAATAGGTGCATAGAAATACGTGAGCAAATAGATCAGAATTTATCTTATATGAGGCTGTTTCACATTTTACAAGATGTTACAATGAACTTGTCATGCTGTTGATTACAGGCTAGGAATGAATAATACAATGCCTGGACATAACTTTAATTATACTGAGAACATTTTTGAAGTTGGCATTACACAGAATTCGCATATTTTTCGGAAATCTTTTATTATTGGAATCTCCTTATTTTTTGGCCGCTGGAGATTCATTCAAATAGGACGTGTCTAGAATAAGAGACATTTTCTACCCAAAAGTAACATGTGACTTTTTAAACAAAGTTTTCCCTTTGCCCTAAGTGGGCAGGGTATGCCCAGACATGGGTCCATTGGTCACTGTGCCACTGGAACCAAGCTACACTCGACTGATGAGCCTCGATCAGGGTGAAAACGATCTTGGGTTGCTTGTGTTCCAGCTCCAGGAGCACCTGGCCTGGCAGTTCAGGCAGGACCGTTCCCATCAAGAGCAGGGTCAAGGCTGCTTTGCATATGGCTAGGTTCAAATTCAGGTGGCTTGGTGAGCAAAATAAGAATGGGTTTGAATGCTAGGCTGAGTGATTACCAGTGGTTAGAGAAGGGGGAAAGAGGGTTTTGTCAGCTCAACCTCCCTGTCACTGTTTTTTTTTTCCAGGACTAGCCTTGCATTGTTGTCCCAGAAAGGGAATATTCACATTTTCTTGATGTGCAGTGAGAACCGTCTATGCAAGATGGGAACATTTGTGTTTTGCTTTGCAGCAAAAATGAACCACTTTGGGGATTTGTTATCACAAGCAGAATTGGAGGGTTGAGTTCATTGCTTCAGCATGGTGGCCCACCTGCCTTCAGTAGTAGTGAAAGTGCTTCTGCTAAAGAAGCAGGTGCTTTTTCACAATGGGTCTCCTCTAGGCAAAAAAGGTGAGTGGTCCTTGAGCCTCTGCTGACCTGGTGGGCCACTCGTCAGCACCTAAATGTTGTTTTCACTCTTGCAACTAGAGTTGGAATAACATTAGAGAGAATTATAAAGACTTCAAAGAAAGATGAGTGAGGAAATTAACTACTCGAACCAGAAATCAGAAGTATTGCTCTCATTGATGTCAGAATTCCCAGAATGACGGAATTAATCTTTTACTTTAAGTCTGAGAAGATATACACTTGAAGAAGGTGATTAATTTAGGCACTTAGCATCAGGGACACCTCTATTCCATTTGGAAGATAAAATTATTTAGTGCCAAAGTTGCAAATATGTGTTTGCCAGCCTAAGGCATGCTTGAGTTATGTCTAAGTAAGCTTTTCCTAAGAGACATGGTTGCCACCACCACGAGTGATACAGATGACCCTACGGAGGCTCTGTTAGTCTAGATAAATACAGATGGTGCCACACACCATTAAAATTAAATTCAGAAGTAAGGAGATTACAGGCAATATTGCTTAAGCTGTGTAACTGGATTTTTATTTGGAATTGTCAAAGTTGGGAATGTTTTGCAAATCTTTGATCTTACTTCGGTTCCTCGGGGTCAGTAAATGTTGGTGTTTCACAGCAAGTGATTTGGTATATATTCAGAGAAGTGGGTCAGTGGTGGAAGAACACATATAGGGGCCGATTCCGATTCAGGCCGGAAATCTCTCCGACCGAGCCGGACCTGGAGATATTTCCGACCGAATCGGACTCTAGCAGTACGACCGAACGAGTACGATGCGTTCGCATGCTATCGGACTCAATTCGGTCGGACTCCCATTGAAGTCAATGGGAGCCGGTCGAACAACGCGTACGCGGGCTCCCATTGACTCAATGGGTGTGAGGCGAACAAGGGCGCCCCCTACAGCGGGTACGCGTCGAAGCGGGTTGCGCCGTACATGCACAGGTAGGGGGGACCCATGGGTCCCCCCTGTGTGCGACTCGCACGGCTAGGCATACAGGGGGTCCGACATGGACCCCCAAAGTGCGGCTCCGACTGCTCTTTCGAGCCGGACGGCGCGAGTCGGTCGGACTGCTCGCGGCGCGCATCGTACTTACCCGGCCTGGGAACATCTCCATTGTGCGGTGTGAGTCGTTTCCGTGCGAGTCGGTCGGAGCGGTTGGGCCCGCAAAAGAGTCGGTCGGCGATTTCGCGTACGTTCGCATCATACTCGCTCGCCCGGACGCACGTCCGACTCGGTCGGGAAAGAGGGCTCCGAATCGGATCCGGTAATGCCGAGTCCGATTCGGAGCCCTACCGGCCGAGATCGGAATCTGCCCCTAAGTACACATTAGAGGCCTGAGATTTGGCTAAATTGCATCAGTCATTGACATCGTAAGCAAAGCTACCATACCGTTGCTTTAATATAACTAAGGAGCTAGCCTTATGTGCTTAAATATTGCCATTGTTAATTGACTCGAATGTTTACTCCACCTGCTACCAAACCAGCAAAATAGTAGCTTGTTAAAATCAATGCAATTTGTGTTGGACTCTGTGAGAAATTGGTTTGTTCATTGAAGGGGAATGGAGTGATCCCTGTTTGAGCAACAGCCATAATTCCTGTAAAAATGAACCACAAAATTCACTAACTTAGCCCATGTTTAACCCTTTCGTAGCTTGACACAAAAGAGTCAGGCTTGACTTGGAGGCAACGTGTAAAGTATTTATGCACCAATTCCCACACTAATAAGGTGAAACACAACACAAGAAAAATCCCACACCAATTTAAAACAAATAGGGTAATATTTAATAACTATTTTAAGACCAAAACAACAAAAATCAGTAGAACCATAGTTAAGCAATTTTGAAGATTTAGGTGAAAATAGTGCCAAAAAGCACAAAGCCTCATCTGTGGTTATCTGGCCCAAAGTCACAAGTTCAGGCCAACCGTAATGGAGTGTGGGCTAGCTATAGGGACCCAGTTAAGCCTGCTGAACAAACTACCTTACATCCTGATAAACAAGAGGTGCAGAATCCCGCATTGATGATGCGTCGCATGGTAGTGGCAATGCGAGGTCCTTGCATGGAGAAGCATTGTGCAGCAGTGGTTTCAGAAAGCTGTGATGGCCGATGCAAAGTCCTTGCATGGAGTCGCTTCGCTCAGTGGTGGTTCTGAGAAGCTGAGGAGGGCGATGTAAGGTCATTGTATGGAGATGCGTCGTGCAGCGTCAGTTCCGATTAGTTGGTGGGTAATGTGAGGTCTTTGCATGGAGATGTGTCGCAGAGTGGCGATTCCCATGAGCTGCATGGCTTCGATTCGAAATCCTGCAATGGGGATTCATCGCATACCAGTTCCGATGTGGAGTCTTACGAGGTAATGCATTATGTTGTGTTGGTTCTGCGGGGACCACAGCTGGGCTGGTAGAGCACCTTCAAACCCACTTCCAATGGTCCAGGACTGGGGTGGCACCACTTGGGGGGGAAGGACTCACAGCTGCCAGAGTCCAGGTGCTGGATTCAGGGTTGTTGGAACCTGTTCTGTCCCTGAGGCTCTGATCAGGAGGCCAGCCAATAGCCCTTGGAGTCACTCTGGTGGTCCTGGTTCCAAGATGCAGGTGCAGTCCTTCTCAATCAGGTTGGAGGGCAGCAGGGCAGCATAGCAGGACAGATGATTGACAGTCCTTCCTTGAGCAAAGCCGCACAGCAGTCCTCCTTCTGAGTCTACCACAGGTCCAGATGTGTACTGAAGAGCGGGTCTGAGGATCCCCTTTTTATACATATTGCCTCCTGACTCTCCTGCCATGGCAGCAGGCTTTCTGCATTAACAATGCAGAAGTGGCAATTCTTTTGTGTGAAGGTAGAGCACAGCCTATTCATTTGCTAGTGGGCTGTGCCCAACTCTGCCCCCCGATACTACCAGTTGATGGCCCATCCAGGCACACCTAATCCCTCTATTGTGTGGCATTCTACGAGGAATAAACAAAGTACAACTGGCAACTACACCCAAACGTGTAACCCAGGATAAACTGCAGGCACTAAATAATTTAGGGCTGGAAAATGCCAGCTTTCTAAAAGTAAGAGAAATATATAATAAGAATGCACTCCTTCCCTTTAAATTCATTATTGGAAAATAATGTCATCTGTAGATGCGTGCGATCAGACACTGTGAACCGCCCCAGATCACAGCTCATATAAAAGTATACTTCAGGGCACATAAATCGCGCACCCGTCTGTCGCACTGCGGCATGGGAAAACATCCCTCACTCTAAACCATTTACTCTTGAGTTGTCCATTTTCATCACTTGATACCAGTAATTATACAATTCCTTTTTCGTAGACTCTTCCAAACTTATAAAGTCACTGCGGAGACAGCGTGGGTCCACCTTGTTTCTTTATTTGACATTTTCATATGTATCCTGCGTGCCCATCCAGACATTACACGCAACACGTAAAAATCAAGGTGAAACGTGGAACAAAGTAGGCTCATTATTTTATGCCCAATGCATTTCGAGCCTAAAAGGCTCTTCATCAGGGGACTCTGCAACAGAAAAAACGACAGCTCAGCTAGCTACTCACTGCTTAACCTTCACTGTACAAAGCAATATATGCCAACGCCACCCTCATTACCCCACCACTCCCTCTTTAGAAAACCCTTGTGCTCGAACACCAAACAAATCCCTTCCGCTCCCAATACTCAACCCCTTCCACCCACTCACTCAAACAAGGCTGCTGAATAAACACATAAAAAACACATGTGCAACTCCCAATGCGCTAAATCCAAACCCCTCTCCCAACTGTCGATTCTCCCCATCTAACTGAGATCTTAACCCATTCAAAAACTCCCTGTGTCCCTTCCTGTCAAAATAATAACAAATTACTTTTCAAAAAGCCTTACAAAAACTGCAACCGGCAGCCTGACCTCTTCATACACCTACTTAAAAGCTGTTTGTTCTCGTTGCCTGACAGTCCGTTATTTTTTTTAAAAGGAAGAAAATAGCTCACCCATGTGTATTCAATCAAGCTGAGTGCTTCCCAACTCTAACCCCGTGACCTGTTCACCCTATGACTATATTACGTAGTTCAAAAAAATGTAAGAAAAACTACAAAACCCATAATGCACTCCCCAGTGCCACAACATGATTAAACTGAATAAAACGAAATAAAGGAAAACAAACACACCCTTTGACTCTTCCTCCACCCTCCTATCACCCTCTCTGGCTCAAAACAAAATCACGATGTTATCTGTGAAAGTAAGTAAGTGACATTACGTTAACTAACAGGTGCATCAAATAATTCATTGATAAATTCACTGTAACTGAAGATGCTGGTAAGGAAAACAGTGGAACAATCACAGATCAACTGTCCCGTAAATAAGCTGCAGTTGTTCACATATCCTGTATGCGATCATAACTTCATGAGATCCACTCCAGTTTTTAGCTGTCTCCGAAGTGGTAAAACATTCTTTATCTGAAATTTAACAATGTTCGACTTTGTCCATGGGGTGCAACCTAGGTTGGGCGGAGGATTACGAAGTAAGAGAAATATATAATAAGAATGCACTCCTTCCCTTTAAATTCATTATTGGAAAATACTGTCATCTGTAGATGCGTGCGATCAGACACTGTGAACCGCCCTAGATCACAACTCATACAAAAGTATACTTCAGGGCCCATAAATCGCGCACCCGTCTGTCGCACTGCGGCATGGGAAAACATCCCTCACTCTAAACCATTTACTCTTGAGTTGTCCATTTTCATCACTTGATACCAGTAATTATACAATTCCTTTTCGTAGACTCTTCCAAACTTATAAAGTCACTGCGGAGACAGCGTGGTTCCACCTTGTTTCTTTATTTGACATTTTCATATGTATCCTGCGTGCCCATCCAGACATTACACGCAACACGTAAAAATCAAGGTGAAACGTGGAACAAAGTAGGCTCATTATTTTATGCCCAATGCATTTCGAGCCTAAAAGGCTCTTCATCAGGGGACTCTGCAACAGAAAAAACGACAGCTCAGCTAGCTACTCACTGCTTAACCTTCACTGTACAAAGCAATATATGCCAACGCCACCCTTGAGTATTGGGAGGGGAAGGGATTTGTTTGGTGTTCGAGCACAAGGGTTTTCTAAAGAGGGACTGGTGGGGTAATGAGGGTGGCGTTGGCATATATTGCTTTGTACAGTGAAGGTTAAGCAGTGAGTAGCTAGCTGAGCTGTCGTTTTTCTGTTGCAGAGTCCCCTGATGAAGAGCCTTTTAGGCTCGAAATGCATTGGGCATAAAATAATGAGCCTACTTTATTCCACGTTTCACCTTGATTTTTACGTGTTGCTGTGTAATGTCTGGATGGGCACACAGGATACATATGAAAATGTCAAATAAAGAAACAAGGTGGAACCACGCTGTCTCCGCAGTGACTTTATAAGTTTGGAAGAGTCTACGAAAAGGAATTGTATAATTACTGGTATTAAGTGATGAAAATGGACAACTCAAGAGTAAATGGTTTAGAGTGAGGGATGTTTTCCCATGCCGCAGTGCGACAGACGGGTGCGCGATGTATGTGCCCTGAAGTATACTTTTGTATGAGCTGTGATCTGGGGCGGTTCACAGTGTCTGATCGCACGCATCTACAGATGACAGTATTTTCCAATAATGAATTTAAAGGGAAGGAGTGCATTCTTATTATATATTTCTCTTACTTCGTAATCCACCGCCCAACCTAGGTTGCACCCCATGGACAAAGTCGAACATTGTGAAATTTCAGATAAAGAATGGTTTACCACTACGGAGACAGCTAACAACTGGAGTGGATCTCATGAAGTTATGATCGCATACGGGATATGTGAACAACTGCAGCTTATTTACGGGACAGTTGATCTGTGATTGTTCCACTGTTTTCCTTACCAGCATCTTCAGTTACAGTGAATTTATCAATGAATTATTTGATGCACCTGTTAGTTAACGTAATGTCACTTACTTACTTTCACAGATAACATTGTGATTTTGTTTTGAGCCAGAGAGGGTGATAGGAGGGTGGAGAAAGAGTCAAAGGGTGTGTTTGTTTTCCTTTATTTCGTTTTATTCAGTTTAATCATGTTGTGGCACTGGGGAGTGCATTATGGGGTTTGTAGTTTTTGTTAATTTTTTTTAACTAAGTAGTATAGTCATAGGGTGAACAGGTCACGGGGTTAGAGTTGGGAAGCACTCAGCTTGATTGAATACACATGGGTGAGCTATTTTCTTCCTTTTTAAAAAAATAACGGACTGTCAGGCAACGAGAACAAACAGCTTTTAAGTAGGTGTATGAAGAGGTCAGGCTGACGGTTGCAGTTTTTGTAAGGCTTTTGAAAGGTAATTTGTTATTATTTTGACAGGAAGGGACACAGGGAGTTTTTGAATGGGTTAAGATCTCAGTTAGATAGGGAGAATCGACAGTTGGGAGAGGGGTTTGGATTTAGCGCATTGGGAGTTGCACATGTGTCTTTTATGTGTTTATTCAGCAGCCTTGTTTGAGTGAGTGGGTGGAAGGGGTTGAGTATTGGGAGGGAAGGGATTTGTTTGGTGTTCGAGCACAAGGGTTTTCTAAAGAGGAGTGGTTGGGGTAATGAGGGTGGCGTTGGCATATATTGCTTTGTACAGTGAAGGTTAAGCAGTGAGTAGCTAGCTGAGCTGTCGTTTTTTTCTGTTGCAGAGTCCCCTGATGAAGAGCCTTTTAGGCTCGAAATGCATTGGGCATAAAATAATGAGCCTACTTTGTTCCACGTTTCACCTTGATTTTTACGTGTTGCTGTGTAATGTCTGAATGGGTACGCAGGATACATATGAAAATGTCAAATAAAGAAACAAGGTGGAACCACGCTGTCTCCGCAGTGACTTTATAAGTTTGGAAGAGTCTACGAAAAAGGAATTGTATAATTACTGGTATCAAGTGATGAAAATGGACAACTCAAGAGTAAATGGTTTAGAGTGAGGGATGTTTTCCCATGCCGCAGTGCGACAGACGGGTGCGCGATTTATGTGCCCTGAAGTATAGCTCTCTAAAAGTGACATTTCCAAAATTGTAATTAAAAATCCTCCTTTAAAATTAAATAGGATTTTTAATTGTAATTTATCAGACACCAAACACAATTTGCCTACCTGCTTCCAATAAAAAGTTAGTACTTATTAAATGTAATCGGAAAACCCAATGTTATCCAATAGGACATGAAGGCCTCAAAGTACTAAAAAAATTATTTTTAGTCCTGGCCCCTTGATATACATCTGTAAAAAATTGTTGTCCAGAGATTTTCATTTCTGATTTGTGTTTTTGTATCATTAGCAAAGTAATGTAACGGGTAAATTTGTCTGAAAGACATTTTTAAAAATGGCAGATGTGTTGCAGTGATGATATAATATTTCAGGAACCTTCATTTTGGTGTCAAAACATAGGTTTTGGGGGTCAAGTGCTCCCATAGAGACAGAAAATAACTCCTCAGAGCAACTCTTCTACCATTTTTCAAAATGGTGGCTCTATACAAATGTGTTTTAGCCATCATATTGGTAATTAATTTAATTATTCCTTTTGTTTCAGGTTTTCCGTTAATTCAAATTCATAATCATGAGCAAAGCAGTTGGTAGCAGAGGATCTTTACCTCCTGACAGAGTGTTGCTAACTCCAAAATCAGAGGACTCCTTCAACAAAGAAAATGTGCCATATGCCAAAGAAATTCTAACATCTACTGTGGCTGAACAGAAGAGAGTTTGTGATGCTGCATTAATACGACAAGACAAAGTTCACAAAAGATTGAAACTGATGGGTGAAGAGGATCAAATATTTTATCATTGTAACAACAAGTCGTATACAATGGAAAAAATCCTGGAAAATGTTGTCAAAAAATAGCAGAAATCAGTAAATCACAACAAGAATCCAAGTCTTCTGAGAAAGCGATGACCACCAAACCCAATGCCCATCCACTTAGAAGATCCATGGCTACCCTTCGTCCACCTCCAACAACTGATCAGAAAACAGAGGATCATAAATGTGTTATCTGGGGTTTATCCAGAACTAGGGCCAAAGGGATTGACAAAAGAACAAAGTACAGAATATGTGAGTCCCAAAGGGCAAACATGTTTTTATCTGCAGCTAGTTTCTTCCAAGAGGAGGTTTTCAGCCTAGTAGCTGATCTAATCAGCGAGGTGAATGAATTTGCAGTGGATTCGTATACCCTGTGTGCATACATTAGAAAATATGAGTGTACACTGAGCTCCCAGCAGCAACGTAACTGCCAGTCTTCAGTTAAGTTTGCACTCTTTGAAAAAGCAAATGAAGGGGCATATTTACAAGGGAATGGTGGAGCGTGGTGTTGAGCACAAAATGCTAATGCCACGCTCCGCCATTCCGAAAACACACGGATGCCTCGCATTTACAAAGATACGGCACATCCCTGCATTTTCCCTAGCGCTGCCGCTAAATTAAGCTGCCTAGCGCTAACGCAGGTACCCTTTCACCATAGTGCAAGGGTGCCTGCATTGAGGGAATGATTGTTTAGGTGCAGAAAGGTGTCCCTTCCTACACATAAACAATTACAAATGGTGATCTGTAACTTCTATGTGTGCTGCATTGTGCAGCACACATAGAAGAAACAAATTGTCATTTTTTAGGTCGGGCCTATAGCGGCAGTGCGCATGCGCTGCTCGCTTTGCGAGGCATGCAGTTTCTAGTATGGAGTGGAAGCTCAGTGGAAGCTCCGCCCACTCTCCGCCCATGTTTTTAATTGGCTCCTGTCATTGTCTTTATTAAATGCTGCCGTCTGATTGATTATGAGGCTTGTTAGTCCCTCCTTATTATGGCCATGTCGTCATTTGTATCCTTCCACGGCTACTGGCCCCTTTACTTCTAGTGTTGCACAGTATGTTTTATTTAGATTGTGAGCACTTTTTACTTCCCGTGACTCCCCCCGCACCTCACTGCAGTATGTGCCTTCTCACCCCTTTCCCCCCGCCCGCCTGCACTCCCGTGCCCGCACTCCCGTTTGCAATGCAATAGGTCTCGCGTAAATGCGAGTCCTATTGCATTGCAAATGCTTGTTTCTTTAACTGCTAAAAAAATATGGCTGGCCCAAGCGGCAAAGTGAGCCGCTGCGAAGTAACCGCATTATGTAAAGACCAGACGCAAGTCAAAGAGGAAACGGAGAGCCAAACACGCAGCGCTGCCACTTTCCCACAAGTGAGTCCTGACAGCCCGTCTGCCCCTTTGCAGTTGTGGCATTCTCGCGAGCAGGTCCGTGACTGCTGGGAAGTCGTGCAACTTTCACTGAAAAATTGCAGTTTTAGCTGGACAAATACTTTCAATAGACACCATTTCTTATAAATGTTTTTTTTTTTTTAATTTATGACGGACACTGTGAATCGGAGGCAAGTAGGGTATCTGATATTCCTTTGTTAATAACATGCGTAATGGACGATGTGCTCTACTGTTTTGATGTGTTTTTTTGTAACTTTTTGCAAGGTTCCTTTGTGGATGCTGTACAATGCTGTTGAAAATCAAATTATGATGAACGTGATACGTTAAGAATGTGCTATCGTTAAAATTGTAACAAGACGTTTTTGGCACCAGCTTAAAAAGCAGGCCATGAGTCAAGGAAAATGGCTCCTTTGACTGGTGTCTGGAAAATAAAATGCAGCAATTACAGAGTGCAATGTGCCCTTCGTGGTTCTGGGCTCCGGTGCAACTGCACCTGCTTCTCCAGTGCTAGCTGCGCCCCTGGTCTTTGGTCACGTGATAAAGACAATGCTTGGATTTATTTATTTTTGCAGCTATAGTTTATTGCCAGGAATTATGCTGTAGCACGGGTACGGTAAAAGAAGGCCAACGGAATGTCTTCAATCCTTCTCTGAGTGGCGGCCGTAAAACATATAGTCACTCGTGCCCAAGGGGATACTCTGCACAGTGCCTTACATCTTTATTGGATGCTGTGGCTAGCCTTGCATCAGAAGCCAAAAGCAATAGTTTTTAGTGGTGTTCGGGGGAATCCAGTGACTGGACTCAGGGGGAAGGGGCCACTGACAGACTTGTCATATTTGCTCTAGGGACCTTTGCAGCGTGGCTCTGCCACTGAGAAGTTCCCCAGGTGTTGCCTGCCACAGTGGAGCTGTTTTTACACAGTTGGCTATGCTTATTTTATTGTTGTATTTCTCGAAGACAGAATAGCCCTACTATTTTGTTCAGGTTTGTGTCAGACGACATCTCCCTCATTAGATTTCACGCTCTGCTCCATCCTGCATGCTCTTGCCCAAAGCATTCAGCAGCATTCCACAGAATTAGTTATGAGTTGAGAAATAGTAACGGAATGCTTACTTTCACTTTCGGTTTCACCTTCAATTTCAAGAATTGTTTTGCTGGGTCTGGTTACTCAGTGATCCAATAGATGTTCTCCTGGAATTATGCTCGTGTGGATGTTCTGGTCATCTTTTCTTTAACCCCTGTCGACTTGCAACAGCAACTTCCTCAACTATTCGCCTTTAACCATGATAATGGGCCTGGGTCAATGTGCCTAAAACTGAACTCATGATCTTCTCAACAAAACACAACATACAATATGGAACTTGGTCAACCTATTGGTCAGGTGCAATCTTATGGCTATCTGGGCATGACGATCAATGACAAGTTAATAGTCAAAGACAGCTCGCTCAGAAAAAAAACTAATAACGATCATTACAACCAAATCCATCAACTGTTTTGGTCAAGCCTATGGGGGAGCCCAATAATTCCTTCAATCACAGCCCTCAACGCTAAAGTGATCCCTGTTCTTTTATATACATCACTAGCGTGAAACCTAGCACAGTGGTGATCTAAAATGGAATCTATGTACAGCATAAGATCCCTGTTGAAACTACAAGCAGCAACACCACATTGTAAAATAAGACTGGAGTTCAACTTAACTTCTCCTGTGCACGTGTGAACGCTCCCATTGTGTTCTGAAAAGGCTTAAATCTTGCTGAACTAAAACAAAAACAAGCTGGCAACGCGGGCCCAAATGTAAATAAGATCTTACCTTTATAAAAGAATACAGGGCCATATTAGCAAGAAACTGCGATAAACATCGCAGAGCGCGCTTAGCGCGAAAATAATTATCGCCTGCTATCGCTGGTATATATCGCCACGCTAACGCAGTATTAGCAACAGTTAGCACCATGGCGATATATAATCCAGCGATAGCAGGAGAAATGGGCCAACATCGCTACAAAACCAGCGATGTTGCATGAGGGACGGAAACCTTGCTGATACGACCCTGTGGTCGTATCAGCAGAATCCACCCCCATGTTAAGTATGCACAAGTCAGGTTTTGGGCAGGTGTTAAAAGTCCAGCGATGACCCCGGTTAGCGCGACTTTTAACGTCGCTAACTCGGGGCCAGGGCCTCATTGCTAATAGGCGATAGGCCTGTTAGCGGCTGTTTTCCTGGTCTTGTGGTCGGGAACGCCTACTTTGCATGTCATTAGCGATAAATATCGCTAACATGCAAAGTGGCACCCAACACGCTCGCTTTCACGAGAAAGCTGTCGCTAACAACTGTTAGCGACAGCTTGCTGATAGGGCGATAATAATATCGCCGCTTTAGCGGCAAAAAGTGCCGCTAAAGCGGCGATATTGCCCTTGCTAATATGCCCCAATTCAGCCTTCCATCCTTAGATCTATTGACTTTGTTGAGCAGGCCCTCACATCAAAATCCGATAAGGAACACCTTGGTGGACCATAATCGAAACACAGACTTGTTGCCCTTTCAAAATACAAACACTCAGAGTTATCATTTGATACTTGTATCTCTAGAGCTCAAGAATATCTAACCCCACCAGGGCCGGGACTAATTGATAGTAAAGTATTCAAACTGCGGTGCTAAAGTATTGCTGTATAAATGTGCTTGATTTTCTTCATTGTCATACCTTGGTTTTCAATAAAAAGAAATAAAAAAAAAAAAAAGAATATCTAACCTGCTTTAAAACCACAAATAAAAAAGAAATACTTAAGACTCAGGTTTTTCTATATCCCATTACTACAGAAGTTTGAAGGATCATGGAAATCTAGAGCTGAATATCAGCGTTGTAGATTCTGTGGTTATAAGGAAAAACACTAGAGCATATAATTTGTCTCTGTCCCAAACTATTTCATCTACACAAGAAGTATTTATGTGACTCTTTTAATGCTGCTAATGTTCGAGCAACTGATGAGGCCATAAGAACCTGTTTTGCTCTACACAATGATGCCTTTGTGTCCATGTTTATCAAATTTTTGGACTTCGTTGTAACCTGATTAAAAAATCTGGGTCAGATTTTAAAATGTTGCTGTCTGAACCCAAGCTGAACAGCCCATGTTTTTAATCATTGTTTTGATCTGTTTTATCATTTCTTACTGTCCCATTATTGTAACATTTATTTATATACAATAAAAGTTATTTCATTCATTCATTCACTCACTCACTCATGTGGAGATGTGTGGTGCAGCGGCCTGGGCAGCTGACTTCGGAGCACAGGGCTCACGGTTCGATCTCCGGCGGCAGCTCAGCTCAGCACCTTGTGACTCTAGGCAATAGCTCACTTAATTTCCACGACGGCCCCCAGCGCCTTGAGACCCGAAAGGGTGAGTAGTTCGTGCTTTACAAATACGGATTTACTCACTCCAGGAATCTGTGTTTGATCTTATGGTCAAAGATTTGAATCTTGGTGTGGCCACTCAGCTTTTGATCTTTCCTAGGTCAATACATGCATGTTCACGTGCAACAAGCCCAGAGTCTCTTATCCTAGTTGTTCAGAAGTGGATTTTATCATAAAAGGTGGACTGGTAATGAGCATTCCTGAACCATTATAAAAGATTATACAGTGGGTGACACTCTAGTAGTGAGACTAGTAGTGAGACTCACTCACGCCCGAGGTCTGCACACAAGGAAGTCCAAATAGGAAAAAATCCAGGAGGATTGAATGGAATGGAACCCATGTTTTACAGTCACCGCAATAATTAAAAACAGAACTATAGGATCAAAATACAATAAAATTAATGTTAAAATAATGTCAGGGTGGTACAACCTTTCACTTATGCCTAATAGTACATGCAATAACTCACTGTTTATTCTACTACAATCAATAACGATTTTAGTAATCAGCATTGTGCAATGTACGTGTCTTTCTTCAACATTTGCACTTGTTGCATTGCAGCCTAACAACAAAGGTCCCCGGCATTCTAGCTAGAGGAATACTTGCAACTGAAAAAAAAGAAAGTCTCCCCACTCTTTCTTCTACCTTTGATACTTAGGGTGCCATTTTAACAAAATTCTGCAGTGCTTTTTTGTGGGGGCCCATCGCTCTCCTAGCAGCAGCAAATGCAAAAGTGTCCCTGTGTTCCTGGGGCCCCGTAGCCCGGAATTTGCAAATTTGTAGCCCATTGTAGGAACTAATGATGCAAAATTCTAGCTGATTCTGGGCCTGTAGCACTGCCCTATGATGTGGCTCTGGCCACGGTTTCATTGTCATTGTCTTTGCCAAAGTGCTCCAGAATGCTTCATTTGCAACTCATGGGTCCCCTGGCTCCATGGGGGAAACCAAAGCACTCATTGGTAGGGACCACAGGAGAGTCCTCACAGCCCCAGTGGTCCCGGCAGGCTCCCCACCACCAGACAAAGCTCCGGCCCTCTGCATTTGTTTATGGCTTTCCCAGAAGCTGATTTTTAAATGGCCTTTCTCCAATAAGGGCAAGATTGTGGTTTGCCCTCCTGCTCCTCTCAGCCACTGGTGAGGCCTTGATCCAGCGGTGCACTAACAACAGATACTCCACTACCATATACTCACCTGGGCCCATTTAACTTCTTCCACTAATACCTAGTAGACCGCTGGAGCTTGCAGTTTATAGATTTCATGTTTCCAGGAATAGTTATTATTCCGTACTAACTAAACCTTTCACTGATCAAAAAGTTATTTCCTCTGGTCGATGGACCATTAGTTGGAACTAGTTGATGGCGATAATTAACATAACTTATTAAACATTCTTTAATAAAATAATCACAAACTCGGGAAGTTTTAAAATCTTTATCTAAATTAATTGAATGTGAACCATCTCAAAGTTTCAGTACAAACACCCTCATTCGCAAGAGTGTCAGTTCAATCAATAATCAATAAGCAAAAATATTTCAGACTCTCACAATAACTATGCTTAGAAAGGAGAGGACAGAGAGAGAAGAACATCTATCAATACAATGAATTTATATTTACCCAGAATGGTGTGAAGACCAACCCCCTGGCCAAAGGGCTGGTAAGGGCCCCCGGAATAGATCAGGAGACAAAGATTTCAGGATAGGAATCAGGACAGGATACTTCACCTCTCTAGAGTACCGACAACATGCGTCGCACCCCTCTCTGACACTCTCTTCCTCCTCGTGGTTCTTCCGCGATCTTCTTTCTAACCCAATTAAATTAAGATGGAAGTTTCTGCATTCAGTTTCTTCATCAGCGTCTTCACAGCATCAGCACCACCCACAGCACCCAGAGCTTCCCGAGCTCTGCGACATCGACGTATCAGCTCTCTGCTCCCGCTTCAATCTCTTCTGCTTCTGCTCACTAACTAACTAAAACTACCTCAGTTATACCTTTCAATATTCATGTACCACCCATTAATGTTTCAATTCCATAAAATACTAACTCTGATTGGTCAGGCGAGGAGGGGATGATCATCACACCATGCTTACATTTCATTTATTTCATTGAACCATTGTTTTGAAACCCATCCCCTTAAACTTTATTAAATCGTTTCCTTTCCCATACATCTCCATACTTCATTAATACAAATTGTTTCAATGTCATGAATAAGGCTCCTTCAAATGAACTCTTCACCCTCATGTTCCCAGGGCACATCTTTATCGTCCTTGGACGGTTGATAAGTCCTTACTCATCTTTCCTTGTTCGCTCTCATGTGCGCATGTGCGGGATCAAATCAGCCAGCTCAATTCAGACAAGTGTGGAAGGCCCAAATGCGCACTAATAACAAAATCAAAAGAAGAAATGTTATTCTCAAAAATAAATGGTTTCACTGTATACCACCAACCTCTACTCTAACCCACTTTAATTGTTATTACCCTTTTCTGCGTTTGCGTTAATATAAAAGCTTATTTTCTATTTAGCCAAGCAGGTGCCATGCATATGAACTTTCAAGCAGCCATTTTAATGCCTTTTGCGCATGTGCAAGATTTTCCCTCCACGCGTTAAAACGTCATACTACGTAGATGCAGTAGACGCATGCGCAGTAAAGATCCCTTGTTAGAGTGCGTTTTAGTCCTTCGTTCATTTTGTTAAAGTTAATAAACACATACGCAAGCTTCCTTGTCTAAAATGCGAATTATTAATTACAAACACATTGTTAGTAATTCGTTAATGAGTTAAAACAAAAGGATTGCTTCCGAGCAAGTCTCATTTACGAGTCCTTGCTCCATCAATCCCCTCTCTGATGGCATTTTAAGCCATCACATAATTACCCATCCCATCCCAGATACCAACTTTAGCACATCTCAGTTCTCTATTTCTCCTCTCAATTTTCCATCAATCAACTCATTTCCTTCTAAATCTTTCATTTTCATATATAACTTGCCTTTCATTTCTTCCAACTGTATTTCATCATATTTTCTTTTTTGTTTCTTTCCCTTTCCTTCTCTTTCAAAATGTATTTTCACTTTCTTTCCATTTCTACAACACTTATATATAATTATTATTATCATTACTACAGTTATTATCATAATTAATGGCATCATTATTTGACCTAGAAAACTTTTCCCAAAATCGGTAAACCATTTCCCTATTGATGTTATACTTTTTGTAAGTCTTCCCCACGCACTGTCAACCTCCAGTTGGGTCAAGTCTTTATGCATTCTTGTAATGTTTTCAATATATCCTTTAATTTATCTGCTCTTGTCTGGAATGAAAGTGCAACAATGTTGAATTTTCAACATACCACAGACTCCACCTTCTTTTGCTAACAATACATCAAGAGCAAGACGGTTCTGTAAAACCATAGATCTGATTACAACCATCTCTGTGTTAATCATTAAGAATCCTCCTGCAGTATCTGTAGAAAGACGATCAACTATAGTTGATAACTTACTAATTTTCTGTGAATTAAGAATGACTCCAACTGAGGGTATCAATGCACTAAAAATATCCCCTACAATTTCAGAAAAACTAGCTCTTCTTCTACGTGTTAGTCCATTAGAATTTCCATTGGTTCCACGGATTCTGTCCATATGATACATTTTTGGAAAAACTATTCCAAAGTAACAGTTCCCGTACCATCTTGCAGGTAACCTATAATATGCATTGTTCCCGCAAACATAATAAATCCCTGGAAATACAGGATCAGTTCCCCCTTTTAATCCCCACCCTCCTTAAATTAGGAAGTTGTGTTCACATTCACTGGAACCAATGTAATTATTGTTATAGTCTGTCTTTAATCTATGGAGGCAGAATTTTTCCCTTTTCACAAAATCCAGGGACATCGCAGCATGAGCCTTGCCATTTGCATAGATTCCCTCTTTCCCAGCCCATGGAGGTACATGGGTTTTCTGTTCAATCACTTTCTTTATTAAATCCTGTCTCCTTTCTTCTACTAAATCCAAAAAATCTTTTTCTTCTTTTTTCAATGTACATGTTAGATTATCTTTATGTGCCTGAACTAAATCTATTAAATTCATTGTTAAGAAAAATTCACCCATAAACTGTGCATTTTTACTACTAACTACTGGATTCATATTCTTTCTAATAGGTAATTCAGAAAATACTATGTCTATGTCTGAATAAAAATATTGAAGTCTCCCTGTAGCATAAAATAAACTTGATAAAATACTGCATGACACACCATATGTTAAAGGTATATGGTGATACGTTACCTTTTCTGATACTGATGTGGGTAACTTCATACACACATAACAATTACTAATCTCCATTGTATTGACATACTGAAATAACAATTTAATAAACATATTTGAAGACGTATTATAATCTGATTCATTATGATCATTTGTTTCATCTTCTACCCCTATTTCTATTTTAGTTCCTTTTATTCTATCTATCTTATCATTAGTATCTGTATTATTCTTGTTACTTGTTTTCATTAACAAAGGCACTCCTACTGTTAGGACTAACCATACTAATACCACTAATAGAATACTACAAAAACAGAATCTAAAACATTTTCTTTTCCACCCTCGTTTTGGTCTTTCGGTAACTTCTGCCATTTTATTCTGAGAAAATGTCTTTTCTCTTTTCCTTTCTTTGTCAATTTAACTTTCTTTTTGTTCTTAAGGAGGCCTCACTTTGCTTTCATCAATCTGTGCAACATAAACTTCTTCTGTTTCATCACTTAGATCTGGGGATTCAAATTCTTCGAGTATTACATAGGTCCATTCAAGGGCCTTGTACCTTCTATTTAAATTTCTCAATCTTGGACTTCTTCGAGTTATTTTCACTAAAGTTTGTTTAGATTGTGTTTGACTTGTAATTTCATTTACTTGTTCTGGTTTCTTTTCTGTTTTTCTCAAATGATATCTTAATTTCTTTATTCCAGTTGGCCAATTGTCTCCTTTTCTGATTCTTTTGGTTTGTACTACACTTTCACCTTCTTTATCTCCTTTCAAAGTTCTTTTAATTTCACTTAATCTAGGCACAATCTGATGTTGTTCTCTGTTTTCTGTGCTTGAACCTTCTTTTTCTTTCTCCTGCTCAGGTCTTATTGTATTTTGTTCTTCTTCTTCCTGAGCTTGTTCTTCTAATTCTATCTGACCCTGTTCAGGTCTTACTTCAAATTGTTCTTATTCTGCCTGAACTTGTTCTTCTAATTCTACCTGATCCTGTTCAGGTCTTATTGCAAACTTTTCTTCTTCCTCTGCCTGAACGTTTTCTTCTAATATTTCCTCCTCAGGTTCCTGAAAGTCTTTTTCTATCTCCTCCTGAGTGTGTTCTTCTTCTCCTGCCTTTTCCTGACTACTTTCCTGTCTTTTCAATTCTGTTCTTCTTCTTGTTTCAATAGCATCATCAATTACTTCAATCACTGGTATCCACTGACTTGTACTTGGCTGTTGTCTTTCAGAATCTATCACTCTAGATTCTTCAATTTCACAGCTTACAACTCTTGACGCTTCAGCCTGTTCAGTCAGTGGTTGCTCTTGTTGTTCTGATGGGCTCGGAACTCTTCTGGTATGACTAGCATGAATCCAATTGGGCAAACCTGCACACTTCACTGCTGTGGTAGTGACTAGTATGACTTGACGCGGTTTATCCCACCTTGGTGCTAGACACGACTTTCTTGCATGTTTCTTCACTAGCACCCAATCTCCAGGATTCAAATCATGTGCTTGGTCTGGCTGTCTTTCAACTGCGTCTTCTCCAACCTGGTGAGAGACAGAATGCACCATTTCAGCCAATCCTTTGCAATAGTGCAATACCAGATCATCAGTTATATTCATTAATTTATTTCCAGGAATAAATGCTTGTCTCATTGCTCTTCCCATGAGAACTTCATGTGGGCTCATTCCTGTTTTTCTGTCTGGAATACTTCTGAGACCCATCAATACAAGAGGTAATGCATCTGGCCATTTCAGCATTGTGGATGCACACACCTTCCCTAGTCTTGACTTGATTGTGCCATTTAGCTGTTCAACTATTCCAGAAGCCTCTGGACGATAAGCACAGTGCAGTTTTTGCTATATGTTAAATGCAGCACAGATTAATCGAATTATTTCATTATTAAAATGAGGGCCTCTATCTGATTCTAAAGTGACTGGAAAACCAAAACGTGGAATCAACTCCCTCAACAATAATTTTGCAACTGTAAGACTGTCATTTCTTTGAGTGGGATAGGCTTCCACCCACCTTGAGAAGAGACATACTATGACAAGTATATATTTCAGTCCATTGCATGGGGGCAATTCAATAAAATTCAACTGTAATCTGGTGAAGGGTCCTTCTGCCTTTCCAATCTTTCCCCAGCTAACCACTGTCTTCCTACCTGGATTTTGCTGCTGACAGGTTAGGCATCTTTGGCAAAGGCTCTCTGCGACTACCCTGAATTTCGGATTGTACCAACTCTGTCTGAATAGCCTGATCATTGAGTCTCTCCCTATGTGTGTTGCTCCATGATACACTCTTGCCATTTTTGAAAGCAAACAATCTGGCATGACTGGTCTCCCATCTAAATACACCCATACCTCATTGTGTGGTCTCTTTGTACAAGCTGCCTTTATCCAAATTTCCTTTTCCTTTTCCTCAACTTCTTCCTGCAATTGTCTAATCTCATCCCATGTTTCTGGTACTGAGAAAAACATAAGTTGGCATCTGGTTTCACCCGTTTCAATTTTTCTGTTTATGGCCACTGTATTTTTGGCACAGTATTGAGCCACTTGGTCAGCATATCTATTGCCAGCAGTCACATAGTCATTTCCTGACTGATGTGCAGCGCATTTTACAACTGCTATCTCTTTTGGCAATTGCAATGCTTCCAGCAAATCCTTCAAATTTTTGCTGTTTCTAATAGGAGATCCTGAGGAAGTCAGAAATCCCCTCTGCATCCAGAGCTAGCCAAAATCATGCACACCCCGAACCCATATTGACTGTCCGTAAATATGGTTATTCTCCAATGTTTCCCCTTTTTGCATGCCATTGTTAAAGCTACCAATTCGGCTACTTGTGCAGATTTGACTCCCGGTAAACAGGATGCTTCAATTACCCCAGATATTTTACAAACAGCATATGCAGCACTTAATCCTCCTCCTTGTGTCCTGAGGCAGGACCGATCTACAAATAACTCATGGTCAGCCTCTTTTAAAGGTGTCTCCTTTATGTCTGGACGGGGCTTAGTACATAATTCAGTTACATCCAAACAATCATGATCACTCTCATCTTTCACTTCTTCATTGCATGGGTCTGGCAGTAGGGTAGCTGGGTTCATGATCGTACACCCGTTCTCAGCTCCCAAAATCACTCTTTCATTCTTAGTCAATCGACTAGGGGTGAGATGTTGTGTTCTTGTTCTTGTCAAAAGAATCTCAACTGAGTATGGAACATAAACCTTTACCGGGTGTCCCATCACTATTGACTCACTTTGCTCCAGACTCATACAAGTAGCAGCTACTGCTTTTAAGCAGCCAGGTAATGCTGAAGCTACTGGATCCAATGTAGCTGAAAAATATGCCACTGGACGTCGACTCAATCCATGTCTCTGTGTTAAGACTGAAAGGGCACAATTTTCTCTCTCACAACAAAACAACGCAACATCTTTTGAATAATCAAGCATGCCCAGGGCAGGAGCCTCACACAAACAGTTTCGCAATTTCACAAATGCCTCTATGCAGTCATCATTCCAATCAATCGGATCTTTTGCTCTTTTCCGTGTCATTTGTATTAATGGTTTCGCTAACATAGAAAAACCATTAATCCATTGTCTGCAGTATCCAACCACTCCCAGGAACATTCTCATTTCTCTCTGAGTCTGTGGCAATTGCATTTCTTTGATTATTTTTATTCTTTCCGGTGTTACTTTTCTAACTCTTCTTTCTATTTTATGCTCTAAATATCTAACTTCTTGTTGGCAGAACTGTAATTTTTCTGGAGACACCTTGTGTCCTCCTTCAGCCAAATGGTTCAGTAATGCAATTGTGTCTGTGACACAATCTTCTCGTGTTTTTGATGCCACCAGTAGGTCATCAATATACTGAACCAGAACAGATTTTCCAGGCATAATCAATGATTCTAGACACTTTTTAAGAATCTGATTAAAAATTGAGGGACTCTCTGTGTACCCTTGAGGGACTCGACACCATGCGTAGCTACGATCCTCAAACTTAAACGCAAAAAGATACTGGCTGTCTGGGTGCAAGGGAATAGAAAAGAATGCTTGGCACAAATCAATTACTGTAAACCAGCCTGCATTCCAAGGTATCTGATAAAGGATCACTGCTGGATTTGGCACTATTGGACAACAGGGAACTACAATTTTATTTATTTTTTGTAAATCCTGCACTATTCTATATTTTCCGCTGGGCTTTTTCAGTCCCATTATTGGCGAATTACAAGGACTACCCATCACTTCTTTTAAAATACCTTGTTTAACCATTCGTTCAATTTCTGGAATAATTCCTGCTTTTACTTCTGGACTCATTTTGTACTGTCGAGTATTTGGATACACTGCACCTTCTTTCACTGTCACTTTAACTGGGTCTATATTTGTCATTAACCCAATGTCTTTTCCTGCAAATCCCACACTTCTGGATTAACTGTATCTCTCAATTCTTCTGGTAATTCCTTTTCAGTCATTAGTGAAAACATTTCATCTACTTCTGTTCCCTGTTTGGCTAACATCATCTTGTATACAACATCTTCATCAGGGGTTTGGAAGGCGACACCATCTGGTGTACAATAAATTGTGCAGTTCATCTTGCACAATAGATCTCTTCCCCACAGATTTACAGGACTGGAATCGCAAACTACGAACCAATGCATTTCTTTAAAACTTCCAATGTGTACCTCCATTGGTTTTGTGATTGGGGTTCTAATCTGTTGGTTAGACACACCTACAACTTGGATTGACTCTCCCGAGAGGGGTAGGTTTGGAATGTCTGCTGTTCTCACAGTAGACCTGGTAGCACCAGTATCCAATAGGAAAGTAATGTCTTTACCTTCTACTTTCCCATCAACAAATGGACCTGACTGATCTACCGGCAAGGATGCGTCAAGCACGCACTCCCCTTCCTCCCCCCTCAGGCACCGCCATTGCGAGTAATCTGAATTTTCCTCATCATTCTGCAACAAATATTGTGTAATTGCTCTATTATTCTTACCACTTTCTCCTTGAAATCCGTTGTTCGCACTGAAACTTTGATGATTCACAAAATTTGGCATAGGAGCTGGTGGCACCTGATATTGTGGAGTAACTTCCTGCTGCTGTTGATTCATATGTACTTCATTCTGCATCTGTAGGATTACATTTTGATTTGGCCCATTATCACTCTTATTATTCCAAATACTCTTACACTTGTTCTTCCAATATCCAAGCTTTCCGCACGCATGACAAGGAAACTTCTTTTTCGCTTCTTCTCTGTCCATTCGTCCCCTATATTTATTACCATTCGCTCCTTGATCACTCTGACTCTTCTCTTTCGCTTGGCTATTATCTTGGGCATTTGTTTTCTCCTCTTGTTGTTCTGCCAATTTTACTTGTGCCCACATCATTTTCTATTTTAGCTTTCTACGCCTGGCCTCAATGTCATCTCCGCAATATTTTGCGTACTTTAAAATTTCATCCACTGTCTTGCTTTGCCAACACAACATGTGCTGCTGTATCATCTGACTAATCTCTGGTTTCAAACCGTATACAAACCGATATACAAAATGTCCCAGTTCCTTATCACCGATATTCTCAAAACCACTATACTGCTTAAACACCTGTAATAACCTCTCATAATATGCATGTACAGATTCATTTGGTTCTTGAGTTGTTCTATCTATTTTTACCCAGTCTGTCTCTTTAGGAGGAGTTTTCCCTTTCAAATACGAAATCACTTGGTGATACTTTTTCATCACCTCTTCCGAGGGTGCTCCTGTCTTTGAGTCTCTAGCATACTCCTCATTAGGCCAGTCAGTTGTAATTTTACATTCCGTCCATAATTCAGCAGGTACCACTATATCAAATAGACCATCCAAATCCAGAGCTCATTACCGAACGAAAACAGTCCGTGTCTCGGCCGCTGTAAGAACTGTCATTGTGAATGAATTTGTGATCCTTTTAAAAATATTGCTTATTTGCACAACTTTTAATCTTGTACCTGCTATTTTGCACACTGTTGTTCTGGGGAAAGGAGCTGTGTTCAATGCTCTGGGAGGGGGATAACAGTCAAGGGGCATAGGTAATCAGGTTAGCGCTCTAGCTGCGACGGTTCCCGCGCTCGCCCTAGTTCAAAAGGGGCAGATGACGCGGCCGCGCAGTGGACGCGCGCAGCGCGTGCGCCGCTGGCGCGCCGAAGGCAAGCCCGGCTGCGCCCGTCCGCGCCCGACCGGGCCCAGGGGCCAGAACCCCTGGTTCTCCTGTAAAAGTAAAGCTTGTCTACTCCGCAGACCAGCTTTACCTCCTCAGAGAGATCATGTCACACAAGTGTGGCCATATAATTGCACCGACAAACACAAGAAGAAATTGCCCTCACTGCTCTTTTGAACTAGCTGCCCCGGCCACTGCCCCAGCTGTGAAGACTCCATCTGGTCAGACTGTTTTTTAAAATGTGCCTATTAAACTGCCGCTCATTGCCCAAACATGCTATTGAACTCCGGCTACTGCTGGAGGAAGAAGAACCGGATGCCTTATTCCTGACCGAAACATGGGTTAATAACCTTTCTGATCCAGTAGTGGTTCATGCGCTTCCTCCAGGATATTTGATCCAGAGGCGGGATTGCAAATTTAATAGAGGAGGCGGCTTGGCCATTATTTATAAAGATCAAACTAATTGTCGCATATCTGCAGGTCTTATTCCCGACCGTGAAAGTATGTCTTTTTCACTTGGTTTTTCTCATACCTGTACCTTTTCTGGAATTTTATTGTACCGACCTCCAGGAGCTATCGGTCAATTCAGTAATGAGCAACTGGAGATAATAGCCAAATCAGTCAGTTCTCTTCCTAATTTCTCCATACTGGGTGACTTTAATATTCACCTTGATGATACTTCTGCACCTGCGGCAGAGGAATTGACTGATAGTCTGGGCGCCCTTTTACTCAATCTGAAAGTGACTGACCCCACTCATGAAAAAGGCCATTTACTTGACCCTATTTTTTCAAACATCCACAACCTTGCTGTTGAAACACCAACCCCAATACCCTGGTCGGACCATCATATGATCTGCTTTTCGTGGACCCCTCAGATCAATAGTCCCCCAGCAGAAACAGTAAAAATTGAGTCGCAACTGGTCTAAACTCCCCATGGAGTCTTGGGAGTTAATTCTTAGTAACACCAGACCCGTGCTCGAGGCCAACCCAGCCACCGCCAATGACAAGTTTCACAACTGGCTTGAATCTTCTCTAGACTTGGAAGCCCCCAAAAAATGGACGACCAACAAGAAAGGGCCCAACAGAGTAGCATGGTACACTCCCAAGCTCAGAGAGATGAAGCAAAAGTGCAAACGGCTGGAGAGAAGCTGGAGGAAAGATTTTTCCACCTCCAAGAAAGCTAAATATAGAGAGGCTACCATAGAATACAAGGCAGAAATTAGAATTGCCCAATCCTTGTACTACGAAAAAAAGATTATCTCAGCCTCCAACTCTCCGCGTGAAATCTTCCGGATTGCGAAATCTCTTCTTAATCCACCCTCTCCCTCCCCTCCCTCTGATGACACTTTAGGGCGCTGTAACAATCTGGCAGTATTCTTTTTAAAAAAAAATCAAGATATTTATCTGGAGTTCTCCCCGACCCCAGTATCTCAAAATTCCTTCCATTCGGATAACCACTCCCAAACGTCTGTTGTTTCCCTAGCAGAATTCCCTCCTTTGGATTTGAAAATTCTAAAAAAATATCTTAACAAACTAAAATCTGGCACTCTTAGTGATGTGGCCCCCCCCAATATTTTAAACCAGGCCTGTGGCACAGTTTCCCCTACCATACTGGACCGTATCAATATTTCACTCTCCTCCGGGATCGTCCCTTCTCCATGGAAACGCGCCATGGTCAAAGCCCTCCTAAAAAAAACAATTTTGGATCCAGAAGTATTCGCAAATTACCGTCCGATCTCACTTCTGCCAGGGATTGCTAAAATTGCTGAAAAGTATGTCAACTCCATCATCTCTGCCTTTCTGGAAAAGAATGATTGCTTTCATCCCTCACAAACGGGTTTTAGACCTCAACAGGGCACGGAGACTGCCCTGCTGGTAGTAGTTGAAGAAGCTAGAAAAATCCTAGATGTTGGAGGCTCCGCAGCTATTGTTCTCTTGGACCTTAGCGTGGCCTTCGACACAGTTAACCATCATCTACTAATTTCGAGACTCAGAGACGTAGGAGTGACAGGAACGGCACTAAGGTGGTTGGAATCCTTCTTGGACGACAGATCATTTCATGTCTTTGAGGATAACTTTATCTCTGAAAGGATGCCTTTGAGATGTGGGGTTCCCCAAGGCTCTTCTTTAAGCCCCACGCTTTTTAATGTTTACATGAGACCCTTAGCTGAAGTTGTTAAGCCCTTTGGAATTCAGATTGCCACTTATGCTGACGACACTCAGCTGATTGTCTCCCTAAACCAATCTGACAAAGCAGAAACGAATCTGGCAGGTTGTCTTGAAAGGGTGTCCTCCTGGATGGAAAGCTCATATCTGAGACTCAATGGGGCCAAAACTGAGCTGATGTTCTTGGGTAAAGCCCCCCCTGGATTCCAGCTCACTCTGGCACAGGTGCCTGGGCACTATGCCTCCCCCAAAGATCAGATTAAAAGCCTCGGTGTCTGGCTGGATCAGAATTTGAACTTCAAGGAGCAAGCACGGAAGGTAGCAGGTACCTGCTATGGGATTTTGAAGATGATAAGAAAAATCCTCCCCCTGCTGCCCTTTAATGCTAGGAGATTGCTGGTTCAAGCGCTTATTCTCTTGCGACTTGATTACGCCAACGTTCTCTACTTAGGATCTCCATGCTCAACGATGAAAAAACTGCAGACGGTACAAAACTGTGCAGCACGCCTCCTCATGCAGGCCCCCTATCGGGAACCTGCAAGGCGGTTTATCGTCTCCCTCCACTGGCTCCCGGTCGCGGAAAGAGTTCAGTTTAAAGCATTGTGTATCGTCCATAAGACCTTGTTCTCCAAGGGTCCACCGATTCTCCGGTCCATTATCTCTTCTTACTGTGAGAAGTTGGCCTGGCATATGCTGTCCACTAATTATAGTGGGCACCTTGCACCAGTCCAAATCGACTCTTATGGTAGATAGGTTAAAGACAACCTTATTGAAAGCTATCCTAGTGGTAGCTATGGAGAGCAGCCTTCAGGCTAAGTCTTGAAGGAATGTAAAGCAGCTTGTTTTACCAGTCTATAATCTCTTGAGTGACCAAATGAAAGAGCACCACACCAGGTATATATTCAAAATATATGTATTTATTACTAAACACACCCCTCTAGTCTCTTTATGAGGCTAGAGTTCGAAATACATAGGTTATAAGATCTTAAATCACAGTAATAGCACAAATACACGTTTGGGCCCTAGGGGCGTACCAAACCATATACCAATAAAGTGGTATGCGAACCACGACTGAACTAGACACTAGGCCTAGAGCCTCTAGAAGTGCTTGGACCACAAGGAACCACCCAAGGTAGTGACACAGGGGACCCACGGGAGACGCGTGCAGTGTAAATACACAACCGCGATACGCCGTTAACTTCTATGGAGAAAGTCGGGATCGGGAAAATAGAGGAAAGGGACACTTAAAAGAGGACTAGGACAAAACCCTTTGAGATCTAGGACTTTGAAGAGTCTCTACCCACGGGAGCACCGGAGTACTCGTGTTACCTCACCCAGGGAAGCCGGGTGCATAGGTGCCTTTCGGGGTCGGGTTTCGTCGTCGATTCGAATGGCGATCTGCTGCAAAGTGCTGCTGGCGGCCAAGAGAAAAGTGTCCGGGTGGATCCAAGAGTGGATCGGAGTTCTGGTGAACCTGAAAGCAGAGGGGACAGAGTCTGGGTCACTAGCCAGTGACCAGGAAGGCGATGGACAGATGCCCACCGATGTCGAGTGCTTCAGGTGCGTTGACGGTCGTCTTGACTCTTCAGCCACGAGGTCCGGGAGGCGTTGTCGGCGACCAGGAGCAGGATTCGGGCTGGTGCTCGATGTCTGTCGAGTGCTGAGGTGTCGGCGACCGGATTGGACCCAACAAGCCTTGGCAACGGCAAGTCTCGAGTAAGATGTAGATCGTCGATGGTGCAGACCAGCAAGGTCTGTGGAACTCACCCAGCGAGGGTAAGTGAGGGCAGGCCTGGAGCAACCAGGATGCCAAGTAAGGAAAAGATTGGCCTTCGTTAAGGGCTACTAGCCAACGGGCTAGCGACCGCGAAGGAGCCTCGTGACACCGCACGTGGAGCTGGCTTACAGGACACTCGTGGAGTGGGGGCCAGTGATCTTCGGTGCAGGTGGTGCTGGAGGCTAGGGCTACTCGGAGCCCAAAGCACGACTTCTTGGGAGACCCAGAAGATGGTGCACTTGCAAGTGTGCTCGGTGTCCAGGGGTCACGGTCTCAAGTCACCCACGATAGCCACGGGCCTCAGCTTTGCTGGGGACTCAGGGTAGCCTCGGGAAGTCTGAGAATCCACCTCTGGTGATGCGATGACTTCGGCGTCCGACGGGAGCTTCAGTAATGCGAACCGGACAGATGCTTCTTTGGTGCCTGCCAAGCAGGGGAGTCACTCCTTGACCCCAAGGGAGATTCTTCAGTCCTCTAATCTTGTCGTAGAGCGTCGAAGGTCCAGGATTCAGTTTCAGAGTTTCGTCCAGGTATAATCTAAAGTCCTAAGGACTGGGTTCCTACCTTTATTCTAAAAATAGGGGTTGGACTACTCTGTGGCCCCACCTATGGGTGGGTCAGGGCAGAGGGGTGGCTACACCCCTTTCCCTTTGTCCAGTTCGCGCCAAAGCAGGGGCTGCAAGCCCCTGATCCGGTTTGAACTGGGGTATGCACAGGGACACCAAATGTGCCCCCAGTGCAGGACTTCAAAGCACCCGAAAGTGCTCCTGCCCAGCCCCAATACACATTATCCTGTCTGGGGAGGTGGTCACACCTCCCTGGGACAGGAAACCTATTGTCCAGGCCTCCCCTGCCGGAGTTTCGTCCAGCAGCAGGAGGCCAGACTCGTGTCTGTGGCAGCAGCATCCATTTTGTGATGCCAGGGCTCTGGAAAGAAGTTACCGGACTCGTCAGAGTTAACATGTCTTTCCCTCTAGAAGGGTGGAATGCTACCCCCGCCGCCAGGATTGGCGGGGGGTAGTATTCCAAGATGTTTGACACCAAACACGACATGTTTAGGTGCAGCCATTCCAAAGTTAGCATTTTACCGCGAGGATATAATGCGCTTAAGAGTATATGGTCAGGCTGCACTACAAACAGCATCAGAGATGGTCTCCGAACGCTGCAGAGGGGCCCTGCTCATGCAGGGGCACCCTCTCACATAGGAACCATGCACTCTGCCTTTAGGATTGATAAGGCCTGCCTTAGGAGTGACTTATAGGTTTCTATGTGTGTATGTATTTCGTGATATAGGTAACCTATATCACAGTAAGGGGTGCATGCACCACCTTACCCAGGCTGCAGTAGCAGACCTGTGGTGTCAGTTTGGATGGCCTTCCAGGGGTGGCATAATACATGCTGCAGCCCCTGGCAGGCCTCTGAGGTACCTATGCCCTTGGTACATAGTATACCATATACTAGGGACTTATAAGGGCACTCCAGATCCCAATCAGAGATGTGCCTAAGGCACATGGAAACCATTTTAGAGAGGAAGCAGCTAGGCTGGGGTTCTGATTAGCAGGGCCCCAGCCAGACTAATGTCGAAAAACAGTGAAGCATCAGCAAAAAGTGGGGGTACCCATGTGAAGCAGATCCTACTCTCCTACACAACCCCCCCAAACGTAGGGACATTAAACTAACCTTGCCCAGTTAAGTCTTCATGTTCTAAGTGGAAATACCTAGAGAGTCCATCTGCATTCGCATGGTTACTCCCAGGCCTATGTTCCACTGTAAAGTCCATCCCCTGTAGGGAAATGGACCACCTAAGCAGTTTGGGGTTTTCACCCTTCATTTGTTTTAGCCATAAGAGGGGCTTATGGTCTGTCTGAACCAGGAAGTGTGTACCAAACAAGTATGGCCTCAACTTCTTCAGAGCCCAGACCACAGCAAAGGCCTCCCTCTCTATGGCTGACCAACGTTTCTCTCTAGGGGTCAGCCTTCTGCTAATAAAAGCTACTGGCTGATCCTGACCTTCTTCATTCAATTGTGACAGTACAGCCCCTACCCCCAATTCAGATGCATCTGTTTGAACAATGAACTTCTTGGAGTAATCAGGACTCTGCAGAATTGGAGCAGTGCACATGGCCTGCTTGAGGTCATCAAATGCCTTTTGACAGCTAACTGTCCACTGAACCTTTTTGGGCATTTTCTTAGAAGTTAAGTCATTCAAGGGTGTCACTATTGATCCATACCCCTTGACAAATCTCCTATAGTACCCAGTCAGGCCTAAGAAGGCTCTCACCTGAGTCTGGGTAGTGGGAGCAGTCCAGTCCATGATGGTCTGGATCTTGCTCTGCAAAGGTTGAACCTGGCCTCCACCCACAAGGTGGCCCAGGTACACAACCTGACTCTGCCCTATCTGGCACTTAGTGGCCTTGATAGTCAGGCCTGCCTTTTGCAGGGCCTGTAAAACATTCCTGAGGTGGACCAGGTGATCCTCCCAGGTGGAGCTAAAGACAGCAATATCATCTAGATAAGCTGCACTATAGGCTTCCAGTCCTGTGAGAACTGTGTTCACCAACCTCTGGAAAGTGGCAGGTGCATTCTTCAGACCAAAGGGCATTACCACAAATTGATAATGCCCACTAGGGGTTGAGAATGCTGTCTTGGGCTTTGCAGTATCAGCTAGTCTGATCTGCCAGTAGCCAGCTGTTAGGTCAAATGTGCTGAGATATTTGGCAGAGGCCAAAGTATCTATGAGCTCATCTGCCCTGGGTATTGGATGGGCATCAGTCCTAGTGACTGCATTGAGACCCCTGTAGTCTACACAAAACCTCATCTCTCTTTTTCCACCACTGGTGTGAGGTTTCGGTACTAGGACTACTGGACTAGCCCAAGGGCTATCTGAGGGCTCAATTACTCCCAATTCCAACATTTTCTGGACTTCAGTCCTGATACAGTCCCTGACATGGTCAGGTTGCCTATAAATCTTGTTTTTAATAGGCAGACTGTCCCCAGTGTCCACTTCATGAGTGCACCAGGTGGTCTGACTGGGTGTCAGTGAAAACATATGTCGAAACTGATTGAGGACTTGCCTGCAATCAGTTTGTTGCTGGGTAGTGAGGCTGCCTGCCAAGGCTGCACCATCAACTGACCCATCGTCAGGGTTCTGTGAGAGCAGGTCAGGGAGTGGGTCACTCTCTTCCTCCTGCCCTTCATCAGTAGCCATGAGCAAGCCCATGTCTGCCCTGTCCACATATGGTTTTAACCTGTTGACATGGAGAACCCTGTGGGGACTCCTGGGTGTTCCTAGGTCCACTAAATAAGTGACCTCACCCTTCTGCTCAACAATAGTGTGGGGTCCACTCCATTTGTCTTGGAGAGCTGCTGGGGCCACTGGCTCCAACACCCACACCTTCTGTCCTGGCTGGTAAACAGTCAGAACAGCCTTTTGGTCATGCCAGGCCTTCTGAAGTTCCTGGCTAGCCTCAAGGTTTTTGGTTGCCTTTTTCATGTACTCAGCCATCCTGGAGCGGAGACCAAGTACATAGTCCACTATATCTTGCTTTGGGGGCTTGAGAGGTAACTCCCATCCTTCCTTCACCAAGCACAGTGGACCCCTCACAGGGTGGCCAAACAGAAGTTCAAAGGGCTGTAACCAACCCCTTCTGAGGCACCTCCCTATATGCGAATAAAAGGCAGGGCAAGAGTATGTCCCATCTACGCCTAAGCTTTTCTGGGAGCCCTTTAATCATGCCCTTCAAGGTTTTGTTGAATCTCTCAACTAAACCATTGCATTGTGGGTGATAGGGTGTGGTGAACTTATAAGTCACTCCACACTCCTTCCACATTGCTTTTAAGTACCCAGACATGAAGTTAGCACCCCTGTCTGATACTACCTCCTTAGGAAAGCCCACTCTTGAGAAGATTCCCAGGAGGGCCCTTGCCACCACAGGTGCTGTAGTGGTCCTGAGGGGAATAGCTTCTGGGTACCTGGTGGCATGATCCACTACCACCAGGATAAACCTGTGCCCAGAGGCTGTTTGGGGATCCATGGGACCAACAATGTCAATCCCTACCCTCTCAAAGGGCACCCCCACCACAGGTAGTGGTATCAGGGGGCCTTTGTAGTGCCACCTGCTTTGCCACTGGCTTGGCAGGTTACACAGGAGCGACAAAACTCCTTACTGTCTTCAGACATGTGGGGCCAGTGAAAGTGAGGGACAATTCTGTCCCAAGTCTTGTTCTGGCCCAGGTGTCCTGCTAAGGGAATATCATGGGCTAGGGTCAATAGGAAGCCCCTGAACTTCAAAGGTATTACCAACCTCCTGGTAGCACCAGGCTTGGGGTCTCTACTCTCTGAGTACAGGAGTCCATCATCCCAATACACTGTATGGGGACCACTAGCTTTCCCAGCAGCCTCAGCAGCAGCTTGCTGTCTGAGGGGTTCAAGGGAGGGGCAGCTCTGCTGCTCCTGGCTCAGATCTGCCCTAGAAGGTCCCCTGTCCCCAAGAACTCAACCTGGTCAGGTTCAAGTTCCTCTGGGACAGTTCCTTCTTCAGGGCTGAGATCATCCCCCTCAAGGGACTGATCTTCCTCCTGAGCCAAGGGGAAGGCACTGCCTTAACCCTACTACTCCTCCTCTTGGAAGGCACTTGGTCCATTCTTCCAGAATCCAAGGCCTGTTCAGTGCTAGACATTTTGGCTTGTGACCTGGTCACAGCAAACACATCTGCAGGGATCCCCAGCATTTCTGCATGGGTCCTGAGCTCCACTTCTGCCCAAGCAGAAGTCTCTAAGTCATTGCCAAGCAAGCATTCGACTGGTAGGTTTGCACTTACCACAACCTTCTTAAGGCCAGTTACCCCTCCCCAGGAGAAGTTAACAACTGCCAGAGTATGGTCTGTTCTGACATTGCTAGCATTGGTCACTTGGTACATCTCACCAAGCATAACTTGCCCAGGCAGCACAAGGTCTTGTGTCACCATTGTGACACTTGCCCCTGTGTCCCTAAATGCCAAAGCCTCACGTCCATTAATTAAAGGCTGTTGTCTGTACTTGCCCAGATTACTGGGACTCACAGTGGAGGTCACATCCATGCCTCCATCACAGACTAACACAGCCTGAGTCAGTTCCCTGACTAAGTCAGAGCCCAACTCAGTTCCCAGGGTGAACCCTACTAAACCCTTTGCTGGAGCACTTCCACCAACTGTACTAGGGGGAACAGGTGCCTTAGGGGCATTGGTGGGTGCTGGACTGGAGTCTTTGGACTTGGTGCAATCACTGGTCCAGTGGGTCTTTTGCTTACAGACCTTGCACCATGGTTTTCTTTGGCCTTTACCCTTGGTAGACTGGGAATCCCCACCAGAAGAAGATTTTTGGGGGCCTGATGAAGACTTTTGATCTTTACCCTTCTCCCCACCCTTGTCAGAGTTCTTAGCATCTTGCTTCTTGGTTTTCCCACCTTGGTTCTGTACCTTCTGCTTCACCCTGGTTCTGACCCATTTGTCTGCCTTCTTTCCCAATTCTTGGGGAGAGGTCAGATCAGAGTCAACCAGGTATTGATGCAACAGCTGATTTTGACAGTTATTAAGAATCTGCTCCCTCATTATCAGATTATACAATCCTGAGAAGTCACACACCTTACTGCCCATCAACCAGCCTTCCAGAGCCTTGGCAGAACAATCCACATAGTCTACCCAGTCTTGAGTCTGTGCTTTTTGGGTGTCTCTGAACTTCAACCTGTACTGTTCAGTGGTTAGGCCAAACCCATCAATAAGAGCACTCTTCAAGACCTTGTAATTGTCAGCATCCTCCTCTCTAACAGTGAGGAGCTTGTCTCTACCTTTGTCAGCAAAGGAGAGCCACAAGATTGCTGCCCACTGCTCCTGAGGGACCTTCTGTACTTTACAGGCCCTCTCTAAAGCAGTTATCCATTTGTGGATATCATCCCCACTCTGGTAGGGAGGGACAATCTTGCTCAGGTTCCTATGGTCATAGGACCTTTCCCTATCTCTAGGGACATGGCTGCCACCATGGGACTCTAGTCCCAACTTTCTTCTCTCTCTAAGGAGATCTAGGGATTCTCTATCTAAAGCTAATTGCTTTTTCTGAGTTCCAGCTGAGTTTCCTCATACTGGACTAGCCTCTTTCTTCTCTCATGAGAGGATTCTCTCCTATGAGATGAGACAGAGCTCCCTATAGAGGTGCCAGAGTGGTTAGACTCCTGAGAAGGAGACCTAGACCTTCTGGGCACACTCTTAATCCTTCCTGGGGGGACAAAGAGGGCATCATTTTGATCATCCTCATCATCATCCACAGGAGGGATTGGGTTTTCCAGGTCAGGGTCATTATCACCCTCCTGGCCAGTTTCAGAGGGGGCTGGGGGTACTGGTACCCCTAGCGTCCTCCTCTTCTTCTGCCCCACCCTCAGCTCCTACCCCTTCAGTCCCTACAGGTCTTACTAAGGTCATAAGCCACCAACAACTCCTTGAGGTGTTGGGTGGTGGGGCTTTGGCCTGTCCTTATTTTTCTCAAGTTACATAAAGCTCTCAATTCCAAGAATGGGAGTGTATCATACTTGGAGGGTGGAAGCTCAATGGCTTCCTGCAAGGATTCTTTGGATCCTGCCCTTAAAGACATTACTAGTGTGGTGTGGTGTATGCACTACCTACTCTAGTGTGGCCTACTAAACTCTCTTGAGTTGTAGAAAGGGTTGTGCTATCCCTTAACACACAACTCTAAGTTCAGTAGAACTTACTGTTATTCTAAGCTTAAATTATATGTACCTTAGGTACCTTTAGTGGTTTTCAGTTGATCAATTCAATTGAGATTATCTGGTAAAACAATAGCAAGCTGGAATCCCACACGCTGCACACCAATGTGAGAAGTTGGCCTGGCATATGCTGTCCACTAATTATAGTGGGCACCTTGCACCAGTCCAAATCGACTCTTATGGTAGATAGGTTAAAGACAACCTTATTGAAAGCTATCCTAGTGGTAGCTATGGAGAGCAGCCTTCAGGCTAAGTCTTGAAGGAATGTAAAGCAGCTTGTTTTACCAGTCTATAATCTCTTGAGTGACCAAATGAAAGAGCACCACACCAGGTATATATTCAAAATATATGTATTTATTACTAAACACACCCCTCTAGTCTCTTTATGAGGCTAGAGTTCGAAATACATAGGTTATAAGATCTTAAATCACAGTAATAGCACAAATACACGTTTGGGCCCTAGGGGCGTACCAAACCATATACCAATAAAGTGGTATGCGAACCACGACTGAACTAGACACTAGGCCTAGAGCCTCTAGAAGTGCTTGGACCACAAGGAACCACCCAAGGTAGTGACACAGGGGACCCACGGGAGACGCGTGCAGTGTAAATACACAACCGCGATACGCCGTTAACTTCTATGGAGAAAGTCGGGATCGGGAAAATAGAGGAAAGGGACACTTAAAAGAGGACTAGGACAAAACCCTTTGAGATCTAGGACTTTGAAGAGTCTCTACCCACGGGAGCACCGGAGTACTCGTGTTACCTCACCCAGGGAAGCCGGGTGCATAGGTGCCTTTCGGGGTCGGGTTTCGTCGTCGATTCGAATGGCGATCTGCTGCAAAGTGCTGCTGGCGGCCAAGAGAAAAGTGTCCGGGTGGATCCAAGAGTGGATCGGAGTTCTGGTGAACCTGAAAGCAGAGGGGACAGAGTCTGGGTCACTAGCCAGTGACCAGGAAGGCGATGGACAGATGCCCACCGATGTCGAGTGCTTCAGTTGCGTTGACGGTCGTCTTGACTCTTCAGCCACGAGGTCCGGGAGGCGTTGTCGGCGACCAGGAGCAGGATTCGGGCTGGTGCTCGATGTCTGTCGAGTGCTGAGGTGTCGGCGACCGGATTGGACCCAACAAGCCTTGGCAACGGCAAGTCTCGAGTAAGATGTAGATCGTCGATGGTGCAGACCAGCAAGGTCTGTGGAACTCATCCAGCGAGGGTAAGTGAGGGCAGGCCTGGAGCAACCAGGATGCCAAGTAAGGAAAAGATTGGCCTTCGTTAAGGGCTACTAGCCAACGGGCTAGCGACTGCGAAGGAGCCTCGTGATGCCGCACGTGGAGCTGGCTTACAGGACACTCGTGGAGTGGGGGCCAGTGATCTTCGGTGCAGGTGGTGCTGGAGGCTAGGGCTACTCGGAGCCTAAAGCACGACTTCTTGGGAGACCCAGAAGATGGTGCACTTGCAAGTGTGCTCGGTGTCCAGGGGTCACGGTCTCAAGTCACCCACGATAGCCACGGGCCTCAGCTTTGCTGGGAACTCAGGGTAGCCTCGGGGAAGTCTGAGAATCCACCTCTGGTGATGCGATGACTTCGGCGTCCGACGGGAGCTTCAGTAATGCGAACCGGACAGATGCTTCTTTGGTGCCTGCCAAGCAGGGGAGTCACTCCTTGACCCCAAGGGAGATTCTTCAGTCCTCTAATCTTGTCGTAGAGCGTCGAAGGTCCAGGATTCAGTTTCAGAGTTTCGTCCAGGTATAATCTAAAGTCCTAAGGACTGGGTTCCTACCTTTATTCTAAAAATAGGGGTTGGACTACTCTGTGGCCCCACCTATGGGTGGGTCAGGGCAGAGGGGTGGCTACACCCCTTTCCCTTTGTCCAGTTCGCGCCAAAGCAGGGGCTGCAAGCCCCTGATCCGGTTTGAACTGGGGTATGCACTAGGGACACCAAATGTGCCCCCAGTGCAGGACTTCAAAGCACCCGAAAGTGCTCCCGCCCAGCCCCAATACACATTATCCTGTCTGGGGAGGTGGTCACACCTCCCTGGGACAGGAAACCTATTGTCCAGGCCTCCCCTGCCGGAGTTTCGTCCAGCAGCAGGAGGCCAGACTCGTGTCTGTGGCAGCAGCATCCATTTTGTGATGCCAGGGCTCTGGAAAGAAGTTACCGGACTCGTCAGAGTTAACATGTCTTTCCCTCTAGAAGGGTGGAATGCTACCCCCGCCGCCAGTATTGGCGGGGGGTAGTATTCCAAGATGTTTGACACCAAACACGACATGTTTAGGTGCAGCCATTCCAAAGTTAGCATTTTACCGCGAGGATATAATGCGCTTAAGAGTATATGGTCAGGCTGCACTACAAACAGCATCAGAGATGGTCTCCGAACGCTGCAGAGGGGCCCTGCTCATGCAGGGGCACCCTCTCACATAGGAACCATGCACTCTGCCTTTAGGATTGATAAGGCCTGCCTTAGGAGTGACTTATAGGTTTCTATGTGTGTATGTATTTCGTGATATAGGTAACCTATATCACAGTAAGGAGTGCATGCACCACCTTACCCAGGCTGCAGTAGCAGACCTGTGGTGTCAGTTTGGATGGCCTTCCAGGGGTGGCATAATACATGCTGCAGCCCCTGGCAGGCCTCTGAGGTACCTATGCCCTTGGTACATAGTATACCATATACTAGGGACTTATAAGGGCACTCCAGATCCCAATCAGAGATGTGCCTAAGGCACATGGAAACCATTTTAGAGAGGAAGCAGCTAGGCTGGGGTTCTGATTAGCAGGGCCCCAGCCAGACTAATGTCGAAAAACAGTGAAGCATCAGCAAAAAGTGGGGGTACCCATGTGAAGCAGATCCTACTCTCCTACACTTACCATCCCAATAGATCATTGCGCTCTGGGAATAAGCACCTGGCAGTCGTTCCCAGGAGAAAGAGGTCCCGCAGTGGGGGCCGCCTGTTTTCCTACAATGCAGAGAAACTGTGGAACCAGCTACCTAATCATATCCGCCTTGAGGATAACTACTTGTCCTTTCGAAAACTTCTTAAAACCTTCTTGTTTCCTTGAAGACCAGTCGTAGTTCTTTGGATGACTCTGCTCTTAGCGCTGGGAGGCCTTCTGGTAGCCATGCGCTATAAAAATGCATATTCATTCATTCATTCATTCAATCCTTCAATAAAACCTTTGAAACCTTCACAAATCTCTCTACCTGTTTATACCATTCAACTGGTTTTTCTCTCAACTTTGGGAAATCGTTTGTAAATAACAAAATATCTTGTCTACTCCAAGGAACATGAACATATCCACCTCCGGGAACCTCTCTTGTTGGACACAATTTTTCCACTTTGCTTGATTCTCTTACTGGAAATGCAGTTGCTGCTTCTCTCGCTTGTACTTCCTCTTTCTTTCTTATCCATCTAATTCTCCATTTATCAATGACTCCCCATTTTCACAAAATGCTCATTAATTCCTTTATCTGTAGTCTCTTTCCAGAAATATTTACTCTTTTTAGATTTTTATCAGTAAAGTCCACTCGATATGGTTTCTGTAACAAGTTTGATTTCCCTATGTCTATTCCAATCTCTGAAGCAACTTCAGTCAATCTCTCAAGAAATACCCTTGCTCTCCTGGTTATGCTCTTACATAAAAATAATAATTCTTCATCATTGTAAGCATTCAATCTTTCTGTGCCCACACATCCTGTCATCATCTCTTCCGATTCCACTTTCAATCTGCTGATGTCTAAAATCCTTGGTTTTGGGTTCTGATTATCTCTTTCCTGTGCCCATCTTTCTATATCTTCAGAGGTAACTACTGTTGCGCCTCCAGTTCCTGTATGAACCAAAGGTCTTCTTCTCTCAAATTCATGGGCGTAACTCTTTTTGGAGTTTCAGTCAAAGGTTCCACATTAGGGAGATCCATTAATGAAATAGTTGACTCACTTTCACTAGCCTGATCATCTGTAATTATTATTTCTTTCCTAGGACTATTTCATTGAATTGTCACAGGTTGTGGTTTTTGGCAAATCTTTTTATCTCCGTACAATGGGATTACCGGACCAATAGTCATTGGTACTGTCAAAGCTTCAGTATTCAAATTTAATTGACTTATGTTCTGAACTAGTTCTTCTCTAGTTTTGTTTAGAACATCTCTTTCATTATCCTGCAACACTCTGTTATATGACGTATCATGTAAAATCTGTGGGGTCAATGGCACTCCCATTACTGGTGCACTTGGGGTAATCTTACTGGTTGCTTCTTGATACGGCGGTGGATTTTTAATTAAAATGTCTTCTAACAACTCGTCATCTTATTCACCATATCCTGCTGTTTTCATATGTTTCGTTTTCTCCTTACACTTTCCTCCAGACTGTTCCTCAGCCATTAACACTGGATATAAACCTTCTGATACCAAAGCTCTCCTCCATTGTTTCATCTGCCCTTCGCGTGACTCATGCAAGTGTCTTGGAAAAAATCCTCTATATCTTCCACCTCTGCATTTCTCTCATTCATATGACTCAGTCTCCCATTCTTCCAAAGCCTCCCATTGAGTTAACCTAGGTCTAGGTTCTAAATCATTCATTTTCAATCTCAAATTTTGAAGAATCCTCCCATTAAACGTACCATCTTTACGAAATGCTAACACTCCATCATCCTTCGTATATTCTATCCAGTTTTCCAACCACACGCAAGTATGATAACCTCTTTCCATCATCATAAAAGATGCTAGTGTTTTCGGTGGCGGAATAGGAATTCCCGCTCTGGTCAACACAGGCTTATCCTTTACAAAGAAATTCTTGATTTTCAATATAAAAGACATTTTTCTTTTCTCTCCATACATCCTTGAGGAACGATGTATAAAATTGTATTCTGCAAACCCTTGAAATCTTCTTCCGGTACGCCTTATACTAGCAGTCGAATCAAAATCCCTCATACAATCTCTCTCTTCACCAATCCTAACGCGGCTTCTAGCTAGCTTATCCAATTAAATCAGGCTCACGTTCGTGATCTGACCAATGTCAGCACAGCCTTTTTCTGACGTCAGTTCTGCTCCTTTCTACTGACCCCTCCTTTACAAGGCTGCTCCTGTCACACGCCCGCTGTTTCTACCAATCCCAGCGCGGCTCACTGTGACGTCAGTCCAACTCCGGCGACTACTGACCCCTCCTTTACAAAACTCCTCCTGTCACACGCCCGCTGCTTCTACCAATCCCAGCGCGGCTCACTGTGACGTCAGTACAACTCCAGCAACTGACCCTCCCTTCACAAGGTAATACAAAAACTTATTTCGCAAAATTTTCTTTAAAATTCTTTGTTATTAACGACATAAAAACATTTGCTACTCTGTCTGTTCCACTAAATCAAAGGATAGTTTTTTTCTTTCCACTGCGAGTAAAACCTTCCGTTTACTCTTCATATACTGCGAGTAAAACTCTTCCGCTTACCCTTCATTCAAGCTCCAGAGAACCTGCTATTCCTCCGGTGTCACCCGTTTTGGGAAATTTGAGACCAAAGTTTCACCAGCGAACTCCTTTTGCTGTCAATCTAGCTTAGAAGAACCTGCTACTCCTTCAGGGTTACCTTTTCTAGGTAATATAACGCCTAAAGTTTCACTAGCGAACTCTTTGCTATCAATCACTCTCACTTTTGTGCAGAAAATAGTCCCTACTTTAACACTGCCAGCTCTACCTAGCTTCTCAGTGTTATTCCAACAGACGAGTAACCTCACTGCAGTTTGGTTTCTATCGCCACCCGCTATTCATTCCCCAGGAATTTTTCCAGACAACATAAAACAAGACGCTAACTCTTTTTGTTAAACATAAATCACTAATCAATAATCTATACTTATCACCAAACTAGTCAATAATAACCATAGCTCTGCTACCAGAAAACTGATCCAGCGGTGTACTAACAACAGATACTCCACTACCATATACTCACCTGGGCCCATATAACTTCTTCCACTAATACCTAGTAGACCGCTGGAGCTTGCAGTTTATAGATTTCATGTTTCCAGGAATAGTTATTATTCCGTACTAACTAAACCTTTCACTGATCAAAAAGTTCTTTCCTCTGGTCGATGGACCATTAGTTGGAACTAGTTGATGGAGATAATTAACATAACTTATTAAACATTCTTTAATAAAATGATCACAGACTCTGGAAGTTTTAAAATCTTTATCTAAATTAATTGAATGTGAACCATCTCAAAGTTTCAGTACAAGAGTGTCAATTCAATCAACAATCAATAAGCAAAAATATTTCAGACTCTCACAATAACTATGCTTAGAAAGGAGAGGACAGAGAGAGAAGAACATCTATCAATACAATGAATTTATATTTACCCAGAATGGTGTGAAGACCAACCCCCTGGCCAAAGGGCTGGTAAGGGTCCCCCAGAATAGATCAGAAGACAAAGACTTCAGGACAGGAATCAGGACAGGATACTTCACCTCTCTAGAATACCGACAACATGCGTCGCACCCCTCTCTGACACTCTCTTCCTCCTCGTGGTTCTTCCGCGATCTTCTTTCTAACCCAATTAAATTAAGATGGAAGTTTCTGCATTCAGTTTCTTCATCAGCGTCTTCACAGCATCAGCACCACCCACAGCACCGACAGCTTCCCGAGCTCTGCTGCATCGACGTCTCAGCTCTCTGCTCCCGCTTTAATCTCTTCTGCTTCTGCTCACTAACTAACTAAAACTACCTCAGTTATACCTTTCAATATTGATGTACCACCCATTAATGTTTCAATTCTATAAAATACTAACTCTGATTTGTCAGGCGAGGGGGGGATGATCATCACACCATGCTTACATTTCATTTATTTCATTGAACCATTGTTTTGAAACCCATCCCCTTAAACTTTATTAAATCGTTTCCTTTCCCATACATCTCCATACTTCATTAATACAAATTGTTTCAATGTCATGAATAAGGCTCCTTCATATGAACTCTTCACCCTCATGTTCCCAGGGCACATCTTTCTCATCCTTGGACGGTTGACAAGTCCTTACTCATCCTTCCTTGTTCTCTCGCATGTGCGCATGTGCGGGATCAAATCAGCCAGCTCAATTCAGACAAGTGTGGAAGGCCCAAATGCGCACTAATAACAAAATCAAAAGAAATGTTATTCTCAAAAATAAATGGTTTCACTGTATACCACTAACCTCTACTCTAACCCACTTTAATTGTTATTACCCTTTTCTGCGTTTGCGTTAATATAAAAGCTTATTTTCTATTTAGCCAAGCAGGTGCCATGCATATGAACTTTCAAGCAGCCATTTTAATGCCTTTTGCGCATGTGCAAGATTTTCCCTCCACGCGTTAAAACGTCATACTACGTAGATGCAGTAGACGCATGCGCAGTAAAAATCCCTTGTTAGAGTGCGTTTTAGTCCTTCGTTCATTTTGTTAAAGTTAATAAACACATACGCAAGCTTCCTTGTCCCGCGTGTCTTTCTAAAATGCGAATTATTAATTACAAACACATTATTAGTAATTTGTTAATGAGTTAAAACGAAAGGATTGCTTCTGAGCAAGGCTCATTTATGAGTCCTTGCTCCATCAGCCTCTTGCTCCTCTGCAAGGGCTCCTGGCACTTTTCCTTAGCCTGAAGTCTTCCTCAGAAGCAGCCTGCCACTAGTAGGGCACCTGTGTGCCCCGCGGGAGCCAGAGTTAGGAGTCTCCCCCAAAGACCAGTACACACAAGTTTCAGGGATGCTGTCCATTTTAAGGTACGCAGCATGTCCACCCCTCTACTGTCCTGCAAAGGAACCGGGTAAGTCTGTGCCACTGACCCGCGAGACATAGATCCATAGAGTCAGTCCTGAGTGTCCCACCACTCCAGACATGGGATCATCCATGAAGGGTATGTCTGTCCATGGCTCCTTGAGATTCCAGTGCCTCTCAAAATGTCTTCTTTGGGTAAGGGCATTCAAATGCAGTGGAAAAGTTCCAGAAAGTTGGCATCTTTGTCCAATGCAAAACTTACTCACCACCCCTCTCTCATCCCTGATAAACAGCATCTTGGGACTTGGGTTAATATAGCAACTTCTAGTGCTGACAAGTCATAGCTCTCTAAGAGCTCGGCTCCACATTGCACTAAAAAATGGATTCCTATCCAAGGGGAACCCCTGGAGAAAATAGAAACATACGTCTGGAGTCTCCCCTATTGGTTTTGGAGGTAGTGCATGCACAGGTTTGTCAGGTAGCGTGAATGCAATTAACCTATTCAGGTTCTGCTTCCACTCCCTTCCTTTACCAGGAACAGAGTTATTCCACTCCAGGTGGGCCTTTTTGGTGGGATACGCTTTGATCTACCCAGTAGCCAGCAGATTAATTTACTTGACTCAACAGGGTGCTTAAAAGCCTTTATCTAATTAAGGGCTGACCCAGTGAAATATGACCAAAACCCAAAGTACAGGAAGGAGTTCAAATATGGCCAAATAAATATTATATTTCCATTCAGGACTGCTGTTTACTTATAGAAAGAGACTTTACATTATTCAGTAAGTTCAGCCTATGTGCAATTTTTTATTTTGGTCGGCTTTCACCTACAGCTTATATACAGTAAAATACTACCGAAATACAGCAAACCACTACAGACTGACAGTAGTCAAAAGTAAATGGTGAGATTTCTTTTTGAATTCCCAATTAAATTATAAAGCCTGTACAGACCATAAGCAATTTATTAAAGGCCCCTTCTTTAACAAGCTTCCTATATGCAGATACTAGACTTATGGTCTGATTTTGACTTCAGCAGACACACCCCCAGCCCACAACGGCAGTGGGGAGAACGCTGCCAAGCCGGCAGAATCCAGACTGGAGCATTATGACATTCCTGCGGGGCAGCGCAGTCCTGTCTGCGGCATGGTGCGGCTCTAGGAGACAACCTGCAGCCAATGCCGCCCATACTGTGGTGCCTCCAGTCAGTCAGGTGCAGTTTCCTTGCACCATGTTGTGCAAGGAAAACACTGCATGCACCAACATGACATCGGAGGCTACCAGCTTAGCACTAGCCACATCAAATTGTTATGATTCGCAGTGTACCCCAATAGAGGCTTGGGTAGTCTCCTAACCTTTCACCTACATTTACTCAACCATTGTACTACTTAACAGGTTGGGTGCTGACCTTTTACCTAGATTAGGTGCTGCATAAATGTCTTGTGGTTTTCTCCAAAAACTAGCCTTGTTTATTATGCATGAGGATTCTCAGAAACACAGCAGGATTACAATCTTCTGCATAATAACTATGTATAAGGTTCATCACTATCGTCATTCTCGGCCGACATGACACAGCAAAGTAGAACCCCGAGGGTACCTTTTGGGTATATAAGCCCCATATCTTTGCTGGGGCAGGCAGAGGAGAAAGACTTCCATGCTGACACGAGATGCTAAGGTTCCTGCACGCAGACACACCAGCACGCAGTGGTCTGACATCCCTTGCGGGGTGTCCATCTCGAGACCAAGACGGGGGTCCTTCACTCTCCCACATCAGGTAATGGGGTTGGCTCTATCCTAAGAGGATTCTTGGCTATACACCTACATACATGCTAGGTACATCTAGTTAGGGTTAGCATCGTAGGAGTACGCATCATTACTGTCATGTATGTATATGCGAACATATATCCATTATTCTAGCAAGATGGTAGAATTCTACCATCTATTTACTCTGTTGGTGCTAATACCAATATACATCTGGTTCTGTCTTATGGTTGTTACAGCACATGTATTTTATACTAGAATGACGCTGGTTCAATAAATGTCGAATCATCCCCATTGTTTATTCTGTGTATCTCTCTGAGACAAAATGAGCACGAATGACTGAGCGAAAAGTACTGTACTGTTTTCACGATCCCTAAGGGGTCAGGGTTGTCATGTTCGATAGATGCCTGCAACTATTTTCGCCTTGGCAAGAGGAGTTCATAGTGGCACTGTGAGTTAGCTGGTATACAGGTGAACATATCCGGTGGGGATGTCCGGAATCAGTCTGGACACCAGCCCCACAGTTAATGTTGTCTAAACGTGCAGATCCTATATAGATTTGTAGGAAGTACACGACAAAGTAAGAGCATTTTCGTCATAGTGCCATGTGTTTTTGGCCCATTACCTGCCTTTCCACCGACTTTTTCATGGTGGTGTCCCCACCATGAAAAGGTCAGCGGAAAGGAAGGTCATATGAGGATGGCAGTGCAGAAGCGGGGACTGCCTCCATTGGCCACCTCTGCTTCTCCCGTTGGAGCAGGAATATTGGTGGAGGCAGTGGTCTAGAGGAGGTCTCCCGCCCGCATCGTAATCTGGCAGTTGGACATCCAGGTATGCGTGCGGTCGGCCGCCAAAAAGCGACGGCGGTTCCCGGACCGCCAGGGTTGTAATCAGTTCTTTAGAGTTAGATAATATTCTTACTTACTCAACCTGCACACAGCCACACAGGTTTGCACACATGATCACAAGTAATCAGCCTAGAGCCTCTTACCCCAGCTATGCAACAGAAGATCGAAGACCATATTTTAATAGACAGGCACTGGTGGGTACCTCTCCATTACTGAAGGTGTCTATTTGTGGCTAAGAACCTTGAGAAACAACACCTTGAATTGAAACTGAATTGTTTGAACGTATTCAGTTGATGTCATATGTTTGATACACTTCCATCTATGGGGATCCAGTACAGGTGGCTTGGGACTGGTGGAGAAAAGTGGAGACAAAACAATTAGATACATAGAATTACTAATTGTAGCTAGCATACACAAAGGAATTATAACGGCTTGTGAGTATTGTACTGTCATTGAAGAGTAGGAACAATTTAAGATTCTAGAATTCACACGCTATCGTTAGCTTTTTAGAATGATTAATTTTTGGAAAATAGTCTTCTCATTACAAGAAAACTCCTTCATTTCATCCTCATTAAGGTATGGAAACACAATATAAGGAGGCCTATCAAAAGTGCTTTGTTCTCTAGATGTATTAACTCCAAATTATTCGGATCAGATAAAATAGTCCCAAATCCAAAAAGGTAAATACAAATTTTTCAGAGAAAAGGATAACTAGCAGGAGCCTTTTCCTCCTTCCCTAATGATTAATACCCTAGTAGAGGGTAAGAGTTAGGAATAAGACAAACCTGCCATACAGTATGTCATCCATAGGCAACATATGTGTAGAGGCCTGCTTCAGACTCCAAAATAAGAATACACACACACAATTTTATGGCATTTCACAATAAGATTATTTATTATACAGTATTCATCTATAAATCATGTGCATTAGCCTGTGATTACAAGTATCACAAACATCTCACCAATAATTATATAAAATAAGGCAAAGGTCAAGTTAGACACAACCATATTTTATCACACATCCCTATGCTATTTTCTATATCTATGTTAAACTCCACCATCTACCAGCAAGGTTAGGTAATTTTAATGTACCAAATTCAGACAATGAACTTCTAGTATCAAACCCATTAAGTACCTCCGTAGCCACTGATGTTAAAAATGCTCTTATGAAACATAGGGGCTTATTTATGAAAAGTGACGCATCGCTGCGTGAAAACAGCGATGCGTCACTTTTCGCTGCGCTCTCCCTGCGACACCAATGATGCGTCATATTTACAGTATGACGCATCATGTCGCAAGGAGTTACAGATACGTCAGTATTTCTGACGTATCTGTTGGCGCAAAAATGACGCATTGCTGGAGTGTGTCACAAAAGTGACGCAACTCCAGCAATGTGTCCTTTCACATGGGGCAAGCCCCATGTGAAAGGGCCTGCATCAGTCTTACGCCTGCCATGAGGCAGGCGTAAGATATTGACGCATTAGGGTCAAAGAAATGGCGCAGTGAAATCTTATAGATTTCACTGCGTCACTTCTACGACCCTTTCTTGCACCGGAACGCCCCCCCTGCATACATTATACCTGGCGCAGGTATAATGTGGCGCAGGGGTTTACAAAGTGACGCATCTACCCAGATGCGTCACTTTGTAAATATGACGCACCATGGAGCATTTTTTACACTGCTGGTGCGTCACAAAAAGTGACGCACCGGCAGCGTAAAAGTGATGCAAGGGCTCATAAATAAGCCCCATAGTACCTGTAACAACGGATGGGTGAACAAAATTGCCTTACATCAGTCTAAAAAGGTAAAGATTCATGAATGTCGTAAAATGGCCTACTTGAACATAAGATCCTTGGTAAAACACAGCGTCGAAATCTTTGATTTATTGTCCTCAGCTAAACGAGACCTGCAGTTGTTAACAGAGAACAGGTTGTCCGATAAATCTACTCTGCATTTACTAACTGCAGTTCCAGAGAAATATTGTGTAATCAACTTTAGTAGACTAGCAAACACAGCAGCTACCATTATCAAACGCAGTTTACATGTTGCCAACTTATCAATTAACTCGATCGCAGATGCATCTATGCTTTCCTTAAATTTGAACTTAGTTAAAAGCTCACGTACAATATTATAGGTGTGATTATCCATTACAGTTTTATGAAGTGGTCTGCTCATTATTGATTAACCATTCAAAACTAATCAGAACATTGGAATGTTGGGTGCTCCATTGAAAACAATAGAGTGCTGCGGGCTTCTAATGGCCGGTAGAAGCCCGGAGCTCCAACATCCCAATGTTTGTCTACAGCTATTGCTGTGAACAAAAGGCCTCCCTGAGCCCGAGGGGATTTCAGTCCCCTCGGGCTCCGTGAGGCCTTTGTTTTACAAATTAGAACATTCTGCCCTCTAGAGGTGGAATGTTTCAGTAGCCTTAGAGCGCTCGTAGCGGGTTCTACAGGCCATTAAAGGCCCGCTCCCTTGTTAAAGGCCCTTGCCTTTGGCTCTGGCCTTTAACGCTAGAGCTGGCCTTTAATGGTCAGTAGAGCCCGCTACAGCAGGCTGCATGGCTATATGAGAATTAGTGATGTTGTTTTGCCGTGAGTAGGGTATGATCATTTCTTAATTACATTTGATCTTGCTAAGTTGGAGTCACTTCATAACAGTCATATTGAATTCCAAATCACTTGCAAATGGTGGAAGGCCAACTCCGAAAGCTAATTAGCAACATCAGAAAACACCAAACTGAGACGGAGCATGTCTTCAGATGAGGGAGAGAAAGAGTTATCTGTCCTGGATTAAGGAAGCAGGCAATCAACATTCCCCCAGGAAGAGACGCAGATTAACCTGCTCGGGCCTCATGGTTCACTCAAGCAGTAGTTGAGGCCAAACTGAAACTAAAATGCCCTGCGAGCCAATGGCAGAGGAATTATAAAGATTCTAGTTAAACTTAGTTGAAACAAGGCATGCCAGATTTTAAAAATCAATTATTAAAATTAAAAACCGCACATTATGCCAATAAGGTCAGTGAAGCTTACAGTACTCAAAAAGGGATTTTAAAAATTAAGCGCAAATTATATTTGGAGGTAGAGTCCCTCAAAACCAAAAACACTTGCAGGAACTGTGTAATGTAATTTTTTTTTTTATTAACAAAATAAGTTCAATTAATGAAAGTCTTGAAAAAGAGCTTAAAACTGTAACCACCTCAAATAATAATGAAATGAATCAAGTTAGGATTTCGGACTGCTGGTTATGAGTCATTTTAAATATAATGACGAAGGTGAAGTCGGGGTCTCTGCTTGACCCCTGCCCTCTGGAAGTTATGGAAAGAATATCCCCAGTCACCATGGAACCTCTGCTCTCAAACCTTAATGCCTCTCTTATATAAGGTGAAATTCCAGAAAATTATAAGAAAGCCATTATGATCCCCATTTTAAAAAAATCTACGTGATCCCCCCCCATACTCTGAAGAACTATTTTACAATCACCCTGCTGCCATATAGTGCTAGGGTTTTGGCATGTGGCACAACTAATGTGTAATTATCTACAAGGATCTTTCTGTTTAGATCCTTACAAGCCGGGTTCCGCTCAGCCAACACTACAGAAACCATGCCATTATCTGTTGTAGATGACTTGAGAACTGATTTGGACATGGTCTAGTGCTAGCCCTTGTATTGGACTTATCCACGACTTTCATCCGGGTGGATCATGACATCTGTTGGGCCAATCTGTGGGTATAAAAGGTGCTCCCCTTTAATGTTAATCGATGAAATCCTACCTAAAGTATCCGATACAAGCAGTTCAACTGTCATCTTTTCTAACAGAAAGTATTTCAGGCAAATATTGAGTCCTGCAAGATTCTATGTTATCCCCTCACTTGTTTAACATCCATGTTATACCCTTAATATGAGAGCTGGATGAGAGACAGTGTCCTTTATAGAATTTCGCAGAAGGCTTGCATATCTTGCTCCGTTTAGATGGAAACATTACTTTACAACAACTTTTTCAAGACACCATGCGTTTTACCTGCAGATGGGTGACAAATTATTGCTTAAAAATTAACACAAATAAAACAGAAGCAGTAATTATGAACAATTATACAGATCCGTGGACCCCGTGTTACTCGTCCTGTGAAATGGGCTGGCTCCCAAATGCTCAGATATCAGCAAAAATCTGGGGGTAATAGTGGACAACCATCTTTAAGTGAAACCACAAATAGATTCTAAGGTTGCTAAGTGCCATCTTTCTTTAGCGAACATCTAGAAAGTTTATCTCCTACATTTCTGTAGAGGCACTGGAAAGAATACTGGCGGCCAATATTGGTTGTAGACTTGACTATGCGAATAAGACTACCTAGGACTTCCCTAGTATGATCGACACAGATTACAACAGGCACAAAAAGCAGCTGGAAGGCTACTTTTTAAAGTATGTAAGAGAATAAGTGTCACTCCTCTCTTGAAATTAGTGGCTGCCAGTAAAACACAGGGTCCAATTTAAAACCTGTGTTTGGTATTTAAAGCTTTACATGGCATGACACTACAATTTGAAGAAAGAAAAAAAAACGGATCACTAGATATGTACTGTACTCTGTTCTTCTTCACAAACTATTTAACTATGCCTAGAGTTTCTAAACGTAGGCTCAGAGGATGGATTTTCTTGGTCCTAACAGCAGCCAAATGGAACTCTCTTCCTGCCTAAACTATTCAAATAGTTTAGAAAAGATTTAAAACATGCCCGTTTAGATGATCCTATCTTTGCTGACTCTTCGTTCTTGTTCTTGGCGAATGGCCTCTCCAACTCTGCTCATCACACCCTCCTTTTTCTTAAGAGCCAAGAAACCATTGGCTAACATGTGCTTTATTAGGTACAGATAACATAACACAACATATTACCCAAGTCATGCAATGCCTCCCTATGTACCTCACCGTGACTTCTGACCTGAGATTAGAACTTCATGATTCAGCATGACTTCCAGCAACAAGTTCATGCTCTGCTTTTTTATCTTTACATTGACATTTGAATAATGCTTCTTATTCACAAAAGTGTGCACGAAAACCTACTGTTACTTTCCTCCCTTTTTAGGTCGAGCATTCGAGACCTCTTGTCTATACTTTAGTATATACTTATAAGTGTATGTACTTTGTGGGCTGTGGAGATCAGCCCCAGGACTTGTCTGCTTCCGCTTAGGGACTTTTTTTTCTGTTTAACTGCCTCTGTTTAACTGTCTTGATAGAAAACGACCAGTAGAGGTCAGTAAAATACCAGAATTGCTTTCTGCTGATGGACTTTCTTTTTTTAAATTTTTTGGCAACTGCCTCTATTTAACTTTCTTGATAGAAAGCGACCAGCAGAGGTCAGTAAAATACCAGAATCACTTTAGCATTCTCTAGAATCCAGTCCATAGAAATTGTCTTCCACGAGCACCCGTAGACAATAATATTTTTTTCAAATCTTGTATTTTCAGTGATATGACCACCGAAGGCCCTGATTTTATATTAAAAACAGAGCTTTGGACTTTACCATTTCCTACTGAAAGGCAATATTTCTCTCTATGTGTTCCCATACCTGGTGGGTCACGCAGTTTGGTGCTTACTTTCCCTCCATGTTAAAGAGCAGTAGATGTTTCAGCACCCAGGGTAATTTGCTGCATAGCTAAATACATATAAGGTCCTAAAAGCGAGACTGATTGCATTGCAAATGCTTGTTTATGTGCAGGAAAGGACACCTTCCTGCACATAAACAATCTTTCATGGTATTTTGCTGTTTCTATGTGTGCTGCACAATGCAGTATACATAGAAACAGCAAAAACGAGGAAAAATAAAGCATTTCTCTTCGTTTTGCCATGTTAAGATCGGGTTTTATCTGGTCATTATTTTGGTCCTGCCTCCTATTTACACCACTCTTGTAAATAGAGGACAGCGTCAAAATCAATGGGTGTTGCAGCAGAACGGCCATTGCAACACCGATTGCCCATCCCTTTCATACTAAGTATAGTGTGAAAGGGTGCCTTATTTACAAGGGGGCGTTAAGCCAGGTTAAGTGGCCGAGGGTGCGCTGGCTATCGAGATATAATTTGCCAGCCCTCCTGAAAGGTGCCCATGTTTTGCCCGTTTCACAGCTGGAGTGAAAAAGCTTGTGTAGCCTTGGATTTAGACAGGCTCAGCCAGCCAGGTTCCCTGAAGAAAAATAATATTGAAGGACCGCAAGCAGTTATACAGATCCGGGTCACTTAGTTTTGTATTCATGCCATTAATATTTAAAGAGCACATGCAAAGTAGTCTGGGATTGGGTCTAGATTGTAATTCCTGAGCCGTATGTGGACATGTTGACATTTGAGAACATCTGATTGTTCTGACTATGTCTCCTACGTCTCCTTGTGTTCCTTCACGGGAGCTTTGCTCTGTCTTCCCTTGGGGTCCATATATTAAGTGATCTTTTTCCACAGGGCCCTTTGCACCCTTGCTGTTTCTGTTTGACGTTGTTCTGGCTTCGTTTTGTAGCCTTGGGGAAGATGAGGCAAGGGGTATTCTATCATTTGCTAAAGGATGACCTTTATTCCTAATTTTTTAGAGCTGGACCTTCTGTGAGGACTCTTTTTGTAATGTAAGTTGGCGTCCATGTGGTCTTGGTTACTTCCCCACCAGGTGCTGCATCAGAACATTTGAACTGTACTGCCACAAGGTCTTTTCTTGTTAGATCACTTAGTCTTGGGGTGGCTGCTAGCAGTCTGAGAATGTTTCCCCTATTTAGGACGTCATGTCTTCCTCTGGAGACGTACTCTGGGATGAAGATTAGTACTGAGGTGTTGTCTGGATGGCCTGTGGTGTTAATCTGGGGGGTTTCGGGATCAGGTCTGACTTTGTCATGTACTAGGATGCGTGAGGCACGTTCTTGCAAGGTAGCATTGGGCATGTTGGTTTCCGTTGGACCCCTGGGGGCTGCGTTGTGCTGGATGCTAAAGTAGGGTATCTGAACTGAGCCAGCAACTGGTAGGATAGTTTGGTGGTCTGATGGTTTGAGTTGTACTAATATTCTGTGGGGTGGTATGATTTCCAATTCTTAAAGGGGTAACAGATCTCCTGTACTGTTTTGGTTTCTCTGATTGGAGTCAGAAAAAAGTTGTAGTTGGAGCATTATAATCCTCTGTCCCCACCGTTTGTGTTGATGCAGCCTTTTTGGAGTTGATGTTTGATGCATGTGATTGTTCAGGAATTTCTCCCCATAAGCTCACTGCTGAGGAGGTTTAGCTGGGGTCGGCCGGCTGTTTCCCGGGCCTGGCATGGATACTGACATGGTGCTTTTTCAAGACTGTACCAATAAAGTAGCTGCTGGAAAACAAGCTGTGTCAGCTGTAGACAGAAGCAAATGAAGCTGCAAACTTATAATCCAACTGCCTTGCCAACATGTGCAAAAGCACCACAAGCCGTCAACAAATCCCAGTCTACAAGAAAGGTTCCAAGTGGCTGAGGACATGGATCTTCTTCTACCTGATACTGCGGTCTGCAAAGCTGATTTAACTGAATTCATCATATCATTTATTCAGTGCAGACTGAAGGATGAAGAAAAGCCAGCTGCTCTGTGGGCTGAAATTCATGCTCTGATCTCCCAGAATACCGTACCACTGAAGAAGGTTAGGTTTTTACCAGAGATACCATCTCTAGTCACAAACTATGCAACACTATACACAGCTCAAAATAATTCTCAAAATGTGTGTGCTCAGCTTGAAGACCAGCCTTTCCTGCCAATTTCCTGTGCTGAAGGTGCTTTTCAGATTATATCTTACATATTTATGAACAATCCAGTCGAATTTGATTATCTTTATCCAATGATGGGCGTTTTCCACATGACAAGAGTTATGGTGTGGTGTGCAGGAAGTTATCTCAGTGGATGTGGCATTGATGATGCACTTATTGAGGTTGAAATCTTTGGAAGCAAAACTGTCCAGTCAGTGCTGAGCGGAACTCATTATGTTCATTTGTTACATGGTATGCTCATCATATCTGAGGCTATAGAAGTATTGCATTGGATTGCTTTCTGGAACAAGAATAGTGTTGAGTTCTCTATCATCCTCTCGAGGTGTTTTACTGCGCGCCGCCAGATTGAGGAGAATCTTGGAGAAACGGGATTCGGGAGCGGGGCGGCCAACGGTCTTCTGTGGTTGCGGAGTGTAGTCGCACCTTACCTGTGTTCCGCTGACATAACTTCTTCTTAACTTGCTTGAAGTTTCCTGCATCCTTACACTGGCGACAAGTAGCCAGTCAGTGGGACTTCCACACGTGCAGAGATTCAGCGTTGCCGCTGTGCAGTCATCTTCTTCGTAAAAGGTGCTGTTTCTTTCCTTCATCTTCCGGCTGACTCCAAAGACAAGGCGTTTTGCTCCAGGCACCTCCAAGGTACTGATTCCTTTTACCGGCGACGTTTGTTGCGACTTCGCTTAATGTTCTTTCGGGGCAGGAACCGCAGCGTCTTCCAGTGCGGTTCACTGTGACCCGCACGCCCCGCCTCCCTACGTCATTGTGTCATCGCTCATACGCCCCCTACGTGGCAGCCATCTTTAAATCAGGCATTATTTCTAAGCCTGCATCGTTTTGCATTGATTCGGCCATTTTGAAGTCAGGAAAACTCTTCATTTGTGCCCATCTTGGTGATCTGCACACCGTTTTTCACATTTGGAACATCTACTTTTCATTTGTGCTGATCTCGGTGAGCCGCACACCATTCATCTTAATCCATTCATTATTTGAGGTGCTTATCTCAATGATTGGCACACAGTTCATGTGCAGTTTCTTTTTTTTTCTTCTTCAATATTGCAGGTGTTTATGCCAGTAATCAGCACATCATACTCAAACTGTATTTCTTTTACGTTGCATAGATTTATTTTTAATTATTTATTTTTGTGTTTTTGATGTGCATACAATTTTGCTAATTTTCCACATAGTATTATTCTACTTCATTTTGCCATGTTCCAAGCCATTACTCCACCTGCGCCTTTTCTACCCAATCCAGCTTCTCCAGAAATAGATTGGGAAAAATGGAAGGAAGGATTGATGGTGAGTCCTTCACTTGTAAAAAGAAATATGCTGTTCTCAGACATTGCTTAGGTACTGAAGGCCGCAACATTTTAAAACACATTCCTAAAGATATTGTCATTGTTGGTGATGGTGAAGGTAACAATGTAGTAGACGAATATGCTACTGCCATCAAGGCCTTAAACAATCGTTTCAAAGCTTGTAAAAATGTAACCTTGGAACGACACAAGTTTTACAAGCGAGTCCAATTGCAAGGTGAATCTGCCTCAACCTACGTTGGCGCTTTGCGCATCCTCGCTGTTTCTTGTGAATACAAAGCATTCGAAGAGGAAATGATTAAAGACCAGCTAGTCAAAAAGACCAACAACAAAAAAGTTCAAGAGGCACTTCTATCTAAGCCTGATCTGACTCTACAAAAGGCATTAGACATTGCTACAAGGATTGAAAGCACTAGTTTGTACATGGAGCAAATGTCTTAAAACGACAGTAAAAGTCAGAACGTGTGTGCAATTAAATCAAAATATAAGAGATCTAATGAGTTAAAGGAAAAACCAGATAAAAAGAACAGTAATACTACAACAGGGAAAGTACTAATGTGTTACAGGTGCGGCAGTAACAGTCACCTTGCTCATGCCAAATCATGCCCAGCCGTCGACAAAATATGTGCCAAGTGCTCCAAGAAAGGGAACTTTGCCATGATTTGCAGGTCCAATAGAAACGGACCATTTAAGAAGGTGCACAATGTCGAATCTTTAGCGGAGAAAACCTTTTCATCCAGCGAAGATGAAAGCTTTACTATTGTGGAATTTGGGGTGTCAATTCTCAAGGACTGAAAAGACCTCTATGTACTATTATTGTGAACGGAGTTAATGTCCAAATGTTAGCCGATTCTGGGTCTCCTTTCACTCTAAGTGAATCGCTCCGGAGAGAATCTTTCCCAAAGCAAATTTTGAATCAGTCTTGTGTACATCCCATTGGTTGTGGTGGGAAAGTCATTGATGTTGTTGGTGAATTCAACGCTGATTTTGAATTCAAGGAAGGCAAATCTAAGGGCATCATATACGTAGCACGGGACGAGGCATGTCTCCTCGGATGGGGAGACCAAGGCAATCTTGGTATCATCCTTGATCCTAATAATATTCAACAAGTGGTGTTGAAGAAAGATTTCTGCCAAGTACAAGCTGTCCAAGCAAGCTCATGGGAATTGTTGTATCCAGAAGTGTTTCAAAAAGAGTTGGGTCTCTTTAACGGTTTCAAGCACATGATTAAATTAACAAATGGGGCTCAGCCTGTGGTGCCCAAGGTCAGGAGGGTGCCCCTAGCGTTGCAGTCAGACTTAAAAAAAGAATTAGACAGATTGTGCTCAAGTGATGTAATTGAACCTATTGAGTCTTCTGATTGGGTGTCCCCTGTGGTTCTAGCCAAAAAAGCTAATGGTAATCTGCGTATGTGTGTAGACTTACATGATCTTAATAAGAACATATGGATAGATCAGCATCCCCTTCCCAACATTACGCAAATGACATCCACGCTCAAAAGAACCAAGTTGTTCAGTTTGTTAGATATGTCATCTGCGTATCATCAAATTGAATTACACACTGAATCAAGGCATCTAACTGCAGTCATCACTTCTGAGGGCCTTTTCCAACTTAAGCGCATGCCCTTTTTTCTGATCTGCCGCCTTTCAGAGAGTGGTTGAAAGTATGTTTAAAGTGGGGTTATGGCCTTTCAAGATGATGTTTTAGTGTACGGTGAGGATCAAAGTCAACACAATGATAGGTTGTGCCAAGTGTTGTCTTTGTTAAAACAAAAAGGTGTTACCCTTGGTATTGACAAGTGTAAACTTAATACCACTACTGTGGACTACTTGGGGTACATGTTATCTTCTGATGGGGTGCAACCTGAACACAGCCTGGTTAAAGCCATTAAAGATTTCGGCATCCCTAACGACAAGGATCAGTTAAGATCATTTATGGGTCTCATAGAGGTTTATTCCCATTGTATTCCCAATTGTGCATCTAAAACTTACAACATCAGATGCCTTCTCAAGAAAAACGTCAGTTTTTGTTGGAATGATGCATGCACTAAGGAATTGAATTTAATCAAACATGAAGTAGCTCATGCCATTCCCCTTAAAGCGTTTGATACTAATGACAAAACCATAATCATGACTGATGCCAGCCAAAAAGGTTTGGGTGCCGTCCTTTTGCAGAATAGGGATGGCAAAGATGAGGTAATTGCATTTGCCTTGAGGAGTTTGCATGGAGCTGAGCCTTCTTACTCCGTGATTGAGCGCAAAGCTCTTGCATGTTGGTGGGGCATCACTCATTTTAAACATTACCTTAGAATTGCGAGATGGCAATTTAGACTCATCGAACACAACTTTAGCGTTGAGTATGTACCAGGCAAAAGAAATCTCCTTGCTGATTGTCTGTCTCGTTTACCTTCTGTCTGCAGTGAGATTGTGGAAGTGAAGGATGCTCATGATGTTCTTGAATTGGTGTGTTGTATTATAGGTCAATCTGAGGATGTCATATCAGAGAGAGAGTGGAGAGAAGCTTCTGAGTGTGATCATGAATTTAAGGACATTTTGAAGATATTAAGCCAAGGATGGTCACACAACATCAATGAACACAATTGTGTCAACAAGTACAAGCATGTTTTCGGTGAATTGTCTGTGTGGTGTGTGGTGTGTGGTCTGTTGTATAGATCTTCACTGTTAGTTGTTGCTGATGCCATGAGGAACAAAGTCCTTACTTTAGCTCATGAGGGCCACATAGGTATGTGTGCTATGAAAAGAAGGGTAAGAGAAAAGTTTTGGTGGCCGGCTTTGGACAGACAGGTGGAGCATTTTGTTAGGGATTGTATGGAACGCGCCATCAGTGACAAGTCGCAAGTAACCATTCCCTCTCCTGTTGAAGCCATTGAGGTTCCAGACAAACCTTGGTTTATGGTTGCCATTGACATAATTGGCCCTTTATATTTGTCTGCCAACCTACCTGAGTATGGTATTGTTCTCATGGATTTTCACAGTCGTTGGCCAGAAATCAAGTGGGTAAGAACTTCTGATTCCACCTCTGTTATCAAGTTTCTCAAATCACTTTTTGTGAGAGAGGGCATTCCTGAGGAACTTCTTAGCGACAATGGCCCCCAGTTTGTTTCAGTTCAATTTGAAGATTTTCTACGTTCTTTTGGTATCAAACATGTTAAAAATTCTCTTTATCATCCGAGAAGCAATGGCCTTGTAGAACGTTTTGACAGGGTCATTAAACAGAATGTGCAGCTGGTGAAAGCAAGTGGTCTGAATTGTAAGGCAGAAGTTGAAAAACGTCTATGGGCTGTTCGCACTACTGCCAATTCTGACACTGGTGTGTCTCCATTTGTTTTGTTAAGAGGTCGTGTACCTACCTCTAAACTCTTGAGAAGATGGATGGGTGACAAGGGGTTCTTTTTTCCTAAGGATAAGATTGATGATGTTTGCAAAAAGTGTGTTGAGGCACAAAATAGGTATGATCAAACGCAGATCGAACCAGGCCCCAAACAGCCGAATGTCTGTGTGGGGGGCATGGTGAGAGTGACTTGTTCTAGAATTTTACCCAAAGGGGAGTCCAAATTTTCTGTTCTTAAGAAGGTTGTAAAAATTAACAAAGGTGCTGTCAAATTGGATGATGGTAGGTGGTGGGACAAGGGGAAGATTGCTGTGTCTAAAACGGGTTTACATGTTCAACCCAATAATTCTGTTTGTGCTAAAGTTAATAATGAGACTAATGCTACTTCCTGTGCCCCGTCTTCCAGGACCATCAAATTGCCTTCCAAATTTCAGGATTATATTTTGCAATGCCTTTTAAGCTCTTCTGTTGTTGGAATATTTCGCCTTTGCTCTATGTTTGCTCTATGTTTCTATTTGTTCTCTGTTTTGACGTTTTGGTTTTCATCTCATTGTTTAAAGGGGAAAGATGTGTTTGATTCTCTATCATCCTCTCGAGGCGTTTTACCGCATGCCAGGAGAATGAGAAGAATCTTGGGGAAACGGGATTCGGGAGCGGGCGGCCAACGGTCTTCTGTGGTTGCAGGGAGAAGTCGCACCTTACCTGTGTTCCGCTGACATATTAACTTCTTCTTAACTTACCTGAAGTTTCCTGCATCCTTACAAATAGCAAATTAAGTATTGCGCATTTTATCTCAGAAGTGAACAAGGCATATGGTGCACCTCATTCAGAAGACATAATGCAATCAATCAATCAATCAGGGGTTGATAAGCGCGCTACTCACCCGCGAGGGTCTCAAGGCGCTGAGGGGGGGGGGCGTTCGCAGGTCTGTTAGCCGAAGAGCCATGTCTTGAGAGCCTTCCTGAAGGTGTTCAGGGAGGGTGCGAGTCTGATGTCTACTGGGAGCTGCAAAGCCAGGCAATGTTCAATACACTCAGTTCAAAATTAGAAAACTTGAAAACCAAGTTTGTGGAGTTTGTCAAAGAATGTGAAGAAAATCAAAACTTTGCAGGTACTGGGGAAATGTTTTACACTTGATAGCTCTAGTGAAAAACTTGGTACATGCTGATAGAGAAGGCGATTGAGAGCTGCATGTGAAGACTGTGGAGTCACTGATTACTGTGTTTCACAAATTAGATTGCAAGAGCTACCTGAAATATGGGTCCTTGTATTTGGAAAGAGATAAGAAGCTAAAAATGGAAAAACAATACCTGTACAGAAAATTCATCCAAAGACTTTTTGTGGGGAAAGACAGAGCGGGTAGGTTGAATGCTGCAGCTCCAGATGTGATACTGGAACAGACAGAGATCACAGAAATGCTGCAAGGAAGTTGTTGGTCAGACATGTAAAAGGGAATATGTTGCTTAATGGCAGCTAGTTTACCATGAAGTCCTTTCTATTAACAATGTTTTCAGCGAGATGAAAAATTCAAAATTAATGGACCATCATGAAATTTTTCCTCACCATAAACTTGTGGGAAAGAGAGAGAACATTTTAATAAACATTTTGACAGCCTTCTTTATTTCATGCAGCAGCAACGAAACCACTTGGAAATGACTGAGACAGTGCGACTACACAACTTCGTGACCAAACAATGTGTGGATAATGATATTAATGTCTACTTGATGTCCTGGAACATGGATCAAAACTATACACAGAACTGAAGCAGGAGAGAAAAAGCTATTTTACATAATCACTAAAGCTAAACTTCCACAATTTAATTGCCATAGTACGAGTTTCGTCCAACCAGCCACTACAAAACAGGTTACAAAAAAACAACTTTTGTGAGCACATATAAAAATTAATGTTGCTCAAGAAACGGGTGAATTTATCAAGGACATACTGTTGCATGAACAAACACATTTTTTGATGGAGATGCTGCAACCTCATACAAGAGCTTGAAAAAACCTTTTACCTGAAGAATTTCAATTCAAAAAGGTGTCCTCATTGAAAACTGCTGTTGTTGTGGACTATATGTCACAACTGTGAATAGTCAAGAATTCATCCATGCAAACCTATGAATTTGTGAAGCCTCTACCCACAGAACTTAGACGTGCATGCACTTGCAAAACATGTGCTACAAAAAGATGTCCCTGTCGATTTGCTCTTCTCAAATGTTCAGCATTCTGCAAATGTACCATGAGAGATTGCTGAAACAAATAAATGAAGTGAACTATGAAAATGTGTCTAAAACAGGAGTGACAAAACATTTTTTTTTTCATTTCCAGATCATAAACATTGTTTGGTGTATACATAAAAGGATTAAAAAATATTATTATTTGTTTCATTTCTATATATGTCTCTTCTTTCTCCATTATAGCTGCCATTTTGGATAAATGTGGAAGGGTTGCTCCACCAAAATGAAGTATATATGGTTCCAGAAATATTACATCATCACTGCATTACATATGCCATTTTTAAAAATGTCATCCAGAAAAATTCGGCCTGGAACAGCAATGTCTACCCAAGCTAAATGATCCAAAAACACAAATAAAAAATGAAAATCTCTGGACAACAATTTTTTTACGGATGTATATAAAGGGGTCGGGATTATTTAAGAGTTTTTCACTACCAGTACATGTGAAACCTAAAAGTACGTGTCCAACCTTTTAATTCGAATGTACCCTGCCCTATGGACTTTAAGGGTCTTCTAAAGTAGGTAGCACAATAAGTGCTGCAGGTCCACTAGTAACATTTAATTAACAGGCCCTGTGTATATGACATTCCATCCTACAAAAGACTTATAAGTAAATTAAATATGCCAATCAGGTGTAAGCCAGTTTAACCATGTTTAAAGGAGAGAGCACAATCACGTTAGCACTGGTTAGCAGTGGTAAAGTGCACTGAGTCTTAGAGCCAACACAAATTCAGCAAAGAATGGGAGGGATGACGGAAAAAAGGTTGGGGGTGAACTTGCATGGCCAGACAAGTTCAAAAGACTCTCACTACAAATTATCTGATGTATGCAATAAATTGATTTAAAGTACAAAGGTGCCCTATTTTTCATATACTATCCCTGGAATTATGTCAATCATGGTAAGCATCATGCTTCCTGTCTCACACTTACCCAATGTATTCTCGCATGCCAGGAGAAGGGCCCACAACTTCAGATGAGCACTGACATTGGTTTACACAAATGAAGAAAACTGGGGTGGGCCTGTGATGTACAACGATACTTGTGCCCATGCGCACTGGACTTGAAATTATTAATTTATCACACCCTTTTCTGGTCCTTTTTTTGGCCTATGCAACTTTATAGTTGCTTTGGCATAGTGCTTCATACCCTGTTACAAAGAACTGAGGTTCTTTAACTGATGGGTAGTATTTTACTGTATTCTGGAGTGTATCAGAGTGCAGAGTGGAGCTCCTATCATGTCTTAGGGCTGCAGTGTCTCGCGGAGTGATGGAGAAAGGGCACGTGAGAGAAGGGGACGCTCAAAATACATTAGCTACTGTTATAGTTTACCCTAAAACGCATTTAATTTAAACAATGTAGTATTGGATTAGCACTGACTGCTATGTTCCCAGGCCGTTTTGTTTGCTAATTGTCACAGAGGTGAAATGTTGGCTCCCAGGCTATGATGCCATCTTGCAAGCAGCCAGTCAAGCTGTGTTTTTAAATAAAAAATGCCCTGCAAGAAAGGACCTCTAATAGCAATTCATGCATTATGTTTCCATGGACCCTCTTTGGGGAAGAAAGGAATTAACAAAGCAGGGCAGTTAAAAAATAAAATAAATATGTTTTGCTTACCTGGCTGCTGGTAGGCATTTGGTTCCATCCCAGTCTGTTCTGTTTACCAAGTCTCACTCAGAATATAATTCTGTGTTGTAGTTTGTCAATAAAAAAAGGGCCAAGGATTCAAGAGTCAGATTTTGACAGGATATGGGACATGCCAAGTGGGTAGCGTGTGCCAGGCAAGTAAATGAGTACACAACAATATTTATGTGTCGCAGCATCACACTTCACTCCAACTTAGGAACAGTTTTAGAGGGTGGCGCACGACAGGTAAGGAAATTGGTACAAACAATTATTTACTTACTACACACTCCCTTCCTGCTTTGTCCCAGGGCAGTCCCCATTTAATTCTGCATCTACAATACATGTTCTGTATCGGTGGACATAATGAATTATATCTGCTGACATGGTAAACAAACTATGAAACAGAAGGGGCAGTGCAACAGCCACCAAGCAGGTAAAGCATTTCATGAACTACCATGCAGGGCCTGCCTTCCCCCCACTAGACTAAAGCTAAAAAAAACATAATATAGAACTGCCCTGAAGTGATGTGCTGGCTTACACAGCCCTCTGCACTGAAAACAATATACTCACCTGCAGGGCGTGGCCTCTGCCATAGACCTTCACTAAAAGAAATTAAACTTACTATACCCCACACACCCAAACCATAAAACTAAGAATAATTTCAAGGGTACGTCACATCTCGAATCACCTAAAAAACTAGGAGGATTCAAGTTCCATATATTTTATTCGCTCCTAGGCTATTCCTTTGCACCAAACATATGACTTCTCCACTGACCAAACTCCACCACTCATATAGGGTTCACCTATTACCTCCAGCACAAGTTCTTACTCTGAAACATTCCACCCGCTCATAAACAAAGCAGCCACTCAGTACTGGGAGCCACCATCTACTTTTAGCTTCACAAAGACTGTTCTCTCCACCTGATCTTGATAAATTATCAATATTTTACGTCTCCAAGGGATCCTTGGATATTGGAAAATCACTTAAGCTCCCCATGCCTGCAAAAAAGTGGAATGTCTGGTTCGCAGCCTACATAGAGAAAATGGATTTACACAAACAAAGAAAACAAACAATGGCAGACCAAGGTTAAGCACTTGAATTCCAATTAATTCGTGTCATCAAGATAGGTGCAACTACTCCCAGCATCCGCCGTTGATAGATGATATAGATTCAAAGAAGTTCATACATAAGGAAGGTGCACTCAAAAGAAGAGTCATTCAAGGTAGCCAAATAGAGTCCATCAATCTTCTTTATTCTTAGTTTAGTTCGAACCGGCAAACAGCCAACGCGTTTCGTTCCTTGTTGTCAAAGGAACTTCCTCAGGGCTGAAACAGTTACATAGAAACATGACATGACTAAACATTGAAAAATTATACATAGAAACATTTACAGACATAATCAAAATACTAGACAACCCACATAACTTATGTTGACAAGACCGAACACTACAGAAAACTACAGTAGACAGGTATGTTACCTAAATATATACATATATCCAAATTTCTCTAAACACTGTATTTAAATACACCACCAAAATATACATGAAAGTGCTCCAGAGTATAAACGTATAGTGGGAAACATATATTGATAATGAACTTAAGATAAAAACCATAGGATAAATAACCATTAAATAATGGTTTACATTGGATACTACCCAGTATCATGTGTGTCTTTGGACAAGAGTTAGACTAGATAAAATGTGGAACTTTTTGCACCAACTAGTTCCAGAAGATGACATTTGCACTACCAATGAAAAATGATATTTACAGCAACTGGCACAGCAATTGCGTTTTTCTCCAGTTTGTGCAAATGTTTTTTTTGCACTGTTTAGTTGGTGTAAAAATTTTACTGCACCCGGAAGTGTTATGTGAACATGAATTCGTAGAGTGAAGAAGATTTAACTTGAATCTGATTTTTGGTGTGTAGGTGTAAAATTGTTTAAATTAATATATCCTCCAAGCATGCTTTATTGTTCACAACATGGCGCCTCATTACACTCTCGGCTGAATTACCAGTAATTTCGCTCGAGGTAACTCCAAACTGATACCACACTTTACCTTACTCCCGGACAAAATTACTAGCTGATTCTGAGCTTCAGTGTCAGGAAAGATGAATGCACATCAGACCAACACCGAACAGTACATAATATTTTCTTTTCGACCACTGTCCCCGCACAAATTTCATCAGGTATTTGTGAGTGGGGGAAAACACAATTTGTGCCTGAGCCTGACATTTATACTAAACTTGTAATGTGGGTCACAGGGCTCAAAATCTAATCCCATATGCCCAGGAGCGCAACGCCCATAGGGATCAAAGGGAAAATGATAACATCAGCGTGTGCAAAGATTGTCCTCTATAGCTCATAAAAATTGGCAATTTCTTAAATGATAAATAATTAAATTGTATTGCTCTATTAACCTTCCTGCTTCCACAAATTTGCTTGAAAATGCACCATTTATCCACTCTTTTTTTTTTTTAATTCTCAGGGGGAGAAGCCCCCCAAACCCCTCCTAGGTTGTTCGTGCTCACTCCCTACACTCGCTTGCCGCAGTGCAGTACGGCAATAGTTTTACGCCTCACCACTTTTAGATGTCACCAGCCGCCACTGCTTTTTAATCAGAAGCAAAAAATGCAGCACTACACCATGGCTAGTCCAAGGTGTCATTTCACAAAAATGCTCCCTAGATACCTCCAAAATACTGCAGCTCAAAAGGAGACAACATTTTCAAGCCCAAAGCCACACGATCACATATACCAACTACAGTGCCTTCTTAGATATCAAAACACATCTTCTCTGATACCTTTGTGCATTCTCTTCTCCTAAACTGAAAGCTTTCTTAGGGAGTTCAAGTTTACAGAGTCAGGCTATTCAATTGTTTTATTGATTGAGTGATATTTCACCGTATTGGTTTCCCTCAAAGGCATTCTAGCTGTGGCAGCACTTCTCATGAAAGCCCTGATGAAGGTTGAGCCTATCACTGCAATCCTGATGGAACTACACTGGCCCCCCTCCAAACTTGCATCATCTTTATGATAAGATTCATCAGATGCAAGGTCACAAGAACCAACATTCCACCATTCCTGGCTGAGAAAAATACTACTTCAGCGCCACACCAGAAACCAGGTCTGGAACCAAAAAAATGTAATGAAGATATCAGAAGAAAGACCTTCTTTTTCTATGGTCCCATATTCTGGAACAAAAGTCTCATCAACATCAAAACAGCCCAATGCTTCTGCAATTCATAAAGGAGCTGAAGATCCACTCCCTCAGGAAACACTACATCTCTTTATGATATGAATACCCAGTAACAAACATACTGCTTCATCTTTAATGATTCTGAATTGTTACTCAGGGCACCACCTTTTTTCAGGGTACCATTGTGTTCTACTAATGAGAGTACCTACATGCATTGATGAATTCCATGCTAAGTTTTAAGCTTTTTCTCTTTCCCTGATGGATGCAAAAGGGTTTTAGAAAGTGTGGGCCAAATTCACAATACAGAGATTTAAATATTAGGGAGTGTACACCAGTAAGTTTCCATCTAAATTTTGAGTAAATATCCCAATATTTGGACATTCACAAATAAGTGTTGTAGATTTCTAGGAGTATCCCTCCTTCCTAAAATGTACTTATGTATATGTTTCTTTGTTGAAAATTATTCCCCAGGACTGGACTGGCCATTCTGCCACCCTGACATTTCCTCAGTAATCTGGAGGCTATGGATGGGATGCTATGTGCCAATAGTGCTCCCTTTGCCCCATTATAGTTACAGCCTGCTGCTGAGTGTTGCTGGTTTAAACATTTTTTCCAGGGCCAATTTAGTTTACAGTATAGCCCTGGCACACACTCACTCTAAATGAAGTACTTTTATGTGCATTACTATAGATTGAACCTGCCTGCAAAATCATTGTGAATAGACAAAAACCTATTCTTTTTGTTTTTTTTGTTTGAAGAATCAAAACAATAAATCATAACATAAGCCTGTGAGTCATATAGCCAGCAACATAGTAGGAGGTGAATAATATATCAAAATAAAGAGAAATAAAACAAATTAAAATGAATACATTGCAGAAAAGGAAAGATACAGAGTGATATTATAATGGAAATAAGAAAGCTAGAGGAAGGGAAGAAATATGGGAAAAGAATGGAGTAGAAAGAAGAAAGTAAGAAGGATACCAAGTACCTGTTGAAACAAGAGTATAGTATTGTAAGAGATTATAACAAAATATCCTATTAAAATCTGAGTTAATATAACACAAATAATAGCTCATAGCATAAGCAAAATTCATCAAATAAGGTGGTTAGTGTTGTGAAGACATAGCAGCATTAATGATATCATTTTGAGATTCATAATTGGTAATTGGTAACCAACATTTGTCACTTTTCACTACTAACTGTAGAGAGTTCAGAATAAATCTGTCCTGTCTGTGGTTGTGACATAATACATTCCACAGAGAGTTAATAGAAATATTTTCTTTGGATTTCCAGTTAGAAGTAATGACCTGTAAAGCCATTGCTATTAAGAAGTCAACACGTTTTCCTAGCATCGTACTATGAGACAAAATTGTGTACCCCTCTTGGTAATAACTTCAAACTTCTCCCCAATATGAGTAAAAAATTCAGAAATAAGAGGCCATAGATAAACATATGCTAGAATAAACCAGCATGTGCATCACAACGCCAACAAGTGTCTGGCTTAATGAGTTTAGACTTGAAAAGAAAAATTGGAGTGCAAAATAATCGATTAGGAAAAACAAAACAGATTTTGTGTTAAAGTTGCAGAGCAAGATGTAGAATGCACTTTGGCCCAGATTTTATCCCAGGAAACTGGCCAAGTACAATGCAACTCTAATTACCACAAAGCTTTGTTTGGAAACTTAAGTCTCTCCTTACTGGTTGGTTTGAGCAATTAATAGATATGACAGGAGCCTTTGAGAGCAAATTTCTTAGAAATGAGACTGTTCTGCACACGAAGAGCTGCAAGGCTAAAGGAGGTGAGCAACACCAGTGCCATGTGGAGGAGACCTTTAAGCTCATTATATTGTGTAAACATATTATTTGGCAGATTATATGTGCTGAATAATTCCTAAACATAGCAATATCTGTGTCCGTTAATAATTGTGAAATGTGGAAAATGCCTTTATCCGTCCACTTTTTCTACAATATGGTTTCACCATTTTGTTAATCAATGTATTATGCGTAATGGGTCTGCTAACATAGTGATCCAAAGTTGATAAGTTTGAAAGTTGGTTTCAATAAGGTAAAAGAGTGTGGAACAGTAGACAGTAGACAGCAACCAAACGTAGGCGGATTAGGCATAAAAAAATATTTTTGGGAGAAAAAGGGAAAACCAAAGCCCGCTCTATATAGAACCATAACTTGCCAATGTTGGAGACAGGGTCCACTAAATGAACTTGAATTTGTTTAATTCCAAATGCCCTGCGATAAGCGGAGAAATCCAGAAAAGTAACATCTCCAGACATCAGGGAATTTTTCAATCTATCTTGAGAAAATCTAGGTATCTTCCCATTCCAAAGAAACTTAGGGCCTCATTTATGAGTTTTTGTCATAGGGCAGCACCACCGGCCTTCCTGCTGTGCTGCCCTACTTCAAAAGAAAAGGGCAGGAATGAACTGTATCTATCAGATATGGCACATTCCTGCCCTTTTCCCATGCGCTGGTGCACAATGGGCTGCCAAGCGCCAACGCAGGCACCTTTGCAGCATGGTGCAGTGGTGTCTGGGTTGCGGGGATGATTATTTTTGTGCAGGAAGGGAAACCTCCCTGCATGAAAACAATCACAAGAGGCGTTTTCCTCTTTCTTTGTGTGCTGCAGAATGTAGCAGACATTGAAAAATGAAAAACGAGGAGAAATAAAAATATTTCTCCTCAGGTTTTTGGCGCTGCCTCAGAGTTATGATTTCTTGTAAATCTGGGGCAGTGTCAAAAAGCCATGGGGGCATATTTACAACAGGCAGCGATAATTATCATTGACCTTGTATACCGCGTTTTTTTCTATCGCTGAAATATTTCGCCAGGCTAGCGTTGTATTAACAACGCTTAGCGCCATGGCGATGTATATTCCAGCGATAGCGCCCTTTTCCATGGAACATCGCTGGTTTTCCAGCGATGTTCCATGTGAAACAGCGATATGCTTGGTGATATGACCCTGTGGTCGTATCACATGAATCCACCTCCCATGTTAGGTATGCCTTAGTCAGGAATTTAACAGACGTTAAATTCCTGCGTTAAGGCATACTTAGCGCGATTAAAATAATTGCTTCCCCGCATTGTAAATATCGCGAAGCTGCCTTCGCGATATTTACCCATGTTGTTTCCACAGACACGCCTACTTTGCATCTCATTAGCGATGCGAAGTTAGGCGTGCTGGAAACGGGAGCAAAATCAGCAAAACATGCGATAGCGTGTCTTTGCTGATAAGGCGATAAAATTATCGCCGCTTTTCGGCCGAAAACGGCGCAAAGCGGCGATAATTTTTATCGCCGCATTGTTAATATGCCCCTTAGATTTGAAGTGAACACCCCGAGCAACACCCATTGCATGCCCCTTTAATGCAGAAAGTGCGTTCAAGGGAACGATATTTACAAAGCAGCATTAAGCTCAAAAAAGTGGCTTAGTGCTGCCTGGTAAATATGGAGCAGGCTCCTGCGCCACCAGAGCATTACAAAAAGTGATGCACTGGTGGCGCAAGGGGCTTATAAATAAGCCCCTTAGATAATATGCTGTCTAAGGTAGCATAAAACCTTTTAAATATTTTAACCGGCATGGTCATAAGAAAAAAGGTTTAAAATTGGAAAAATCATCCTCTTGATTGTGCCACTGCAACCCATCCAAGATAAAAATAAAGGAGACCATTTTTGTGTAAGATTTTACTAACTATTTCATCTGTATTTATTTGAAGAGTATCCCTAATAGCATTACAATACCAGATCCCCAAGCATTTGATCTAAGTCATATTCAAGGATAATCCTGCTGCAACAAGTGACTCTTTTGTGCAATGTTTATTATGAGGCACAGCCTCTGATTTATGTACATTAAGTTTATACCTCAGAATAGAGTTTTATTTATGTGAAGAAAGTTGGTATAGACAATTCCAGTTTTGACCTAAACAAAAGAATATTATCTGAAGCAGTAAATTTATATTGTTGATCTTTAGCTTCAAAGCCAGGAAAACTCTCAGACTCTTTTATTTGAAAGAGAAATGGTTCTAATGCCAGGATAAAGAGTAAAGGAGAGAGAGGACATCCCTGTCTAGTACCCCTATTAAGGGGAAAATAAGGGGATTGAACGCCATTTACTATTACTGATGACTTGGGAGAAAAATCTAATTGTAATTGTAATTGCATTTATATAGCGCTGACTACCCCTGATGAGGCGTCAAAGCGCTTTTTGGTGAGTAGCATGCTACTCTGGAACCCAACATGGATTAGTGGTGAATTAGTAAAGGAAATATGAAATTAATTTGTGCGCTGGTCATGTGAGTCTATTAGTTGGATTGAAAAGGATAGTGGAGGGATAGAAGAGGGAAGGGTCCAGAAAGTGTTTATTTCAAAATCATAGTGGTAGGAGGCGGTTTGGGATGAGTAAAGAGGAGGTGAAGGGGGGGAGAGTTCAGAGGGAAGGGTTTAGAAAGGCTTGTTTGGGAGATCTGACTACTAAATGAAGTTTGAGATGATGCAAAGAAAGGTAGAGCAGGGAAGAGTCTATAAAGGATTATTGTGGGCATTGTAGTAGTAGAATGGAGTTTGGGATGATTTAGAGAGTGGAGTTAGAGGATATATTGAGAGAAATATAGGAGGAGATATATGTTAGTGCATTCGAGATGATGAATTAGGAGTAAAGTAATAAATATCAAGATGCATAAGTACATGGAATATATTTATGTATAAGGGAGGTAATATATCTAGATTTAAGTTGTATTTAATAAACTCAGACTTTCAAGTTTTGCTCTACTTCAAGGAAATATTTTTAAAATATAATTTATTAATAAGTTCCAAAATGTTGGCACCAAAACCATGCCACATCAATGCCTCCATAAGAAACTGCCAGTTAACTCTCTAAAAGTCTTCTCTGCATCCAGAGTAAGTGCAGTAATTGGGATGGCCATTTTAGAAGCTTTCTTGATAATATTATGAGAATTATCTGCTAAGTTTCTATTCTTAACAAAACCAGACTTTTTCCAGGACAATTAAATCTGGTATTCATTTAACTAGTCTAAGGGCTAGCACTTTGGCAAATATTTTACAATCAGTATTAATGAGAGAAATAGGTCAGTAGTTCTTGCACAAGGAGAGAGATCAATCTTTTTTAGGTTTAATACAAATCCTAACCTTTGTAAAAATACCCACCGAACCATTAAAAAAATAAATTTGATTAATCAGCTTAAATAGCATAGGAAAAATAGTTTTGGAAAATTGCAAATAGAATTCTACTGTGAATCCATCTGGACTTGGTGCTTTATCATTGGGAGAACTTGAACAGGAGAGTGTTACCCTTCCATTTTTTATGGGTTTTCTAGAGGAGACAAATCTATATTGTCTTTATTCATTTTCTTGAGCCTACAGAAGTAGGCCTGGGCAGAGTTCGTGGATTTCCTATGCGGAACGCCGCAAAGTGACCAAAAAACTCTGCTGTACTACGCGGAGTTCCACAAGCGGCAGAGTGCGTTTGGTCATGCTGTTCGTGTTGATTTTCCATGCTGGTCGTTTGTCCCTCGCTGAAAAATAAGCCCGAACGGCACCCTGCACAGCGCAAGAGGGCCCTTCTTCTTTTTTTGCCAATCGAGTAGATTTGCTACCCGAGCGGCAGCTTTCTCAGCGCTTTCTCAATGCAAACTGACATTTTCTAAACACTAGCAGTCGTTGAGAAATCTCGCTGGGAGGTGGATTTTCCCCGCTGATGCTGGCGATCACGAGCGAGGGAAAAACTCTGCTCTGCTATCCAGGGCGGAGTTTTTCAGAACTCCACGTGCTCCACTGAGTGTGGAAAACTCCGTAAACGGAGTGGAGTTCACTGTCCAGGATTATACAGAAGTAGGAATTAATTAGTTCTTCAGAAGGACCAGTCTCAGGAGAGTATAAATTAGTAATATTTCTCAAAGCAAGCAGCAATATCAGAATCCCTGAATATTTTCTTGCCCAAGTCATTCACAATAAATTTCACAGATGTCTTCTCCCTCCCTTTTGCGTTTCAGATAATTTGTCAAAAGAGAACCAGCCCTGTTCTCCCATCATAATACCTAGCATTCACCCCGAAAAGTTTTTTCAGTAGTGTATTTGTTAAACTGTACTTTCGCCGCCATCAACGCATCCAGATCTGCTTTAAGATTTTATGAAGTATACTATTTATGTTCTTACCTCTTAATGTTATCAAGAATAGATACAGGTTGTTTTTCTGCACCCTTCTTTTTGATGAAAATATAACTAATTGTAAAAGCTCTAGAGGCTGTTTAAATGCATCCCAGACACAATGGAAAGGAGTGTCTTCTGAATTATTATCTAAATATTATTTGACAAAGTTTTAGTAGATTATAATAACATTCTAATCTGAATCAGGGAATTATTAAATATCCATCAAGATTTCCTATTATTGCTCTGCAGAATTTCTGGCTCTGCCCAAGCCAGTGCATGGTCAGAAATCAGAATTGAGACATTTTCAGAATTTACTAAATGTTGAACCATACTTTTACTTAAAAATAAATAGTCAATTCTAGTTTGAGATTTATGAGTAAAAAGAGAACTCGCTAAGATCTGGGTTAAACAATCTCCAGGAGTCAGATAGGGAGCTTTGTGAAATGGTATTTTTAAATGCATTATGAGCATGGTAAGAACAAATATAGCTGAGTAATTCCTAACAAGAAAAGGATCCATCAGTTGATTACAGTCCCCACCTAAAAGTAAATTATCACCAGAATTTTCGGTGAAATGAGTTTCCAAAAAAGTGTATCTGGATAAGTAGGGCCATATACATTAATTATTGAAAATATATTATCCTCAATATTCAATTAATCAATCAATCAATCATCCTGATTTATAGAGTGCACTAATCACCAAGAGGGTATTCAGGTGCTCAGGGGTCTCAGTCAAAGAGTCTGAACTCCTGGAGGGTGGGATATGTCCTCAGGTAGATGGAGAGGCTTTTGCAGGATTTTGCAGGGAGGTAGGAGAAGGAACAACTTCCACTGCTTCTGCAGTGGATGCAAGGGGTGTGGGAGAGAGAGGCAGAATGCAGGTGTTCGGAGGGTCGGTGGATGTTCAGGCAGTGGTTGATGTAGACTGGTCCTTGGTTGTGCAGGTCTTTATAGGTGTGTGTCAGGATCTTGAACTGACATCTCTTGTGTGTGGGGAGCCAGTGGAGTTTCTTCAGGTGGGGGTTGATGTGGGTCTGTCTGGGGAGGTCGATGATGAATCTGGCCACTGAGTTCTGGATGGTCTGTAGTCTCTTCAAGAGGTGTGAAGTGATTCCAGCATAGGGAGCATTGCTATAGTCTAGGCGGCTGGTGATGAGGGCTTAAGTGATGGTACATCTGGTGGAAACTGGGAGCCATTTGAAGATCTTACGAAGCATGTGGAGGGTGAGGAAGCAGGCAGAGGATACTGTGTTGATCTGGATTTTTTAGTGAGTTTGCTGTCCAGGATGATTCAGAGGTTCTAGGCTTTGTCCATGGGTGTGGGAGGGTGTCCAAGGTTGGTGTGCCACCAGGAGTCATCCCATGGCGAGGTGGTGCTCCCGAAGACTCTAACTTCCTTCTTGTTTGTGTTGAGTTTGAGGCAGTTATCTTGCATCCAGTTGGCGATGCCAGTCATGCAGCGTTGGAAGTTTTCCTTCGTGGTGGAGGGGTCTTCAGAGAGCGAGAGGATGAGCTGGGTGTCGTCCGCATAGGAGATGATGTACAGTCCGTGGTTTCTGACGCTGTTGCCCAGGGGGGTCATGTAGGTGTGTAAAAGGGCTGGGCTGAGGGATGAGGCTTGAGGGACACAGTAGATGATGTTTTTTTGGCTCCAAGGTGAAGGGAGGGAGATGAACTCTCTGAGCTCTTCCGGAGAGGAAAGATGAGATACATTTGAGGGCATCGTCTTGGATGTCGATCTGATGGAGCCTTTTGATTAGGGTGTGGTGGGAGACGGTGTTGAAAATAGCTGAAAGGTCTAGGAGGATTAGGGTGGCTAAGTCTCCTTTGTCCAGGATGGCTCTGATGTCATCTGTGGCAGCATTCAGGGAGGTTTTTGTGCTGTGGTTGGAGCGGAATCCAGATTGGAATGCATCCAGAAGGTTGTTGTTCTCTAGGTATTCCGTGAGTAGCTGGTTTATGGCTTTGGAAGGAATGGGAGCAGGGAGATGGGTCAGTAGTTTTTGAGCATGTTGGGGTTGGTGGAAGGATTCTTGAGGAGGGATTTGGTCTTGGCATGTTTCCAGTCATCCAGGAATGTGGCTTAAGTGCTAGACGAGTTGAATTTGTCTGTGAGCTTGCTGCTTATGGAACTGTTGCCGACTTTGAACATGTGGTGTGGGCAGGGGTCCGTCTTGAGTTTTACTAAAATCCATAGGCCCTCACATTCATTTTCTTGTGAAATAAAAGAAATAGGCAAATTTTTGTGACAAAGTATATCAACACCATTCTCATTAGAGATGGGGAAGAGAAAAATCCTTCATCAACCCATTGCTTCTTAAGTTGAACAACCTCAAAATCAGAAAGATGTGCTTCTTTTAATAAAATCAGCTGACCCCTGTATCCAGCCCAATGCGACAAGACTATTTGCCTGTTAATAGAGTTTATTAAACCCTTTACATCCCATGTAACAACTTCAAGATTCATTACGAATAATGTGATTAAAAAACATGACTTAAAATGCATATTATGTAACATTCACAGAAATAAATTGAATCACCTCGAAGGGTGTGAGTTTGGTGGAGCACCTAAATTCAGACGTGTTGTGACTCCAATGGAGGGGAAAAGAAAGAAATTTATTGTATATATATATGCGTAGATACACATATATTTATATATATATATATATATGAAGTAAACTCGCATTCACTTCTGCCTTGCCACCAGAAATAACGAGCGAGGACCCAGCGATAGTTGCATATATCCTTTTACTTTATTCCAACCATTTGTCCGCCATGACGCATTTCGGCCGAATAATCGGCCTTGATCACATGACACGTTCCCAGACATTGCTACCATTTTTAAAGTGCTAGTGCAATCTGTTATGCCATAGACATAGAAAACATTTTGTATACGTAGATTTTAAGCATAAATGCTAATAAACATTTGTACAATCTCAAGACCAAATTTAAAATAAAATTGATTAATTAGAATTGTATTTTATAAAAACGACCCCTAAAATCGTATCATACCAAAACTTGTTTTCCATTTAAAACGTCCGTATTCTACATATTATGGCTAATAGATTAATAATGTATTCACCCCTAAAAATCCCTATCTAAACCACCATATTCATTAAGTATACCGTCACTTGAGATACCATTTGTTACAGGCTTAAATGCCATAACTAAATAAAGGGTTTTATAAAATAAGTATTATGGGTTCATACATGGGTGACTATGCTACCCCTATGTTGCGACCTCCTTTATGCCATTTCTCCTTAAAAAGTCATGTGGAAAAAACATGTATATGCTCATCCTAAAGTGACGGTGTGCTTATAGAAAGTGCCTAAAGTGCATATAAAAGTGAAAGTGCTGAAATAATGTTATTCTACAGATTACTAGCTAATATAAACCTAATGGAAATTCTAGCAGCATATTTCTATAGAAACTTTCCTCTGAGTTGTCATTTACTGACAACACTATATTTAATTAATCCTTTAACCATCTAAATATCTGATCTTATTATTCTTGGATTACGTCTAGGTTAACGAAAATAAGATGCTGATGATTAACCAGTGCAAATCAATGAAGGACATAATATACATCATTGTCTAATCCACAGTTGATCCCATAACGAATTCATAAACAATTCATACCAATTACATATATATATAATATAATATAACATAAATTGAATACCATCCATAAAAACAACTGCTAAATAGCAATAAATACCTAAAAAATATCCTAAAATTCCTAAAACCAATTATAGTAGGTAAATTAACATGAGGTTCCTTTCTGATATTCACGAAAACTACTCATTGGATGCAGTATACATTTGCTATTTGATAATTGACAATACCAAGTAAAAACATACATAAAACCCATCAAATACAAGAATATTGCAACTTATCCTATAACAGTTCCTAGATAGTAACATCCGATTCAAGTAGATCTTACTCTCTACCTGCCTCTGTAAAGTCAAATCAGAAGATATATACAATTCTACATAATGATATTATAACACTGTATCATAAAAAAGTATATAAATCCTCACTCGTATTGAGACCTCCTGGATGTTTACAATCGAACTGCAATATATAGTTAGTTTCTAGGCGTCTTAGCTTTGACTCACGATCCCCTCCTCTTTTCTGCGGAGGAACTGAATCTAAGACAAAATATTTCAAATGCTTTAAATTGCTGTCATGACATGATTTAAAATGTCTTGCCACAGGATAATTGGCATCATTGTTGGCGATAGCCCTGATATGCTGAAGAATACGTTTATGCACAGGTAACTTGGTGCTGCCTATATACTTCAAATGACAACTGCACTCTAAAATATATACTGCATACTCAGTTTTGCAGTTCAAGTGTTGATTAATTTCCTGAGTTTTATTATTAAAGGCAGTTGTATAGGTTGACGTATTAACACCATACTGGCACGCCTTACATGAAGAACACTTATAAAATCCTTTTCGTGCAGTTAACCACATGCCTCTGCTTTGATCTCCCGGGCTATTCTTCACTAGCATATCACCCATATTTTTAGTCTTTCGAAATGTTATCATAGGGTTAGATGGTAATGACCTGCCTATCACTGGGTCATCCCTTATTATGGGCCAACTACGCCTGACTATTGACCTTATCTGCTTCTCCTGCCTAGAAAAAGATAAAATAAGTCTTGTATGTTCATGAGTTTCCTCATGTTTTTTGGCTGACCTCTTAGATCTTAATAGAAGGTCTTCTCTTGCCTGTTCCCTAGACCTTCTTATTGCTGTATCAACTATTTCTGACCTGTAACCCCTTGCTAAAAAACGGGCCCGACTTTCAGCTTGCTTTTTGTGGGTTTCTAGGTCACTACTGCATATGCGTCTGATACGCAGCATCTCCCCATATGGAATGCTCTTAATTAAATGAGGAGGATGTGCACTTGAGGCATGAAGCAGTGTATTGCCTGCTGTTGATTTTCTAAATAATGTAGTGGTCAGACAATCGTCAATCACCTCAATCTGTACATCCAAGAATGTCACCATATTCCTGCTAATAGTTGAGGTAAAATGTAAATTAATGTCGTTCTTATTTATCTCTTCAATAAAGTTTGTGGCACTTAGTTCATCTCCATTCCATACAATAAATAGATCATCTATAAAACGCATCCATGTTATTATATTATCAGCATAAATCTCCTCATATTGTTGCATGAGGACCAGCTCCTCCCACCAGCCCATGAACAAACATGCATAGCTGGGAGAGAAGCTGGCCCCCATTGCTACTCCCTGTGTTTGCTGATACATTTGGTTGTTAAATAAAAATAGATTGTTTTCTAAGCAAAACAGCAACATGTTAAGCAGCATTTTCGTATGCTGTGCGTACTTGATAGGCCTATTAGACAAAAAGTACTCCACAGCGCGCATTCCATCTCTATTCCTAATACATGTATATAAAGATGATACGTCAAGAGCAATAAGTACATAATCTGTTCTCCATTGTAAATTTCTAATCTTATTTAAAAAGTCCCCAGTATCTTGTACAAATGATTTCAATTTCTTTACAAACTCTTGCAGGAAGAAGTCAATATAAATTGAGGCATTCTCCAATGGGCCATCACAGGCTGCTATTATTGGTCTTCACGGTGGCTTATCAGCATTTTTGTGAATTTTAGGAATAAAATATAATATCGGAATAGTCGGATGCTCCTTTTTAAGATATTTAAATTCTTCCCAACTGAGGAGGCCTGCACTCTTCCATGCAAGTAGCTGCAAATAAAAAAGTTCCTGGGCATTTTTAAATTTTAATGGAGAACTCTTCCTATAACATTCTTTGTCAATCAATTGACTATATGCTTCCTCTAGATATTCTTTAAGAGGCCATAAAACAATGTTCCCACCTTTATCGGAATTTCGGATGACTATGTTTTTTTCTTTTCTTAGTTTTGCGATAAGCTGCTGGTACTGTCTTTCTTGAATGGAGATGTTTCTTTGTGTTCGATTAGTAATAATATTAAGCTTTTTCACTTGGGCCACTATCTGTTCATTAAACACATCAATTGAATCTCTGGCCATAATCGGTACAAACTTAGATTTCTGCTTGAAAGGAGTGGCAGGCCTGGCACATGTCATCAGTGCCTCTCGTTGATAAGACATTGTCGTTGACATATCTTGAGGAATCACCTCAGAACTTACATTGTCGCCCACTCCTCTTTCCAAATCTTGCAGATCTTGCAATAGTCCATAGTCTGAGACTAACAGATTGGGGGAATTTGTATCACTAATAGATTGTACTGTATTATCCACATCACCTTGCTTGTCTTTTAATTGGTGGAATTTCCTCAATTTGAGTTTTCTGATGAATCTATATATGTCTGCCCTTGTCTGTGTATAATTAAAATTCGATTCGGGGCAATAAGACAAGCCTAGGGATAAAAGCTGTTGTTCTGCTAAAGTCAAGTTTATATTTGATAAATTAATGATCGTTTTCGCCTCTTGAGTTTGCAACAAACATAGATTGGAGGGGTTGTTATTATAAGGTTCACTTTCTACCTGCGTGTCCCTCTCCCTCGACCACGTTTCTTTGCGTTCTCTCCTGGCCCTCCGGGCCTGCCTTCTCCCCTTCTCCTCCGGGTATCCCTGTTTTGGCTATCCCGTTGTTGCGGGATCTCAGAGTGTCTCTTCGGCTCCGTTTTAAAACATCTAACTCTTCCCCCGGAGTCAGTTTGATAATACCTGCCTCGGACCTTGGTCTGCTATTTTCAGCTTCCGATTCGCTCTCTAAGGCAGAGCTTAAATCAGAAAGTGATGTCGATTCCGTCGTTTGTTGCCCTCTTACAGTTTGATTATGGCCCTGCACACGTTTACTGGCGGTTGCTGTTCTCATATCTTCATATCGCCTAGCAAACGTAAATATTTGGCCATTTTCATAGTCCTCACGATCCCTTTTGAATTTATACGTTTTTCTTATTTTTATTTTATCCTCTTCCTTTTGCAATCGTGTTACCATTTCCTCATGTAATTTTTTCCTACTTTGGGGATCACCTTGTAATTTAATTATATTCTCAAGTGCTTCAATCTTTATCTGCAGTTCATTACGATCTATTTCTGCATATTTGACCAGTAACACCACTAATCTCCGGGATGACTCCAAATTACATTCAGCCCACTCTGCCATCATGAGTGGGTTTGGGGCCTCATAGCTGGGAGCGATCATGATGCGGAGTCCTCTAGGTCCTCGTCCCACATCTAAATATCTTTGCAATGACCTCGCTTCCCACCACTTAGACTGCTCCTGGCGTTTTAATTTTTCCAGCACTCGGTAATTGTCTCTCAATCCCTTCATCTTGCTACTTGGTTCATCACCAGCATCCTTGCTAGCACCTCGTGGTTCCGAAGGAGAGTCGGAAAACATCTCCTCTGCGGCTAATTCCCGGTCTCTGAGCGTGTCAGCGGACATGGTGGCTTATGTATTTTCCTTTTTACTTTTCCTGTATGCTCACCACCTCGACAAATGTCCCAGGGAGCATCAGGATTGCATATATATATATATACCAGATATAATCGCTGATATATACCAGAATCACCGATTATATAATAAAAACCAGGAGAAAGTGCAAGGAATACGGGCCTCAAACAGCTCAATCATGACCAGTAGAAAAAAACAGCATAATAACAATTTTATTATAATCTCCAAACTTACCAATAATGATATATGGGTAGGTCAAAAAGGACCCGGAAGACGGTCAATATGAGGAGTATGATATGGTGGAAACAGAAAAAGAGCCTACTCAACAATCCAGTCGAAAATATAAATTAAAAAAATAAAACAAGACAACGATTATGAATAGCCTTGCTATCACCTAACACCAGGAAAGAAGAAACACGTTAAATATAGGCAGACATTTCTTAAGCAGATAAAAGAACAATAAATGATGACGTAACGGAAGAATCCAGTTCCATATCTTCAGATCTATGCTGTCTGATAAAATCTCAGAGTTTGCCAGGTTCATCAAATGTAAAATTCCTATCTTTATACATGATCTTGAAAAAGCGGGCATGCACTAAACAATACCTAGCATGCATAGATTGGAGTTGCCGGCGAAATGCAAGGAGTTGTGCTCCTCTAAGATCTGTGGCGTTGAACACATCTTTGGAAAGAGCATCCATCAATTCTGTGAATTGCAGGGAGAGAAGGATGATGCCCCTAGACCTTGTGAAGAAGAGATCTTAGGGCCCAAGCGATGAGCTCTCCAAAGCTGACCTGCAGTGCATTTTACAACTGGTTTGCCTCCTTAATTTATAGCTGAAATAATTTTAGAATTGCAGTTGTTAATGGCAATGAGTATACTTTTTGTTGGTCTGTTTTTGTCTGTCACTAAACCCCTCCTGAACCCCTCCTTACCTCTACCTAACCCCTCTTATTTTGTAGTAGATATTCCCCATTTTCCTGTGACTGCCCCTATCCTGCCAACATGTACTACTAAAATGTAGGCGTACTTTTGCGGAGACCTCTGTAATTGGGGTGGATATCTCCACATAGAAAAATAGGAAAGGCAAAGGCAGAGGTCTTATCACATACTAAGTGAATAGCATTTGCTACTATGTGAATTGTATTATTTTAGTACTCTTAAACATACTTCAAAGTCAAGCTTGTGAATAGGTTCTCATTGATTACAATTGAAAGAAATGTGGTTATTCCCACATCCTAGTCTATTCATGGGAGTTTTCAACAGAGTGTAATGTTATGCGTAGGGTGGGAGTCTTGAGAATTGTATTTGGTTTTATGTATTTATGTGCTTTTTTTATCATTTGGCTTTGTATATATCTATTTTGCAGCCCTGATGAAGTCCTCTTCGAAGGACGAAATGCTTTAGCTAGGCTGGATGTTTGTATTTGAAGAATAAAAATCTGTTGAAGATTCAACATTACAGGTCTCGTATATCTATGTATTGAATGAAGAGCTATCCATCTTGATGAACTGTTTGATATTTTATTTTATGATTAAACAATTGCATTACCCAAGTGCCCTATTGTCATTTTGGTAGCTCTCCCTGCTCTGTTGAAAATTCTTTGGTAGGAAAGCTGAGGTCTGTGAGCAGTAGGGCCCATTGGAAGGTGTAGCACTGTGCTTTGAGAAATACATATTATCACTTGTGTGATCATGGCAACTAATGCTCTTTTTGGATTTTCTATTTATGAGTGGCCACTACCTGGAAGTATTCCTGATGTTCCTGATGTTATGCATCATTATGTACAGTAGAACGTTAAGTGCTTGATATTTGTACAGAATTGGGTCTGTACAATTTTTATGTGTGATGCTATTTTGTTTTTTCAGAATAATTGATTTTAAGTCAATTCAAGTGGTGTGCCACGCCACGAGCCAAGAGGGCGTCTTGGGTTTTGCCAGTGAGCACAATTAGGACATGATGACAAGCGTTGGGGTGCCTGTGTTTGCAGATGTGGTTCAATATGTGCAGGATCTGAGAACAGAAATGAACCAAGAGGACACAAAGCACTAAATAGCAGCTCTGCTACCTCAAATCTCTCACAAGCTTCTTGACCTGAACTCCAGGTAAGTTTCTCTCACTCTCTTTAGGTCCCTCTGTCTCTCTCTCTCTTTCCAGAAAAAACCTTTACCAGCACTTCTTCTCTTGAGGTTTAGCTGCTCTACTTTTCTCTTGTTCTGAAAAGAGTCATTGACTCTCACTCGACCACTGTGATGGTCGGTATGAGGAATTTTCTGTGTCTACCCTCTGTTCATGGGCAGCGTAGTGTCAAATAGTGCTCAATGTAGCCAGGATTGCTACAGCTGTAAAGGAGGAGGTTCAGAGTGCATTTCCTATGAGTTAAGTGATGTACCATTGATGGCAGTATCATCAGTCTGAAACTCCTTCCAGCGCTACAGCCTACTAGGGCCACAGAAGCTCTTACAGCACTGTGAGCTTGCTATTAGCTCCATTCGATTCTCTCAGTTGCAGGTCTCAGACTCCGAGCAGCAGAATCTACTGATGCACCTGCAGGTGTACTGTGAAGGCCTCATTACACGTACACTGAATGGCTGAGCTGAGCACATGCTCACTTGAGAGAGTCTGGCGATTTGAGTAACTGTCAAACACAGTACTATAGCAGAGGTGGGTGAGCCAACAAATTAACAGGGAGCGCTGAGTTAAGGGTCTGTCTTGGCTCTAAGAGCTCATCTTGGTGCTTATAATGACTAGACAGCAAACTTTGAAGATATTTTAATTTTCAAAGAAAGCTGCATGCAAGTTCTACTTTAAAGTAAGTACATGAGATACCAGATTTAGACATACAGCCATTAACTTTGGTTAACCTGACTGAAGAAGGTAGAAGTAAATGCATATGTTAAAAAAGGAATCTGTCCTAAAATGCACTTGTCTGGAAAGAACTATAATAGCACTATTTGTAAAGTGGACAAAGAAGATTTTCTTGAGGATCTCATGGCCCACTAGACCATGGCCCAAGTGACAAGCTATTAGAAAATGGAAAGTCACACTTTCAAATTGGAAAAGCAGCATCCCAACCCTTATCAACAATTACAGTCTGAACTCCTGCTCAAAAGAGTTGCTCACTCCTTTCTCATCAGCTTTTCTGGTTTTCAAATATTAAAGTCTTGCTTGCATTTACACAGGCGATCACTGCCATCAGAACACATTTGGACCTCAGCAAATGAGAGCCCTTTGTGGTTTTCTAAACGTATGCAATCTGTACTCTTTGTTCTTGATTCAATATAGCAAAGTATAACAGTTTTGTAATATTTTTATTGAGTGTAATATTTTTACTCTCATAACAGTCTGGAAGGCACCAGCAACAAATATCTGCTGTATTACAAAGTGACTTCACACCACTCACCTTTCTGTGTTCTCCAACACATATTGTTGAAAATATTAAAGAGTAACGCACATAAAAGATGAGATTTATTCGCAAAAGTGGCTGCAAATTGAAGACAAACGTTTTGCAAATCCATTATGATTTTGAAACCTAACCTATTTCCTAATAGATATATATTTAACTAGAATGGATCTTAAAATTACCACTCTCATAAATATGAATGCACGTTTTTAATATTAATATCAATATTAGAATAAAGGATTTTTTTGTATTTTATTTGTTTAATTTCAGCAATATTTCCATCTATATATTTTTTATTTTTCATATTTTTGAGTGTTTGTGGATTTTTGGGGTTGAAGGGAGTAGAGTGATTTTAATGTTTTTTATTATTATTATTTAGCATTTTTTTGTTTTTATATTGTATAAATTTTTGTTTCAATAGTAAATGTATCCCTCCCCAAGTTCAATACTTCTCTACTTTTGGAAACATTGGAGAGGGAATAGTAGATTAAACCCCTCTGAAGTCTAACACTTTCCATACCGTTGGTTAGACTGCAGTGAGAAGAGTAAATCGAACCCTTCAGAAGTCCAATGCTTCCATACTGTTGTTTAGACTGGAGTAGGGACATTGAATTGAACCCCTCTAAAGTCCAACAGTTTCTCCCCTGTTGCTTAGGCTGAAGGGGAAATAGAAAGGTAACCCATCGGACGTCCAACACTTTCACTAATTGTTGCATAATTTGGAGTGTGAGTAGAATTAAACACATCTGAAGTCCAAACCTGTTTCTACTGTTGCGTAGACTGGAGTGGGAACAGTAAATCTAGCCCCTCAGAAGCTCAACACTTTCCATACAATTGCTTTGACTGAAGTGGGAACAGTGAATTAAACTGCACCAAAGTCCATCAGTTTCTCCACTGTTGCTTAGGCTGGAGTGGAAATAGTAAATGTAGCCCATCAGAAGTTCAGCACTTTCCCCTATTGTTGCATACTGTTAGACTTGGCATCTTTGGCTTGGTTTCCCCTGACTTTTTGCCTCTACCTCCTGTATTTTTGATGCTGTGCTGGACTTCGTTTTTGCTGGCTTAGATGCTTTGGGCACTTTCCCACTGCTGATCAGTGTCAAAGTGTAAGTGCTCCCTGTGTAAATTGCGTTTACAATTGGCTCTCCCTGATTGGCATATTTGATTTACTGGTAAGCCCCTAGTAAAGTGCCAGGGCCTGTAAATCAAATGCTACTAGTAGGCCTGCAGCACTGATTGTGCCACCCACATGAGTAGCCCTGAAAAGATGTCTCAGACCTGCCACTGCAGTGTCTGTATGCAGTTTGTTAACTGCCATGTCAACTTGGCAAGTGCACCCACTTGCCAGTGCCTAACCTTCCCTTTTCTTACATGTGAGTCACCCCTTAGGTAGGCCCAAGGTACCCCTCTGGGCAGGGTGCAGTTTATGTGAAAGGTAGGACATGTACTGGTGTGTGTGACATGTCCTGATAGTGAAATACTGCCAATTTAGTTTTTCAATATTGAGAGGCTATTTTGCCTCATAGGATAGAATGGGAAATGCTTTGTAACATCTTACACGCGTAACTTCCCTTTGGGACAAGACAGAGAAATGAAGTTTAGGCTCTGAACTCAGAATTTAATAACTAATCTTTTGGTAAAGATGGTTTTTAAATTGTGTTTTTGAAAATGCCACTTTTAGAAAGTAGGCATTTTATTGTTCAACCATTCTGTATGCCTCTGCCTGTTTGTGTATTGACTGTCTGGTTTGGAGTGACAGGGGCTGGGGATGTGCATTCACTGTAGGCAGCCACTGGCGGGGGGTTAAGGTGTGCCGGGCCCTTCCTGGATGACTCAGAGCTGAGCTGAATAGACCTTGGCTGAATTTAGAGTAGTGGGAGGAGATTTCTTTGCACCTGAATAGGGCCTGTCTCCCTTGCACAATGCTGTCTCCACTCCCTGTGGTCATAATGCACCAGTTAGGACAGAACTGGTTTGGACTGGGCTCAGAGACTCTTGCACAAAGAGAACAAAGACATTTTAGGGGACAAGTATTAGACCTAAAACCCCAGAACTTTAGACTACTTCTGGAATCAAGAGGAACCTTTGCCAAGGAGAAGAGCTGGAGAAACTGGAGGAGGAGTACTGCCCCTTTGCTTTGTGCTGTCTGGGGTTGGCCTGCAGTATCTTTTCTTGCCAAGGGAAGGACAAGGACTTTGCTGTGTGCTGTGTCCCCCTGATTGAGGATGATCTCCAAGGGCTTGAGTAGAGCTTGCCTCCTGTTCTGGAGTCTCAGGGACACAAAGACTTCACCCCAGCTCCCCTGAACTTCCTTGCTGGGAGTCCTGACCTGCTGCCAAGAGGTGCCTGTGACTGTGTTGGGCCTCTGGAGGTTGTTCCTGCTGTTGGGAGGTGGAAAAGCAATGCAACTACAAGAAAATTGACACATCGCCCTCCTTGCGGCTGTTTTTCCAACACAGCACAGCTGTGCGAGAAGAATCTCCACACATCGCCGCACCGCTGCCAAAACCGATGCAGCGCCTGTCGCCTCGCCGCTGCAAGAACCAACACATTGAGGGATCGCGGCTGACAAAACAGATGCAGCGCCACTCAACACCGCTGCATCGATCGCCGACACATCCCAGATTTCCATGCATCGTACCTGTGCGGCAAGTTTTCCCGACTCATCACCCGCAGACCAGAAGCCTCCCGGAATCAATGCATCACTTCCACCTACAGACGGATTCAACACATCACTTCTTCTGCGTGCAGCAGAACTGTCGTATCGCCTCCCAATGGTCTCAGGAACTGACGCATCTCTTTGTTTTTCAACGCTTCCCATCTCTGTGGCTGTTTGGCCTTGTGTGAATTTTGTCGCAACTACAGGTACTTTGTGAGAAATCACGCATCCATAGTTTTCTATAGACCCAGTTTGAAACCTTTTTAAAAATCACATTCTTATTACATGTATGTTGTATTTTTGTTGTTTTGGTCTTGTTGAGTTTAGTTAAAGATACTTTATTTTACTAAACTGGTGTGGTGTTATCACTGTGTGCTTTGAGTACAAATACTTTACACATTGCCTTTGAGATAAGTCTGCTTGCTCGTGCCAAGCTACCCAGGGGGTGAACAGGGGTTATCTAAAGTGTGTATCCCCCTTACCCTGACTAGAATCAAGGGTCCCTATTTGGACAAAGGTAAATACCTCTGCCAACCATTTCTAATACATACTTTGGAGTGGGAATAGTAAATCCAACTCCTCCAATATCTAAGAGCTTTCCTACTAATGCTTAGGCTAGAGTGGTAATAGTAACCCTAACCTCGCCGAAGTAAAACATCTTCCCTACTGTTGCTTAAATTGTAGTGGGAATAGTAAATCATACCCCTCCAAACTTCAACAGTTTCCCTGATGTTGTTTAGAGTGGATTTATATTATCATTAATAATATGGTTGTTTATTTTTTTTCTCTATTTTTTAGATGTTATTATTTTGTGAATTTATTATATTACTTTAAATGATTTTTATAACAATAATTTTATAATATATTTTTTCTATTAATATTATTGCTTTTCATTATTAAAATAATATTATAATGTCATTTTAATTATGTGTTTAGTATTTCAATATTTAGAGGCCTATTACGATCTCGGTCGGAAATCCTCCTTCCTGAGGTCGGAGGCTTTCCGACTGAGATCGTCGTTTTAAATTTCGACCGCCTAGTTACAATCTAGGCAGTCGGAATTGAAACCGGCTGGTCATTCTGGCTGGATTCCCAATGGACTGCGTTTCCGCCTTTGGGATTACGATGGCTTTCAATGCTGGGCTTTCGAACATGGAAAACATGTCCAAAAGGAAAGCGAGTTTGGAGTCCCCTAGCAGGGCCTCCTTCTCTTTGCAGCCTCCGGTTGGGGGCCGAGGGGGTACCTATGGTGCCCCCCTGTTGATCCCTGCACCGTGTGGCAGGCAACCTGATGTGCCTGCCACGCGGTGCAGGGATGAACACAACATCCCATTTCCTTATGGGAGCTAGTGCTAAGGCTGGTTTACGGCCATAGCACAAGCTCCCATAGGGAAATGTGAGTATGCGACTGTACCATGTGCAGTCGCATCGTAATTAGGCATCGGGACCGCCGACCAGAGGTCGGTCGGTCCCGATTCCACGATGATGTCGGTCGGAGGCAACTCCGACCGACATTATAATAGGCCCCTAAGTGTACAGTAATAAATAAATATGTTAATTTTAATATTTAAATTAGGTTACGCATTTTGTTGGCTATATATATATGTTTCACTTTACTTTAATGTTAATATTTAAACTTAAATGTAGTTAAAATATTTATTGCTGTATTTTTAAGTGTATATATGCATAGGTATGTCTGTCCTATCTTTCTATTTGCCAAATTCTCTGCCCTGACTGTGGGGTCTCTGCAGTCATCAATGTACTATTAACTCAAAGTTTATGAATATCAAATAAAAAGTAAACTTACACAAAAGTGTACGTTTACCTTTGTGAATCAGGCTCTCAGTATTTTCCGATGACCACTCCTATTATATAAGTAAAATATTTCAACATCATTAACCTCAGATGAAAAGCAATAAAAATAATTCCGGAAATTGAATATCTTTTTTTTATTATCATTTACCAGTCACTGTGTTAGTTTTAATGATCCCTGAATATTTTCTACATTTATTGCTCTTATTCTATGAAGATCTTCTTCAGTATATCAATAAATGGCAGCTCCTGCCTGCCATGAAGACACAGTGCTGTTTGCCCATGAGTGTACAGTTTCTTTATTGTAATGTTAACATGTTTTTGGATATTGTGGTGTTGCGGTCTAGCTCACAACCACCACGTGACCGTGCAAGGCATGATGGGAGCTGCGGCGGCGAGTAGGTACGAGGGCGCTACGTGCACAGCAGCCCCGCGCTCTCCCTCCGATGTTACAAATAAAAATTTTTAAAACCATAACGGAGTCAGCACTCTTCATTGTGAGGCGGAAACCTGACCCCACAAATTGGCGACGAGGTGGTGTACACCTCGAGCGGCAGCAGCCTTCGACCCCCGCCTGCACGCTTACATTGAGCCACCACGCTCTAATGTGGCATTGGACGATCGGAGGGAGAGTGCAGCAGCGGGACGCCCGGCAGACAGTGGCGTTTCCCGCTCTCAACCACCCAGCGCCACCAGTCACTGCAGTCGTTCAGGAGCTGAGTCAGGCACCGGTACAGCAGAGAACTGATGCCCAAGACCGAGGGGAAGCGCCACGTGCAGGCATTCCTACAGTAAGTGCCTGGCGCGTGTCCTTGTGCATGTTAAGGGAGCATAGCGCCTACAAGGATCTCCAATTACGGACAGGCACTCACGCCCTGCTGCCCAAATTACAGATATCCCATTGCCTCTTGTGGAGTACCTACCAGCCATCGCGTGTGTGCACGAGCCCCTGCCCCTCTACAGCCCTCCAAGCCGAGCGCTCCGGGTTGCTGTGTGTGGTGCTCTAAACAGCTCAAGCCCTGGCCCCGGGCGAAGCAGCAGTAGGGTCACACAGGGCCTACTCCCAGTCGTACAGTGCCACCCCTGCCCACAAGGGCTGCTTGCCCACTGCTCCTGCGTCCACCTGAAGAGGTTCCAGTAGTCCCAAGTCCAGCATTTCACCAAAATGTGTGCGCAGACCTTCTCACTCACCAACCCAGTTCCTTTCCTGCCAAAGCCGGGTGAGTCGGCTGTGAAATGGGCGGATTGGAAGGGCTACTTCCTGAATTATCTGTCTGCTCTGGAAGATGAAGGGGAAGAAGCATTTTCAAGTAAACGCAGAAAGAAAATTCTGTTGCACAATCTGGGGCCGGAAGGTTTAAGAGTGTATGAGAGTATGGTAAAAAAGACTAGGGGCCCCACTGATGAAGATGTATTTCAGCATGCGTTGGAAGACTTGGACAGTCATTATCAACCAGTTGTCTGCACTGCCATAGACCGTTATAATTTCTTCCAACAGAAGCAAACCGAAACAGAGTCAGTGAAAGACTACGTGGCTGCGCTGAAAAGACTGGCTGTGACTTGCAAATTTGGCCACCTTCATGATGATCTAGTGCGAGATCATATCATATTGCGCACTGTAAATATGAATATACAAGATAAATTGTGGGTGAGTGGGGATGCCCCCCTTAACGAGATTATAGCTATTGTGAAGAGGGCAGAATTGTCCAAAGGATGCGCAGTGGCAGCGAAAAGAGACAGTGAGAGCAAGCCCACAGTGTGCAGAGTGAGCGACACAAAAGCACACAATGACAAACCTCCACCCATGGCTGGGGCAATAAACAGCAGGAAGCCAATGACGAAAATTACAGGACCCAACAAATCACCTAGTGACAACAAAGGCAGTTGCTACAGATGCGGGAGCCACACGCACATGGCAAATGAGAGACGCTGACTGGCCTTCCGAGTTAAATGTTCCTTTTGTGGGGTGATGGGTCATTTCGGCAAAGTCTGCAGAAGGAAACCCAGCAACACCACCGTCAAATGTGTTATGTATGAATTTGATACCAAAGGGGATGATGGACGGAGCGTTAGAGCAAATCAAACACTCACCCCCAGTCAACTGATCTGGGTTTAATCCATCATCATTCTTTAGCTCACTCCACCACCCCAGTTCAGACATGGCCATATGCAAATCAGTCTGACCCTGTGCCTCATGGGAACAGTCCAGCCCGAACTGCCAAGCCATGTCTTCCCTGGACCGGAAACAAGCATCCTGGGACCGGTTTCGGGTTCATAACCCTCATCAGGCAGGCTATCTTGAGTCCAGTGGCAAAGTGAGCAAGGGACCCACGTCTGGGCATACCCTGCCAACTTAGGGCGAACAAAGCGATATTTGAAACAGAGAGGGTGGGGGGAGATGCTGATGATGACAGTATTTTATGCATTGATGACCAAATTCAGGGAATTGATTGCTATAGTAGTAAGAAGCCCTCTTGCTTGTTGACCATCGGGGGAGTCCAAGTTTCCATGGTAGCAGACTCAGGGTCCCCATACACCATCATTCAAAACCGCATTTGGGAAAGGGACTTTGTTCGCACTTTAGGTAGCCACCTACACCCCACCGATGTACACCCAGTCACCTTCACAGGGGAGAAGATTCCCATGGTAGGCTTCCGTCCACTTCAGTTTGAATTCAAGGGGAGGACCTCCGTAGGCAAACTGTACGTGGCGGAAAAGGGACCCTCCGTTCTGGGGTGGGCTGATCAAGGGGCGTTGGGGATCCAACTCAACGCAGGTGGAGAGACACAAGTGCTCATGACGGACAACCCGCCAGCACCGGCAGATGGAAAACTGAAAGAAGACTTTCCATTAGTCTTCAGCGGGACCATAGGCAAGCTTTCCAAATTTACGCACAGAATTTGCCTCAAGGATGGAGCCGCACCAGTCTGCCACAAAGTCAGGAACATCCCGTTCAATTGCAGGGAAGCGGTGCAGATGGAATTGCAGCGCCTGGAAGACAACAGCGTAAACAAACCCATCGAAAGCGCTGAATGGCTGGCGCCCTTGGCGGTGGCACGCAAACCAAATGGGAAGGTGCGCCTCTGCATAGACCTCAGGGAACTGAACAAGAATATAATCGTGGATAAATTTCCGTTACCAAAAATCAGCTAAATGTTAGCTCAGACCAAGGGAGTCAAATGGTTTTCCACCATAGACCTCACAGCGGCTTATCACCAAATTTCCCTTCACCCCTCATGTAGGAAACTAACGACCTTTATCACTCCATTTGGATGTTACAGATTTCAGTGCATGCCCTTTGGCCTGGCATCCGCGGCCGCAGTCTTTCAAAAACAAATGCACAAACTATTCAAAGACATCAGTGGAGTCCTGTACTTCCAAGATGACATACTTGTCATGGGGAAAACCTAACAGGACCATGACAAAAAACTGATTGCGGTGCTACGGACACTCTCAACCAACGGCCTCACGGCGGAATGGGAGAAGTGCAGGTTTGGACTACGCTCCGTCACATACTTGGGGCACGAAATAAGTGACAGTGGAATTTCTCCAAAGAAAGCCAATGTTTAAGCTATCATGTCTGCGCCCACACCTCAAAACAAGGAGGAAGTTCATTCATTCCTGGGGTTGGCCGAATTCTACAGCAAATTCGGACAGAACTTCGCCACCAAAACGCACCACCTACGTCAAATGTTGAAAGAGAAAAATGTCTTCAGGTGGTCGGTCAACTCCAATGAAGAATTTGAGAAACTCAAGAAGGACATTTGCGACGCCGTTCCCCTACATGGATTCGACAACTCCGCCGCCTCCATCTTGACCACAGATGCCAGCGACAAAGGCCTTGGGGCAGTCCTGTCACAGATGTCCGCAGATGGCACGGAAACCACCATTAGTTTCGCCTCCCGTTCCCTCGCTCCCAACGAGGAGAAGTTCAGCATCATAGAGAAGGTGAGGCTCGCGGCCATTTGGGCCATGGAGAAATTTTGCCAATATCTCTGGGGCTCCCGGTTCACTCTCAGAACGGCCCACAAGCCGTTGGTTAAAGTCCTCACGTCTAGCGGCCATGCCAGTGCCACACCGCGCATTGCCAAGATGACCCTCAGACTGTTGGACTTTGTATACGATGTCGAATACTTACCAGGAAAGAAGAACAAAGTTGCGGATTACCTCAGCCGATCAGCTGCAATGGAAGGGATGCCGACACACACGGAATGGGACGAATACACTATAGCGTTCACGACAAACCAGGAGGACGTGATTAGTGCGCAAGACTGGAAGGCAGCATACGACACAGATACCCAACTTGCGAGCGTAAAAATGTTCGTCACGCAGGGTTGGCCTGAGAAGAGGCACGTGGGCAACGACCTCAGGAAGTTCTGGGTGGTGCGAGACAAACTCTCCATTAGTGATGATGCCATATTTTTACTACGAGGGGACAAAGCCATTCCACCTCAACAGTTAGTAGACCGCCTACTCACCATCCTGCATGAAGGCCACTTAGGAATAGTGAAGTCAAAGAGACGAGTCAAACAATCGTACTGGTGGCCCGCCGTCGACAACCATGTGGAGAAGTACGTGAGGGCATGTGAGCAGTGCAGCAATGCGGACAAATCAATGACCTTGCTATGACCGCCTCTAGGGAAGTTCACCACCCCCAACAGCCCCTGGGAGGCATTGTCCGTCAACATTTTGGGCCCCATTCTGGACTCCTGGGGTGTACCCAATTATGCCATTGTCCTTATTGATCAATACTCCAAATGGCCGGAGGTAGAAATATGCGACAAAGTGGACACGGAAACTGTCATTGCTTTCCTTACCACAACATTCTTTCGAGAAGGGATTCCAAAAGTCATCACATGCGACAACGGTCCCCAATTCACGTCAGAGAAGTGGAATGCTTTCACCAAAAGAAATGGAATCACGACCAAACACACCCCGGTGTATCACCCTGCTGGTAACGGCCTGGCGGAACGGTTCAACCGAGTGCTCCTGGGGTCCGTTCAAGCAGCCATTAGTGCGGTAAGAATTGGGAGACAGAAGTCAGAAACCCCGTCTGGCCATACCGCATCACACCCACCCTGACTGGCTACAGCCCATTCAAGATCCTACGTGGCCGGGAGCCGTTCGCACGAGATAACACCGTTTGGATGAACCTCACATTGCAGAGCAAATGGTCCCCAGCAGTGGTCAGAAGCAATTTGGAGAAGGCTCAGAAAATTTACATGGACAACTTCAACAAGAAGCACGGAGTGCGAGAAGTCTCACTAGTAAAGGGAGAATGGGTCAGGGTGAAGCTTGGCCAATTACGCAGGAAGGGAGACAGCAAGTTCAGCGAGCCCTTGCAAGTCAGAGAAACTTACTCACGCTCTGCCCTGTTAAGTGATGGCTAGATATGGTCACACAGTAGACTGGCCAAATGCAATAAAGTGATCAGATGGAACAAGGATGATTCATCTACAAGCACCGGACATGCTGATTGGGAGTTGGAGAGTGATAAAGACGGATCAGCTACAAGCACACCGAGAAATGGCACGATGAGAGACATTGGAGGTGCCGTTGGCACCACAAAGGAACAGAGTAATTCAGAGGCCACACGACACAGCATACCCCAAGAGTGCCATGACGTCCGCGACCCAGACACCATGCAGGGAACTCCCATTGCACACAACAGGGGCCAGGAGGAGAGTACTGGGGTAGCCAGTTCACACACAAGAGAGGCACAAGGGACACAGGCACCCCTCACATGCACCAGCACAGGCAGAGCGGTAGTGTTACCTAAGAGATACAGAGAATTTGATATGTAATCACCTGTCTACCGTGTAATGTTCTCACAACCATATGTTCCCTCCTTTTCTCCCTTCTTTCCTCGCCCCCCCTCCTACGGAAAAATATAATATGTTCTGTTTTCTGGCGCTCCAGGTTTTGGCGCCAAATTTGTCATGTTGTGAATATGAAGAGCTAGTGCTCAATTGTGGTGTTGTTGAAGGGGGACGATATGTGGTGTTGCGGTCTAGCTCACAACCACCATGTGACCGCGCAAGGCATGATGGGAGCTGCGGTGGCGAGTAGGTACGAGGGCGCTACGTGCACAGCGGCCCCGCGCTCTCCCTCCGATGTTACAAATAAACATCTTTAAAACCATAACGGAGTCAGCACACTTCATTGTGAGGCGGAAACCCGACCCCACAGATATATGTCTTTTTATCTTCAGCAAGTGAAGGCATGCACTCAAAAGGCTTTTTCAAAGATGCAATGAAAACACTGTCCATTTGTCGAAAGAATCCACAACACAATGTTCTGCTTTGTTGGATTTTTTTGATTTCCCCAATTACAATTCAAACTTTGTTTTTCTGACTCCTCTCCAAAACTCTCTTCTCTACGGGTAGAGATGGGTGACGTTCTCTCACTGTAAGTTAATGTAGGACTTACACCTGTTTTTTTCCAAGGCTCATCCACTGCTTTGTGGGTTGGAAATAAGCAAAGAGGCGATGTGTTTACCTAAATGCTCCGTGCATGAAGATTAATACGTTGCTGGGACCCCTGACAGTGCATTTTCAAAGCAACATCTGTCTGTGTGCAGCGCCACCTGCAGGGCCATCCTGGCAGGCATGCACCACACCCAAGCTCCTCTGCTGGCAAAGTTTCTTTGAAGGGCACTGTCAGGGGCCGACTACACAAATTAATTCAATACAATTAGAATTAAATGTATTACAATTGCCATCTTGTAACCGGTTCTGGGAGCCCAAGAATTCCTTGTTCCCTGCCTTTTTTAGTGCTCAGGATAAGGAATTCGTGTGTTGCATGGCATTGCACCTGCATTCCTTCCTTATTCCAATTCAAGGCAAGTGGATGCAGAAACAAGGGAGTTGCACTGAGTCGACTTACTGCAGATTAAAAAAATGGACTCACCCATACATATATACTGGTAGAGCTAATGTAGTCTGTTCATCAATCGGGCCTTACTGCCAGCTTCCGCATTGCTCTGTCTAAAGACCTTGCGTCATCACGGGATCTCCTGTCTAGGACAGCTGAGGGCAACACACACAATGTGAACCAATTTTTACTAAACATCTCCCCACACCAACATACAAACTTACTAGCTTTGGCACTGCTTGTTCCTGGATGAACTCATCAACAGATAGCTGAATAAGACAAAAAAGGTCCTACATTTTTAGTCAAAGGTTAAAGGTCACTGTCATGCTTTAGATCTCCATAAACACCTTTCCAGTCTGTGTTTTAGTAGCCCAACTGACAGGACAGTATCTATTTTACGATGTCTGTTCCTACTGACATAAGAGGATAAAGTTTGTGTTCTGTAATTGTATATAAAACCCACTGGGAAACTGCATCTGTATCTTGATGTATGGATCTGTGTATAATACATGGGTTTATGTAATCCCTATAGAAACGTTGGTATCCAATTTCTTTATAATCAGTAACTTGTTATGCACCCAGTCACCGATTATAACTGCTGCCAGAGCCAGCAGCCGAGGTGAAAGGCAGGTCATGTCATGGAGAATAATTAAAGCAACTGTTTAACCCCTTCGCTGCTAGGTCTTTTCTCCCCTGCTAAGCCTTTTTTGGGCTATTTAGGGTAGTTTGCGCTTAGGCCCCCATACATTTTTGTCCACATAAGGTATCCAAACGTCCTTTTTTCCAACATTCTGGGGATTCTGAACATACCCAGGGTTTGTGGATTCCCCTGGAGGGAACCGAGACAGTAGTCAAAATGTTGTTTTTTGGGGGAAAAGTGGGAAAAAAGTGCTGCAGAGAAAAGCATCTGTTTTTTCCCCTGCAAATGGCATCAACAAAGTGTTTGCAATGCTAAAATCACCATTTTCCCAGCTTTCACGAACAGGCAGACTTGAATAAGAAAAACACATTTTTCAACACAGTTTTGGCATTTTATTGGGACATAGCCGATTTTCCCTATTTTTGTGCTTTCAACCTCCTTCCTGTTAGTGGTAGAAATGGGTGTTAAATCAAAGGTAAATCCTGGAAAGCTATACATTTCTGAAAAGTAGGCAAAATTCAGCAAGGTGTTTGTGTAGATCCTTCAAGGTTTTCCTATAGAAAGTTAAAATTGAAAAATAAATGAAATTGAGTTGAAAAAACCTGTGTCTATGGCCCTGAGTACGATAGTGGTCGATCGGACTGCCGACCGCTATTGCGACGGTCAGGAGACCTTCCAACCCGAATGCGGCAGTCCAACTGCCAGCCACCGTTCCCCTTGGTCTCCTGATAAAAATTATAACTTGTGTGGGTGCCCAAAGCAGAGTCCTCCTAAAAATGCATTAACCAATTCTGCCCTTCTGGACCCACTTTGGTTCCCCCTAAATCTCAACATGTTTCTGACCCTTCCCTGTTGAACAGCACTTGGCCCACCACACAAGTGAAGTATATTTTTTATCGTGAGACCAAGGGGAACGCTGGGTGGTAGGAAATTATGTGCCAGCACTGTGATTCCGCACAGAAATGTGAGGAAAATTTTATTTTTTAGCTAGATTTGAGGTTTTCAGGGAAAACATTGGGGGATCCATGCAAGCCACACATCCCTGGACTCCGCAGGGTGTTTAGTTTTCAGAAATGGATTTGGTAGTTTTCCCTAGATGGCCACTCAGCCTGGTGCCAAAAGCACAGGTGCCCCACTTGTAAAAACAGGTTGTTGTGTGATAATTGTGATGTGTCCACATTACATTTTGGGCCCTTCCCTGTTGTGGACACTTGGCCCACCCACAGAAGTAACATAGAATTTTTATAGAGAGACCTAGAGGCAACGCTGGGTGGTAGGAAATTTGTGCCTGCCCAGTTATTCCATAACTTTCCCACACAGAAACAAGAGGAAATGTTATTTTTTAGCCAAATGTGCAGGTTTGCAGGGGATTCTGGGTAAAAAAATGTGGGGGATCCACACAAGACACACCTCCCTGGACTCCCTGGGTGTCTAGTTTTTGGAAATGTCTGGGTTTGGTAGGTTTCCCTTGATGGCCACCAAGCCCGGGATAGAAAACGCAGGTGCCCCCTTGCAAAAACAGGTTGTTTTGTGATAGATTATTTTGATGTGTCCATATTACGCTTTGGGGTATGTGGCCCACCCACACTAGTGAGGTAGCATTTTTACCTGTAGACCTGGGGTAATGCTGGATGGTAGGAATTTGTGGTTTCCTTCTGATTGTGGAAGAATATGTCACATAAATGCAAGGAAAATGTGTGATTTTAGTCACAGTTTGAGGCTTGCAGAGCATTGCGGGTAAGAAAACTTGATGGGGTTCTAGTTTACAAAAACATTTAGAGTTGGTAGATGTTTCCTTTGGACAATGTGCACCCTGGCAGAGAAAGACAGAAAAGACAAATATTACTTCACAACCAACTATTCCACAAGTACACACACATACTGGTTGGATTTGGCACGAGGGTGAGTGAAAGGTTCAAAATGTAAATTTTATTAACAAGAGATTTCACAAAAATGAAATACACTGTTAATAATCGAAAGGTCAAAAAACGAAACCAGTGACTCACAGATCATGAGCTGTAAAGCTGTGTCAAGGCAGCAACCTCTTTACAGGCCATTCACACACCTTCCATCCGTGACACACACAGACCATTCACACCGCCAGCAATGGGCCCAGCACACTACAACACTCACATCAACAGACAACGCCATTCAAGGGCCCATCACTTTCACATGCCCATATGACTGACACAGCAATCACACCTGCTGGCGGAAGTTGGAGTGCGTGGACTGACGTTTCGCTAGCAGTGTGTGCAGTGACCAGCAGCAAGTCACTACTCACACCCCACAGCGAAATGCCAGCTCACACACGCTGCCAGCCAAGTGCCAGTCCATGCATACCGCCAGCCAAACTCCAGTCCACTTACATCACCAGCCAAATGCCAGTCCACGCACACAGCCAGCCAAGTGCCAGCTCACACACACCACCAACCATGTGCCAGTCCAAGCACACCGCCACCCAAGCAGCAGTTCACGCACACGCCAGCCAAGTGCCAATCCACACACACTGCCACCCAAATGCCAGTCCAAGCACACAGCCAGCCAATCGCCAGTCCACACACACCACCAACCAAGCACCAGTCCACACACACTGCCAGCAAAGTGCCAGTCCACACACATCGCCAGACAAGTGCCAATCTACTCACACCGCCAGCCAAGCGCTAGCCCACACACACCAAGTACAAGCAGACCATCAGCTGAACTCCAGTTCACACACACAAAGAAACTTTCCCTGGTGATTAGTGATTCTCTGAGATGGGCATAATAACATGGCCGATCTGCCCCTAAGGGGGGGCTAACCCGGCCAAAATACATGCCCTAAAAAAGGGGAGCGACTTTTGCCAAAGGGGCCTCCCAGATATATAAATAAATAAAATCCCTAGTGACGAGTGGCTTTCTGCCTATGGGCTTAAAAATATAAACGCCCAAAATACATGCCTCCTAATAAAGGGGAGTGACCCTTGCCCAAGTGGCTGGTCCTCAACATAGCCAAATCAATTACTCTCTGGTGGCTAGTGGCCTCTGCCCCCCTTGGGACCAATCTGCCACCAAGGGGGACAGAAACAGCCAAACTACATGCCCCATTATAAAGGGGAGTGACCGTTGCCCAAGGGGCCACTCCCCAACTTTGCCAAATAAATTTTTCCCTGGTGGCTAGTAGCTTCTGCCCCCCTTGGAGGCAGATTGGCCTACAAATATGGCTGATCTGTCCCCAGAAGGGGGCATAAACAGCCAAAAAATGTGCCTCCTAATAAAGGGGAGTGACCTTTGCCCAAGGGGCCTCTCCCCAACATGGCAAAATCAATTACTCCTTGGTGGCTAGTGGCTTCTCCCCCCTGGGGGGCAGATCTGCCTAAAAATATGGCTGATCTGCCCACATGGGGGAGCAGAAACAGCCAAAATGCATGCCCCCTTATAAAAGATAGCGACCCTTGCCCAAGGGGCTGCTCCCCAACTTGACCAAATTAGTTATTCCCTGGTGACTAGTAGCTTCTGCCTCCCTTAGGGGCAAATCAGCCCAAAAATATATCTGATCTTCTACCAAGGGAGACAGAAACGGCAAAAATACATGTCTCCTCTTAAAGGGATAGAATTCCTTTCCCAAGGGGCATCTCCCCAAAATGGTCAAACATTTATTCCCTGGCAGGCTATTGGCTACTGCCCCCTTTGGGGTCAGATCAGTCTAAAAATATGGCCGATCTCCCAAAAGGGGCCAGACATGGCAAAAATATACAGCCCCTCAAGGGGAGCGACCCTTGCCCAAGGGGCTATTCCCCAAAGCAATTTTACAGGCAACCTAAAAATCAGGTTTCACATAATACATTCTAAAAGATCTAACATGTACATGCAAATCCAATTTAACCAATCATACTATTCTGAGAGGGAGTCTTCTAGGTGGGATAAACGATTATTAATTTAATTGTTTATAGTTCACATTTCATTACATCAGGTTTCTTTTTAATGAGCTAATACTTTGGAATTGTATGTCTATATGTGCTACATTCACAATAGTAATCCCCAATAAATCCTGTAACTCAGATACAGTATTTGTTGTGTAAAGGGGCTTACTGAACATATAATGCTTAAAGGTTCCTACAATTTGAAAGGGTAATATCTGAGGGGGAATTTGAGTGAAGGTGGGGAATATGGGAGATGAGGCAGGGTAGGGGTATGGAGTTTTATATTCCCATGTATTTGATTTTATTTTCTCTCATACGATTCGATAAGGGGGTATGTGGGAGAGGATGAGGTTCAAAGAGGTAGGCTGACACATCTCCAGTGTGAGGATTCCTTTTCTCCTATATGATCAGAAGAGGAGCAATGGTGGAAGAGGAGGAAGGTAAAGGGAGGGGGCTGGCACATGTCCATCTATGTGATTCCTTTTCTCCCATAGGATAGGATGAGAGGGAGCACAGGAGATGACGGAGGTCAGCGGGGTGGGCTGTCATGTGTCCATGTATAAGGTTCCTTTTCTCCCACAGGATAGGGCATGGGGGAGTGTGCAGAGTATTAGAAAATTGGAATACTAACCTTGGCTTTGCGGTCTAGTATGCTACTAATTCCCAAAAGTACTTCGGTGCCTCATCAGGAGTCATAAGCGACATGTAAATACATTTACAAATTACAATATGTTACCCTATTTGGTTCCTTCTAAACCATAGGTCAGGATGGGGTGGTGTGTGAGAGAGGATGGATTTCAGGGGTGTGGACGGTCAAGTGTTCATCTATATGCTTCTTTTTCTCCTGTAGGATGGAGGTCACCATTCTTCTGCTTGTGGTTTCTGGAATAATTCAAGAAGTTGAAAGCTGTTTTCCATATCCTGGTGGTAAGCAAAAACTGAAATCATTTCATTAAATATTTGAAACTGAGCATCATTTTTAGGTCTTGCCTGCAGGCAGTGTGTGTTAGCTGTCACTTGATGGGGATCTATTGTGTACAGAAAAAACTCTCTAAAAAGGGCCTTTAGCCTGCCCATTGCTTGCCATTCATTAGTATCACTATCACTCTTCTTAGCTGTCTTCTAATTTAGCAGTGCGCCCCACGAGTCCCTTCCTGCATCACTTCCATTATTTTGTGTGGTGCATGGAGCAAGAAAAGATTAATTTAGCTTAATTAGTGTCCGTCCATGCCTGTGCTGTGTTTGACATACTAGTTCTTCTTTTTTTGCATTTTATATTGTACACTCTGCCCTGTAGTGGTCAAATCTGGTTATTTAAAACCAAAACATTGAAAAGTCAAATAGAACAGCTATTTGTCTTAGTCTATGTTTTCTTTGCCATGTTGTATAGCTGCGTGACTGCTGTGCTGCATGGTTAAAAGTTAAAAAATCCGAGAGCTATTAGTGTTGTCAATGACAGTGTTTTTTAGCCATGTGTTATGGAGTGGAGTGGAGTGGAATTATGTGGGTTGGATTGGAATTGATTTTTGTGGAATTGTGTGGCATGGAATTGTGTGGTGTTGTTTGGAGTTATGTGTAATAGAAATTATGTGGCATGGTGTGCAGTGGAAATATGTGGATAGTAATTATGTGGTAAAGAGTGTACTGGAGTTATGTGGAGTAGTATTGTGTGTTGTGGAATGGCATGTAGTGGAGTGGAAGTATGTGGTGTGGTGTTAAATTTTGTGGCATGATATGGAAGTCTGTGGTGTGGATTGGATGTATGTGGTGTGTAGTGGAATTGTGTTGTGGAGTGGAATTCTTCTCCAGGAAAAAAACACTCAGGTCTTAGAGCACCATGAGTTTGCTCCTTAGATCACAGACCTGCAAGGGGACAATTGTGAAGTGCAACATTTTTTTCAGAATGGCATATTCTGTCACTGTACTTGATCGTCAGTGTCCGTGGAAATATTCCAAACAAAAAAAGCACACCTTTACATTTTATGACTGTACACACATATGTATGTATAGTGTCAATCTGATTTAAGGTGGAATAAACCCCCTATACTATCACTAATTGAATAGCTGAACACAAAGCAGTGACTTTTAGTGCTAAACAGAAGAGAGATGGATGCATCTTTAGGGTTTCTGAACGGCACAATATGCTCTCCTAGTCGAAAATCCTGGCTTCCCACTACCCCAAACCATGTGATGCACGGCCCACCACTTTACTTCACTATCCATCCGTTTGCTTAACCATACCGTTTGAGGGCACCATGAAGTAATTCAGCGCGGTCCAAAATCCTCACTTACATGGTTAATATAAACAGCCTTGCTTAACAGTTAATAGCAATATAGCCCACAGAAATAAATCACATGACAAACTGACATTTTGAATAACTCATATCAATGTCATTGCGTCATGGGGATTTTTGTCAATGTTCATGTTTAAAAAATATTACTTTCAATAAATGTCACTGAATTCAGTGATATGTGTATGTATTTGTTTGAGATGCTGACAAATATTCTTATTTTATTTTCATTTTAAAGATGATATAATTTTCTATAACATTTGTTACCTCATGTACATCTTTTGATGGCTTGTGCTTTGGCTATTAAAGCCAAGACCTACCCCTCGTTTGCCTCTCTCCAAGCTATCTGTGTTTTAGTGTCTCCTGCTCCCTTGTTCAGTGCCATCTCCCAGCCTCACCTGAGTATTACACTAAAACAATAATAAAAAATGTCATGCAGAACAGGTCATGAGTGAAAACACCACTTCTGAATGCACGACTCATTCCTTTTTGAAATGCTGTTACAGTCTTTAGGAAGTATGTCATTTACGGAAGTGGTAAAACGGTACTAAGTTGGATGTGTAAAGTTATGTCTATAATTCTACTACATATAATGGGCAGATACACAGCCAGAACTCACTGCGATAATAATTATTTTTTCTAGTGGTTGCAGAGCTCATGGAGCCAAGAATGGGTGCTTCATAAAACCTTTAGAAACCCAAAACTATCGAAAAACATGGGCATCGTGTCATACAGTTATTTGTCCAGCCTTTGACTTTGCTATGATCCCTAATATCAACCAAATTAGTTCCAGATCTAAAAGAAATCGGCCTAGTTTCTTAAAGCAATGTCTGCAAAGATCCACAAACGGGGAAAATGGCGGCTGCTAGTTAACAGCGGTCGCAGGCTTTCGCTCTACCGTGGCGGAGTACACGTAAAGGGATGTGAGGAATATATAAAATTAATGAACGGTATCAGGGCAGTTCTCAGCGGGAATATGTACTTAACCATCTGACTCTTTTTCTGGCGTTTCTTCATTTTGCCGGTTGCGGAGATCTGGTGAGTGACGGTGGCAGTCGGAGGGGAGAAAGCGCCTCAGAGAAGCCGCTGGTCGGAAGCGGCAGTGCGGATTGCGCGAGGCAGGCGCACCGCTGCTAGAGTTGGCTTCCGGGGCAGCGGGGGTCGGGCGGCCGACTTTGTGGTTCCGTGCCTGCAGTGTTTGTTGACCTGTGGAAGTCTACAGGAGGTTCCCCGGTGGACACGAACGGAGCAAGTGGACTCGGCTTGTTTAAAGAAGGCAGGACCCTGTTTATGGCTTTCATCAATGACCCCGGTAAGGAGGAGAGGGGGAGACAGGGGTCCTAAATTGGATCTAGAACGAGGGGCTTCAAGGGAGGAGAAGCAGGATGGCGAAACATACACAGGGGTCAATAGATTAAATAGATATACCCTAAGAAGTAGGGATATCTGGGGCAAAAACCAGTCCCCCCCCACCCCCCGAGATCGCTAATAAAGATTCTGCTTCATTCACGGTGCAAATTAACCCCTTAAAAATTGCTAGTGCACCACAGAATAAAAATCCCCTAAATAAAGAGTTAAAAAAACAAAAACAATCTAAACTCAAACCTGCAAATATTCGTGTTACCCCCTCTTTAAGATCATATTTTAAGGTCCAAGCTACGCATTCCATCTTGAAGGCAATACAACAAAGCCCTGAATATATTCTTGGGACAACACATAGTAACAGCAGAGATTTGATACAACAGCCTCCACTGGAAATACTCAAAATAATAAACAACAAAGGAGCAGAATCAGAAATGGACCCTGTACGTCTTGAAAATAGATATGTTCCTTTGTTAACTTTGGCTGAAAACGATAATACTGTTAGTGATAATCAAACTGCCAGAACTGAGTTACACTGTCCCTCGCAGAGTAGTATACTAACAGAAGAGTCAAGGCCATTAAGCACAGACCTCAATATAGGGGTTTTGCCCTCCACGGAAGGGCTTTTAACTACTCTTCTCATGGAAATAAGAGAAAAATTTGCTGTTTCCGAAAGTAACCAGTTGAAGATTCAAGCAGTTTGTGAAACGTTAGAAACCAAAATGAATGCCATGTCGGAAAGAGTAGGGGTTATGGAGTTAGCCATGGAAGACCTCACGATGCAAGTAGATAAAAATGCACTAGAAATCAAAACGCTGAAGGGCAATGATAAAGATCTGAGGGAGAAATTGGAAAGTTTAGAAAATAATGCAAGAAGGAATAACATCAGGTTTCTGAACATACCAGAAGACGTGGAGGGAGGAGATATAAGATCTTTCATAATCAACCTCCTTAGAGAACTGCACCCCGACATAGATAAACAACTTCTTGAGGATCCCTTTTCCAAAAGACCTGGAAAAATAAATCCGAGAAGGATTTTAGTTAATTTCAAGTCCTATGTGGTAAAAGAAAAGATTCTGGCAGGAGGGCTAAAAGCAGGGGTGTATAATAAAGGGGGATGGTCATTTTGTGTCAGATCAGACATTTCACACATCACTCAAGATAATGTCTGCTTTGCTTAATGTGTATTCAAATATATAGCCAATTATTGTTTTATTTGGGGTCCTGATCGTGTACCAGGTGAGGAGGGCGGAAACCAGCAGCTTTCCCAGCTCAGGGAATAGAGCGGGAGGGGAGACAATCAGTGCACGCAGGAGCAACACTCGGCCATCTCCGAGGGCTGGAGAGGAGGGAGCAAGGAGTGCAACAGTGGGGCAGTGATGGGACGGCAAGAGCAGGGAACGGACACTATAACCAGGCTCAGGGAGAGGACATGAGCATGGTGGAGGGATGGAGGGACCTGCTGACAAAAACAGTGGAAAGGAAGTACCTGGTCAGGAGAGAGGGGTTGTCAGCTCCCTGTCAGGGCAGCGTGGCTTTACATGAAGAGATTGAAATAGCTGTGGGAGACGCAACAAGAGAGGTGGCATTGAGGAGGGAGGGAATTACAAGCAAAACCGGGACAGTACGTCAACACGCACCCTCGCTGAAAACTGGTCTGACATTTGATCTCGGTCTTTGACTGCACAGCAAATGTGACCAGATAATAAGATTTACAGCCTTGTTTACATCAGAGCTCAGTAAACCACAAACCTTATCTCAAGTGCTTCAGATTAAAGAAAAAAGGAGTTCCTAAACAGATGTTAAAATGGTTACCAGTGTATTTATATAGTACTTAGTCCCTGCTCTTGGGGAGTGGTAAACACAGCAAGTGGCATGACAAAGCCATGCCATGGACAAATGAGGAGAAAGAATTGGAGAGTGACAATTAATTCAGCAAATAGGAAGCATATGGGTGGACTGAAGCCCACAAAATAGATACAGCATTAGCCAAGACCTAAAAAACAATATAAACTTTTAGACATGTTACAAACACAGCAGCTGTGCTGCTGTACAAGATGGCTTAAAATACATTGACAAAGCAATTAGCTCTCTCATATGCGAGACATATTGACTTTCCTAATGCTTGTTTTTCAATGGTTCCATGGGGAATTGTATAATGGTTGGCTACATGGTCAATACCTTTAGGGGCAATGACTGTTACCTTGAAAGGAGGTATGGATAGGATGCTATACTGTTCTTTATTGTTAGAAATTTAATAATGAATCTGATGCCTGCCTGCTTCTGAAAAAGATGCGGGCATAAAGAGGTCTCTCTGCCGACATGTTTGTTGTAAACAGAATTTGTTTGAAAATAGCTCCTTTCTACTTGGTCTCCCCACAAAGGAAAGGTTAGGATGTTGCATCTAAAATGTATGCATGACATAATATTGACTATCTTAATATTGTTGTGCATTTACAATTTAGCCAGAATTTTGCAAACAATTATATTGTTTCTTAGTATGTCCTGTGTAGGACATCTATATAGTGGCAGAGCAGATAGAACGTGGTCGATATTAACGTAGGGCCAATATTTAAAACTCAATATTTAGGTGTTTATATTTCATTCAATAGTCTCCTGCAGTGCATTTCTCACTGATCCTCTCTGAGCTTGTATTAAGTATATCCCTACACAAATGCTGGCCTGTATTTAATTGTTATATCAGTATTTGTCTCATGCTATACTAAGAATGGAGCTAAAACATTTGTTAAAACAGCCCTAAAATATCTGGAAGGTGAATTTGCAGGATTTAGGACATATTTACAAGTCAAAGGTTTGGTTGGCAGATGTTTACACCTCTGTGGGTGTAAGTTGTAGCAATATAAGAGACAATCCACCTTGAAATTTGATGTTTTGCCAAAGCTTGACTTTTGTTACTGCTAGGCAAGGGCGAAATATTAATTATACCGGAGTATTTGAAGTAATTTTAGTAAGTATGCATTACTCTTGTGATGCAAAATTACTGAAATTATGTGATTACGCCAGCTTGGGTAATTAAGAGAAATTTGGGGCAAAACTCCTATCCCATGAGTACATGAACAACAAACCAAGAGAGAAAGAGTGGCTGCTGGCTACTGCTGTTAGTGTCCTGTAGCATTTAGTTCTATTTTCTTAGCGAAAAATGCATCCTCAGGATCACTTTGGGCACAAGGCTGCAATTTGCACTAAGAAAAAAATAATAAATGCTAGATTACGCTGCTCATATAATTATGCATAATTACGAGTTATTTTGCGGTAATTTCTCAGTAATTGCACTAGAATTATGCCAGTTACGCCCACCCCTAGTTATTACAAAAGTTGACCTGTTGAAAGTTCTTGATTTTATCCAATCTCTACATACTGCTATTAAATGTACAAATACAATAGATAAGCAAAATTATCATTCCATGGAATGATCAAGGTCTCTTAGGTATAAACTTTGGATTCATTGAGAGAACTACCTTGTCCCTGAAGAAACATAATTATATCTCTTTTATTGTACAACCGTTCATCTCCTCACATGTGATTGTCAGCAAAAAGTCTTTACTAGGATAAATGTTAAATTGCTGATTATTAGATAGTTTCAAAGTGGGCTTTCATTGAAGCCTCTAGGTAGTTGAGTTCATAAACCAGAGCTGACTTTGAAACTCAAGGAGATTTAAGAAATCCTCTTAAATTCATAGACAACTATCAAGGAAAATAAGATAGTTGGTACAGTTTTCATTGATACTTACAAATGTATGATTTGTGAACACTTATTAAAGGGTAATTCAACCCTGACTTGACTAGATAAAGCAGATACGGTGTAAGATGATGTGGGGCCATTAATAATGAGTCCAATGTATTAGAATGTGTCCACACAGACAATTGTATCAATTTTATAGTGTGATTTATAAAGGTGGAAGGAGCTCTGGCAGCTTGTAATCCCCCTTTATTATACACCCCTGAGCCCTTCTCTCCCTCCCTGGGGTTTGTTTGTGGTGATTGTTTTTGGTTTCGGGGTTTCTTTGGTATTCTCAGGATGTGGTATGACGCACTTCCCCCTATATACTCACCTGATTGGTGGCGCCATGTTGGGGGAAGTGCTGAAAGCTCTGCTAGGTATTAGGTTTCTGGGGAGCAGACTAGCTGCTCACTGTTCAGGAATGGGACGGGAAGACCAGGACTCGGAGTAATGAATATTACCGGTGAGTAACCGGGCATTGCTGTTTGCTGAAAAAAGGCAGAACCGGCTACAATCTGTGACTTGAGGTTGGTTTATGGCTATGAGTACAATTGCTGTAGTCGCATGTGAATAGACTATGTTGCTTTTTAAAGTTCTTATGTGTGAAGATTAACTACTCAGGATTAACCTAGCACACATTAACATTTACCTGGGCATGCAAGGGATCGTGACAGCCAAAACCTTTATTCTGAGGAAACCATTTAACACCACCTTAGCTGCTATATTGCCGGGGTGTTTGTCTTTTAAGTCACATGTCCACGAGATGCACATACTAGTGAGCCATAATCAAAGGACTATTTTCGTACTGTTAGCCAATAATATATACCCCTAATGGATTCCAACCATTCTGGGTATGGTTGCCAGAATGTAAATGTTTTCTTCACGTTTATTTATGGAGATATATACACATTTACCTTGCAAGCAGTGATGGGACTGCTTCAGAGTGCATGATCACGAATGTCTTTTACCTGGTCACACGTGTTTACGTACAGTTGACTTCAAGTTGAGGAGTCTGGAAAATTATACCATTAGGTATGGGTAGCTTCTCGAAGCAATCTTTAACCATTAATTTATATTTTATCATTGCCGTACAGGTAAACCGATCGGCACTGCTGAGATATGCCCTCTCCATTGAGATTAGAAACTGACCTTTCGTGCTTCAGGAAAAAATTGAACACCTGGTTGTTCACCCAAGCCTACAGCTAGATATGGACTTATCCAAAACGGTGCCTCCAAAGGGAAAAAAACTACCCAGCGCCAAAAGACCTGTTGGTGAACATGCGCTCTACAAATTCCCAATAACAACATGCTTTCTGTTAAAGAGGTATGAAGTATACACGTACCTTGCACAATGGATTCTTATTAGTGGTCCTAGTTATCAGTGCAATGTATTTGATATTAAATATCTTTCTGATTTTGACACATTGAAGCATACTTGGGCCTTTTTACATAAAGCGCTAAAACTGTAGGGGCGCCCTGGTAGGGTTGGATGAGGGAAGAAGCTGAGTAGCTCATTCTGTTACCAGGGGATATCCACTGCAGAAGGCACATCAGAGGACACAGTACTTGCAAAGAGACACAAATACTAATCCGGAGGTGATATGTTCAGTACAGTGTGGTCACTTACGCCAGACACGTGGTAAGCTTTCTTCTACGTATGCGTCTGTTCTTTTCAATACAGTAATGCTAATGCTAAACTTACCAGCTCGATCATCCCCTGTTGACCCTGCCAGGGTCGGATTGGTAACGCGGGCACTCAGGCAATGCCCGAGGGGCCGGTGTCCGTGTTCCAGCTGTGGGCTGCTCTTTTGAGCAGTCTGGGGGGGCGATTTGGGCGGTTTCCTCATTGTTTGGATGCTGCCAGCAGCCCAGTGGGGGCCTGAGTGGCCTTTCTGGGGGCAGATGGGCATCCATTACCTCCCTTTTTATCAACCGGCAGAGGTGTCACTCCCTTTCTCTCGCTGGGCCGGCCAATTAATGTATGCATATTGAGCGGGGGCAGGGGGCCTGAGCAAAAGTGGCCTCACTTGTTTGCAGGTGTGTTTCCCCAGTGTGAACTAATCCGTGCATTTTTTTTAACCCCACCCCATTTTTTATAAAATTTTGCAGAAGCAGTGCTTTGCGGAAAGGCAATATGCAAATGTGGGCCACTTTTTTTAGCGTGCCCGGGCCGATTTTTATTCCCAATCCAACCCTGGACCCTGCACCTTTTAGAAGCACAATGTCCACATGTCAAATACTAGTAGTGTGTTGTAAAGTATAGGTTCTGTACTCCCAAACGTACCCTGATGATAAAGAGGTAGGGCCGGGGGATCGGGTCAGAGGAAGCTAACTGCAAATGTTTCAGCGAAAATAAGGGCTGAGGCTCAAAAGTGCTCTTACTCTGCTACAAGCTATAAAGCCAACAACGATGATGGGAATGTAGCAGATACAGTGCAATACTGTCCCATAGATGGAAACCCTTCTATATCAATATTCGTTCGATCTTGGCCTTCAACTTCACTCTGTCAATAAAGAAGCTGTGTTTTTCGCAGACATCATCCTTGGCATATATGGTATCACTGCAACTTAGACAATAATAGCGTGGGAAGGCTAATCGCTACTCAGTGCATCTTGTGAAGTCAGCTGTTTCAAAATGTGCAGAAAAAAGTGGTTTTATCAAAATGTTTATGATCGACTGATGCCCCCTGGTTCTGAGTCCCAGCGAGTACCTAATCAATCAGCCTAGCTATGGCCACTGAACAATCACACTGCTTACAATGATGGTCTGTACTTATGCACAACCCTTTGACCTACAGACAGTTCTACACAAACCCAACTCTGCTTTCTTCAGAACTGCACAGAGTAAGATATGTCTAGCACACAGGTTCTCATGGGGTGTTGGAATGAGCACAACAGATACCGAATCTTTTGTACAGTCCCATCAGCAACAAGTCTAAGAACCAAGAGCACATAGCATGGCTGCATTGATGCAACACTTGCCCTCTGGCCCAGTTTGCTAAATGACAGCCATGGATGGGTATATAATAAGGACATCTCAAGCAAAACTCAATGTCTCTTCATTAATTCATTAGCAATTGCCAAAAAATGGGTGAAAAAGTCATTTTGGATTCAAAAGATTTATGGATAAGAAGGAAACTTTGTCAGAACGTGTTAAGAAACGGGCCAACTATGCCAGCTGTGCAAGAGTTCGCATATGCTCTTCGGAAGTCAGTCTGTATACTGCTACTTTTGATGCCAGCTCTGTAGCTAACTACAAACTGCAATCCAAAGCCCAAAGGTGAGCAGTCAAGGCTAGAAAGGAATACATTAAAAAAATAGACAGAACAAAAACTTTAAAAAAAAACTAAAAAACATTTCTATTCTAAGGGTGCTGTTCTAGGGGGTCCAAACCCCCCTCCCCAAACTGTTCTAATAATGTTTTTTCCAGAAACTCTCTTAGTATAAATTTACACTTAGGCATCCATATGTTGAAAAACTATTACAGCGAGGTGCGCAAGGAGTCAACCCTCTGCAACAGGCATGGGGAGGTTCTGGCAGAGGAGTAGAAGGTAGTTTCCTTTCTTAAAGAAATGTGTTGCCCATTTGTATGTGTTCTGAGATTCTTTTATTTTTGTTAAACTTTATTTACCGTTTTCATGTTAAATTACAACAATATGGAAGCAATTTTTCAATGTAGCAGTACAGAAACATCTTTTCTGAGCGGATATCATCTTAGAAAGCACAAAACACTGTTTCCTAGGGGCAACATGTACCTGAAATACTTCGATCCCAGCAACTCTCACATTCTTGCAGGCCCCCATACCAGTTCAATTGACATGTGGCATATATCAATATATAGCATGGAAACGGTGGATCAACCCACCCCAGTGTGAACTATCCCTGCAGGCAGCTGTCACAATGGAGCTGACTCAACTTCTAGCAGATAACGCTTAAGAGGGCTCCAAATGTCCTTGATGTCAAGGGTTGGGTTGTTGCAAACAGCTCACAATTTGTGTTGCAATAAATGAGACTATTAAGCCAAGCTTTTGTTGTAGGTGTGATTTTATTGCCCCAGTGCAGCGCTATCTCCCGTTTGGCTAGCAATAAAGCAATGGAAACAAATCTGCGCAGTTGTCTAGGGAAATTGCGCACATATCCCAGCAGAGCTACCTCAGGTATAGAGTTGATGTCAAGGTGAGTCATACGTGAAAGGATTGTGTGACCAGCTCTCCAGTACCCCCCTATCTTCACACAGTTCCAGGTCATGTGATACGAAGTCCGCCTGATGCACTCCACACATAGGGCACATGTGTGGTCGAGAGGGATCTATAGAGTTGAGTTTCACAGGGGATATGTATGCCCTCCACAGGAACTTGAAGTGGATCAGTTTATGTCGACTATTCAAGGAAACTTCTTTAGTCTGGGTGCAGCAGAAAGACCAATGGGTGTCTTCTATAGGGTGTCCCAGGTCACGTTCCCAAGTCTCTCGGACCTTGTTGTCTCTGATGGGGATTAATGCCATACAGGCTCTGTATAGTTTAGAGATGAGGTGATCCCCCCCTTTATTTGTGATCAACAGTTTCAGTGATGAAAAAGACTCTGGTTCCAAGGGGAACTCAGTGATCTGTGCTCTCAGTGCACTACGAATCCTACTGAAAATGAAGTGGTCCATAAAGGATGCTTCACTAAACCTCACTTCCTCGGAGCTAGAAAAGTCATGTCCTCCCGGAAATAGATCCCCAATCGTGTCTAATGAGTATGAAATAAGTGTGCGTTGTACCAGCTTTTCTTCTGTGATGGACAACCATGGGTTATTAACTATCGGCAGTGCAGAGGAGTATAATGTATGACCACCTGTCACATGGCTAGTTTCTTCCAGGCCCGGCTAGTGGTGGACACAGTTTGGATGTCTCGAGGGTCCCTGAGAAATCCCTTCGGCAATACCGTTCTGAGCGGAGCAGGAAGCACTAGGTCAGCCTCAGGCTTAGAGTAAGGAATTTGTGCGTCAGGGTGGTACCAGGAATGCGCAAAACTGCATTGTGCAACTAAGAAGTAAATCTGGAAATTGGGGACCCCAAGACCCCCCCTTTCATATGGCAGGGTCAATGTGTCCCAACTGACCCTGGCTCTACCACCACCCCAAGTCAGCCTAATGAGATGAGAACGAAGCGTTCGAAAGAATCTGTTGGTGGACCGAATGGGAATTTTCTGAAAAAATATGAAAATTTGGGGAGCACAACCATTTTAATGATCGCTACTCTACCGGCCAGTGAGAGGGGGAGTTTTATCCAACGTTCAACCTGTTGCTCTAGTGTGTGTAGTGCTGGGCCATAGTTCAGCAAAACGATCTGCTCTACCTCCTTATGGATTTGTATTCCCAAATACTTAGTGGATTCGTTACACCACGTCAGGGGGAATTTACATTCCCACCCAGTAGTGAAAGGTGTCAATGGAAAGATTTCCAATTTACCTCAGTTTATGCCCAGTCCTGAGAATCCACCAAATCGGATGACCTCCCTAACGAGTGGATCTAAATTATCTTGGGGGTGGTGAACATACAATACGATGTCGTCGGCATAGAGTGAGATCAGAAGAGGGCCCGTGTTAAATTGAAGTACCCTATGCAAGTGCCGTTCTTGCAATTGCCTGACCAGGGGAGTCCAGCGCTATGATAAAAAGCAACGGTGAGAGCGGGCTGCCCTGCCTGGTACCGCGAGTAAGTTTAAACTGGGAGGATAAAGTGCCATTTAGTCTGAGTCTAGCAGTGGGTGAGGTATAGAGCAATGAAGTGAGGTCAATAAAACCCTTCGGCATTCCCATCTTCCTCATGACGGCCAGGAAAAAAGGCCACTCCAAGGAGTCGAAGGCTTTTTCCGTATCGAGTAGAACGGCCGCTTCCGGGGCTATCCTATGGATAACAGCAAAAAGCGTACGGAGGTTCAGAGCTGGTGATCTGTGTGGGACAAAGTCCGACTGAGCTGGTGAAATAATCCGATCTAACAACAGAGCCAGCCTCAGCGCTATCATTTTTGCCAGAATCTTGTAATCAAGATTTAACAATGAAAGTGGCCTACATGACCCACATAGGAGCGGGTCCTTACCGGGCTTAGGGAGCAAAATAATCACAGCTTCCCGCAGCGTGGGGGGGAAGTTCTTGCCATTCAAGAGCTTTGTTGTAAACCTCAAGAAGCTATGGAGCTAGAAGGGTCTTGTAGGCCTTATAGAAATTTCCAGGGTATCCATCAAGGCCTGGGTGGTTGAGCCGTTCATGGCATCAATGGCGCTGATGATTTCATCAGTAGAGAAAGGCTCCACTAAAAATTGTTGCATAGCTTTGTCAACCGGTCCTAGGATGCTTGTTTCCAGTCCAGGGAGGACCTGGCTTGGCAGTTCGGGCTGGACGGTTCCCATGAGGCACAGGGTCAAGACTGATTTGCATATGGCTGGGTTCAAACTGGAATGGCATGGTGAGCAAAAAAACGATGGATTTAGGCCCAGATCTCTGTACTGGGGTGAATGTATGACATTGTTCTGCATTCTGTCCATCAACTGTTGTTTTTGCATAGCTTTATCAAGCCATACTAGTGCAATTTCTGCTAGGTATGTATTGCGGTCTTCCTCGCTGTGTGTTAAGCGCGTTGAGTAAAAATTAGAATAATAACCTACAAATGTGTCTCGTATGTCAGGAGTGCCAGTCAAAGTCTGCCCATTTGAGGAGCGGAGACAGGCAATGTATGATCATCCCGCGGGGGGCATCAAGAGCCGCGCCAGGGTTTGGCCAGGCCTCTCTCCCTCCCCATACCGTCGTGCAATATCATATTTACTTAGAAAGTGTGCTTCAGGTTCTGCAGCTTCCCTAAATTCCGTTAAAAGCGTCAGGCGGTGGCCATGTTGGGTCGGCACGGGTCGTCCGACCTGTTCCTGATCAAGTAAGCCCAGCTGCTGCTCAATGTTTGTTAGTGTACGTCTCAAGTCCCTCCACACCCCGGCATGCTTAGGGATACAGCCCCCTCGCAGATATGCCTTGAATGCCTCCCAGAGCATGGCCCAGGATTGTACCGACCCCTTATTTAGATCAAAATATTCAACAATAGTGTCATGTAGCTCAGTACGTAAAACTTCATCCAACAAGGCCTGGCTGCGAAACCTCCACTGCCTCTCGCTTCCCTCCGGCCGTGGGACCCTAAGTGTTAATACGACTGGGGAATGGTCAGAGAGTGTCCTGGGTAGATGTTGGGAGGCTTTATACCAAGCAGCCAAGTTGGGAGATACAAGCCAAAAGTCCAATCGTGTCCAAGTGTCATGTTGTGTGGAATAGTGGGTATATGCTGAGTCCCCGTGCCGACAGTGTCGCCACACATCCATAAGACCAAGTGTATCGCACAGGTTTAATAAAGCGTGGCGTGCAAGAGGCTTTGTGTCGGGGGAGTCGGACGTGCTGCTTTCTGTTGGTTCTAGTAGGAGATTAAAGTCCCCACCCATGCAGACGTAGTCTACATCTAGCTGAAGAAGCTGTGCGTGCAGACCATGAAAGAATTCTGGATCATCAACGTTAGGCACATAGACACAGACAAATGCCATCCAAGGGCCCATGAGATGCCCTACCACCATTGTGTACCGGCCCTCGGTGTCGGTGCAAACTCTGCAGAATTGGAAAGGCAAACGCTTATGTATGAGAACAGCCGTTCCTCTAGCGTACGTGCTGTAATTTGCGAAATATCTGTGGGGGCCCCATGTCGAAGCGAAGTGGGTGGCTGTTGTTTTCGGCAAGTGCGTTTCTTAAAGAAACGCGACGTCTACCTGATATCTCTGTAAGTAATTCAACAACTGTTTCCCCTTTCTGGCATTATTTAAGCCCCTAACATTCCAAGTGATCAGTGTTAAGTCTGAGAAGGTGGACAATTTACCACATGCAGTCATTCACCTGGTTTAGGAATAAGACTGTTTGTGCATCATTTAGAACATCATACCAGCTACAATGAGTAAATAGAAAAGGAAGTAATGGTATACAATAGAAACAAACAATCCCCCTTCCACCCCACACCCATCCCTGCACTCCCAAATGCAGGGAAATCTCCCATTGCCTAATACGTAGAATGCAACATAAAACCCCTATACGTGATGAGGAATGGAGAAAACATCATAGATTCTAAATAGTATATCCAATCTAATGTGATACACACTTGAAAATAGATTAAGAAACTAATACATACAATCATTTGCCCTTAAAAAGGAAACTGAGAGCGGTTCTGGCAATACGTGCTGGGGTCAGCAGTTCTATTCATTCAGAGGAGAATAGTTCCACACTGGCCACCGATCCGCTATGCGGGGTGGAAACTCTGGGAGGGTCTTTTCCTTGGGTGCCTCCCCGCAATGTCTACTTGTAGGCGGGCTGGATAAATCATGCCGTACCTGAGGCCTAGATTTTGGAGCGTGGCCTTCACAACCGTATACTTTCTCCTCGCCTCCTGAACCATAGCGGTGAAGTCTGGAAACAATGTGATTGTGGATCCCAGCCAGGACAGGGTGCCATTTTCTCGTGCCAACCGCAATGCAGTATCTCTGTCACGAAGGTTTAGGAGGCGGGCTATAATCGGTCTCTGCGGGTTTCCCGGATTAGGGCGAGGCTTGCGTGTGTGGTGTGCTTGCTCTTCTAGGAAGGTAGTGGTAAAGGACTCTTTGCCAAAACAATCTGTGAGCAAGGTTTCCACAAAGAGGTCCTTGCGGCCAGTATTTGTGGACTCCGGGACACCAAGAATGCGCACGTTGTTACGCCTACTTCTTGCCTCATTCTTTAGTATTTTCTCCACACGGTCCAGGCGCTTGGCGGATTGTGCAGCCCCATCCTCCAGATCGGACACCCTGCCCTCCGCAGTGTCCAGACGGTGTCATGCACTTCCAATTTAGCCCCCATGGTATCCAGGCGCTTCTCCAGGGAGTCAAAGCGACCATCCAGGGCCTTGAACCCTGCTCGCAGTTGTAGCATCAGGGCGTCCGAGCCAGAAGGGGCATTTTCCGGCCAGGCAACATCCACACCCCCCTCAGCCATGTTGGTGCCAGGCTCTACTGGTGCGCCACTCGGCTTGGTGAACTGCAATACCCTTTGCTTAGGGTCTTTCTGCACCACGACTTGGTCCGTGCCCCATCGGTGATGAATGGCGATCCAAGGTGGTGCAGTGCTGCGCAGTGAGGAGGGACGTAACTTGTGCGTGTTTGGGTCCTAATACCAGCTTGGAAAGGCCGTGTATGCCGGAGCGCAGAAAATCCGCATGTCACTGGGCCCTAATCTCCCTCAGCTCAGCTTAAGCAGTCAAATGGTGCTCTCAGGACGCATCAAGCAGGCGCGGGTCACCCTGTGCAGGTGGGTGTTGTGGCACAGCAGGTGGTAGCACAGGTAGGTGTCAGCAGGAGTCAGGATGTGGCACGGGCTGCGGCGTGAAGATCCCGGAACCTCCCCCAGGATCGGTGATGCGCAACACGGATCAGGCCAAAGTCCCACTCATGCAAGGCTGCGGCGTGCAGTCAATCCAAAGGCCCCTCATTGCGCTAATAGGGCACGTAGTTCTCCAGTCTCCGAGCACCCACGCAACTGGCCCGACCAGCCGGGTGACTGGCCCCCGGGCTCACCCGCGGCCCCTCTCGCCGCGTGCCCTCTGGGAGCGATGCGGGCTGGCTTACCTGTGGGGCTAGGAGTCGGCAGCAATATACAGGAGTTCCTCTCCTGGCAACTCACGATTGTCGCGTCTCCGCACTCCGGGCAGCGCCGCTCTCCAAGGATGCAAGGCAGGCTTCACCGGAACCACCAGCGTGCGTGTGCAGGCCTCCAGCGTGAGCCCATGCCAACGGGCCTCCGGCTGTGACGCGCCAAATGCCGATCGCTCTATCTCGAGCTCTGCGGCTTCCCAGGATGTAGGAGTGCCTCGGGTCACAGGGGGGCACTCTGCAGCGCCTGAATCCGTCGTCTGTATGGAGGATGACTCGATATTTTGCATGGTTGGGGCAAGGATGTCAGGTCGGATGGCGGAGCTGCAGCGCTATGCAGCCATCTTGGTCGGTAGCCTGGCCACGCCCCCTTCTGTTCTGAGATTCTAGAAGGACTATGAGCTGGTATTTGAATGTTTTCATCCTGTAGTTCTGACTTTGTGTGTGTGTGTGTGTGTGTGTGTGTATGTGGTATCTCTTTAGTGCCAACCTAGCCAAAGGGCAGCGGAGTGGTGCACATGGTCAAAGCCAATGAATGATAGGAAAGGTAGCTGGTTTGTGGGCTCTTATTGTGGTAGCAGAGTAGTACATGGTGTGCCTTTTTGTTCAACTAACTTAGCTTCTTGTTGGTGGTTTAACCAGGAGAGTAAAATGTAAGTGGTGTGTTTGTGTAGAGTAATTATCACTGTGACCACTGTGTTGCTCTCATGTTGCATGAGCATAACTTTTAACACATGCTTTGAATTGTTTTCGAGTGGGCCACAAGCTCAATATGTGCCCCAGGCTTTCGCCGGATGGTAGTTGATGATTAGGAGAGCGTTTTCATTTAATTATTTTAGGTTTTGTGATGCATTGTGTAATCTGATAATGTGCTGCATGGCTAAACACTTATAAGACCCAAAGGCGAGACCTATTGACTATGCCAATGCTTGTAATACATAGAGGTTACCACTAGGCTAGGCCCTACACAGCCCAGATAGCAGTGTGCAGTGTAGTTGAAAAGGTGGACATATACTTTCAAGTTTTACATGTCCAGGAAGTGAAAAACCCTTAAATTAATTTTTCACTACTTCAAGGCTGAACTCTCCAATAGGATACCATTGAGTTACCTTATTACATGCAATAAGTGATACCTTGTAATTGGGAGTAGATAGGAATGTTGAGTTTAGTGTCTAAAGAATTGCAATTTAAAACCCTCTTTAGATGTAAAGTGGATTTTAAGTCACAATACTGAAATTGCCACATTTAGAAAGTTGGCATTTAGTTGTCCTAGCCATTTGGTGCCTGCAGCCTGTATCACATGACAAGGTGCAGCTGGCAGTTGGTCTTTGTGTATTATTCCAGACAGTGAAACAAGGGGGGAATGGGAGTTGACAGGATTGGCCCTCTCTGACTTGATAGTGGGGCGGAGCTGTCACCTACCACACTTGCACATCACAAAGGCTCTTCCTGACCACACGAAAAAGGGTTTGACACTGGTATTTTGTGACCCCAGACAAGCTGGGGACAGGGAAGGGAGGCAGGAAATTTCAAACACCTTAGGGGGTGGAAACCTCCAGGACCTTCTCCTACTTCAAAGCTGGCACCAAGTATAAATATTGGACCCTCAGATCCAACTCTTCAGGACACCTCTAGACCTGTGGAAGACTCAGAAGGACTGCTGTGCTGCTCTATTGAAAGAAAGACTGCTACTATACTGCCCTGCTGCATGTGTAAAAAGGACTGGACTTGCATCATGATCCCAGGACCACCAGAGTGACTCCAAGGGCTAGTTGGCTGGCCTCCCGATCACAGCCTCAAGGACAGAAAAGGCTCCACAGATCTTGAACACAGCACTTGGACTCTATCTGCTGTAAGTCAGGACCCCTAAGCGGTCCTGGACCCTCGGAAGTGGGCCTGAAGGTGCTCTGCCAGCCCAGCTGTTGTCTCTTGGACAGAGTCGACGTAGTGAGATGCATCTCCTCGCATCGGATTCATTGCTGCATGATGCTACCTTGGTGCAGGACCTCGCATCACAGCCCGCAGCTCATCGGCACTGCTGCTGCGTGACGCATCCCTGATGCAGGGCTTCGTATTGCAAGCCTTCGTTGACGTCATCCTCAATAACCACGCAGGGCCTCGCATCGCAAGCCTCATAGACGGCTCCATTGGCACCGCCGCTGCATGACACATCCTTCAGCACAGGAACTTGCATCTCAGCCTACAGCTCCTGAGAATCACCACTTCTCAAACACATCAGCGACGCGGCCTCAAACACTGCTCTGCAACCAGCATCTAAGGTATTTTGTTCAGTGGGCCTAACTTGATCCCTGTGTCGAGCCTGCGCTACATTGCGGTCGGCCTGAACTTGTGACTTCGTCTCTGTCCGGCATGACCAGAAACCCACAATTGACGCTTTGTGCTTTTAGGCACTATTATAACTCAAATCTTTATAAATGCTTATCTTTGGATCTACTAATTGAATATTTGTCGTTTTGGTCTCAAAAAATGTATTACATTTTCTCTATTTTTAGGTCTAGCCTAGCAGCGTGCATGCACTGCTCTGCGAGGCATGCTGTATCTCCTTTAGGGGCATTGATTACGTCACTTGCTTCCCATTGTCACTGCTTTGCCTGGTCCTCCCCCAGCACCTCTCGCCCATCGCTGTTTTTCCTGGTCCCCCCTACCACTTCCCACCCATCGCTAGCAGCAGGAGCAGCGTTTCAGAGAGCAGTCTGCTAGTAACACCCTGCTGGCAGCTTAAATTGAACTTATTGTTATCTGCACTGACAGCCACACTGAGAGAGTCCTCCTTCCCCTCAGCCTGGGACGACTCCTGGTGGCCAACAACACTGGGGGCAGCCCCGACACCCACCGACCACGCACGCAACCTGGGAGTCATCCTCGACTCAACGCTCTCCATGGCCAAACAAGTCAACGCGGTCTCCTCCTCCTGCTTCAGCACCCTCCGCATGCTTCGCAAGATCTACAGGTGGATCCCGACAGCTACAAGAAGAACAGTCACCCAGGCCCTCGTCAGTAGCAGACTCGACTATGGGAACGCCCTCTACGTGGGAGCCCCGGCCAAGCTCATCAAGCGACTGCAACGCATACAAAACGCCTCCGCACGCCTGATCCTCGACGTACCACGCCACAGCCACATCACCCCCCACCTGAGGAACCTGCACTGGCTCCCCGTCGACAGGAGAATCTCCTTCAAACTCCTCATCCACGCTCACAAGGCACTCCACAAGACCGGCCCAGCCTACCTCAACAGATGACTCTTCTTCTACGTCCCCAACCGCCAGCTCCGCCCCGTCGACCTCTCCCTCGCCACCGTCCCTCGCATTTGAAGAACAACCACCGGCGGCAGATCCTTCTCCCACCTCACCGCCAAGACCTGGAACACCCTCCCACTCAGCCTACGACAGACCCAAGACCTACTGACCTTCAGGAGGCTACTCAAGACCTGGCTGTTCGACCAGTAGCGGCACCCCCCCTTTTTTCCCCAGCGCCTTGAGACCCTCGCGGGTAAGTAGTGCGCTCTACAAATTCATTGATTGATTGATTGATGAATATGCACCAGTGCGGACCAATTAGAGTTTGAGCTTGGCTATTGATCAATTGCAGACGGAACAGCTCGCCCCGGCTTCAGACAAAGGCCTGCCGCTAGCTCTCGGCTCTTCACTTGGCAAAGGATCGGAAATGGAATACGCAGTACCAGTGTGCCAGTGGACACATCCCTTCCATTAGAAACCTTTTATACACACACATGTCAAATTCATTAATTATATTTGGTACAGGTCCTGCGCACTGCGGCTTTGAAAGAGTTTTTGTTTAATAACACAAACTACTCCTCCCTTTCCCTCTGCCTCATTTTGCTTACTTTCACCTAGCTCCTCCTCCTCTTTATGTACCAACCCTCCGCAACCACCTTCTCTCTTCGGATTGCTTCCATAATAGAAAAAGCTGATGCACATGCTTCGAGCCTGTGCTGTAAACGACTTCCTGACTGGACGCCAGCACCGTTTTGTTTCCCCCTGAGAGTGTCTCCTAAGTCTGCAGAGCCTGCAGCGTTTGCCTGAGAGGTCTGGGACTGTTCTACTTTGGGCTCGCTCTCTCATTTGACCGGTGTGTTCACAGGTCAAAGGGAAACCATGAAGTACAACGGGCAGCCAAGAACTTTGTGACTTTTGAAGTTGTAGCACTGTGGGGACTACATGTACATTTATATTTGTGGTTTGTTAATATATGTGCAGTTTTTGGGCAGATGATGCCAAAGCACCCCATTGATATAGACTTTCTCAAAGAAACCATATAATTGGGTAGTGTGGGGCACTTGAGGATCGGCATTATTTTGAAGTTACGTGCTTCATTTATGGTCCTTTTGATGCATTATTTGATTTGCAGCGTTCTTCAGGTTTCACAGTTCAATACGAATACGCTTCTCGGTTCAAGTGCCTTGTGCACACTACATTTCTATTCATCCTTCATCGCTAATAGGAAATATGTGCTGTGATAGTGGCGTACTGACCATTGTGCTGCCAAATGAATATTTTGGTGATCTAGTGCCATACACACAACACCCTCAGAGGGCTATGAAACTGTGTTGTTCACAGTAGGATGGAGCTTCAATCTCTAATTTACCAAGTTACTTTTTATGATCAAATGATGACTTTCCGCACACAGGTGTTTCTAGCGGTGGAGGCGGGTGGAACAGATTAGGACATTGCCCTATCCCAACCATTCCAACGCTGCAATGGGCGTCCTGCATGACTACACACTTATAAGGTCCAAAAGGCGAGACCGATTGCATTGAAAATGCTTGTTAACATGGTTACCCCCCACTTTTTTTTTCCTGGTATCTGATGCAACTTTGACTGAAAGTGTACTGGGTCCCTGCTAACCAGGTTCCAGGTGCCAGTGCTCTTTCCCTGAACTGTGCCATTGTTCCACAATTGGTAGGACTTCAGCCCCCCTCTTAGTCCCTAGTAAATGGTACCCTTAATACCTAGGGCATTGGGAATGAAGAAGGACAACTAAGGCTGCAGCATGATGTGTGCCACCCTAGGGACCCCTCACTAATATCATGCAAACTGCCATTGCAGGCTGCATGTCAAATGAAGAGATGACATGGCACACATCTCTGTGTGCCATGCCTACAGACACTGCACGAGATATAGGTAAGTCACCCCTACAGCAGGCCTTATAGCCTTAAGGAAGGGTGCACTATATCCCATGAGTTGACATGATCTGCCTGAGCAGATATGACCCTGAAATATCTAAGTCCATTCTTAGATATTGTAAGTGAGCGGGGAAGCTATAAAGAGTACATGGGCTGGACACTCTTCATTACGAGTTCCCCAGATCCATGATGGCTTCACTGTACCCCCAGGTGTTTGGTACCAAACATCTCATCTTAATAAACCTGCACTGATGCCAGTGTCGGATTTATTAATAAATGCACCCAGAGGGTACCTTAGAGGAGCCTCCTGAAAGTCTACTGACTACTAGTGGCTTGACTGACTGGCATTGACCAGACTGCCACCACAGACATTTTGTTGACCTCCTGCAGTGAGAGCCATCGCTCTCAGAGGCCAGAAACAAAGCCTGCTCTGGGAGGAGGTGTTCACACCTCCTCCAAGCAGGAACTGCATTCAAGGAACGGGAAGCTTTAAAACCTTTGAAATGTGACCCAGGCCTCATCAGTTAGTGGAAGATGCCAAACCCCTGTTTTGACCGCCACTTTTGGCGTGAGGACAGGCAACAAAATTAGTAAGATTAGGAGGTGTGACCACAACCAGCCAGCACCATCTTGTTTTGGAGAGAATTAGCATTCTAGGGTCAGGGTTATGCCCACTTCCCTCAGCAAGTGGTAATTTAGAGGGTGTAGACACCCTTAAGGTAGGCAGCCCATTGGCTACTACCTGTCACTCCCTGTAACACGTCTCAATGCAGTATTTAGGTAGCACCCCTGAACCCAAGAACTCAGATTTGATGGACTCAAAGCCGAAGAGGATAAAGAAGAGCTGCTGACCCAAGAACTGACTACCTTTAGGGTGTCTACACCTTCTATACGACCACTCCCTTTGGGAAGTGGGCATAACCCTGACACTAAAATGTTAATTCTCTCTGAAACAAGATGAATGAATCTAAAAAGTGGGGTCAGCAGCAGCACTTTGGGAGTGGTGCTGGCTGGATGTGGGCACACCTCCCAATCTTACAAATTTTCTCGCCTGTCCTCCCACCAAGCATGGGAGGTAGGACCTGGGGGCTGGCATCTTCCTCTAACTGGAGAGGCCTTGGTCGCATTTCAAGGTCGGCATGGGCTTTGAAGATTCCCGCCCTGAAAGGCAATTCCTGCTTGGAGGAGGGGTGAACACCTCCTACCAGAGCAGGCTTTGTTCCCGGCCTCTGAGAGAAAAGGCTCTCACCCCAGGAGGCCAGAAACATGTCTAGGGTGGCAGACTGCTGAGACCAGTCGGTAACTACACTAGTAGTCTGTAGGTTTTCTGGGGGCACCTCTAAGGTGGTGCCCTCTGGGTGCATTTTTTATTTAAATCTGACACTGACATCATTGTGGGCTTATTAAGGCAAGATGTTTGGTACCTAACACCTGGGGGTATAGAGTAGCCATCATGGAGCTCGGGGACTCGTAATGACTAATGTCCAGCCCATGTACTCTTTATGGCTTCCCCGTTTTTTTATTAAAATTAATTTGTCAGCCCTAGGAATTGGGTGTGCACCAGTCTTGGTCACAGCAATGAGGCCTCTATAGTCCACACAAACCCTTAACTCTTTCTTTCCACCCTGGGTGTGAGGTCTGGGGTCTAAGACAACAGGGCTGGCCCAGGGGCTCTCAGAGGGTTCAATGACTCCTAATTCCAGCATCTTGCTCACTTTAGTGTTGATGTTCTTTTTGACATGATCTCGAAGGGTCTCCCCTACCACTGGAAGTGGAATTAAGGGGGTCTTTGGGTGGCCATCTGTCTTGCCACTGGCCTGACAGGTGGCAAATGAGTTACAACACTCTTTCACCTTCTGCGACATACCTGCCAGTAGAAGTGGTTGACTAATCTACTTTTGGCCTAGATGCCCAGCTAGGGGATGTCATGCCAATATGAGGAGAAATTCTCTAAACTGCTGAGGCACTACCACTCTCCTAGTGGCACCAGGTTTGGGGACTTTGCTCTCAGTGTAAATGAGTCCCTCCTCCCAATAGGTCCTGTGGGAGCCACTGACATCTCCCTTTTCCTGAAAAGCAGCTTGCTGTCTCACACTTTTAAGAGTGTGACAGGTCCTCTGCCCCTGGCACAGATCTTCCCTAGTGGGTCCCCTTGGGTCCAAGAGCTCTGCTGTGTAAGGCCCATGCTCCTGGGGCTAAATTCCCTCTGGGGCCGACAGATCTTCTCCCTGAGCAGAGGGGACCTGATCTGGTACTTGTTCAGAAGCTGGTTTCCCAGCCTTTTGGGCATTTCTCTTGGAGGGCTGGGACATTATTCCAGACTCCATCACCTCTCTTTCACGTGGGGCTCAACACTGAGCTCTGGTTTTTACACACACCCGTTCAGGTATGCCCAACATTGCTGCATGAGTCTTTTTTTCAACCTTAGCTCATGCTGAGCACTCCAGATCATTGCCTAGCAGACACTGGACAGGAATTGCAGAAGATACCACCACTTTCTTGTGGCCAGTAAACCCTCCCCATTCTAAGGAAGCCACCGCCATGGGGTGTACATTAGGCTGATTATCAGCATTTAGGACTGTATAGGTGTCGCCAGTCAAGTATGGTTCTGAGGATAACAGTAGCTCAGCCACCATGTTGACAGTGTCTCTCAGGTGAGCTCTCTGGCATGGTCCAGGCTCACCTGTGATCCCATCTAGAGACTTACCACTACATTTACTGCAGGTGCACTAGAGGCATTTCTTTTGGTGGGACAGCTAAGGTCTCCAGTTTGGTGTCCAAGAGCCTTACACTCAATACACCAAGCCTTTTTGGGATCCTAGAACTTACCCTGGTACCCATCTTTAGACTGTGAAGAGTTTTGAGGCCCACTCTTCAGGACAAGTTTTTGGGGGCTTTTAAAAGACTCTTTGCTTTTGTCTTTGTTTTGCTCATCATCTTTCCCTTGGGGGTGGCTTAGCAACCCCTTTCTTCTGGTCACCCCCACCAGTGGCAATTTTAGTCACCCTTGTTTTTACCCAGTGGCCTGCCTTCTTCCCCAATTCTTGAGAAGAAAGTGGACCTAGGTCTACCAAGTACTTATATAATTCCTCTTGATAACAATTACTCAACAGCTGCTCTTTCATAATTAAATTATAAAGACAATCATAATTTCAACCAGCCACCTAGTCTCTTCACTGAGAAGTCTACAAAATCTGCCTACGACTGACTCTGGGTTTTTCGAGTATCCCTGTATTCCTGAGTGGTGAGTCCAAAGCCCTCATTTAGGGTATTCTTCATGTGGTCATAAGACCCACCATCTGCCTCAGTCAGGAGCCTATTCCTACACTTTCCTGAGAACTCCTCCCAGAGCTGAGAGCCATAATATTTTTTTAATTGAGTTCCCTAAGTTGAACAGCCCTCTTAAATGCTGTAAACCATTTGGTGATGTCATCACCTTTTGTGTTTTTTGCAGACAATCCAAGTGTCCCTAGGTATTATATTGCTGCTTCCATTCATGGGTGGTAAACCCATGTCTGCCCTTTCCCTTTCTATGGCCAGTATCCAGTCCTCTAGGGCTATTCTTCAGGCCAATCTCGCAAGCTGAATCTCTTCCTCTGAGAGTTCTTCATCATACCTAGAGTGTCCTGAACTATCATAGCTACGGGTAGGGGCTTTGGCACAGGGTTGTTCGGTACAGTTACCGCAACGTCTCTTTCGAGTCTAGGAGGATCATCCTCATTATCACTCTCTCCACCCTTATCTTCAGGGTTAGGGGTCTTATCCGTAGGATGAGCCAGCTCATACTCTGCCAACAGCTTCTCCAGCATTGCAGTGGTAGGGTGTGAGCCAGTTTTAATTTTGTATCCCTTACAGACGGTTATTAACTGTGAGTAGGTAAACATGCAAATAAGGAGTCAGGTTGAGCTCCTGAGCCTCAACTTCTGGGTTACTCATTATTTTACTAAAGTTGGGACCTTTTTGGAGTGGTTGAAAAAAATTTCAACAAATACTTATCGTCCTAAGTATAGTAAGTCTTTTAATTTCTAAAACAATTCATACTCAGGGACTTAACCAAAGCCCTAATAGTTATTTTTAGAATGTTAGAAAAATCGACTAATTGAAAAAAATGCAGTTTTAACTAAAGGCACTTTTTGGATTTACTCATGTAGTCACTTATTGACAGAGTGGTATCAGCAAATGAAAGGCCGTAGACCCCTCGACGCTGATCCACCAATGTAGGAAGCTAGCTCTCTGTATAGTGTCTTAAAAAAAGTGCACTGTGTGTTAGAGGGTGTTTTATTTGCCCACAGGAACGAACACTGAATGTGTTATCTGAAATAACAAGATAGACTTTGTTAATCAAGAATAAAAACAGGCAATCTTGCAAATATTAAAACACAGCAATTCAAGAGAGAGTAAGAGAGAGAGAAATAGAATATCAAAATGCAATGAGGCAGTATATCTAATGCTAAATCAATCAATAAATCAATCAGCTAGCTGGGAGCACCTCGTCATGTATTACACTGTATGAGGTGATGAGAGAGCTGGTCAGTGGCCAGTCCTTTATTACAGTTTTAATGAGGATCTGATGACCGCAAAATCAAAACATTAGCAGGTGTTTGACCGCAAAACATAACAAAAGCTGGACATTTTATCGAAAACAATTTTGTGTCACTTCTTGGAAAATTAAGAAAGCAGAACTTACAGTAAGGTACAAAGTTTATCAAAAGGTTATAGTTTATTTTTTGGCCATTTTGCTGTCTTAGCTTCCAAAGCTGCAAAACATCAGGTGAGAAGTTGCGGAAGGTTGCGGTTAGACCTCACTTCTACCCATCTTGTTCTTCTAGATGACAGATGCATCCTGTAATTTCTTCATGCTCATGATGTACAGTAAGATGGGCACGCAGAGGACGGGCTCAGGGACTTGTTTATCAGAAAGGTAGTGACCTGAGGTTAGTGGCCTTTACAGGAGAGATACATCTAAGGTTACAGAAGGCATAAGGCCTACTGGCTCTGTGGATGCGCAATGTAGTGTAGACAATTTAGCATGACCCTGTCTTAAGTCCTGACAGGGGACATTTGAGACTCTCATGCTTCAGATGAAGACAGAATGAGGCTGGAGCACTATATGGTAAAACTAGACCCTGCTTCAGTGCAGAGAGTTCAGTGCATCCCAAAATGGTTTACAGAGGCTAAAGTAGATAATACTAATGCTCTCTTTTGTGGTAGTGTGGGTGAGCCGTTAGACTTATCAGACGGTAGGGCTAAGCATTTGATATACTCACAGAGGCAATAAATGAGACACACACTCAAAGAATAAATCCGAGACCAATGTAGGAAGATCACTTTTCTTTTTACGTATGTTTTCAAACCAAGAACTTAGTTCAAAGGTAAGTACTGTTTTTCTTATGAATTATCACAGGTAAGTAAATAGTTCAAAGTTGAGTGCTTTTACGCACAACGTAATCCTATGGGAGAAAAACAAGTATGCCGAAAGACAGTACAGACGGTTTCAGGGGTTCACCTTCTGTATTTTGTATAGTAGTAAGCCAACGTCCAAAGATCTACCAGCAGTTTGTTTAGAGCATTCCAGATTTGGCCTCGAGCTGGGTGCTAGTGGAGTTGGTAGCTGGTGCGCTATGAAGAAGGGGGGTCACCTAAAAAACAGGCTGCACAGGGGGACTTGGAGCAAGTCCTAAAGGTCCCAAATGGGGGCTGAGGTTGCAAGGGCCTGTGGGACAAGGGGGCACAGCCAGTTCATCGTTACACAGGCCAGGCGGGCTGAGTGCAGAGCAGGTAGGTCGGCTGGGCTCTGTGCATACAGGTGTTCCTCGGGGTCAGGGGCAAAGAGCTAGCAGGGGCAAAATAAGGACTGCTGGGCCACTCTTGGAGTGGGTGTGAGAAGTTGGCCTGGTATATGCTGTCCACTAATTAAAGTGGGCACCTTGTACCAGTCCAAACAACCCCTTATGGAGATAGGTTAAAGACAACCTTTATTGAAAGCTATCCTAGTGGTAGCTATGGAGAGCAGCCTTCAGGCTAAGTCTTGGAGTAATGTAAAGCAGCTTGTTTTACCAGTCTATAATCTCCTGAGTGACCAAATGAAAGAGGACCACACCAGGTATATATATAAAATATATGTATTTAGTCTTCAACACACCCCTCTAGTCTCTTTATGAGGCTAGAGTTCGAAGTACATAGGTTACAAGTCAGTTATCAACAGTAATAGCACAAATACACGTTTGGGCCCTAGGGGCGTACCAAACCATATACCAAAAAAGTGGTATAAGAATCACGACTGAGCTAGACACAAGGCCTAGAGCCTGTAGAAGTGCTTGGACCACAAGGAACCACCCAAGGTAGTGACACAGGGGACCCACGGGGGACGCGTGCAGTGTGGGAACACAGCCGCGAATCACCGTTAACTTCTATGGGGAAAGTCGCGGTTGGATTTTTAAAGGAAAAGGACACTTAGAAGAGGACTTGGAGCAAACCCCTTTAGAACTAGGTAGTTCTAGAGTCAATACCCACGGGAGCACCGGAGTACTCGAGTTACCTCACCCAGGGAAGCCGGGTGCATAGGTGTCTTTTGGAGTCGGGTTTCGTCGTCGATTTCAATGGCGATCTGCTGCAAAGTGCTGCTGGCGACCAAGTCGAAAGTGTCCGGGTGGATCCAAGGATGGATCGGAGATCTGAAGAACCTGAAAGCAGAGGGGACAGAGTCTGGGTCACTAGCCAGTGACCAGGAAGGCGATGAGCAGATGCCCACCGATGTCGGGTGCTTCAGGTAGGTTAATGGGTGTCTTGACTCTTCAGCCACGAGGTCCAGGAGGTGTCGATGATGATCAGGAGCTGGATTCGAGCTGTCCCACAACGTCTGTCAAGTGCTGGGGTGTCGGCGACCGAATTGGACCTAACAAGCCTTGGCAACGGCAAGTCACGTAGAAACAGAGAAAGGACGTTGGTGCAGACCAGCAAGGTCTGAGGGACTCACCCAGCAAGAGTAAGTCAGGGCACATCTGGAGCAACCAGGAAAGCTCAAGCAGAAGAATAGTTGCCTTCGTGAGGACCGGCTAGCCAACGGACTAGAGATCGCGAAGGAGCCTCGTGTTATTGAACACTGAGGGTTCAATAACTCCCAAATTCAACATTTTCTGGACTTCTGTCCTGATACAGTCCCTGACATGGTCAGGTTGCCTATAAATCTTATTTTTAATAGTCAGACTGTCCCCAGTGTCCACTTCATGAGTGCACCAGGTGGTCTGACTTGGAGTCAGAGAGAACATATGCCTGAACTGATTGAGCACTTGTCTGCAATCAGTTTGCTGCTGGGCAGTGAGGCTGCCTGCCAAGGCTACACCATCCACTGACCCATCATCAGGGTTCTGTGAGAGCAGGTCAGAGAGTGGGTCACTCTCTTCCTCCTGTCCCTCATCAGTAGCCATGAGCAAGCCCATGTCTGCCCTGTCCACATATGGTTTCAATCTGTTGACATGGAGAACCCTGTGGGGACTCCTGGGTGTTCCTAGGTCTACCAAATGGGTAACCTCACCCTTCTGCTCAACAATGGTATGGGGTCCACTCCATTTGTTTTGGAGAGCTGCTGGGGCCACTGGCTCCAACACCCACACCTTCTGCCCTGGCTGGTAAACAGTCAGTACAGCCTTTTGGTCATGCCAGGCTTTTTGTAGTTCCTGGCTAGCCTCAAGGTTTTTAGTTGCCTTTTTCAACTACTCAGCCATCTGGGAGCGGAGACCAAGTACGTAGTCCACTATGTCCTGCTTTGGGGGCTTGAGAGGTAACTCCCATCCTTCCTTCACCAGACACAATGGACCCCTGACAGGATGGCCAAACAAAAGTTCAAAAGGGCTGTAGCCAACCCCCTTTTGAGGCACCTCCCTGTATGCAAACAAAAGGCAGGGAAAGAGTATGTCCCATCTTCGCCTAAGCTTTTCTGGGAGACCTTTAATCATGACCTTTAAGGTTTTGTTGAACCTCTCAACTAAACCATTGCATTGTGGGTGATAGGGTGTGGTGAATTTGTAAGTCACTACACACTCCTTCCACATTGCCTTTAAGTATCCAGACATAAAGTTAGCACCCCTGTCTGATACAACCTCCTTAGGGAAGCCCACTCTTGAGAAAATTCCCAGGAGGGCTCTTGCCACCACAGGTGCTGTAGTGGTCCTAAGGGGAATAGCCTCTGGGTACCTAGTGGCATGGTCTACCACCACCAGGATAGATCTGTGCCCAGATGCTGTTTGGGGATCCATGGGACCAACAATGTCAATCCCCACCCTTTCAAAGGCAACCCCCACCACAGGTAGTGGTATCAGGGGGGCCTTTGTAGTGCCACCTGCCTTGCCACTGGCCTGGCAGGTTACACAGGAGCGACAAAACTCCTTGGTGTCTTCAGACATGTGGGGCCAGTGAAAGTGAGGGACAATTCTGCCCCAAGTCTTGTTCTGGCCCAGGTGTCCTGCTAGAGGAATATCATGGGCTAGGGTCAATAGGAAGCCCCTGAACTTCAGAGGTATAACCAACCTCCTGGTGGCACCAGGCTTGGGGTCTCTACACTCTGAGTACAAGAGTCCATCATCCCAATACACTTTATGGGGACCACTAGCATTGCCAGCTGCCTCAGCAGCAGCTTGCTGTCTGAGGGGTTCAAGAGAGGGGCAGCACTGCTGCTCCTGGCTCAGATCTGCCCTGGAAGGGCCCCCTGTCCCTAAGAACTCAACCTGATCAGGCTCAAGCTCCTCTGGGACAGTTTCTTCTTCAGGACTGAGATCATCTTCCTCCAGAGACTGATCTTCCTTCTGAGCCAAGGGGGAAGGCACTGCCTTAACCCTCCTGCTCCTCCTCTTGGATGGCACTTGGTCCATTGTTCCAGGATCCAAGGCCTGTTCAGTGTTAGTCATTTTGGCCTGTGACATGGTCACAGCAAACACATCTGCAGGGATGCCCAGTATTTCTGCATGAGTCCTGAGCTCCACTTCTGCCCAAGCTGAAGTTTCTAGATCATTGCCAAGCAAGCATTCAACTGGTAGGTCTGCACTCACCACAACCTTCTTAAGGCCAGTTACCCCTCCCCAGGAGAAGATAACAACTGCCAGAGAATGGTCTGTTCTGACGTTACTAGCATTGGTCACTTGGTACATTTCACCAAGTATAATCTGCCCAGTATCCACAAGATCTTGTGTCACCATAGTGACACTTGCTCCTGTGTCCCTGAATGCCAAAGCCTCTTTTCCATTTATTAATGGCTGTTGTCTGTACTTGCCCAGATTACTGGGACTCACAGAGGAGGTCATATCCATGCCTCCATCACAGACTAGGACAGCCTGAGTGGATTCTCTGACTAGGCCAGAGCCCATCTCAGTACCCAGGGTCAACCCTACTAAACCCTTATTCTGAGTACTTCCACCACCATTTGTAGCTGGACTAGGGGGAACAGTTGTCTTAGGGGCAATGGTGGCTGGATTAGAGTCTTTGGACTTGGTGCAGTCACTTGTCCAGTGAGTTTTCTGCTTACAGATTTTGCACCATGGTTTCTTTTGGCCTTTTCCTTTAGTAGATTGGGATTCCCCACCAGATGCAGATTTTTGGGGACCTTGAGAAGACTTCTGGTCTTTACCCTTTTCCCCACCCTTGTCAGAGTTTTTGGAATCTTGCTTCTTCTGGTCACCACCTTGGTTCTGTACCTTCTGCTTCACCCTGGTTCTGACCCATTTGTCTGCCTTCGTTCCCAATTCTTGGGGAGAGGTCAGATCAGAGTCAACCAGGTACTGATGTAGCAACTGATTTTGACAGTTATTAAGAATCTGCTCCCTCATGATTAAATTATACAACCCTTTGAAGTCACACACCTTACTGCCAAGTAACCAGCCTTCCAGAGCCTTAGTAGCAAAATCTACAAAGTTCACCCAGTCCTGTGTCTGTGCCTTTTGGGTATCTCTGAATTTTAACCTGTATTGCTCAGTGGTTAGGCCAAACCCATCTATCAGTGCACTCTTCAGGACTTGGTAATCATCAGCATCCTCTTCTCTTACAGTGAGGAGCTTGTCTCTACCTTTGTCTGCAAAGGAGAGCCACAAGATTGCTGCCCACTGCTCCTAGGGGACCCTCTGAACTTTACAGGCCCTTTCCAGTGCAGTAATCCATTTGTGGATGTCATCCCCACTCTGGTAGGGAGGGACAATCTTGCTCAGGTTTCTATGGTTATAAGACCTTTCCCTACCACTAGGGAAGTTGCTGCCACCATGGGACTCTAGTCCCAACCTTCTTCTTTGTCTATGAAGCTCTAGGGACTCCCTGTCTATAGCCAACTGCTCTCTTCTGATCCTAAGCTGAGCTTCTCCATACATGAGCAGTCTCTCTTTCCTTTCATGAGAGGATTCCCTCCTATGAGAGGAAACAGAGGTCCCTATTGAGGTGTCAGAATGGTTAGACTCCTGAGAAGGAGATCTTGACCTTCTAGGCACAATCACAACTCTTCCTGGTGGGACAAAGGGGAGGCCATTCTGGTCCTCCTCCTCATCTGCAGGAGGAGCTGGATTTTCCAGGGCAAGATCATTGTCATCTTCCTGGCCAGTTTCAGAGGTCAGGTCCTGGGTTTCTTCACCCCTGATCCCTTCCTCATCTTCTGCCCCACCCTCTCTGCCTACCCCTTCAGACCCTGTGGGTCTTCTGAGATCATCCAACAGAAGCACCTCTATGAGGCGTTGGGTGTTGGCACTTTTGCCTGTCATCAGCTTCCTAGTACTGCACAATGCTCTCAATTCCAAGAATGGGAGGTTGTCATACTTGGAGGGTAGAAGCCCACTGGCTTCTGGCAGGGACCCACTGGTTCCTGGCCTTGAACACATCACTAGTGAGGTGTGGTGTATCCACTACCTACTCTAGTGTGGCCTACTAAACTCTCTTGAGTTGTAGAAAGGGTGTGCTAAGCCCTTGACACACAACTCTAAGTTCAGTAGAACTTACTGTATTTCGAAGCTTGAATTTATATGTACCTCAGGTACCGTTAGTGGTTTTCAGTTAGTCACACACTTGAGACTATCTGGTAAAACAAGGCAAGCTTTAATCTAACCGCTGTACACAAATGTGAGAAGTTGGCCTGGTATATGCTGTCCACTAGTTATAGTGGGCACCTTGCACCAGTCCAAACGACCTTTATTGATGATAGGTTTAAAGACAACCTTTATTGAAAGCTATCCTAGTGGCAGCTATGGAGAGCAGCCTTCAGGCTAAGTCTTGAAGGAGTGTTAAGCTGTTGTTTTACCAGTTATAAGCTCATGAATGACCAAATGAAAGCGGAACCACACCAGGTATATATATATAAAATATATGTATTTATTACTAAACACTACCCAATAGTCTCTTTATGAGTCTAGAGGTCAAAGTACACAAGTTCCAAGTCAAATAGCACAGTAAAATAGCACAATATACGATTAGCCCTAGGGGCGTACCAAACCATATATTAAGAAAGTAGTATTAGAACCACGACTTAAGTAGACACAAGGCCTAGAGCCTGTAGAATCGCTGGGACCCCAAGGAACCACCCAAGGTAGTGACACAGGGGACCCACGAGGGCTGTGTGCAGTGTGTGAACACAGCCGCGAGCTCCGTTAAAGTCTATGGGAAAGTCGCGGTAAGAGTTTTAGAGTTTAAGGACACTTAGAAATGGACTAGGAACAAACCCTCTTGGACTTAGACAGTTCTAGGGTTTACACCCACGGGAGCACCGGAGTACTCGAGTTACCTCAGCCAGGGAAGCCGGGTGCATAGGTGTCGAATGGTGTCGGGTCGCGTCGTCGATTTCAATGGCAGCCTGCAACGAAGTGCTGCTGCCTGGAATATGCGAAGTGTCCGAAGGGATCCAAGCCTGGATTGGAGATGAGAAGAACCTGAAAGCAGAGGGGACAGAGTCTGGGTCACTTGCCAGTGACCAGGGGCACGATAGTCGAATGCCCACCGATGTCGGGTGCTTCAGGTGAAGGAGGTGAACTTTGACTCTTCAGCCACGAGAACCAGGAGGCGTCGACGATGACCAGGAGCTGGATTCGAGCTGTCCCACGAAGGATGTCGAGTGCTGCAGCATTGGTGTCCAGATTGAACACAACAAGCCTTGGCAACAGCAACCCACGCAGAAAGGAGAAAGATGCTTCAGTGCAGACGAGCAAGGTCTGAGGGACTCACCACTTGGTGGGGAGTCAGGGCACGTCTGGAGCAAACAGAAACACCCAAAGAAAATCAGAGTTGCTGTGAGAAGTTGGCCTGGCATATGCTGTCCACTAATTATAGTGGGCACCTTGCACCAGTCCAAACAACCCCTTATTGGAGATAGGTTAAAGACAACCTTTATTGAAAGCTATCCTAGTGGTAGCTATGGAGAGCAGCCTTCAGGCTAAGTTTTGAAGGAATGTAAAGCAGCTTGTTTTACCAGTCTATAATCTCTTGAGTGACCAAATGAAAGAGGACCACATCAGGTATATATTCAAAATATATGTATTTATTACTAAACACACCCCTCTAGTCTCTTTATGAGGCTAGAGTTCGAAGTACATATGTTACGAGTTAGTTATCTACAGTAATAGCACAAATACACGTTTGAGCCCCAGGGGCGTACCAAACCATATACCAATAAAGTGGTATAAGAACCACGACTGAGCTAGACACAAGGCCTAGAGCCTGTAGAAGTGCTTGGACCACAAGGAACCACCCAAGGCAGTGACACAGGGGACCCACGGGGGACGCGTGCAGTGTATGAACACAACCGCGAACCACCGTTAACTTCTATGGGGAAAGTCGCGATTAGAATTTAAAAGAAAAGGGACACTTAGAAGAGGACTTGGAGCAAACCCTTTGAGAACTAGGCTGTTCTAGTGTCAATACCCACGGGAGCACCGGAGTACTCGAGTTACCTCACCCAGGGAAGCCGGGTGCATAGGTGTCTTTCGGGGTCGGATTTCGTCGTCGCTTTCTATGGCGATCTGCTGCAAAGTGCTGCTGGCGGCCAAGTCGAAAGTGTTCGGGTGGATCCAAAGGTGGATCGAAGATCTGAAGAACCTGAAAGCAGAGGGGACAGAGTCTGGGTCACTAGCCAGTGACCAGGAAGGCGATGAGCAGATGCCCACCGATGTCGAGTGCTTCAGGTAGGTTGACGGTCATCTTGAATCTTCAGCCACGAGGTCCAGGAGGCGTCGACGACAATCAGGAGCTGGATTTGAGCTATCTCACAACGTCTGTCGATTGTAGGGGTGTCGGCGACCGGATTGGACCCAACAAGCCTTGGCAACGGCAAGTCTTGTGGAAATCGAAGAAGGACAATGTTGCAGACCAGCAAGGTCTGGGGGACTCACCCAGCGAGGATAAATCAGGGCACACCTGGAGCAACCAGGGAGCCCAAGCAGAAAAAGATTGGCCTTCGGGAGGGCCTACTAGCCAACAGACTAGCGACCGCAAAGGAGCCTCGAGACAGTGCACGTGGAGCTGGCTCACAGGACACTCGTGTAGTGGAGGCCAGTGATCTTCGGTGCAGTTGGTGCTGGAGGCTGGGGCTACTCGGAGCCCAAAGCACGACTTCGTGGAAGACCCAGAAGAGGATGCACTTGCAAATGCGTTCGGTGTCCAGGGGTCACGGTTCCACAATACCCACAACAGCTATGGGCCTCAGCTTTTCTGGGGACTCAGGGCAGCCTCGGGGAAGTCTGGAAATCCACCTCTGGTTATGCAAAGACTTCGGCGTCTGACGGCAGCTTCAGCGATGCAGACTGGACAATGGCTTCTTTGGTGCCTGCCAAGCAGGGGAGTCACTCCTTGACCCCAAGGGAGATTCTTCAGTCCTCTAATCTTAAAGTAGAGCGTCGAAGGTCCAGGATTCTGTATCAGAGTTTCGTCCAGGTAAATCTAAAGTCCTAAGGACTGGGTTCCCCTACTTATACTAAGGTAGGGGGTTGGACATACTCTGTGATCCCACCTATGGGAGGGTCAGGGCAGAGGGGTGGTTACACCCCTTTCCCTTTGTCCAGTTTCACGCCAGAGCAGGGGCTGGAAGCCCCTGAGCCGGTTTGAACTGGGGTATGCACAGGGACACCAAGTGTGCCCCCAGTGCAGGACTTCAAAGCACCAGAGAGTGCTCCCGCCCAGCCCCAATACACACTATCCTGTCTGGGGAGGTGATCACACCTCCCTGGGACAGGAAACCTATTGTCCAGGCCTCCCCTGCCGGAGTTTCGGTCAGCAGCAGGAGGCCAGACTCGTGTCTGTGTCAGCGGCATCCATTTTGTGATGCCAGGGCTTGGAAAGTCAGTACCGGGCATACCGGTGTGTACATGTCTTTCCCTCTAGAAGGGTGGAATGCTACCCCCGCTGCCAGAACTGGTGGGGGGGTAGTATTCCAAGATGTTTGACACCAAACACGACATGTTTCCGTGCAGCCATCCCAAAGTTAGCATTTAACGCAAGGTTATAATGCGCTTAAGAGTATATGGTCAGGCTGCACTACAAACAGCATCAGAGAAGGGTCTCCGAACGCTGCAGAGGGGCCCTGCTCATGCAGGGGCACCCTCTCACATAGGAACCACGCACTCTGCATCAGGATTGATAAGGCCTGCCATAGGAGTGACATAGGTTTATATGTGTGTATGTATATAGTGATATAGGTAGCCTATATCACAGTAAGGGGTGCATGCACCACCTTACCCAGGCTGCAGTAGCAGACCTGTGGTGTCAGTTTGGATGGCCTTCCAGGGGTGGCACAATACATGCTGCAGCCCCTGGTAGGCCTCTGAGGTACCTATGCCCTTGGTACATAGTATACCATATACTAGGGACTTATAAGGGCACTCCAGATTCCAATCAGAGATGTGCCTAAGGCACATGGAAACCATTTTAGAGAGGAAGCAGCTAGGCTGGGGTTCTGATTAGCAGGGCCCCAGCCAGACTAAGGTCGAAAAACAGTGAAGCATCAGCAAAAAGTGGGGGTACCCATGTGAAGCAGATCCTACTCTCCTACACAACCCCCCCAAACGTAGGGACATTAAACTAACCTTGCCCAGTTAAGTCTTCATGTTCTAAGTGGAAGTACCTAGAGAGTCCATCTGCATTGGCATGGTTACTCCCAGGTCTATGTTCCACTGTGAAGTCCATCCCCTGTAGGGAAATGGACCACCTAAGCAGTTTGGGGTTTTCACCCTTCACTTGTTTAAGCCATAAGAGGGGCTTATGGTCTGTTTGAACAAGGAAGTGAGTACCAAACAAGTATGGCCTCAGCTTCTTCAGAGCCCAGACCACAGCAAAGGCCTCCCTCTCAATGGCTGACCAACGTTTCTCTCTAGGGGTCAGCCTTCTGCTAATGAAAGCTACTGGCTGATCCTGACCTTCTTCATTCAATTGTGACAGTACAGCCCCTACCCCCAATTCAGATGCATCAGTTTGAACAATGAACTTCTTGGAGTAATCAGGACTCTGTAGAATGGGAGCAGTGCACATGGCCTGCTTCAGGTCATCAAATGCCTTTTGACAGCTAACTGTCCACTGAACCTTTTGGGCATTTTCTTGGAAGTTAAGTCATTCAGGGGTGTCACTATTGATCCATACCCCTTGACAAATCTCCTATAGTACCCAGTCAGGCCTAAGAAGGCTCTCACCTGAGTCTGGGTAGTTGGAGCAGTCCAGTCCATGATGGTCTGGATCTTGCTCTGCAGTGGTTGAACCTGGCCTCTACCCTCAAGGTGGCCCAGGTACACAACCTGACTCTGCCCTATCTGGCACTTGGTGGCCTTGATAGTCAGGCCTGCTTTCTGTAAAACATTTCTGAGGTGGACCAGGTGATCCTCCCAGGTGGAGCTAAAGACAGCAATATCATCTAGATATGCTGCACTATAGGCTTCCAGACCTGTAAGGACTGTATTCACCAGCCTCTGAAAAGTGGCAGGTGCATTCTTCAGACCAAAGGGCATCACCACAAATTGATAATGCCCACTAGGGGTTGAGAATGCTGTCTTTGGCTTTGCATCATCAGCTAGTCTGATCTGCCAGTAGCCAGCTGTCAGGTCAAATGTGCTTAGATATTTGGCTGAGGCCAAAGTGTCTATTAGCTCATCTGCCCTTGGTATTGGATGGGCATCAGTCCTAGTGACTGCATTGAGACCCCTGTAGTCCACACAAAACCTCATCTCTCTTTTCCCACCACTGGTGTGAGGTTTTGGCACAAGGACCACTGGACTAGCCCAAGGGCTATCTGAGGGTTCAATAACTCCCAAATCCAACATCTTCTGGACTTCTGTCCTGATACAGTCCCTGACATGGTCAGGTTCCCTATAAATCTTATTTTTAATAGGCAGACTGTCCCCAGTGTCCACTTCATGAGTGCACCAGGTAGTCTGACTGGGTGTCAGTGAGAATATGTGTCTGAACTGATTGAGCACCTGTCTGCAATCAGTCTGCTGCTGGGTAGTGAGGCTGCCTGCCAAGGCTACACCATCCACTGACCCATCACCAGGGTTCTGTGAGAGCAGGTCAGGGAGTGGGTCACTCTCCTCCCCCTGTCCCTCATCAGTAGCCATGAGCAAGCCCATGTCTGCCCTGTCCACATATGGTTTTAACCTGTTGACATGGAGAACCCTGTGGGGACTCCTGGGTGTTCCTAGGTCTACTAAGTAGGTAACCTCACCCTTCTGCTCAACAATGGTGTGGGGTCCACTCCATTTGTCTTGGAGAGCTGCTGGGGCCACTGGCTCCAACACCCACACCTTCTGTCCTGGCTGATAAACAGTCAGTACAGCCTTTTGGTCATGCCAGGCCTTTTGAAGTTCCTGGCTAGCCTCAAGGTTTTTAGTTGCCTTTTTCATATACTCAGCCATCCGGGAGCGGAGACCAAGTACGTAGTCCACTATGTCTTGCTTTGGGGGCTTGAGAGGTAACTCCCATCCTTCCTTCACCAAGCACAGTGGACCCCTGACAGGGTGACCAAACAAAAGTTCAAAGGGGCTGTAGCCAACCCCTTTTGAGGCACCTCCCTGTACGCAAATAAAAGGCAGGGCAAGAGTATGTCCCATCTTCGCCTAAGCTTTTCTGGGAGCCCTTTAATCATGCCCTTCAAGGTTTTGTTGAATCTCTCAACTAAACCATTGCATTGTGGGTGATAGGGTGTGGTGAACTTGTAAGTCACTCCACACTCCTTCCACATTGCTTTTAAGTACCCAGACATAAAGTTAGCATCCCTGTCTGATACAACCTCCTTAGGGAAGCCCACTCTTGAGAAAATTCCCAGGAGGGCCCTTGCCACCACAGGTGCTGTAGTCGTCCTAAGGGGAATAGCCTCTGGGTACCTGGTGGCATGATCCACTACCACCAGGATAAACCTGTGCCCAGATGCTGTTTGGGGATCCATGGGACCAACAATGTCAATCCCCACCCTTTCAAAGGGAACCTCCACCACAGGTAGTGGTATCAGGGGGGCCTTTGTAGTGCCACCTGCCTTGACACTGGCCTGGCAGGTTACACAGGAGCGACAAAACTCCTTGGTGTCTTCAGACATGTGGGGCCAGTGAAAGTGAGGGACAATTCTGTCCCAAGTCTTGTTCTGGCCCAGGTGACCTGCTAAGGGAATATCATGGGCTAGGGTCAATAGGAAGCCCCTGAACTTCAGAGGTATAACCAACCTCCTGGTAGCACCAGGCTTGGGGTCTCTACACTCTGAGTACAAGAGTCCATCATCCCAATACACAGTATGGGGACCACTAGCTTTCCCAGCAGCCTCAGCAGCAGCTTGCTGTCTGAGGGGTTCAAGAGAGGGGCAGCTCTGCTGCTCCTGGCTCAGATCTGCCCTGGAAGGTCCCCCTGTCCCCAAGAACTCAACCTGTTCAGGTTCAAGCTCCTCTGGGACAGTTCCTTCCTCAGGACTGAGATCATCCCCCTCAAGGGACTGATCTTCCTTCTGAGCCAAGGGGAAAGGCACTGCCTTTACCCTACTACTCCTCTTCTTGGAAGGCACTTGGTCCATTATTCCAGAATCCAAGGCCTGTTCAGTGCTAGACATTTTGGCTTGTGACCTGGTCACAGCAAACACATCTGCAGGGATCCCCAGCATTTCTGCATGGGTCCTGAGCTCCACTTCTGCCCAAGCTGAAGTTTCTAAGTCATTGCCAAGCAAGCATTCAACGGGTAGGTCTGCACTTACCACAACCTTCTTAAGGCCAGTTACCCCTCCCCAGGAGAAGTTAACAACTGCCAGAGTATGGTCTGTTCTGACGTTGCTAGCATTGGTCACTTGGTACATTTCACCAAGTATAATCTGCCCAGGATTCACAAGGTCTTGTGTCACCATGGTGACACTTGCCCCTGTGTCCCTAAATGCCAAAGCCTCTCTTCCATTGATTAAAGGCTGTTGTCTGTACTTGCCCAGATTACTGGGACTCACAGAGGAGGTCATATCCATGCCCCCATCACAGACTAGGACAGCCTGAGTGAGTTCTCTGACTAGGTCAGAGCTCATCTCTTTACCCAGGGTCAACCCTACTAAACCCTTGGCTTGTGTAGTCCCACCACCAACTGTAACTGCACTAGGGGGAGCAGGTGCCTTAGGGGCATTGGTGGGGGCTGGAGTCGAGTCTTTGGCATTGATGCAATCACTGGTCCAGTGGGTCTTTTGCTTACAGACCTTGCACCATGGTTTTCTTTGGCCTTTCCCTTTGGTAGACTGTGAATCCCCACCTGAAGAAGATTTTTGGGGGCCTTGTGAAGACTTTTGATCTTTACCCTTCTCCCCACCCTTATCAGAGGTTTTCGAATCTTGCTTCTTAGGGTCACCACCTTGGTTCTGTACCTTCTGCTTCACCCTGGTTCTGACCCATTTGTCTGCCTTCTTTCCCAATTCTTGGGGAGAGGTCAGATCAGAGTCTACCAGGTGCTGATGCAACAGCTGATTTTGACAGTTATTAAGAATCTGCTCCCTCATTATCAGATTGTACAATCCTGTGAAGTCACATACCTTACTGCCCAATAACCAACCTTCCAGAGCCTTGGCAGAACAATCAACAAAGTCCACCCAGTCTTGAGTCTGTACTTTTTGGGTATCCCTGAACTTTAACCTGTATTGTTCAGTGGTTAGGCAAAACCCATCAATTAGAGCACTCTTCAAGACTTTGTAATTATCAGCATCCTCCTCTCTAACAGTGAGGAGCTTGTCTCTACCTTTGTCTGCAAAGGAGAGCCACAAGATTGCTGCCCACTGCTCCTAAGGGACCCTCTGTACTTTACAGGCCCTCTCTAGAGCAGTTATCCATTTGTGGATATCATCCCCACTCTGGTAGGGAGGGACAATCTTGCTCAGGTTTCTATGGTCATAAGACCTTTCCCTATCTTTGGGGAAACTGCTGCCACCATGGGACTCTAGTCCCAACTTTTGTCTCTCTCTATAGAGATCTAGGGACTCCCTGTCTATAGCCAATTGCTGTTTCCTGAGTTCAAGTTGAGCTTGCTCATAATGAATCAGTCTCTTTCTCCTCTCATGAGAGGATTCCCTCCTATGAGAGGAGACAGAGGTCCCTATTGAGGTGTCAGAGTGGTTAGACTCCTGAGAAGGAGACCTAGACCTTCTGGGCACACTCAGAACTCTTCCTGGGGGGACAAAGGGAGGTCAGTCTGATCCTCTCCTCTTCCTCCTCCACAGGAGGAATTGGATTTTCCAGGACAAGGTCATTTTCACCTTCCTGGCCAGTTTCAGAGGGGGCCTGGGTTTCTTCACCCCTGGCCCCTTCCTCATCTTCTGCCCCACCCTCTTTGCCTACCCCTTCAGACCCTAGGGGCCTGCTGAGATCATCAGCTAGTAACACCTCCCTGAGGTGTTGGGTGCTGGCACTTTTGCCTGTCTTCAACTTCCTAGTAGTGCATTAGGCTCTCAATTCCAAGAATGGGAGTTTATCATACTTGGAGGGAAGAAGCCCACTGGCTTCTGGCAAGGACTCACTGGGTCCTGGCTTTGAAGACATCACTAGTGAGGTGTGGTGTATGCACTACCTACTCTAGTGTGGCCTACTAAACTCTCTTGAGTTGTAGAAAGGGTGTGCTGTCCCTTAACACACAACTCTAAGTTCAGTAGAACTTACTGTATTACTAAGCTTGATTATATGTACCTTAGGTACCCTTAGTGGTTTTCAGTTGATCAATTCAATTGAGATTATCTGGTAAAACAATAGCAAGCTGGAATCCCACACGCTGCACACCAATGTGAGAAGTTGGCCTGGCATATGCTGTCCACTAATTATAGTGGGCACCTTGCACCAGTCCAAACAACCCCTTATTGGAGATAGGTTAAAGACAACCTTTATTGAAAGCTATCCTAGTGGTAGCTATGGAGAGCAGCCTTCAGGCTAAGTCTTGAAGGAATGTAAAGCAGCTTGTTTTACCAGTCTATAATCTCTTGAGTGACCAAATGAAAGAGGACCACAACAGGTATATATTCAAAATATATGTATTTATTACTAAATACACCCCTCTAGTCTCTTTATGAGGCTAGAGTTCGAAGTACATATGTTACGAGTTAGTTATCTACAGTAATAGCACAAATACACGTTTGAGCCCCAGGGGCGTACCAAACCATATACCAATAAAGTGGTATAAGAACCACGACTGAGCTAGACACAAGGCCTAGAGCCTGTAGAAGTGCTTGGACCACAAGGAACCACCCAAGGCAGTGACACAGGGGACCCACGGGGGACGCGTGCAGTGTATGAACACAACCGCGAACCACCGTTAACTTCTATGGGGAAAGTCGCGATTAGAATTTAAAAGAAAAGGGACACTTAGAGGAGGACTTGGAGCAAACCCTTTGAGAACTAGGCTGTTCTAGTGTCAATACCCACGGGAGCACCGGAGTACTCGAGTTACCTCACCCAGGGAAGCCGGGTGCATAGGTGTCTTTCGGGGTCGGGTTTCGTCGTCGCTTTCTATGGCGATCTGCTGCAAAGTGCTGCTGGCGGCCAAGTCGAAAGTGTTCGGGTGGATCCAAAGGTGGATCGAAGATCTGAAGAACCTGAAAGCAGAGGGGACAGAGTCTGGGTCACTAGCCAGTGACCAGGAAGGCGATGAGCAGATGCCCACCGATGTCGAGTGCTTCAGGTAGGTTGACGGTTGTCTTGACTCTTCAGCCACGAGGTCCAGGAGGCGTCGACGACAACCAGGAGCTGGATTCGAGCTGTCCCACGACGTCTGTCGATTGCAGGGGTGTCGGCGACCGGATTGGACCCAACAAGCCTTGGCAACGGCAAGTCTCGTGGAAATCGAAGAAGGACGATGTTGCAGACCAGCAAGGTCTGGGGGACTCACCCAGCAAAGATAAGTCAGGGCACACCTGGAGCAACGAGGGAGCCCAAGCAGAAAAAGATTGGCCTTCAGGAGGGCCTACTAGCCAACGGACTAGCGACCGCAAAGGAGCCTCAAGACGGTGCACGTGGAGCAGGCTCACAGGACACTCGTGGAGTGGAGGCCAGTGATCTTCGGTTCAGTTGGTGCTGGAGGCTGGGGCTACTCGGAGCCCAAAGCACGACTTCGTGGGAGACCCAGAAGAGGATGCACTTGCAAATGCGTTCGGTGTCCAGGGGTCACGGTTCCACGTTACCCACGACAGCTACGGGCCTCAGCTTTGCTGGGGACTCAGGGCCCCCTCGGGGAAGTCTGGAAATCTACCTCTGGTTATGCAAAGACTTCAGCGTCGGACGGGAGCTTCAGCGATGCAGACCGGACAATTGCTTCTTTGGTGCCTGCCAAGCAGGGGAGTCACTCCCTGACCCCAAGGGAGATTCTTCAGTCCTCTAATCTTAAAGTAGAGCGTCAAAGGTCCAGGATTCTGTATCAGAGTTTCGTCCAGGTAAATCTAAAGTCCTAAGGACTGGGTTCCCCTACTTATACTAAGGTAGGGGTTGGACATACTCTGTGACCCCACCTATGGGAGGGTCAGGGCAGAGGGGTGGTTACACCCCTTTCCCTTTGTCCAGTTTCGCGCCAGAGCAGGGGCTGGAAGCCCCTGAACCGGTTTGAACTGGGGTATGCACAGGGACACCAAGTGTGCCCCCAGTGCAGGACTTCAAAGCACCAGAGAGTGCTCCCGCCCAGCCCCAATACACACTATCCTGTCTGGGGAGGTGGTCACACCTCCCTGGGACAGGAAACCTATTGTCCAGGCCTCCCCTGCCGGAGTTTCGGTCAGCAGCAGGAGGCCAGACTCGTGACTGTGGCAGCGGCATCCATTTTGTGATGCCAGGGCTTGGAAAGTCAGTACCGGGCATACCGGTGTGTACATGTCTTTCCCTCTAGAAGGGTGGAATGCTACCCACGCCAGAACTGGCGGGGGGGTAGTATTCCAAGATGTTTGACACCAAACACGACATGTTTCCGTGCAGCCATCCCAAAGTTAGCATTTAACACGAGGTTATAATGCGCTTAAGAGTATATGGTCAGGCTGCACTACAAACAGCATCAGAGAAGGGTCTCCGAACGCTGCAGAGGGGCCCTGCTCATGCAGGGGCACCCTCTCACATAGGAACCACACACTCTGCCTTCAGGATTGATAAGGCCTGCCATAGGAGTGACTTATAGGTTTATATGTGTGTATGTATATAGTGATATAGGTAGCCTATATCACAGTAAGGAGTGCATGCACCACCTTACCCAGGCTGCAGTAGCAGACCTGTGGTGTCAGTTTGGATGGCCTTCCAGGGGTGGCACAATACATGCTGCAGCCCCTGGTAGGCCTCTGAGGTACCTATGCCCTGGGTACATAGTATACCATATACTAGGGACTTATAAGGGCACTCCAGATTCCAATCAGAGATGTGCCTAAGGCACATGGAAACCATTTTAGAGAGGAAGCAGCTAGGCTGGGGTTCTGATTAGCAGGGCCCCAGCCAGACTAAGGTCGAAAAACAGTGAAGCATCAGCAAAAAGTGGGGGTACCCATGTGAAGCAGATCCTACTCTCCTACAGTTGCCTTCACAGGGATCCACCAGTCGACAGACCAGGGATCGCGAAGTAGCCTCAAGTGGAAATGCAAGAAGCGGGCCCACGGAACACTCGTGGAGTGTAGGCTCACAATCTTCAGTGCAAGTGGTGCTTTGGGATTGGGCTACAAGTAACCCAAAGCAGGACTTCAAGAGACGTCGTGAAGTTGATGCACTAGCAAATGTGCACGGTGTCCAGGAGTTCCGGTTCCAGGTCACTCATGAGGGCTGCGGGTCTCAGCTTTGCTGGTGACTCGGGTCGGCCTCTGAGAAGTCTGGAAATCCTCTTCCTGGGCTGCAAGTACTTCGGAGTCCGGCGGGAGCTGTGAGAAGTTGGTCTGGCATATGCTGTCCACTAGTTCTAGTGGGCACCTTGCACCAGTCCAAACAACCCCTTATGGATGATAGGTTAAAGACAACCTTTAGTGAAAGCTATCCTAGTGGTAGCTATGGAGAGCAGCTTCAGGCTAAGTCTTGGAGGAATGTAAAGCAGCTTGATTTACCAGTCTATAATCTCTTGAGTGACCAAATGAAAGAGGACCACACCAGGTATATATATATAAAATATATGTATTTAGTCTTAAACACACCCCTCTAGTCTCTTTATGAGGCTAGAGTTCGAAGTACATAAGTTACAAGTCAAATATCAGCAGTATTTAGCACAATACACGTTTGAGCCCTAGGGGCGTACCAAACCATATACTAAAATAGTGGTATAAGAACCATGACTGAACTAGACACAAGGCCTAGAGCCTGTAGAAGTGCTTGGACCCCAAGGAACCACCCAAGGTAGTGACACAGGGGACCCACGGGGGACGCGTGCAGTGTAAGAACACAGTCGCGAGCCGCCGTTGACTTCTATGGGGAAAGTCGCGGTTAGATTTTTAAAGAAAAAGGACACTTCGGAGAGGACTTCCAGTTAACCCCTTAAAACTTAAGAGTTTCTAGGGCCCACACCCACGTGAGTACTGAAATACTCGAGTTACCTCACCCAGGGAAGCCGGGTGCATACGTGTTAAAAGGTGTCGGGAATCGTCATCGTTTTCAATGGCGACCTCTGGAAAAGTGCTGCTGCCGTGGAGAAGAAGAGTGTCCGGAGCGATCCAAGCCTGGATCGAGGAAGAGGAAGACCTGAAAGCAGAGGGGACAGAGTCTGGGTCACTAGCCAGTGACCGGGGGCACGATAGTCGAATGCCCTCAGATGTCGGGTGCTTCAGTTGAGTTGACGGGTGCCTTGACTCTTCAGCCACGAGGTCCAGGAGGTGTCAACGACAACCAGGAGCTGGATTCAAACTGCACCATGAAGTTTGTAGAGTGCTGCAGTGTCGGCAACCGGATTCGACCCAACAAGCCTTGGCAACGGCAAGTCACGGGGAAGTGAAGAAAAGGCTGCGGTGTAGACCAGCAAGGTCTGAGGGACTCACCCAGCAAGGGTAAGTCAGGGCACGTCTGGAGCAACCATAAAAGCCCAAGCAATTGAAGAGTTGCCTTCATGGGGACCCACTAGCCAACGGACTAGAGATCGCGAAGGAGCCTCGAGCGGTCCCACTTGGAGCAGTTGGTGCTCGGGGCTAGTGCTACTTGGAACCCAAAGCACAGCTTCGAGAAATGTCAGAAAGTTGATGCACTTGCAAATGTTCTTGGTGTCCAGGGGTCACGGTTTCACATAACCCACAACAGCTACGGGCCTCAGCTTTGCTGGGGACTCAGGGCAGCCTCGGGAAAGTGTGGAAATCTACCTCTGGTGATGCAAAGACTTCGGCGTCCGGCGGGAGCTTCAGTGATGCAGACCGGACAGATTCTTCGTTGGTGCCTGCCAAGCAGGGGAGTCACTCCTTGACCCCAAGGGAGATTCTTCAGTCCTCTAATCTTGATGTAGAGCGTCGAAGGTCCAGGATTCAGCTTCAGAGTTTCGTCCAGGGATATCTAAAGTCCTGTTGCCAGGGTTCCCTTACTTATACTAAGAAAACGGGTTGGACTAACTCTGGGGACCCACCTATGGGAGGGTTTGGAAAGAGAGGTGGCTACACCCATTTCCTTTGTCCAGTTTCGCGCCAGAGCAGGGGCTGGCAGCCCCTGCAACCGGTTTGAACTGGGGAATGCATGAGGACACCAAATGTGCCCCCAGTGCAGGACTTCAAAGCACTCAGAGAGTGCACCACCCAGCCCCAATCCACTAAGGCCTGTCTGGGAGGTGGTAACACCTCCCTGAGACAGGAAACCTATTATCCAGGCCTCCCCTGCCGGAGTTTCTGTCAGCAGCAGGAGGCCAGACTCGTGTCTGTGGCTGCAGCATCCATTTTGTGATGCCAGGCTCTGTTTAGTTGGTACTGGGTATACCAGTGCTGTCATGTCTCTCCCTCTAGAAGGGTGGGATCATTCTCCCACACCACGAACTGGTGTGGGGGTATGATTCCAAGGTGTTTGACACCAAACACGTCATGTTTCCGTGCAGCCATCCCAAAGTTAGCATTTACCGTTTTGATATAATGCACTTAAGCGTATATGGTCACGCTGCACCACAGACAACCCCGGATAGGAGATTCCGAGGGCTGCAGAGGGGCTCTGCTCATGCATGGGCACCCTCTCACATATAACCAAGCACCCTGCCTTCAGGATTGATAGGGCCTGCCATAAGGGTAACTGATAGGTTTCTATGTGCAGTGTTAGGTGAGATATAGGGAACCTATATCTCTATAAGGGGTGCATGCACCACCTTACCCAGGAATCAGTTGCAGAGTTTCGTCCAGGGATATCTAAAGTCCTGTTGCCAGGGGTTCCTTACTTATACCTAAGAAAGGGGTTGGACTAACTCTGTGGACCCACCTATGGGAGGGTTTGGAAAGAGTGGTGGCTACACCCATTTCCTTTGTCCAGTTTCGCGCCAGAGCAGGGGCTGGCAGCCCCTGCAACCGGTGTGAACTGGGGTATGCACGAGGACACCAAATGTGCCCCCAGTGCAGGACTTCAAAGCACCCACCCAGCCCCAATCCACTAAGGCCTGTCTGGGAGGTGGTAACACCTCCCTGAGACAGAAAACCTATTGTCCAGGCCTCCCCTGCCAGAGTTTTGGTCAGCAGCAGGAGGCCAGACTCGTGTCTGTGGCTGCAGCATCCATTTTGTGATGCCAGGGCTCTGTTTAGCTGGTACTGGGTATACCAGTGCTGTCATGTCTTTCCCTCTAGAAGGGTGGGATCATACTCCCACACCAGTGACTGGTGTGTGGGTATGATCCCAAGGTGTTTGACACCAAACACGACATGTTTCCGTGCAGCCATCCCAAAGTTAGCATTTACCGCGAGGATATAATGCACTTAAGAGTATATGGTCAGGCTGCACCACAGACAACCCCGAAGAGGGGATTCCTAGGGCTGCAGAGGGGCTCTGCTCATGCATGGGCACCCTCTCACATATAACCAAGCACCCTGCCTTCAGGATTGATAAGGCCTGCCATAGGGGTGACTGATAGGTTTCTATGTGCAGTGATAGGTGAGATATAGTGAACCTATATCTCTGTAAGGGGTGCATGCACCACATCACTCAGGCTGCAGTAGCAGTCCTGTGGTGTCATTTTGGAGGGCCTTCCAGGGGTGGCATAATACATGCTTCAGCCCCTGGTAGGCCTCTGGGGTACCTATGCCCTGGGTACGTAGTATACCATATACTAGGGACTTATAAGGGCACTCCAGAATCCAATCTGGGATGTACCTAAAGTACATGGAATCAATTTATAGAGGAAGCAGCTAGGCTGGGGTCCTGGATAGCAGGGCCCCAGCCAGACTAAAGTCGAAAAACAGTGATACACCAGCAAAACGTGGGGGTAACCATAAGAGGCAGATCCTACTCTCCTACAACAAGGAGATGGCTGGACTGCATCAGTAGTGCTCAGGGTATTGTAGTAGACCATGTGTTAGTGCCTGGGTCATTGCATGAGTACATGGGTAGTGACTGGATGATTAGAGTACTGCAAGGAGAGTGCATGGTGAATTTATAAGTGCTTGCGTTTTGGCGCAGTGATTAGATAAGGACATGGAACTGACTGGGTGATTGGAGGAGTGCATGGGTAGTGACAAGGAGATGGCTGCACTGCATCAGTAGTGCTCAGGGGAATGTAGCAGTGCATGTGTTAGTGCCTGGGTCATTGCATGAGTACATGAGTACTGACAGGATGATTACTGTACTGCAAGGAGAGTGCATGGTGAATTTATAAATGCTTGTGTTTTGGCGCAGGGATTAGATAAGGACATGGAACTGACTGGGAGATTGGAGGAGTGCATGGGTAGTGACAAGGAGATTGCTTGGCTGCATCAGTAGTGCTCAGGGGATTGTAGCAGTGCATGTACTAGTGCCTGGTTATTGCATGAGTACATGGGTAGTGACTGGATGATTGGAGTACTGCAAGGAGAGTGCATGGTGAATTTATAAGTGCTTGTGTTTTGGCGGAGTGATTAGATAAGGATATGGAACTGGCTGGGTGATTGGAGGAGTGCATGGGTAGTGACAAGGAGATGGCTGGACTGCATCAGTAGTGCTCAGGGGATTGTAGCAGTGCATGTGTTAGTGCCAGGGTCATTGCATGAGTACATGGGTAGTGACTGGATGATTAGAGTACTGCAAGGAGAGTGCATGGTGAATTTATAAGTGCTTGTGTTTTGGCGCAGTGATTAGATAATGACATGGAACTGGCTGGGTGATTGGAGGAGTGCATGGGTAGTGACAAGGAGATGGCTGGACTGCATCAGTAGTGCTCAGGGTATTGTAGCAGTGCATGTGTTTGTGCCTGGGTCATTGCATAAGTACATGGGAACTCACTGGATGAGTACAGTACTGCAAGGAGAGTTCATGGTGAATTTATAAGTGCTTGTGTTTTGGCGCAGTGATTAGATAAGGACATGGAACTGGCTGGGTGATTGGAGGAGTGCATGGGTAGTGATAAGGAGATGGCTGGACTGCATCAGTAGTGCTCAGGGGATTGTAGCAGTGCATGTGTTAGTGCCTGGGTCATTGCATGAGTACATGGGTACTGACTGGATGATTAGAGTACTGCAAGGAGAGTGCATGGTGAATTTATAAGTGCTTGTTTTTTGCCGCAGTGATTAGATAAGGACATGGTACTGGCTGGGTGATTGGAGGAGTGCATGGGTAGTGACAAGGAGATGTCTGGACTGCATCAGTAGTGCTCAGGGGATTGTACCAGTGCATGTGTAGGTGCCTGGGTCATTGCATGAGTACATGGGTAGTGACTGGATCATTAGAGTACTGCAAGGTGAATTTATAAGTGCTTGTGTTTTGCAGCAGTGATTGGATAAGTACATGGAACTGGCTGGGAGATTGGAGGAGTGCATGGGTAGTGACAAGGAGGTGGCTGGACTGCATCAGTAGTGCTCAGGGGATTGTAGCAGTGCATGTGTTAGTGTGAGAAGTTGGCCTGGTATATGCTGTCCACTAGTTGTAGTGGGCACCTTGCACCAGTCCAAACGACCTGTATTGATGATAGGTTTAAAGACAACCTTTATTGAAAGCTATCCTAGTGGTGGCTATGGAGAGCAGCCTTCAGGCTAAGTCTTGAAGGAGTGTAAAGCTATTGTTTTACCAGTTATAATCTCATGAATGACCAAATGAAAGGAGAACCACACCAGGTATATATATAAAATATATGTATTTATTACTAAACACTACCCAATAGTCTCTTTATGAGGCTAGAGGTGAAAGTACACAAGTTACAAGTCAAATAGCACAGTAAAATAGCACAATATACGATTAGCCCTAGGGCGTACCAAACCATATATTAAGAAAGTGGTATAAGAACCACGACTTAAGTAGACACAAGGCCTAGAGCCTGTAGAATCGCTGGGACCCCAAGGAACCACCCAAGGTAGTGACACAGGGGACCCACGGGGGCTGTGTGCAGTGTGTGAACACAGCTGCGAGCTCCGTTAAAGTCTATGGGAAAGTCGCGGTAAGAGTTTTAGAGTTTAAGGACACTTAGAAATGGACTAGCACCAAACCCTCTTTGACTTAGACAGTTCTAGGGTTACCACCCACGGGAGCACAGGAGTACTCGAGTTACCTCACCCAGGGAAGCCAGGTGCATAGGTGTCGAATGGTGTTGGGTTGCGTCGTCGATTTCAATGGCCACCTGCAACGAAGTGCTGCTGCTGGGAAGATGCGAAGTGTCCGAAGAGATCCAAGCCTGGATCAGAGATGAGAAGAAAATGAAAGCAGAGGATACAGAGTCTGGGTCACTTGCCAGTGACAAGGGGCACGATAGTCGAATGCCCACCGATGTCGGGTGCTTCAGGTGAAAGAGGTGAAGCTTGACTCTTCAGCCACGAGGACCAGGAGGTGTCGACGACAACCAGGAGCTGGATTCGAGCTGTGCCACAAAGGATGTCGAGTGCTGCAGCATTGGTGTCCGGATTGAACACAACAAGCCTTGGCAACAACAACCAATGCAGAAAGGAGAAAGATGCTTTGGAGCAGACCAGCAAGGTCTGAGGTTCTCACCACTTGGTGGGGAGTTAGAACACGTCTGGAGCAACCAGAAAAGCCCAAAGAAAATCAGAGTTGCCTTCACAGGGACCCACCAGTCAACGGACCAGGGATTGCAAAGGAGCCTTGAGTGGAAATGCAAGAAGTGGGCCCACGGAACACTCGTGGAGTGTAGGCTCACAATCTTTGAGGCAAATTGTGCTCGGGGCCTGGGCTACAAGTAACCCAAAGCAGGACTTAAAGAGTCATCGAGAAGTCAATGCACTAGCAAAGGTACACAGTGACCAGGAGTTCCGGTTCCACGCTACTCACGAGGGCTGCGGGTCTCAGCTTTGCTGGGGACTCGGATCAGCCTCTGAGATGTCAGGAAATCCTCTTCCTGGGCTACAAGTACTTCGGAGTCCGGCGGGAGCTTCGGAGATGCAGACCGGCAATTGCTTTGTTGGTGCCTGCCAAGCAGGGGAGTCACTCCTTGACCCCAAGGGTGATTTCTTCAGTCCTCTACTCTTGAGTAGAGTGTCGAAGTTCCAGGATTCAGTTGCAGAGTTTCGTCCAGGGATATCTAAAGTCCTGTTGCCAGGGGTTCCTTACTTATACCTAAGAAAGGGGTTGGACTAACTTTGGGGACCTACCTATGGGAGGGTTTGGAAAGAGGGGTGGCTACACCCATTTCCTTTGTCCAGTTTCACGCCAGAGCAGGGGCTGGCAGCCCCTGCAACTGGTTTGAACTGGGGTATGCCTGAGGACACCAAATGTGCCCCCAGTGCAGGACTTCAAAGCACTCTTGGAGTGCACCCACCCAACCCCAATCCACTAAGGCCTGTCTGGGAGGTGGTCACACCTCCCTGTGACAGGAAACCTATTGTCCAGGCCTCCCCTGCCGGGGTTTCGTTTAGCGATACAAAAGGGGATGATGGATGGAACGTTTGAGCCAATCAAACACTCACCCCCAGTCAACTGATCTGGGTTTAATCCATCATCATTCTTTAGCTCACTCCACCACCCCAGTTCAGACATGGCCATATGCAAATCAGTCTGACCCTGTGCCTCATGGGAACAGTCCAGCCCGAACTGCCAAGCCATGTCTTCCCTGGACCGGAAACAAGCATCCTAGGACCGGTTTCTGGCATTTCAGCCGTCATCAGCCAGGCTTGCTTGAATCCAGTGGCAAAGTGAGCAAGGGACCCACGTCTGGGCATACCCCCGCCAACTTAGGGCGACCAAAGGGTTTCGTTTAGCAGCAGGAGGCCGTACTCGTGTCTGTGGCTGCAGCATCCATTTTGTGATGCCAGGGCTCTTTAAGGTTTCTACCGGGTATACCGGTGGGAACATGTCTCTCCCTCTAGAAGGGTGGAATTCTACCCCCGCCTCCAGGACTGGCGGGGGGGTAGGATTCCAAGGTGTTTGACACCAAACACGACATGTTTCTGTGCAGCCAGTCCAAAGTTAGCATTTTACCGCAAGGTTTTAATGCACTAAAGAGTACATGGTCAGGCTGCACCACAGACAACCCCGGAGGATATATTCCAAAGGCTGCAGGGGTGCTCTGCTCATGCATGGGCACCCTCTCACATATAACCAAGCACCCTGCCTTCAGGATTGATAAGGCCTGCCATAGGGGTGACTGATAGGTTTATATGTGCAGTGATAGGTGAGATATAGTGAACCTATATCTCTGTAAGGGGTGCATGCACCACCTCACTCAGGCTGCAGTAGCAGTCCTGTGGTGTCATTTTGGATGGCCTTCCAGGGGTGGCACAATACATGCTTCAGCCCCTGGTAGGCCTCTGGGGTACCTATGCCCTGGGTACATAGTATACCATATACTAGGGACTTATAAAGGCACTCAGAATCCAATCTGGGATGTACCTAAAGTACATGGAATCAATTTAGAGAGGAAGCAGCTAGGCTGGGGTCCTGGATAGCAGGGCCCCAGCCAGACTAAAGTCGAAAAACAGTGATACACCAGCAAAAAGTGGGGGTAACCATAAGAGGCAGATCCTACTCTCCTACACATCCCCCCCCCAAACGTAGGGACATTAAACTAACCTTGACCAGTTAAGTCTTCATATTCTAAGTGGAAATATCTGGAGAGTCCATCTGCATTGGCATGGTTACTCCTAGGTCTATGTTCCACTGTATAGTCCATCCCCTGTAGGGAAATGGACCACCTCAAAAGTTTGGGGTTTTCACCCTTCATCTGTTTTAGCCATAAGAGGGGCTTATGGTCTGTCTGAACAATGAAGTGAGTGCCAAACAAGTATGGCCTCAGCTTCTTCAGAGCCCAAACCACAGCAAAGGCCTTCCTCTCAATGGCTGACCAACGTTTCTCTCTGGGGGTCAGCCTTCTGCTAATAAAAGCTACTGGCTGATCCTGACCTTCATCATTCAACTGTGATAGTACAGCCCCTACCCCCAACTCAGATGCATCTGTTTGCACAATGAACTTCTTGGAGTAATCAGGACTCTGCAGAATGGGAGCAGTGCACATGGCCTGCTCAGGTCATCAAATGCCTTTTGACAGCTAACTGTCCACTGAACCTTTTTGGGCATTTTCTTAGAGGTTAAGTCATTCAGGGGTGTCACTATTGATCCATACCCCTTGACAAATCTTCTGTAGTACCCAGTCAGGCCTAAAAAGGCTCTCACCTGAGTCTGGGTCGTTGGAGCAACCCAGTCCATGATGGTCTGGATTTTGCTCTGCAATGGTTGAACCTGGCCTCCACCCACAAGGTGGCCCAGGTACACAACCTGACTCTGCCCTATCTGGCACTTAGTGGCCTTGATAGTGAGGCCTGCCTTCTGCAGGGCCTCCAAAACATTTCTGAGGTGGACCAGGTGATCCTCCCAGGTGGAGCTAAAGACAGCAATATCATCTAGATATGCTGCACTATAGGCTTCCAGACCTGTAAGGACTGTATTCACCAACCTCTGAAAAGTGGCAGGTGCATTCTTCAAACTAAAGGGCATCACTACAAATTGGTAAAGCCCACCAGGGGTAGAAAATGTAGTTTTTGGCTTTGCATGCTCAGCTAGTCTGATCTGCCAGTAGCCAGCTGTCAGGTCAAATGTGCTTAGATACTTGGCTGAGGCCAAAGTGTCTATTAGCTCATCTGCCCTGGGGATTGGATGGGCATCAGTCCTAGTGACTGTATTGAGGCCTCTGAAGTCCATACAAAACCTCATCTCTCTCTTACCATCTTTGGTGTGAGGTTTAGGCCCAGGACTACTGGACTATCCCAAGGGCTGTCTGAAGGCTCAATGACACCCAGTTCCAACATTTTCTGGACTTCTGTCCTGATACAGTCCCTGACTTGGTCAGGTTGCCTGTAAATCTTACTTTTAAAAGGCAGACTGTCCCCAGTGTCCACTTCATGAGTGCACCAGGTGGTCTGACTTGGAGTCAGAGAAAACATGTGTCTGAACTGATTGAGCACCTGTCTACAATCAGTTTGCTGCTGGGCAGTGAGGCTGCCTGCCAAGGCTACACCATCTACTGACCCATCATCAGGGTTCTGAGAGAGCAGGTCAGGGAGAGGGTCACTCTCCTCCTCCTGTCCCTCATCAGTTGCCATGAGCAAGCCCATGTCAACCCTGTCCACATATGGCTTCAGCCTGTTGACATGGAGCACCCTGTGGGGGCTCCTGGGAGTTCCCAGGTCTACCAGATAGGTAACCTCTCCCTTCTGTTCAACAATTGTATGGGGGCTACTCCACTTATCTTGGAGGGCTGCTGGGGCCACTGGCTCCAACACCCATACCTTCTGCCCTGGCTGGTAAACAGTCAGCACAGCCTTTTGGTCATGACAGGCTTTCTGTAATTCCTGGCTAGCCTCAAGGTTTTTGGTTGCCTTTTTCATATACTCAGCCATCCTGGAGCGGAGACCAAGTACATAGTCCACTATGTCCTGTTTAGGGGGTTTGAGAGGTAACTCCCAACCTTCCTTCACCAGACACAGTGGACCCCTGACAGGATGGCCAAACAAAAGTTCAAAAGGGCTGTAGCCAACCCCCTTCTGAGGCACCTCCCTGTATGCAAATAAAAGGCAGGGCAAGAGTGTGAGAAGTTGGCCTGGTATATGCTGTCCACTAATTATAGTGGGCACCTTGCACCAGTCCAAACAACCCCTTATTGGAGATAGGTTAAAGACAACCTTTATTGAAAGCTATCCTAGTGGTAGCTATGGAGAGCAGCCTTCAGGCTAAGTCTTGAAGGAATGTAAAGCAGCTTGTTTTACCAGTCTATAATCTCTTGAGTGACCAAATGAAAGAGGACCACACCAGGTATATATTTAAAATATATGTATTTAGTCTTAAACACACCCCTCTAGTCTCTTTATGAGGCTAGAGTTCGAAGTACATAAGTTACAAGTCGAATATCAACAGTAATAGCACAAATACATGTTTGAGCCCTAGGGGCGTACCAAACCATATACCAATAAAGTGGTATAAGAACCACGACTGAGCTAGACACAAGGCCTAGGGCCTGTAGAAGTGCTTGGACCACAAGGAACCACCCAAGGTAGTGACACAAGGGACCCATTGGGGACGCGTGCAGTGTGAGAACACAGCCGCGAGCCACCGTTGACTTCTATGGGGAATGTCGCGGTTGGAGTTTTAAAGAAAAAGGGCACTTGGAGGAGGACTTGGAACAAACCCCTTTAGAACTAGGCCGTTCTAGAGTCAATACCCACGGGAGCACCGGAGTACTTGAGTTACCTCACCCAGGGGAGCTGGGTGCATAGGTGTCTTTCGGGGTCGGGTTTCGTTGTCGTTTTCAATGGCGATCTGCTGCAAAGTGCTGCTGGCGGCCAAGTCGAAAGTGTCCGGGTGGATCCAAGGATGGATCGAAGATCTGAAGAACCTGAACGCAGAGGGGACAGAGTCTGGGTCACTAGCCAGTGACCAGGAAGGCATTGAGCAGATGCCCACCGATGTCGGGTGCTTCAGGTAGGTTGACGGTCGTCTTGACTCTTCAGCCACGAGATCCAGGAGGTGTAGACGACAACCAGGAGCTGGATTCAAGCTGACCACGACGTTTGTCGAATGCTGCGCTGTCGGTGACCAGATTGGACCCAACAAGCCTTGGCAATGGCAAGTCACGTGGAAACAAAGAAAGGACGTTGATGCAGACCAGCAAGGTCTGGGGGACTCACCCAGGAAGGGTAAGTCAGGGCACCTCTGGAGCAACCAGAAAAGCCCAAATAGAAGAAGAGCTACCTTTGGGAGGGCCCACTAGCCAATGGACTAGCGACCGCGAAGGAGCCTCGAGTGGACGCACTTGGAGCTTGCTCACAGGACACTCGTGGAGTGGAGGCCAGTATCTTTGGTGCAGTTGGTGCTGGAGGCGGGGGCTACTTGGAGCCCAAAGTACAACTTCATGGGATACCAGGAAGAGGATGCACTTGCAAAAGTTCTTGGTGTCCAGGGGTCACAGTCCCACGTTACCCACAACAGCTACGGGCCTCAGCTTCGCTGGGGACTCAGGGCAGCCTCGGAGAAGTCTGGAAATCCACCTCTGGTGATGCAAAGACTTCGGCGTCTGGTGGGAGCTTCAGCGATGCAGACCGGACAATTGCTTCTTAGGTGCCTGCCAAGCAGGGAGTCACTCCTTGACCCCAAGGGAGATTCTTCAGTCCTCTAATCTTGAAGTAGAGCGTCGAAGGTCCAGGATTCGGCTTCAGAGTTTCGTCCAGGGTAATCTAAAGTCCTAAGGACTGGGGTCCCATACTTATACGAAGTTAGGGGGTTCGACATACTCTGGGGACCCACCTATGGGAGGGTCAGGGAAGAGGGGTGGTTACACCCATTCCCTTTGTCCAGTTTCACGCCAGAGCAGGGGCAGGTAGCCCCTGCAACCGGTTTGAACTGGCATATGCACAGGGACACCAAATGTGCCCCCAGTGCAGGACTTCAAAGCACCAGAGAGTGCTCCCGCCCAGCCCCAATACACACTATCCTGTCTGGGGAGGTGGTTACACCTCCCTTCGACAGGAAACCTATTGTCCAGGCCTCCCCTGCCGGAGTTTCAGTCAGCAGCAGGAGGCCAGACCCGTGTCTGTGGCAGCGGCATCCATTTTGTGATGCCAGGGCTCTGTAAAGAAGTTACCGGGTAGGTCGGTGGGTACATGTCTCTCCCTCTAGAAGGGTGGAATGCTACCCCCGCCGCCAGGACTGGCGGGGGGTAGTATTCCAAGATGTTTGGCACCAAACACGACATGTTTTGGTGCAGCCAGTCCAAAGTTAGCATTGTACCGCGAGGATATAATGCACTTAAGAGTATATGGTCAGGCTGTACCACAAACAGCATCAGAGGAGGGACTCCGAACGCTGCAGAGGGGCTCTGCTCATGCAGGGGCACCCTCTCACATAAAAACCAAGCACTCTGCCTTCAGGATTGTTAAGGACTGCCATAGGAGTGACTTATAGGTTTGTATGTGTGTGCAATGGTAGTGATATAGGTAGCCTATATCACAGTAAGGGGTGCATGCACCGCCTTACCCAGGCTGCAGTAGCAGACCTGTGGTGTCATTTTGGCTGGCCTTCCAGGGGTGGCATAACACATGCTTCAGCCCCTGGCAGGCCTCTGGGGTACCTATGCCCTGGGTACATATTATATCATATACTAGGGACTTATAAGGGCCCTCCAGGTTCCAATCAAAGATGTACCTAAGGTACATGGAAACCATTTTAGAGAGGAAGCAGCTAGGCTGGGGTTCTGATTAGCAGGGCCCCAGCCAGACTAAAGTAAAAAAACAGTGAAGCATCACCAAAAAGTGGGGGTACCCATGTGAAGCAGATCCTACTCTCCTACAAAGAGTATGTCCCATCTTCGCCTAAGCTTTTCTGGGAGCCCTTTAATCATGCCCTTCAAGGTTTTGTTGAATCTCTCAACTAAACCATTGCATTGTGGGTGATAGGGTGTGGTGAACTTATAAGTCACTCCACACTCCTTCCACATTGCAGTCAAGTAACTGGACATAAAGTTTGCATCTCTGTCAGATACTAACTCCTTAGGGAAGCCCACTCTTGAGAAGATTCCCAGGAGGGCCCTTGCCACCACAGGTGCTGTAGTGGTCCTAAGGGGAATGGCTTCTGGTTACCTGGTGGCATGGTCCACCACCACCAGGATAAACCTGTGCCCAGATGCTGTTTGGGGATCCATGGGACCAACTATGCCAATCCCCACCCTCTCAAAGGGAATCCCCACCACAGGTAGTGGTATCAAGGGGGCCTTTGTGGTGCCACCTGCCTTCCCACTGGCTTGGTAGGTTTCACAGGAGCGACAAAACTCCTTGGTGTCTTCAGACATGTGGGGCCAGTGAAAGTGAGGGACAATTCTGTCCCAAGTCTTGTTCTGGCCCAAGTGACCTGGTAAAGGAATTTCATGGGCTAGTGTCAATAGGAAGCCCCTGAACTTCAGAGGTATAACCAACCTCCTGGCTGCTCCAGGCTTGGGGTCTCTACTCTCTGAGTACAGGAGTCCATCATCCCAATATATCTTATGGGTGCCACTAGCATTCCCAGCAGCCTCAGCAGCAGCTTGCTGTCTGAGGGGTTCAAGAGAGGGGCAGTTCAGCTGCTCCTGGCTCAGATCTGCCCTGGAAGGACCCCCTGTCCCCAAGAACTGAACCTGGTCAGGTTCAAGCTCCTCTGGGACAATTCCTTCTTCAGGCCTGACATCATCTTCCTCAACAGACTGATCTGCTTCCTGAGCCAAGGGGGAAGGCACTGCCTTAACCCTACTGCTCCTCCTCTTGAGAGACACCTTGTCCATTGTTCCAGAATCCAGGGCCTGTTCAGCTTTTGACATTTTTGCCTGTGACCTAGTCACAGCAAAGACATGTGCAGGGATCCCTAGCATTTCTGCATGTGTCCTGAGCTCCACCTCTGCCCAAGCTGAGGTTTTAAGATCATTACAAAGCAAGCACTCTACTGGTAGGTCTACACTCACCACAGCCTTCTAAGGCCAGTTACCCCTTCCCAGGAGAAGTTAACAACTGCCAGAGAATGGTCTGTTCTGACATTGCTAGCATTGGTCACCTGGTACATTTCACCAAGTATAATCTGCCCAGGCTCCACAAGATCTTTTGTCACCATGGTGACACTTGCTCCTGTGTCCCTCAATGCCCAAGCCTCTTTTCCATTGTTTAAAGGCTGCTGTCTATATTTGCCCAAATTATTGGGACTCACAAAGGGGGACATATCCATGCCCCCATCACAGACTAGGATAGCCTGAGTTGGCACTCTGACTAGGCCAGAGCCCATCTCAGTACCCAGGGTCAACCCTACTAAACCCTTATTCTGAGTACTTCCACCACCATTTGTAGCTGGACTAGGGGGAACAGTTGCCTTAGGGGCAATGGTGGCTGGATTAGAGTCTTTGGACTTGGTGCAGTCACTGGTCCAGTGAGTTTTCTGCTTACCGATTTTGCACCATGGTTTCTTTTGGCCTTTTCCTTTAGTAGATTGGGATTCCCCACCAGATGCAGATTTTTGGGGACCTTGAGAAGACTTCTGGTCTTTACCCTTTTTCCCCACCCTTGTCAGAGTTTTTGGAATCTTGCTTCTTCTGGTCACCACCTTGGTTCTGTACCTTCTGCTTCACCCTGGTTCTGACCCATTTGTCTGCCTTCTTTCCCAATTCTTTGGGAGAGGTCAGATCAGAGTCAACCAGGTACTGATGTAGCAACTGATTCTGACAGTTATTAAGAATCTGCTCCCTCATGATTAAATTATACAATCCTTTGAAGTCACACACCTTACTGCCAAGTGACCAGCCTTCCAGAGCCTTAGTAGCACAATCTACAAAGTCCACCCAGTCCTGTGTCTGTGCCTTTTGGGTATCTCTGAACTTTAACCTGTATTGCTCAGTGGTTAGGCCAAACCCATCTATCAGGGCACTCTTCAGGACCTGGTAATCATCAGCATCCTCTTCTGTTACAGTGAGGAGCTTGTCTCTACCTTTGTCTGCAAAGGAGAGCCACAAGATTGCTGCCCACTGCTCCTGAGGGACCCTCTGAACTTTACAGGCCCTCTCCAGTGCAGTAATCCATTTGTGGATGTCATCCCCACTCTGGTAGGGAGGGACAATCTTGTTTAGGTTTCTATGGTCATAAGACCTTTCCCTAACACTAGGGAAGTTGCTGCCACCAAGGGACTATAGTCCCAACTTTCTTCTTTGTCTATGAAGCTCTAGGGACTCCCTGTCTATAGCCAACTGCTCTCTTCTGATCCTAAGCTGAGCTTCTTCATACTTGAGCAGTCTCTCTTCCTTTCATGAGAGGATTCCCTCCTATGAGAGGAAACAGAGGTCCCTACTGAGGTGTCAGAATGGTTAAACTCCTGAGAAGGAGATCTTGACCTTCTAGGCACACTCACAACTCTTCCTGGTGGGACAAAGTTGAGGCCATTCTGGTCCTCCCCCTCATCTGCAGGAGGAGCTGGATTGTCCAGGGTAAGATCATTGCCATCTTCCTGGTCAGCTTCAGAGGTCAGGTCCTGGGTTTCTTCACCCCTGGGCCCCTCCTCATTTTCTGCTCCACCCTCTCTGCCTACCCCTTCAGACCCTAGGGGTCTTCTGAGATCATCCAACAGAAGCATCTCCATGAGACGTTGGGTGTTGGCACTTTTGCCTGTCTTCAGCTTCCCAGTCTTGCACAATGCTCTCAATTCCAAGAATGGGAGGTTGTCATACTTGGATGGTAGAAGCCCACTGGCTTCTGGCAGGGACCCACTGGTTCCTGGCCTTGAAGAAATCACTAGTGAGGTGTGGTGTATGCACTACCTACTCTAGTGTGGCCTACTAAACTCTCGAGTTGTAGAAAGGGTGTGCTAAGCCCTTGACACACAACTCTAAGTTCAGTAGAACACACTGTATTTCTAAGCTTGAATTTATATGTACCTCAGGTACCTTTAGCGGTTTTCAGTTAGTCACACACTTGAGATTATCTGGTAAAACAGGGCAAACTTGAATCCAACCGCTGCACACCAATGTGAGAAGTTGGCCTGGTATATGCTGTCCACTAGTTATAGTGGGCACCTTGCACCAGTCCAAACGACCTTTATTGATGATAGGTTTAAAGACAACCTTTATTGAAAGCTATCCTAGTGGTAGCTATGGAGAGCAGCCTTCAGGCTAAGTCTTGAAGGAGTGTAAAGCTATTGTTTTACCAGTTATAATCTCATGAATGACCAAATGAAAGGAGAACCACACCAGGTATAGGTGTCGGGTCGCGTCGTCGATTTCAATGGCCGCCTGCAACGAAGTGCTGCTGCCGGGAAGATGCGAAGTGTCCGAAGAGATCCAAGCCTGGATCGGAGATGAGAAGAACCTGAAAGCAGAGGGGACAGAGTCTGGGTCACTTGCCAGTGACCAGGGGCACGATAGTCGAATGCCCACCGATGTCGGGTACTTCAGGTGAAAGAGGTGAAGCTTGACTCTTCAGCAATGAGGACCAGGAGGTGTCAACGACAACCAGGAGCTGGATTCTATCTGTACCACAAAGGTTGTCGAGTGCTGCAGCATTGGTGTCCGGATTGAACACAACAAGCCTTGGCAACAGCAACCCATGCAGAAAGGAGAAAGATGCTTCGGAGCAGACCAGCAAGGTCTGAGGGACTCTCCACTTGGTGGGGAGTTAGGGCACATCTGGAGCAACCAGAAACGCCCAAAGAAAATCAGAGTTGCCTTCACAGGGACCCACCAGTCGACGGACCAGGGATCGTGAAGGAGCCTCGAGCGGAAATGCAAGAAGCGGGCCCCTGAACACTCCTGGAGTGTAGGCTCACAATCTTTGGGGCAAATGGTGCTCGGGGCCTGGGCTAAAAGTAACCGAAAGCAGGGCTTCAAGAGTTGTCGAGAAGTCAATGCACTAGCAAAGGTGCACGATGACCAGGAGTTTCGGTTCCACGCTACTCACGAGAGCTGGGGGTCTCAACTTTGCTGGGGACTCGGGTCGGCCTCTGAGATGTCTGGAAATCTTCTTCCTGGGCTGCAAGTACTTCGGAGTCCGGCGGGAGCTTCGGAGATGCAGACCGGCAGTTGCTTTGTTGGTGCTTGCCAAGCAGGGGAGTCACTCCTTGACCCCAAGGGAGATTTCTTCAGTCCTCTAGTCTTGAGCAGAGCGTCGAAGTTATGGGATTCAGTTGCAGAGTTTTGTCCAGGGATATCTAAAGTCCTGTTGCCAGGGGTTCCTTACTTACACCTAAGAAAGGGGTTGTGACTAACTCTGGGGACCCACCTATGGGAGGGTTTGGAAAGAGGGGTGGCTACACCCATTTCCTTTGTCCAGTTTCACGCCAGAGCAGGGGCTGGCAGCCCCTGCAACCGGTTTGAACTGGGATATGCACGAGGACACCAAATGTGCCCCCAGTGCAGGACTTCAAAGCACTCTTGGAGTGCACCCACCCAGCCCCAATCCACTAAGGCCTGTCTGGGAGGTGGTCACACCTCCCTGTGACAGGAAACCTATTGTCCAGGCCTCCCCTGCTGGGGTTTCGGTCAGCAGCAGGAGGCCAGACTCGTGTCTGTGGCTGCAGCATCCATTTTGTGATGCCAGGGCTCTTTAAGGTTTCTACCGGGTATACCGGTGGGGACATGTCTCTCCCTCTAGAAGGGTGGAATTCTTTCCCCGCCGCCAGGACTGGCGGGGGGGGGGGGGTAGGATTCCAAGGTGTGTGACACCAAACACGACATGTTTCTGTGCAGCCAGTCCAAAGTTAGCATTTTACCACGAGGTTATAATGCACTTAAGAGTACATGGTCAGGCTGCACCACAGACAACCCCGGAGGATATATTCCGAAGGCTGCAGGGGTGCTCTGCTCATGCATGGGCACCCTCTCACATATAACCAAGCACCCTGCCTTCAGGATTGATAAGGCCTGCCATAGGGGTGACTGATAGGTTTCTATGTGCAGTGATAGGTGAGACATAGTGAACCTATATCTCTGTAAGGGGTGCATGCACCACCTCACTCAGGCTGCAGTAGCAGTCCTGTGTGTCATTTTGAATGGCCTTCCAGGGGTGGCACAATACTTGCTTCAGCCCCTGGTAGGCCTCCGGGGTACCTATGCCCTGGGTACATAGTATACCATATACTAGGGACTTATAAGGGCACTCCAGAATCCAATCTGGGATGTACCTAAAGTACATGGAATCAATTTAGAGAGGAAGCAGCTAGGCTGGGGTCCTGGATAGCAGAGCCCCAGCCAGACTAAAGTCGAAAAACAGTGATACATCAGCAAAAAAGAGGGGGTAACCATAAGAGGCAGATCCTACTCTCCTACAGTTAGTGCCTGGGCCATTGCATAAGTACATTGGTAGTGACTGGATGATTAGAGTACTGCAAGGAGAGTGCATGGTGAATTTATAAGTGCTTTGGTTTTGGCGGAGTGATTGGATAAGTACATGGTGCTGGCTTGGTGTTTGGAGGAGTGCATGGGTAGTGACAAGGAGATGGCTGGACTGCATCAGTAGTGCTCAGGGGATTGTAGCAGTGCATGTGTTAGTGCCTGGGTCATTGCATGAGTACATGGGTAGTGACTGGATAATACCAGTACTGCAAGGAGAGTGCATGGTGAATTTATAAGTGCTTGTGTTTTAACTCAGTGATTAGATAAGAACATGGAACTGGCTGGGTGATTGGAGGAGTGCATGGGTAGTGACAAGGAGATGGCTGGACTGCATCAGTAGTGCTCAGGGGAGTGTAGCAGTGCATGTGTTAGTGCCTGGGTCATTGCATGAGCACATGGGTAGTGACTGGATGATTAGAGTACTGCAAGGAGAGTGCATGGTGAATTTATAAGTGCTTGGGTTTGGGCGGAGTGATTGGATAAGTACAGGAACTGCCTGGGTGATTGGAGGAGTGCATGGGTAGTGACAAGGAGATGGCTGGACTGCATCAGTAGTGCTCAGGGGATTGTAGCAGTGCATGTGTTAGTGCCTGGGCCATTGCATAAGTTCATGGGTACTGACTGGATGATTAGAGTACTGCAAGGAGAGTGCATGGTGAATTTATAAGTGCTTGGGTTTTGGCGGAGTGATTGGATAAGTACATGGAGCTGGCTAGGTGATTGGAGGAGTGCATGGGTAGTGACAAGGAGATGGCTGGACTGCATCAGTAGTGCTCAGGGGATTGTAGCAGTGCATGTGTTAGTGCCTGGGTCATTGCACGAGTACATGGGTAGTGACTGGATGATTGGAGTACTGCAAGGAGAGTGCATGGTGAATTTATAAGTGCTTGTGTTTTGGCGCAGGGATTAGATAAGTACATGGAACTGGCTGGGTGATTGGAGGAGTGCATGGGTAGTGACAAGGAGTTGGCTGGACTGCATCAGTAGTGCTCAGGGGATTGTAGCAGTGCATGTGTTAGTGCCTGGGTCATTGCATAAGTGCATGGTCTGAGGCCACGCCCCTTTTTACACCTCTCTGCAACACAACTCTGTGGCGCTTACTGGAGGTCCCTGGTGGGCTAGTTGGACCCCAGGGACCCTCAGTATTCAAGGGGACTTAATCCCCCAACTTAAAACATGCCACAGGATGTGCTGCACACATGTCACATCAGGCCCCGCCGCCTCTTTTCACCACTGTGCAAACACGCCCCTTGGCGCGTTTTAAGTTGGGGGATTAAGTCCCCTTGAATCCTGAGGGTCCCTGGGGTCCAACTAGCCCACCAGGTACCTCCAGTAAGCGCCACAGAGCTGCGTTGCAGAGAGGTGTAAAAATGGGCATGTCCTCGGACCACCTCTCTGCAAGGCAGCCCTGTGGCGCTTACTGGAGGTACCTGGTGGGCTAGTTGGCCCCCGGGGAACCTCAGGAGTGAAGGGGAATTAATTCACCAACTTCATTCATTTCAATCTTTATTTCGATTTTAAAAAAACCATAAAAGATTACATAAAAACATCATACAACAATACTTCAAAGGCTAACCCGCCCGATAGTACGCAATTTAAGAAACAATTTAAAAAACAATTTAAAAAGCAGTTATAACAATGCTTTAAAACCCAAATACAAGGCTCCACGGTGACCAACTAAAATCAAACATCTGGTTATAAATTAATTAACACACACATGTTTATTAAAAATGCCTAAAATTTCAGTCCCATTCTCTTTCTTGTTAGGTCGACACTAAAAAGGTATCTGCTTACACTAAATACAATTGCTTGTGTTGTGTCTGTTCGCAATAATCTTCCTGCCTCATTACATGATCTAATACCCAAAAGTTGACAGATGGGTTTGATCCACTTCCTCCTAGCATAAGTGTAGGCTGGACAGAAGAATAGCACATGCAGTTCATTCTCTTTTGCACCTGTGTGGCAGATATCACAACAACCATTGTTTGCACCACCTACGCTACGTACCCATTTCATAGTATTTGCATTAATCTGCAAAATGCCGTAGCGAAATTTAAGGTAAAGAGATTTGGCAAGTTGTGGTTGAATTTCATCTAGAAAGGACTCGAATTTACCGTTTGGTTTTATTGTGAGAAACCTTGTGGATAAAGTACCTAATTTTGGACAATGTGACAAAGTATCTTGAGTAAATGCCCAAAAAGTCTGTTTCAACAGCTTTTTTGATCCCAAAGACAAACCCTGAGGTTCCTCCCAAAACTGTTTTAGTCCTAGTTTGTAAAACCAATCCTGAATATGATTCAACCATGGTAACCTTGTAATATTTTTAATTCTAAAAATTTCCTCCAAACCTTCTCTATAATGAACAAGTTAATCTGTGGACCACAAACGTACCCAAAATAATAGTGGCCGCAAAGCCGCATGCTGGTCAGTGCGGCGAATGTTTAAATCTATTACTACTGGTGTTAGAGGTGTGCGTGTTGGCAAACATAACAATTTCCTAAAAAATGTATTCTCGTACACCATAAAACTATTCTTTGTCACATGTCCCCACAATTCAGCCCCATATAGGCAAGCAGGTTGTACCCTATATTTATAAAACTCCAACGCAGGAGAGACAGCTTTAGATAAGCTGCTCTCATGCTTCCTTACTATTGGGACTGAATTTTGAATTAATATTGTTTTGCTTTTATCCAGCTGTGGTCTCCAGTTCATTTTAGAATCTAGAGTAATACCTAAATAATTAAAATTTAGCACATATTCTATCCTCTCATTTTTTACAGTTAAGTTTTTTTAAAAAGATTTGTGCGGATTAACTGCCATGTATTTTGTTTTAGTAGAATTGATTTCCAAGCCCTTTATTTCACAGTAGGTTTCGAAAGTATTAAGTAAGTTTTGCAGACCTTTGGGGGTTTGTGATATTAAAATTGTATCGTCGGCAAATAAAAGTGCCGGTACTGGCACCCCCCAACTTGGGAGAGTCATGCTCGCAGCCCAAGAGATATTCAGGGATATCATTAACGTACAACGAAAATAAGGTAGGGGCCAGCACACAACCTTGCCTTACCCCCTATTTACTTGTATACGATCAGTAAGTTCGCCATTTGGCCCCCATCTAACCCTTGCAAAGTTATCCTCGTGTAACCTAATAATCTGCACGAGGATTTCCCCTGGGACACCCTGATCTCTTAATGATTTCCACAGGAGATTTCTGGGTATGAGGTCAAAGGCTGCCTTAAGGTCTACAAAGGCTATATACAGATGGGCTTTCTTAACTGTAATATACTTCCAAATTATACAGAGAAATCTAAAAACCTGGTCAATTGTGCTAGTTTTGGCTCTAAAGCCTGCTTGGTACTTGGATAAAATATTATACTCCCCAATCCAATCGCTCAGTTTATTTAAAATTTGACGTGCATATATCTTTTGTAAAACGTCAATTAGACTAATCGGCCGATAATGCGACGGGTCGTGGCGGTTACCCTTTTTAAAAATAGTTGCGATCTCTGCACCCCTCCACGTTTCAGGAATCGGTGCACCCGATGCAACTGTATTACACAAAAGATTAACATAGGGAGCCCAAACCTCCTTCTCATGCCTCCATAGGTCACCTGGTATTTTATCTGGCCCAGGGGCCTTCCCTTGTTTTATTGCATTTATTGCTACTATTGTTTCCGCTAAGCTAAAATGTAGAGGGGTCTCACTTGGGTGAATAGCAAGTTCTTCAAAATTATAATTAATATCATTTTTAGTGGTTGAGTATAATTGTGAAAAATGAGTTACCCAGGTATTTGCATCAAGGAAAAGGTCCTTGTTACATTTCCCTTTTTTGTTACCCTTAGATAATAAACGCCAAAAGGTAGCTTGGTCATTTGATTTACATGCTTTTATCAGCTCAGACCAAATATTATCCTCCCAACTTTTCTTTGCCTTGATTAATACCCCCTTATAGTGAATCCTTTTTTCCCTTAGGGTTACTATATCCTTATCCTTTGTTGCCTGAATCAGATCCTTTTTTGCATTGCAGCATTCTTTGTTATACCATGGGTTCTCTAGCGAGGCTGAATTAGATATTCCCTTTTTTAATTGTTTTGGGGCCTTACTTAATATTGGTTCAAGTCCTTCTACCAACCTATCATGCATTTCCATGATTGGTATCTCTGTTAATGGCAAATTTATATATGGAGAGACTATTTCTATGTAAGTTTCATAATTTTTTTTAATGATCTTGTCATTCCCCAGAACCAAGGGCCATCTGAGTGCTCTGCGATTATTCGATAGTAGAGGCTCAATTAAACTGTGACGAGGGTCACATCTCCTTAAATAACTTGGCTGAAATAGGGAAGCTGAGAGCGTCAAACATAAAGGACGATGATCACTCTCTATTCTATCTTCAACAACTAGATCTTGCATCATAGGCCATAGAGGGATAGAAACCAATATATAATCTATATAGCTTTTAGAATTACCCCGGATAAATGTTGGTAAATTTGGGCTGTCAGAAGATAATCGCCCATTACAGGCGCGTAAACCATGGGCTGAAACCAGCCTCAGTAACTGCGCTACAGCACATGTACACGAAACTACTGGGCTACTATTCAGTGCTGGAATATTATTGGCCAAGTCCTCATCTTCAAAAATGTTTTCAAATACAGCCACTGGTTCAAATTTACGATTAAAATCACCCCCAATGATTATCAGAGCACTCTTGTTTATTATAGTTAGCATTTGATCCAGCTGCTCAATAACTTGAACATCTCTACTTGCTACGCTTGGTCTACTATATATATTAAAAATGTAGACTTCCCTTTTGTCTGGTGCTAAAAACTTTATTCCCAATATATCTTGGCAAGGGGAATCAATTTGCGTAAAGTCAGCACCCAAAGTGATTTTTAACCAAATGGCAAGGCCTCCCGAGGGCCTTCCTCTCACTGAGGGAATTGCAGGAGTACTAAAAGTTTTAAACCCTATCTTATGGGGGGTTTCTATTGCCCAGGTTTCTTGGAGGAGGACTATTTCACTCTGACCTATGTAATCCTGCCATATTGCATCCCTTTGGTTTTTCTTAATCCCTGCAATATTCCAAGAAGTCAACTTTATCTCTGTTTTACGTTCTTCACTAATTTGGTCACCATTTATCTTCTTGCGTCCATTTTCCAAACTTAATGCTTCCTCACTATTATTACCAAGATTATTATTAACAAAATTACCATTTAATGTAAGTTCCTCTCCCTGGTAAACTAATGGATCTTTCACGATGTTCACTATGTTTACATCTACTATGTCATTTAAAGGTCCTCCAAAGCTCCTACGTGCATTTACATTCTGGATGCTATTTAAGTTAACTATCTGGTTCCCTTCACGAGTACCAGTATGCGCCTCGGAGGCCATATTATCATTATCTATAGTTCCCGTCTCCATAGGGGTGATTAAAACATCAATAGATATCAGTACAGCAACACCATCATTAGGTTTAGATCTTAAATCTTTACAAGTAATTATCCTTGTCTTATCCTGCCCTATTTTGAGTAGTTGTCAGTCCTGGGAATCCAAGTCTGACAGTGCTTGGAACCTATTAGATTGTGTAACCGATGGAAATCCAATAACTTTGTTCCCACCTTCCGGCTTATAAAAGTATCCTAAAGAGAGTGCACTAATATCAGTTTTAGGGGTAAAGGTTGCATCACAATACTGTAAAAGATGATGAACCATCTTTGGCCTGCGGAAGTTGACCACAATGCAATCACCTCTTATACTCTTAGTAGATTGCCCTATCCACCCTACTCTACGAACCATTATTATCTCATAAGCATCAGATGGGTGGAGGTTCTTGTGTTTAGTCAGCCAATCAAAAGTTTTATTCCATAAGTCAATCCAGTTTTCTTTCTGCCCAACCTTCAGAGGTGGGACCCCTGTCAAAATCAAAACATAAGGACATGATTCCGGGGGGAGACGCAATGTTTCAGTATTAGGGGCTAAGGAAGCATTAGATTCACTAATTCTCTGGCACCCAACAAGAGAACTCGCATCATCCATTTTACCCATAGTTGTTACATGTCCCTTCTGTGCACCCTGAGAGACTATCACATTCGGACCCACAGACGGTGGAACCAACCTATTTTTTCCCTTATTATTTGAAATAAAATTATTCTCCTTTGTTTTAACAATATTCTCGTCTTGGTCAGCTGATAAACAACTGTCCATCACTAACCTTAAGTCCTCCCTTTCTACTCTGGTTGGTAACACACCCACAATGTTACTACTTAGGGTATTAATTGCAGACTCTAGTAGGCTGATTTTATAAAAACATTTCTCAACCAAGTCGCTAACACAAGTTAAGGCTGCTCCTAACCCAGAGTCATTCACTCCTGTAGAGAACTCAGTCATAACTCCCTTAGTGTTAGCTACACTCTGCGCTGATGGCAATAAGGTCGACTCTGTTTGTGTACCAACTGAAATATTTTTCAGTGAAGAGAAGGTACCAATGCTGCCCTTGCCCTTAGATTTACTTATCTCTGTGTCCCGTTTTCTTTTGTTTAACCGTGGCTCAATCTTATCTTTGGTCACATTTTTCGCGGCCCTGGCCCTAGTAGCTCTATTAGGAACCACTGAAGAGCTTGAAATTTCTTCAGAGGAAGATAAAAAGGAATAGAGTTCAATGGGACACTTGTAGCAATATTCGGTGGAATCTCCTGATCAATGTCCCCCAGTACAGGTGAAGAGATGCCAGTTGTTAAGTGTCTCTGTAAAATAGCAGGGTCTAAGGAAAGACGTCTCTCAGTCAAATGAATTTCGTGGGTTAAGAGTGACTCCGCTCTTACTAAAAAGGCATCTAAGGTGCCAGCAACCCCCTTGCGTTTTTCCATTTTCTTTTAGACGACTAATTAAATCAAACAACCCAGGTATTCTCTATGCTTTAAGCTCTTGCACAGTACCTTAGATATTCTTTTGAATTAGGAATTTTCACAATAGCAAAGTGCACAATCTGAGCTTCTCAGAGGGGTGGCCCAGCCCAGCCTCGATCTGTCTCTGACGGGCTCAGACGGGCCCGTCCTTGGCCCGGGCTTCGCCCGGCACGTCCCGCGCACGTCCCGCGCTGCGGGTGTAGAGGCTGCGCTTTATGCGCGAAGATGGTCCGGTGCCTCCCCTCGTCAGCAGGACCCGAAACACCTGGGTAGGCTCGCGTTGCACCCTGGGTGATGTAGTCCTCCAAAGGGTGATAAAGCGGGATACGGCGTCCAAAACAGGCGTCCAAATAGGCGTTAGCAAGGATCAGCGCCCACAACAAGGATCGACAGTGTCACTAGGAAAGGACGTTAAAACAACAGCGGGACCCACGCTGCGGGGGTAGAGGCTGCGCTTTATGCGCGAAGATGGTCCGGTGCCTCCCCCTCGTCAGCAGGACCCGAAACACCTGGGTAGGCTCGCATTGCACCCTGGGTGATGTAGTCCTCCAAAGGGTGATAAAGCGGGATACGGCGTCCAAAACAGGCGTCCAAATAGGCGTTAGCAAGGATCAGCGCCCACAACAAGGATCGACAGTGTCACCAGGAAAGGACGTTAAAACAACAGCGGGCCCCAACTTAAAACGTGCCACGGGGCGCGTTTGCAGAGTGTTGCTGGGAGGGGGCGGGGCCTCCGGCGCGATGCCGGCTCTCTAAAAATTTTTTTTTTAGAAGGGGGGGCTGTGTGGCCCCCCTTCCTTTCCTATTTTTTGGGCCCTGGGGACCCCATCCCCCAGGGCCTGACCCCTGTTTTGTTAATTAAAAAAAAAAAGCAGAAGGGGGCCGCGTGGCCCCCCTCCCTAGGCCATTTTCGGCCCCGGGGACCCCATCCCCCGGGGCATGGCCAGTATTTATATATTTTTTAATATATTTGGCGGGGGCCGCGTGGCCCCCCTCCTCAGGCCATTTATGGCCCCGGGGACCCCATCCCCCGGGCCGGCCTTTCCTTTTTTATTTTTATTTGTTTTTTTAGGGGAGGGTCCGCGTGGCCCCCCTCCCGGACCACTCCTGACCCTGGGAACCCCATCCCCCGGGGCCTGGCCTCTCTGTTGGGGACCATGGGGGGAGCCCCAATGCCCCCACGGTCCCGCCGGCTCCCTGCCTCCTGCAGGAGCCGGCATTGCTTTTCCACACGGGGAGCTGCTGACATGCAGCTCCCCTTGTGGAAAAGCAATCTGCTTTGGATTTTGGAAGCGAGAGCAGGTTTCCCTGCTCTCGCTTCCAAAATCCAAAGCAGAGTTTGCTATGACAGGGCGGGAGCCGCACGGCTCCCGCCCTGTCATAGCAAACAGCAGTGTCTCGGGGGTGGGCACCCCGGGACACTGCAGGAGCCGGCCCTGGGGGGTGGCGGTGCCCAGGGCCATGGAGGGCTCCAGGATGGGGGCCACGCGGCCCCCATCCTTACTAGTGCACAGCCCCGGGGAGGTGGTGGTCCGTTACGGACCCCCAAATTTGAATATTTGGAGCCCCGGGGAGGTGGTGGTCCCCGGGGTGTATGGGTGGGCTCGAGCCCCACCTTACACACTTATTTTTTTTTTAAAACAGTCCCGGGGAGGTGGTGGTCCCCGGGGCAGCGGGGGGGCCGTGTGCCCCAGCGCATATTTTCATTTAGCCCCGGGGGTGGCGGTCCCCCCTCACAGATTAAAAAACAAGCCCCGGGGAGGTGGCGGTCCTCGGGGCTGCGGGGGCCCCCATGGGCCCCTGCTACACAATTAAGGAATGCCCCCGGGACTTGGCCCACCCGGGGGCTTTGAAAACGAAGCGCGGGAGTCCGCACTTAGTTTTTTTTTATTTTCGGACGGATTCGCTCACCCGGCATGACCCCGCCCGGAAAAAAAAATGCTTTTCTTGGGCCTGGGGGGTCAGGGTGTTTTTACCCTGCCCCCTTTTCTTGTTTTTTTATCGTTCTTTTACCTTTTTCTATCTCCCTCGGTCCGAGCACAAGATGGCTGCCTACACTTCCTGGTTTGAAGTGTTGGCAGCCAATTAGAGCCAAGTTCGTGCTCGGGGGGCGTTAGGCTCCGTCCTGATATCGAAACTTTTTATTTTTAGAATTTCTCAGGAACTGCTGAATGGATTTACACCATTTAACAAAAAGGACTCTTTCTGAACCAAGGGCTACCTTTTTGCCAAATTTGGTGTAATTCCGTTCAGCATTATGGGCTGTAGCTTTGTCTAAAGTTTCCTATGGAAATTAATATGTGGAAAACGCGTTTTGGGACCCCCTTTTTTCTTCAACTTTGGCATCAACTTATGTGGAATGATTTTTTCTTAGTGTGTTTATATGAACTAGTGGGGTTGGCAATATTGATCGTTTAGTACAATTTGATTATTTATGCCCACTTGGGCATGATGCAGGTCCATTTTGACTCAATATGTGCAATATGAAATCTATGCCTTATATCAATTTCAATTTATGCCCACTGGGGCAAGATCTAGGTTTAATTTGAATCTATGCATAGGCAGTTTGCCCACTAGTGCGGTATATTCTCAGAAGTCATCTAAATAGTATTTGTCTTCTGAATTTAGGAGCATGGATACGTTCGATACTTGGCGCATGGGTCAAACAGCTGTTAAAGAACTGTTAATATTTGAATATTTGAGTAATGAATTTACAATGTATTGGGGCTATATGAATGTAAAATGCCTTGCATCATGATATATTATGGCCACCGACAGTTCTAATAACATGACATGTAATATTGGTAAGGAGTATTATGGATTTCACATCGTCTTAAAATGGCCGCCACAGTTAACTTTGTTTTGTATATACCATATGGGTGGAGTCCTTCTTCTACTTTCAAAGCAAGTGGATATAATTGCAAATGCTGAATCTGTGTAACTAAGAGCGTGAGCAAGGCGCAAGCCAAAACGCGTCATTTTTGAAGCCATTAAAACTTTATTTAGCATGCCGGAGTGTCCGAGTACTTTCTATCAATAGCGGAGGATTTGGAGTAAAAAAATATATATATATACATGTACCAATAACATAAAATCTATTAAAAAAACATTCTATTATAAATTAAAACATGAAACTATTTAAAAATCTTTAAACTTACATTTTCCACTCCAGTCAGTGCAACAGTAGGGAAGGTCTTGGATAGCGGAGGGGTAAAATTTACTATACCCACTCCAGTCAGTGCATCAATATGGAAACTATTGGATTGCGAAGGGGCAAAATTTATTATTCTCTCTCCAGTCAGTTCAAAATTAAAAACAAATAAAACATCATCAACAAAATAAAAATATTTTTTTTAAAAGTTAATAAAAAAATACAAATATTAAAAAAAAAATATGTTTTATATATAAAAAAAAAAAAACATATTATAATGTTAAATACATATCACAAATACCTACAAATATTATATTAAATAAAAAATCAAACAAATAAATATTTTTATTTAGAAATAAGTTATTAACAAAAAATGTATTATTACATAAATCTAGTCTATTTACTTCCTACCCTATAACACCACACAACTCAAAACCCACATCGGAAATAAAAAAACTAAAATGTATTTGCATAATTAACATAATGAATTATCAATTAAACAAATATTATTAATTAAAAACAAATTAAAATTCATACAATTTAATTAACTGCCCACCCTTTACACCAAATAATTGCACAATTAAAAAATGTTTTCAGTTAAATAACTAATAGTATTTAACAATTAATTATAAAGTAGGTAAATTAATTTACTCCCCATCCTTCACCCCTATAAACCCAAACCCACACACAAAGAATAATTAAACAATTACCCTAATTAATTAATATTTAATTAAGTAATAATAATTATCAACTAATAATTAATTTAAAATAAATTACTTCCCACCCTTTACCCCTATAAACCCCACAACCTGCACCTAAAACGAATTATACAATTACCATAATTAATTGTCAATTAATTAATTAATTAATATTAATTAGCAACTAATTCTTAGTTAATTAAAAATAAATTACTTCCCACTCTTAACCCTTTAAACCCCACAACCCATACATAAAATGTACAAAAAAACAAAAACACAATTAATATTATAAAATCTTAATTAAATAAATATTAATAAATAAAAAACATTCATTAATTTATTATAATTAAATTACTTCCCACCCTATTTCCTTATAAATCCACAACCCGCTATGGAACTAAAAAACACAAAATTTACATTCAAAATATATACTAAAATACATAACACTAATTAAAAAATCGATATTTTAAACAACTATATTTTTGCAAGCGATATTAATGACTTCTATATTTTTGAAATCCAAATTTCTTACCTTAAAGTCGATATTCTTGACCACGATATTCTTGCTGTCGATATTTCTGTGTCACGATATTTGAAACTTGACTGAATACCGGCTACTATATAGAAGGAGGCTATTCAGGTCTGTAGGTTTCTTGAAATTGGTAGTGGATAGTATACCTTCAATCCTGGTGATTAACAAGTCCAGGAAAGGTACTGCTTGATCTGATATGGTGCTGATGAAGTGCAGGTATGGGTTAAGTGTGTTGATCCAGGTGCAGAATTTTTCACGTCTCCACATCTCCATGCCACAAAATCAGTATGTCTTCAATAAACCGCCTCCACATCCTGATGTTAGTATGGTATGGGTTAGTTTCTCCAATGATATGTTCACTTTCAAAGGCTGCCATGTGCAAACAGGCTAGACTAGGTGCGAATGTGCTGCCCATTGAAGTACCCTGGATTTGGTGGCATAGTTGGTCTTTGAATTGAAAAAGTTCTCTTTCAGGGCTATAGTGGCACACTCTACGATGAAATTGACAGGGGTTCTGGATTCCCAGTGTGATTCGGCCAATAGGCAGGTTTCCATAACTTCAATGGTGGCATCCTCAGGTATATTTGTGTAACGCGCCTCCACATCAAGGGTCGCTAATAGGTCAATTTCCTTTTGACACTCCAGGTTCTTAAGAAGGTTTAATACATCCATAGTGTCCTTAAGGTATGTGGTTGTCTTCGCTACCAGGGATTACAAAAAGTGGTCACGAAATTTGCTGAGTGGTTCTAGTACAGAGTCAATGCCAGAGACGATGGGGCAGCCTGGTTGGGGTGTAGTCCCCTTATGTACTTTAGGCAAAGTGTAGAAGTATGGTATCTTTGGGGTGGGGTTGATCGGGAACTCAGCCTGATCCTGGTATCCACCCCTCTGTTTCTGCCTCAGTCACCATTTTGATGATTTTTGTTGTGAGTCTCGTGGTTGAATGATTAGCAAGCGGGCGGTAATATAGCTTGTTCGACAAGTGTTGAAGACATTCCTCAGCATGGATAGCACTGTACTAATCCTATGCTTAAAGACTTTGCTGTAGAAATGGCAAAAGACTTTGTCCCTTTCTATCTCGACGTGGAGGGCACTGTGCTAATCCTACGCTTAAAGTCTTTGATAGAAAAGCAGACATTTGAGGTGAGCAAATTTAGAGTATCGCTGGTGTTGAGAGTGCTCTATACTGGAGCTGCTTTCCACCTAAACTTGAGAACTACCCAGTGTTATCTGCTTCTTTTTTTACATATGTATATATATATGGATGCAGCATGGGAGTTCTATACCGGTGGCCCCGGACCAAACTTCAGGAAGGGGTATTGGAGTAGTAGGTAGTGACGGTGATGTTCGATCGGCGCGGGGAAATCCTTGCGATTTTCAGCCAGAGACTATATCTTTCCTTCCCGACCTGCATTCCAACCCGGAGAACTGAAGGAGCTCCGGTGACTGGGCACCGTGAAAGCCGATGCTCAACGGCGAGGATTGCTGAGCTAGAGACATTTTTATTTTCACATGGCCTTCCCCAACCCCGAATTTGAACTGCATCTATGCCGTGGGCTTGAACTGTTGTGGTATCCAAAACATAACGTGAGGATGTGCTCGGCATCAATATGGGATGGCTTTTGTGACTTTCAGCATATATTGAACTCATGCGTGAATGAAATTTCACTATGTCGCATTTTCGAAGACTATTGTGTGCATAAGAGACACTACCCATTTTGGGTTTTCTCGACAATTGTGGGGTGTGGGGCAATCTTTCCACATCAATGCTTTCATTAGTTTTCCTTTGAGAACACACTGTAGCACGTCAGTTGAATTGCAACACCATTGGAGGTGTGGATAGATCTATGGAAATGTTTGAAGTGCATTTCGCATTATGTTTGTTAATTGCGGTATAGCTAACGTGCATATCCTCTCACAACAGTTCACTTCCTAAGCCTGAATTTACACGGCATTGTCTGATGCACGAGCAGTAGAGATCGGTTTATGCCGTTCTTTTATTAAAGCCTGACATTTACTGATGTTTTAAAATGTGCAGTTTACTGTTTACATGCCAACGCGCGACAGTTATATGCTTTAGGACTAGCTTTTATTGTTGAATATTTTATTCAGCGCAGCAGCACATGTACACTATTTTGGTGTTAAAATGTAGTCAGTCCTTTATAAGTATCGCTGCTTTTTGCAATTGTTAACAACATGACTGTATTCCTTTTAGACATTGTTTTAGGACGGAACAACTGCTGTCTTTCATTATGAGTTGTAATTTGTTCATGTCCATGAACCACACCGAGGGTTTTTTTATGTCTATGATTTGGTCAGTATAAATTGGCTTGTAAAAATAGCGCAAAACTAGATTGATAAAGGCTGCTGTGTCAGCTGAAACGTGTCTCTCTTGACTTCTTGGGCTGAGGAAGGCCGGATGAATTAAAGAAGCTTTTTACCCTGCAACTTTGTGTGCGTGCTCGCTTTCCCTTTGGGAATGGGAGGTGCGGTGTTATTGTTTCAACGTCTGCGGTTGGCATTTTCCACGCACCACCAGTCAATCCTGGGCTGCCGGTTTGAACGCTTGGTTTTGGAGGCAGCTTGGGAGTGCTATACCGGTGGCCCAGGGACCAAACTTCAGGAAGAGGTATTGGAGTAGAAGGCAGTGATGGTGATTTTCGATCGGCGCGGGGAAATCCTTGCGATTTTCAGCGCAGAGACGATATCTTTCCTTCCCGTCCTGCATTCCGACCCGGAGTACTGAAGGAGCTCCGGTGACTGGGCACCGTGAAAGCCGATGCTCAACGGCGAGGATTGCTGAGCTAGAGACATTTTTATTTCCACATGGCCTTCCTCAACCCCGAATTTGAACTGCATCTATGCCGTGGGCTTGAACTGTTGTGGTATCCAAAACATATCGTGAGGATGTGCTCGGCATCAATATGGGATGGCTTTTGTGACTTTCAGCATATATTGAACTCATGCGTGAATGAAATTTCACTACGTCGCATTTTCGAAGACTTTTGTGTGCATAAGAGACACTACCCATTTTGGGTTTTCTCGACAATTGTGGGGTGTGGGGAAATCTTTCCACATCAATGCTTTCATTAGTTTTCCTTTGAGAACACACTGTAGCACGTCAGTTGAATTGCTACACCATTGGAGGTGTGGATAGATCTATGGAAATGTTTGAAGTGCATTTCGTATTATGTTTGTTAATTGCGGTATAGCTAACGCGCATATTCTCTCACAACAGTTCACTTCCTAAGCCTGAATTTACACGGCATTGTCTGATGCGCGGGCAGTAGAGGTCGGTTTATGCCATTCTTTTATTAAAGCCTGACATTTACTGATGTTTTAAAATGTGGGGTTTACGGTTTACATGCAAACGCGCGTCAGTTATATACTTTAGGACGAGCTTTTAGTGTTGAATATTTTATTCAGCGCAGCAGCACATGTACACTATTTTGGTGTTAACATTTAGTCAGTCCTTTATAAGTATCGCTGCTTTTTGCATTTGTTAACAACATGACTGTATTCCTTTTAGACATTGTTTTAGGACGGAACAACTGCTGTCTTTCATTATGAGTTGTAATTTGTTCATGTCCATGAACCACACTGAGGGTGTTTTTTATGTCTATGATTTGGTCAGTATAAATTGGTTTGTAAAAATGGCGCCAAACTAGATTGATAAAGGCTGCTGTGTCAGCCGAAACGCGTCTCTCTTGACTTCTTGGACTGAGGAAGGCTGGATGAATTAAAGAAGCTTTTTACCCTGCAACTTTGTGTGCGTGCTCGCTTTCCCTTTGGGAATGGGAGGTGTGGTGTTATATATATGTGTGTATATATATGTATATATATATATATGTATATATATATGTATATATGTATATTATCTACTGGCGGTCGCCAGTAGATAGTTATAGTTAGGACCTATTTTCCATAGGAAATCCGCAACATTATATTTGAAATAACTTTGGCGCCGGTTGACGAATCTTCGCGAAATTTTCAAAACTCGTGGGGCGCTCCGGTCCGCTCCTATCCTGAATGTCTCAGGTTGATTCGACAAGTGGGGGCCGAGAAAAAAGGGGGGTCCCAAAACATGTTTTCCCCATGCAATTTTCCGTAGGAACCTTTCATCGCAGCTACAGCCGGAACTGCTGAACGGAATTACACCAAATTTGGCAAAAAGGTAGCCCTTGGTTCAGAGTCGTGCCTTTTGGTTAAATGGTGTAAATCCGTTCAGTAGTCCTGAGAAATTTGAAAAAGAAAACACATATATATCTGGGCGGAGCCTAACCACACATGTCATCGTGTGATCTGATTGGCTGTCAGCACTTCATCCTGGAATTGCTGGCAGCCATCTTGGGACCAATATAAATGATAGTACCCCATTGAAATGCATTGTAGTGAATCGAAGATTTTGAGGGTTACCAAAAGGAGAACTATAAAGGGTGATAACAGACTTTAGTTACATTAGAATTCATTTGTTGATGGTACCATACTAATTTCAGGAATTGTGGTGTGTTCTAAAGTGATTTTACCCTGTGAAAAACCTTCTGCTGGGATATCATGAATCATGTTTGAGAGAAAACTATTTTCACATGCTTGTCCCATACAGTTTTGGAAGGTGCTCCAGAAGCTAAAATGAGAGCATATTTTCTGTAAATTCACATTATCTTTCTCAGTCATGTGAGAATGAAGTCTGACATTCTCAGTAAAACATGTACATCAAACAAGGGCAGAGACTGTCAGTTGATTCCTTTGTGTTCTACTGCAGCTTCCCAGAGTGTTCTAAAGAACAACTAGAGTGCTAACAGCCTTACTTATGACAAAAGTATGGCACACCTGAAGCCATCTTGATTGGAATAAACTGGTAACACTTAAAACATTTAATTTAAAAAGGAACAAAATGAGGGGGTTCATTTTGTCATAGAAATTATGGTTAGTGCTGTAGAAAGAAAAATTAGGACATGTTTTAAGTGAGATCTCAAATCCTCTTCTATTTCATTAGAAAATTCTGACATGCAGACTGAAACAATCACTTTCAATACCAGCAGTAGACTTCCAGTTAACTCCCTGGTGAGCAGTAGCTTTACTACAGTGATCTAATGAACAACTAGAGTGCTAACATTCTGAATTTATGGCAAATGTGTGACATATCTGAATGCCTTCTTGATGGAATCAAAGTAAAAAACTGAAAGCATTTCCTACTGAGGAGACTGCAGTAAATGACGAAATTAGGAAACTTCATAACAAATAAGTCTCCCAAGATGGCCACCAGAGAAAAAAGAGCCCAAATGTAGCACAAATATCACCCACATGTAGCCCACATATAGCCCAATGACAGAAGTGTGCAAAACACTTTTTATTTTTAGTTTTTCTGCAGTTTTATATAGTGCAAACTGGTCAGGTATTGGAGCGTTACATCTTACTTGGACCCCTTATTGTGTATTTTGCACGAAGTACATGAGATTGATCTTGCGAAACATTGAACTTTACAATTCTGTTAACCTGAAGTTGCTCTGAACCGGGCTTTGTAACACCCGTTTTTACCTACTGGTTTTAATTAATTCTCACTGTATTGTATTAGGAAAGAGGATTTACTGTTTTTATGTACACTGTTATGATCTATGTTTCTAAATCAGATCAAATAAAGTTTAATGAATTGTATGGCAGGACGGAGGCGAGGATTATGCATATCTTTCCTCACTTTATTTGCATAGCAGTTCAAAGAAAACGTAACACAACAATCATTAAACAAAGACTACACAACCCATGAACCATTAGGGGTAGTCTCCAAGGCAACTATAGTCCAATCATATCACAGTCCATCGTATATAATATCGTGACGTCCCTTCCGCTTCCTCTTTCTTCACTGCTCGTCAGTTAAGTGCATTCCTTACATTCTTGGCTTAATCTGACGTTGTTGCTGTTTGTATAGCGGTTTCTTGTGCACGTTATTAGCATTATTGCCTTGGTATTGTTTCATATTCCCTGCGCAGCAGGCTCTTGCCCGGGCGCGTTCTCCCCCTCGCAGTTTCTCCCGCTGTGTGCTCTGCGCGCGGTGAGATCCTGTCAGGCGCGTCTGGTCCGAGCGAGGCAGCTCCGTCGAGCGCTCCCGCTGGTCTTTACGCGCGTTTGGGAATCCGGTCACTGCTTTAGTGTCCGCTTGATTCCCGACCAACCCTCGCCTAATTTTGACACCGCAACGCGGTGATTTCCCCACACGGCCACGTTAGTGACCAGCGCCACCTGGTGGTGGTAATTGGTATTACACCTCAGTCTATTCTTATAACAGCTTCGGGGGAAAGCCCAGCTGTTGGAGCACTGGCGAGGGGGCTGTCTTAAGGATTTTAAGGGCATTTGTTCTGTGCTCACACCCTCTGCTATCATGTTTTCTCCAGAAGACCATTTTTACTCCTCCTACCAGGAAGTGGAGGAGGAATGGCCCCCAACTTCTCCCTCCAGCAGTGGACCAAGCCCTCTCTCTGGCTATTTCTAGGGCGCTGGCTCCTCTTAGGGATCAGGTTGATAAGCTGGCAAAAAGCATCCCTGGGGTGTTCAGTGACCCAGATCTGGTGGTGGCGGGTCCAAGTAGCTCCCAGATGGGGAATAAAAGGGCCGTTAAGCATAACGCGGGGCACTTGGAAGGATTTGATAAACTTACGGAGACCTTCCTCAAGAGTGCGCGAATGCTAAAACATGCACCCTGCCGGGAGGAGGAGGGGCCCGGAGAAAATTGCGACACTGTCACCACTATTGTAGACCCCGACGGCGGGTTTCCCTTAGAGGGAGAGGGTGTATCGGAGGACGATTTCTCCTCCGATGAGGATAAGGACTCGGGGCGTCCCTGGCGTCCAGAGTCCCACTCCTCTCAGTCCCCGGTTGGGGACGGGGTCCACTCGGACATGTTCGAGCCTACCCAAATTTACCATCCTAGGTCGGCAGAGTGGACACCTGACGCCAAAGTGGCAGAGTATGTGGTGGGGAAAATCCATCAACCCCTTGAAAGGGAGGTCAGGAATAGGATGAGGGGAGAATGCCCCAGGCCCTCACTGAAGGGGAAGGTGGCACACACGCCTGAAATTGATGAGAAACTATGTACCTTTTTCTCTAAGTATATGAGGGATCCCAAGAAAGGAATTGATAGGTCTTGGACGTGGTAGGGCCCTTGACCCAAATTATTCAATTGACGGAGCGTTCCAAAGAGTCAGGATCCCCTTTGTCCACGGATATTGTGGCTGGTTGGGCGCACTACCCTAAACCCTAAAACACTACCCCTCCACTACCCAAACACCACTGCACTACCCTAAACCCTAAAACACTACCCCCAGCACGACACCCTACACTACCCAAACATAACTGCACTACCCTAAACCCTAAAACACTACCACCAGCACAACTCCCTACACTACCCAAACACCACTGCAGTACCCTAAACCCTAAAACACTACCCCAGCACGACTCCCTACACTACCCAAACACCACTGCACTACACTAAACCCTAAATATACCCCCAGCATGACCTCCCACACTACACAAACACCACTGCACTACCCTAAACCCTAAACACTAGCCCCAGCACGACCCCCTACACTACCCAAACACCACTGCACTACCCGAAACCCTAAAACACTAACCCCAGCATGACCCCCTACACTACCCAAACACCACTGCACTACCCTATACCCTAAAACACGACCCCTACACTACACAAACACGACTGCACTACCCTAAACCCTAAAACACTACCCACAGCATGACCCCCTTCACTACACAAACACCACTGCACTGCCCTAAACCCTAAAACACTACCCCAGCACTACCCCCTACACTACCCAAACACCACTGCACTAACATAAACCCTAAAACACTACCCCCAGCATGACCCCCTACACTACACAAACACCACTGCACTACCCTAAACCCTAAAACACTACCACCAGCATGACCCCCTACACTACTCAAACACCACTGCACTACCCTAAACCCTAAAACACTACCCCAGCACGACCCCCTACACTACCCATACACCACTGCACTACCCTAAACCCTAAAACACTACCCCCAGCACAACCCCTACACTACTGCTCTACCCTAAACCCTAAAACACTACCCCCAGCACGACCCCCTACACTACCCAAACACCACTGCACTACCCTAAACCCTAAAACACTACCCCCAGAACGACCCCCTACACCACCCAAACACCACTGCACTACCCTAAACCCTAGAAAAGAAACCCCCACCCCATGCCCAATCCCCCTTACCTCTCACTCCTCATGGTTCCTCTCTCCTCGTGGTTCCTGCTTCACGTCATCTCTGAGGGGCGGTGCACGTCGTTGTGAGGAAACGGAACAGCCTCTGTTTCCTTACAACGACATGGATCGTCTACATGTTTTTAGAATGCATGGTCATTTACCATACATACCTTTACAACAAAATTCGTTGTAAAAGCATGCGTGGTAAATGACCATGCGTTCTAAAAATGCGTAGTAATGACTTCGTGATGTACAACGCATGCGTGGTAATGCATGCGTTGTAATGGTATCGCAAAGTAAAAAGTCGTTGTAACGGCTGTTTACCGATCGAAGCTGGCCCCTGTTCTTCAGTGAGACGTTTATTTGATTAATTAGGAGGAAGGAATGTGGTTTTTTTACCGAAAAGTGCATTCCCGGCTATTGTATTGTGAAAGTGTCCGCGTGGCCTGGTTTCACTTCCGGTGAGAGAGTGGAAGAGTCTGTTTGGATCTAAAGGAGTTCTGTTGTTGGACGGGGCCGGCGCGACATGTCATCAGAAAACATAGCTAATGGAAAGCGTCCTCCCTGAAGTGTGGAGCAGTGCCATGAGAGGTCAACGAGTGTGCGTCCCACCGCAGTATGACCGTACCGCGTGACCCATGTGCCGCCTCCAGGGTAAGGGAGGCTGAAGCGGCATCGCAGGTCCTCCTGAAGACCGTTGTAGCACTAATTCTACATTTTGGTACTAGGGCATTTTAACTTCGTTGTTCCTGCCAGATACAAAGAGAAGATCCTGTGTTATTCAGTGCCCTCGTTACCTTTTTTGTGGGTTGTGGTGCTTGTCACTTCGCTGCCCCGCCGGTGCACACGACTGGGCACCCCACCTCGTGTGCCATCTGCAGGGCCTCTGCCCTCGGATCACTGGTTTCGGTTTCTGGAGTGGCAACATAAACAGTTGCTCCCAAAGGACTAGCCTGAACACTTAGGTGAATATCCCCTGCACCAGCATTCCATGGAAATTCTTTCCTAGCTCTCCCACGTCAACGAGTACGGCTCCGCTCACGACACCGTATGACGTCATCGGAGCCATAAGAGGACCTCGTCGGCGTGCTGACGTCAGTTCCACCCATTTTTTCCGTGCCACTGAGGCAAACAGGGGACCGAGACATTTTCACATGTATACATAGTATAATATATATATATTCACTGAAAAAACCATAGGTTTCAGGCACGTTATAGTTAGAAATTAGCATTTAAAAACCTTAGAAATTCACTGAAAAAACCATAGGTTTCAGGCATGTTATAGTTAGAAATTAGCATTTAAAAAACCTTAGAAATTCACTGAAAAAACCATAGGTTTCAGGGGCGTTATAGTTAGTTGGACATTTCACTCGTACAAAACCATAGAAATTCCCCGTTATAGTTAGTTCAGCTAACTATAACTCGCGCGCCCGCAATGCACTGCTGATGACATCACATATTACATCACTCATGACATGGTCAGTGACAGCACTCATGACATCACTGATGACATCTCAAATGACATCACTGATGACATCACTGATGACATCATCCAGTGAATGTGTTTTTTCAGAAAATTAAATATGTTTTATATATGTATATCTCAAGGTCGATGGAAGAATAAATGGGTATATAAGTGTCTAAATGGATGATTTTTTTTTGTAAAATTGTATAACTGACTAAGTGTATCTTAGTGAATACATGGGTTAGTGAGTAATGTTTAAATATGAAAATATCTGTATCAGTCTCTCACTTTGTGTATAAGTGGATGCATGGGTTGGTGAGTAGCTACATGAGTGTCTATATGGGTTATTAGTTGGTTTTTTGAGTATCAGTATGAGTGTCTGAGTGTCTGTATGGTTCGGTGGGGGTATTACTTAGTGCATAGATGCATGAATGAGTGACTCACTGTTTGTATGTGTTGAAGACAGCATGTGTGCAGGACTGTATAGGTGGATGAGTATGTGTATGGGTGTGTTAGTGAGTGAATTACTGTCTCAATAGTGTCTTTATGAGTAACTACATATGTTTTAAACTAGTATATGTGAGTATTGGTGTATATAAGTGAGTATATGTGAGAGTGAGAGATTGGAAGAGTTCCTGTACAAATAAGCAGGTGTTTCTATAAGTGATTGTTTAAGAGAGTAAGTATGTGTAAGTTTCTGTAGAAGTAAGTGTGGTAGTGTGTGTATAACTGTATATGCAAGTAAATGGATGTTTGATACTTTGTTTGCATGTGTGACTATGTGTGTGAGTAACTCTATGGATGAGTGGCGGTGTGTAACAGGATGTATAGGTGTATGAGTACATATGATGAGTGAGTACATGTATGAGTGACTGTATAGGGACTGTTGGTGAATGAGTGGATGTGTGTGTAGATCTTGGAATTACTGAATAGGTGTGTTGTAACTGGTATTGGTATGTCCATTGTTTTGAAAATGTTAGTTTGTATTTTTGAGTGTGTGTATCAAAGGTTATATTAGGGTGAGAGGAGGTCTGCCACTCTATCACAAGGATGATGTCATCAGTGATGTCATTTGAGATGTCATCAGTGATGTCATGAGTGATGTCACTGACCATGTCATGAGTGATGTAATATGTGACGTCATCAGCAGTGCATTGCGGATGCAGCGAGTTATAGTTAGCTGAACTAACTATAACGGGGGAATTTCTATGGTTTTGTACGAGTGAAATGTCCAACTAACTATAACGCCCCTGAAACCTATGGTTTTTTCAGCGAATATATATATATATATATATATATATATATATATATATATATATATATATATATATATATATATATATCTCAAATATTAAAGGAAACATTTTAAAGAAAAGATAATTCTGAGGGAAAATTCTAAACTACATTAAACTTGGGTGGAGTGTAGGACTAGTGAGGGGTATTTAGGTTCAGAGATGGGTGGATTTTACGGGTGGTGAGGGTTCTTTTAGCTATCAGGAATGAGTGGAGTTTGGGGTGGTGAGGAGTTTTTAGGGTTCACGGATGAGTGGAGTTTAGGGGTGTGTGGTGCCTTTGGGGCTCAGGGTAGTGGTGTAGAGGTATTTTGGGGTACCTCGATTGGTGGAGTTTAGGGCTGGTGAGGATTTTTAAGGTTCAGTTATGGATAGAGGTTAGGGACAGTGAAGAGTTTATAGGGTTTAGGATTGGGTGGAGTTTAGAGGGGAGAGGGGTTTTAAGGATTCGGGGATGGGTGGAATTTAGATGTAGAAAGGGTTTTTACGGTTCAGGGATGTGTAGAGTTTTGGGGTGGTGATGGGATTTAGGAGTCATGGATGGGTGGTGTTTAAGGGTGGTGAGGTTTTTTTTAGGGTTCAGGTATGGGTGGAGCTTGGGTATGGTAAGGGGTTTTAAGTGGTCAGATGGGTGGGGATTTGGGCGTAAAAAGGGGAGTTTAGGGTTCATAAATGAGTGGAGTTTGGAGGTAGTGAGGGTTTTTTTTGTTCAGCGATGGGTTGACTGTAGGGGTAGAGTGGGCTTTTAGGGTTCATGGATGGGAGCAACCATTGCATTTACACCTTAAGGAATAAGCAATGCAAAGCAAATTAAAAACAAAAAACATTCTATGAATTGGTTTCTATGAAATGAGAAACGTTCTAGGAAGAAATACTATTATGCCTGCGCAAGCAGGTTGAAAAGAACTTTGTGGTAATATCTTTCCTTGATCTTGGAAGAAGACCCCTGAGCTTAGAGTCAATAGAGCATTTGTGTGGTAGCCGGTGTAGCAGCATAGCATATACCACTAACAAATACATGCAAAGGAGCACTCCATTAATGCCACTTAGCACTGGTGTAGTGTAGCCAGACACAGGGTGGACACTGGACCCTTTATGAAGTGTAATAATGGAAGATTCATGACATTATCTGTATGGCAATGGTGGCCAAAGGAGTCATCTGGCTGGCATGGTAGCCCAAATCCAAAGATCACCAAGACTTGGTCAGGCAATGCAGGCTTCTGTCAGCAATGCTATGCATGAATGGCTAGAAACAACAAGTACCAGGAGTTCAGTCTCTTTGTTAGATGAAACTCTGACATGACATTTAGAAAAATGGTGTGATGTGCCTGAGAATCACCCTGTCCATGTACAAAATGTAAAAGGAATCAGCTTTAAGTTGCATTAGTCGACTGATTCCCAAGCTTTATACACCTGTCTCTTCACCTGTCCCTCAAAGGCCAAGAGGCAGTCAGATGCGTAATATGACAACACAGATGCATTGGTGCTCTCAATGTCTCTTGACAGCTTCATTGGAACAGAGAAGTTCACCCCAGGCTTCTTTCTGGTGGGCTCTGATGGCTTTAGGGATTATCTTGCAGTTTCCTCCCTACAACACCATCTTGCTCATCTAGAGAGCATGCATGTGAGTGTACTGATGTTCTTCACTAATGCACTTTAACTACCTTAGCCAACACAAACATAGGAGATGCTCATTACAGCAGACTACCTCAATGTCTCTAGTTATTTGTTTATTTAGTGTTTTATAGCGCACGAACGAGACCTGTTAGTGTTTTATAGAGCGCTTCACAGAGAAATAGAACTTTCAGTAAAATAAGAGCAAGCAATCATAACTAACATCTGAGAGAGAATATACATAACAAAAACAAAACAAAGCAGGAGCAGAGCAAATGCGCCTACCTCAACCTCTGCCCTCTAAGGTTACACTGAAGTACAAGTTTTGCAACATCCTAAACACCACACACCATAGAATAAATTACAAATACAATTGGACAACTGCCAAGGTGGATCTGTGGTCAGCCTCTCCGAGAGAGGGGTACATAATCCTTTAAGTTACGTTTATGAAGACTTGCGAGGCTAGCAGTTATGCCCCCGTAGAGAGCTGTTGAATAAGTTAAGGTGCTGTTTCGGTGTTTGCTCTGAAAGAGGGTTATGGAAGGAATTTGCCCATTAGAAAAATCTTAGCTTCCTTCTTGAATCTTGGTGTGTTTGGGATTTTTCTAATGTTTGGTGGCAGCGAGGTCCAGACTCTAGGTGCAGCCCTGAAGAAAGCTCTGTTGTAGGTTTTCTTCTTCTGGAAGAAAGGTAGTTTCAGCACCAGATCCCTAATGCTACTGGAGTGCCTGCCTCCTCCAGAAAACTCAATTTTCTGAGCTAGATATGAAGGTGACTTAGCATGTAACGCTTTGTGTGTGATACAGGCCAGTTTGAGTTGGATTCTGGCTTCGTAAGGAAGCCAATTCAATGCCTTCAGGTGCGGAGAGATGTAGTCAAATTTTCTAGAACCTGTTAAGAGTCTTGTGGCTGCATTGAGACAGGCTTTTAGGGGAGCTTTTGAGCAGACCTGAAAGAGTTGTACATCTGTATTCTTTCCTATGGATGACTAATGCCTACACTGCCATTTTAAGGTCTGACGTATCTAGGAATGGTTTAAGTTTTCTGAGGTAGCTCAGGTGAAACCTTGCGCTTTTGGCCAGAGTGTTGATGTGGGACCGTATGTTCAGGTTCTTGTCCAGCATGATTCCTAGTGATTTGGCTGAGTCCACTATGATCGGGGTGCAGTTCAGCGAGGTGATTGACTTGGTCCATTCTAAAATGTCACTGGAACTTTTAGGAGGGGATATTAGTAAGAATTCGTTTTTTGCTCATTAAGTTTGAGCTGATTACTGGCTAACCATTGCACAGTCAGCTTTAGTGCCTCATTCATTGTCTTGATCTCCTCAAGGGATGAGATTTTGATGTAGATCTGTGTGTCATCTGCATACATATGGAAAAGAGATGTTGGCACTATGCAGTATTACAGGTAGTGGTTCCAGATATAGGTTAAAAAGAGTGGTGGAGAGAGTTGAGCCTTGCGGAACTCTGATCGTAATCGGGGAGGGGGAAGCTAGATTTCAATTAACTAAGACTGTTTGAGAGCAGTTCCGTAAAATAGATTTAAACCATTTGAGAACGGTTCTTCCAAAACCCATCCTATTTTCGAGCCGATCTAGTAATTTCTCATGGTTAACTGTGTCGAAAGCCGACGATAGGTCCAGAAGAAATAAGAGACACATTTTGTCTTGGTCTAGTGCTTGTAGGGCGTCATCCACTAAATGGAGGATTGTGGTTTCAGTACTGTGATCTGGCCTGAAGACCGAATGACATTCATCTAGCAGATTATATTTTGCTATGTGTTGGCTAAGTTGTTGTTGCACACATTTTTCAAGCACTTTCGCTAGAAGTGGAATATTGGATTCTGGTCTGAAATTGTACGGCACAGCAGGGTTCAGTGTCGTTTTTTTTTAGAATGGGGATGACTTGGCCCGATTTTAGAGAGTCTGGTATGAAACCTTATGTTAAGGACGCGTTGATTATTGTGGTCCAGATGGGTATGATAACTTGGCTGGTTGAAAACAGACAGTTAGAGGGGAACGAGCCATTGAAGTGGTTATACTGTTTATGGACGACAGGATTTTGGAGATGTTGTGGACATCATATAAATTGAAGGTAGACCAGTAAGCTTCATTTTTGAGTACTTTCAGATGGGAGTGTGTAGGTTCATTGATTTGTGCCGCCGACGGATGAGACAGGTCGATAACGGCAGTTTTCAGATCAATTTTCAATGCATTGATTTTGGCTGAGATAAAGGATGAGAACTCATCACAGTTTATTAGGAATTTTGTTGTTTTTTTTAGAGGATTTGGCCAATTTGTTCTCTTGTTGTTTTACCATTTCAAAGAGTTTACAAGGTCCATTTTTAGCATTCTCCAGCTCCAATCTAAAGAATTATTTTTGTTACTTAAGAATGCTTTTGTTGTATGCCTTTCTGTTCTTTCTAAGAAGTTTTAGCTCGGGGGATGAAGGGTGTTGTCTCCATTTCTGTTCTGTTAGTCTCAGATTTCTCCTTTCCAAGTTTAGGGACTGTTAAACCAAGCATTCTTGTCTTTAACCTGGATTCTTTTCAATTTTAACGGAGCTAGTGAGTCAATTATATCTGACATTGTTGAGTTGTAGTGTTCCATAAGTTCGTTGACATTTGAACCCTTAGCGGGAGAGGGAAGATCTATCTCCCATTGTGCTGCCAGTTTCTCATGGTCTAAGCTTTTTGTATCCCTGACGCAATATTTCGGTTTCACTGACTGTTGACTTTTCTTAATTATGCCCTGTATACGGAAGGTAATAACGTGGTGGTCTGACCAGTCGCAAGGAGCAATCGAAGATAACCTGACAGCCTTTTACTTTGAGATAATCCAATCCAATGTAGAGCCTTTTGTGTGAGTTGGCAAAGTGAAGGTTTGAGTAAATGTTTGGTCTGCTAGGAAATCTTTAAAGATGTTAACCTGATTATCGTTAAGGTTGTTCCAATGTAGATTAAAATCCCCAAGGAAAATATTATTGGAGTGCGGGGAAACGTTTGCAGTGATGATTTCCATGAGGTGGTCGATAAAAGGGTCATTCTTACCTGGTGAGTGGTAAAAGTTGTGCCTTTTGCACCATTGGTTAGATTAGTTTCTTAAGGTAAGTGCGCGGTATTCACAGGAATCAAGAGGATCTGAGTGATGTTGAGTAACAGAGAGGTCGGAGTGGTGAATGCAAGCAATATCTCCCCCTTTTTCAATTGCCTGTCTAGTCTCACGATGTTGTAGTTTGGAGGGACCAATAGATCCATGGAGGGCGATGAAGCTTCGTTGAGCCACGATTCAGTTAAGATCGCCACATCTACTTCTTGGCTCAGGATGAGTTTGGCAATGTCGGAGGCGTGCTTCACAGCTGATCGGCAGTTGAGTAGAAGTCCTGAGAGCAAAGTCGCGGAGTTCCCCGGGATTGCATTGTGCATAGAGGTGGTTCAAAATACTCTCCTTAGGTTATTGCTGTTTACCCTTCTATTTCTAATTGTGGATATTCTATTTGCGTTGATTGTGACCATTCAAATTTTGTTTTCAGCTTCCTTGATGGGGAGACTGGAAGGATCAAGAGTAGCTTCATAGGATAGTAGAAGAGCTAGTGTTTTGTCCTCCGATAAATAGTTAAGCTGTTTACAAGGGCGATATTGCCTATTTGCCAGTGACATGGGTTGATGGTTTGGCTTGCTTTGGAGGTTGAGTACTGATTTTTGAATGCGCTTGTTTTCAGAGAGAGAGTTTTCAGTGAGGTGTAAGATGCTCTTCATTTCGGAAATCGCTTTATGGATGTTCTGAGATATTCTGACTGTTTGGTGATTCAGTGCTTCTAGGTCCGTTGGTGTCGACTGAGAAGGCGGCGAGGTGTCCCAGGGACCTGAGCTAGAATTGCTATTAAGCTCGGTGACCATGGAGGAGGGGCTAGATTTCGACCTCCTCGTATGTGATATTCTAAACGGAGGGGTGAGCATGGGACCTTTTCTACTCAGAGGGTTGACTGAGGGCCTTTTGGGGCGGTAAGCAATGACCTCTCTCTGTCCTGTGTGCTTGACGTAAGGGGTGTTGAATGGGGACGTTGTACGGATGATGATGTTACAGTTGCTGCATTCTTGTGATGTAGAGAAGGCGGGCTGGGCAGACCTCTATTATACTTAGGAGGTATGCTGCCTTGAGCACCGTGCAGGATGGACATCAAGTTAGGGAGATTAGGGCCGGACCTTTCTTTGAGGGAAGGAGTTAAGGTGCATAAGGTGGTACCTTCTGACTTGACCACTGTAAGCAGGGGGTCCCTATCCCATAAAACTGACTTTGATCTGGAATGGAGACTGGTCCGACGTGTGTTAGTTTGTGCATGAGGGTGATTTGAGGGAGTATTGTCATGGATAGATGTCATCAAAGTTTTTTAGATCCTTGTTGGCTGCTTGTATCAGAACAGTGCCATTCTTATGGATTGTAACATTTAAATCAGCTCTTAGACTTTGTGAAGGAGCGATCAGTAATTTAGTGCCATACACAATGTTTCTTGTTTCAAGAATGTTCAATAATTTTATTATGGCTGCTCGCCATATTGCTATTTTCCTGGTGAAGAAAATTAGGTCATTTACAATGATGCCCTTTTCCATGTCATAGTACGGGTCATAGATCAGAGTCTATGGGTATCTTCTCAGGAGGTTGTGTTTAAAGGTTTTAATAGCGGTTTTGGAGAGGTTGGGAGGTATACTATAGAGTAGGAGTATCATCCTTCTGATTTCAAGCACGTTTCTGCTATGACTGGCCGAAGCGCAAATGCAGATTTGAAAAATAAATGATTCTTTCCGCTTCATCTGCGCCTTCCCTTAGATCTATAGAGGGCTGTCTAGGGGCGGTGATGTTAGAAAAGGCTTGCACTAATCAGTGATAATTACTACGGCTAGTGTAGCTGTGCATCTAATACATTCCATACCCTGTGTTGGAGGATTTTTATTCCTGTTATCCGAGGTGCGTTGGTCCTCTTTCCATTATCAGTGCCCTCTTTTCTTTGCTAGAGGACGTTTCAAAATCGCCGCTTCTTTTGTGATAGCTCACTCAAACCTATTTTTCTCTCTGGTATCCGAGGAGGATTGGTTCTCTTTCTATTATCAGTGCTCTCTTTCCTTGTAAGAGGGCTTGGGGACCACTCATCAGCCGGCCATTTTGACCCTGTGGCAAACTATGTTCAAGAATTATATATAACCTGGGGCCAGGGCCTCCAATCAGCGCTGTAAGGTGAATATCCTGCTCTGCAGCAGGCGCAAAAGATTCAGCGTGGAGAGATTCTTTCACGTACTTCACGGCCCAGCAACCAAATGTACTTCCTGGGCTCAATTGCCTCTTGTGTAGGGGGGAAGGATGCAGGGGCGCTCCCGTCATCCGCAAGCGCTTCCGCGCTCCCCTCCAGTGTCGGATCATGGCATCGGTCTAGACAATGACCTGCCATCCGCTGCAGCTGAGGTGCGGTCACGGCGATGTTTGAGTGCTCGGGAACGGGAGGCCCCAGGGGAAGTCCACTAGTCTCGCTGGAGCAGATTACTTGTCTTCAATGGCAAGGTCTGGGCTGAGCCTGCCGGTTTGAGTCACCTACAGTGCTGCTTGCTTTTTCTCCACTGTTTGAAAATAACTCTTTGAAACTCCCTATCTGTGCCCCCTGAGGTTTATCATCATAAGGACTTTGGGGGCCCTGTGCCAAACTTATTTTGGGAACTCCTGTTCAAAACAGCTTTGAACTTATGATCCAATATCAGCTCTTTCATGCCCTCTTTGGCCAGGTCACTGACAGTGCCCAGGCACATTGGTCCATCTAATATTCAGGGAAAGTGATGTGTGTTTTTAATATTGTAACACAGCAGCAGCTCCTAGTACTACTGCAAAAAATCTCTGTGACACCCTCCTATTTCTCATATGTGAGGTCCTGTTTTGATCTAAAGAAACTTTTTTATGGATGTTGCATGAAACATAAACACATTTCTTTGCAAAATGTCTGTACTAGACTCTTACACATCACCAACAATAAATATAAAATAAAGGAAAACAGTATCTTAACAATCTAATTAAGAATTATTCAAGGTCATCAGAGCAAGACTCTCTGCAGAACAGAGTTGACTCTATCAGGGATCCCTTTGAAAGGCTGGGGCCCTGGGCAAGAGCCCAATTTGCCATGCCTTAAAACGACTTTGTTTTTATAAAAATAATCAATAAATATGACATCTAAAATAGTTTATTCATGTTTGTGTTATAGGGAAAAAGTGAAATTTATAATGATTTTTTCAATTTTATATTCTTTGAGTAGTAACTGATTTTACACGCTATGCTGAAGGCATCACTGCAGTACCCACAATGTCTGACAAACTGACAGCCAATGATTTTTGAAAGTCTTTCAGGAAGGAGTTTCAGATTTTTGACAGTTCAGCAGTGAATAGCAAAAATATGTATTATGTAGGCCAAAGAATATTTAAGCCTCATATTTTTAAATCATGTTTGGAGCAGGGCCTGCTGGAAAGCCTACACTGCATCATTCAGTCTGAATAAGGAACATGTAAGCTAAGAAAATTGAACCAATCTTCCTTCAAACAATTGGAAAGGCCATTGTACAATGCCTGACTCTCCATTTTTGTTTTCTCTTTTGTGTCATTCCTTCACTTTATTAATGTGAATATAATACTGTGCGTTATGTTCTACACCAGTGGTTCTTAAGGTTTTGACTTCTGTGGACCCCCAGTGAAGCATTACTGGAATCCGGGGACCCTCACTGAGTCATTATTGGAAGCGGGGACCCCTGGCCTAAGCAATTACTATAATTTGAACTTCATAACAATAAACAAAAATACAAAAACAAGTATACACCAAACAAATGCTCAAATAGTTAAATATTTTGTTTAATTCACAATGAAATATAGAAAAAGTTTTCCAATTTGAAATGTTGCCTCTTTATTTGTATGCAGTTTATTAATATTAATGTATTAATTTTAATATTATTTCATTTTGTAACAATCGCAGACCCCCTAGGTAGGCCTCACGGACCTCCAGGGGTCCTTGTACTACAGGTTAAGAACCCCTGCTCTACACTTTCTGCCTCTTCCATTCCCAGTAGTAATGTGTGTTGCATGTCATGCAAGATTATGGGTGTGCAAATTAGTGCACTACTGGTGCAAATTTAGTGCACTACTGGTGGTTTCTATAAAGAACTTGAGGGAAGGATGGTGAGAGAATGAGAGCTAAAACAGTGTCCTGTTTGTGAATGCATATTTAATAATCAGGGCTACTGCCTCTGAGATTGTTAGACTTGGCTTTTTCAGCGGGTTTACCCCCAGACTTTTTGCTTTTTGGCCTCCTGTTTTTGACCCTGTTTTTGTTGGTTTTAGGACTCTGGGCACTTTACCACTGCTAATCAGTGCTAAAGTGCATATGCTCTCTGTGTAAATTGTGTTATGGATGGGTGTTTCCATGATTGGATATTTGATTTACCTGTTAGCCCCTAGTAAAGTGCACTGCGTGTGCCAGGGCTGGTGAATCAAATGCTACTCGGGGGGCCTGCAGCACTGGTTGTGCCACCCCGTGAGTAGCCCTGAAAACAGTAACTCAGACCTGCCATTGCAGAAGTCTGCGCGCAGTTTGTACTGCCATAGTCGACTTGGCCAGTGCACACACTGGCCGGTCCCAAACCTTCCCTTTTCTTACATGTCAGACTCCCCTCAGGTAGGCCCAAGGTACCCCTGTGGGCAGGGTGCAGTGTATGTGAAAGGTGGGACATGCCCTGGTGTGTGTGGCATGTCCTGATAGTGAATTACAGCCAATTTCGTTTTTCACTATTGCAGGGCTACCAGTTCCCCATAGGATAGAACGGGAGGTTTGTTTATAACATCTTATACACATAACTGGCCCAGGGAATTCGGTAAGAAAATAGAATTTAGTATGCCTGAACTCAGAATCTAAAGATGCATGTTTTAGTGAAGGTGATTTTTACATTCTGTGTTTGAAAATACCACTTTTAGAAAGTAGGTATTTTCTTGCTCAGTCATCCCGTGTGCCTCTGCTGGAATGTGGATTGCCTGTCTGGGTTTTGGATGACAGAAGGCTGGGGGAGCAGGAGGGGCGCCAGATGGTCTAGGTAGGTCAGGAAAGGGCTGAAGAGACCTGGGTTACGATGGGGGAAGGGGGAGGAGATTTCCTTGCACCTCAAAGGGCCTGCTCTGCCTCTGACAAATGCCGTCTCCACCTCCTGCCAGGAATTCACACCAGAGAAGGCAGAACCTGTCCTGACTGGGCCCAGGCCCTCTCTGCCTAAGAGATCAAAGGATTTTTGGACATAAATGCTGGGTCCCAGACCCCTGAACTTTAGAACTCATCTGGACAAGAAGACTGCCAAGAAGAAGAGCCGGAGAAGCTGTGAAAAGGAACAACTGCTTTGCTGGGTGCTTTGCTGGGCTGACCTGCAGTGGCTGCTTCTGTCTTGGGCAGTGAAAGGCCTGGACTGGACTTTCTGCAACCTAATTTGTGAGTCTCTCCAAGGGCTTGAGGTAGAGCTTGCCCCCTGTTCACGAAGTCTCAGGAACAGCAAAGACTTCAAGTTCTTTGACCCGCAGCACTGGGGACTGTGTGTTTTGTGCTGCAGCAAGAAGAACGCCAACTCAACGACGTCTACGACGCCGCTGCCGACTCCGTGTCCTGAAGGCACCGCAGAGGGCACCGCCGCAACACCGCACCGCAACCTTGGTCTCATCGACGACGCCTGTTGGTGCCGACACCGAGCCGCTGCTTGCACCGCGACCTGTGGGCACCACACTCCGCACCGCCTTGCTTCACGCCGAAGCTTTGTCACCGCAGATAGCACCGCCGCAACGCCGCACCGCAACCCTGATTTCACCGACGACGCCTGTTGACGCCGACACCGAGCCGCTGCTTGCACCGTGACCTGTGGGCACCGCACTCCGCACCGCCTTGCTTCACGGCGAAGCTTTGGCACCGCAGAGAGCACCGCCGCAACTCCGAACCGCAACCCTGGTCTCACCGACGACGCCTGCTGATGCCGCCACCGAGCCACTGCTTGCACCGCGACCTGTGGGCACCGCACTCCGCACCGCCTCGCTTCACACCGAAGTTTTGGCACCGCAGAGGGCACCGCCGCAATGCCGCACCGCAACCCTGGTCTCACCGACGACGCCTGTTGATGCCGCCACCGAGCTGCTGCTTGCACCACGACCTGTGGGCACCGCACTCCGCACCGCCTCGCTTCACGCCAAAGCTTTGGCACAACAGAGAGCACCGCCACAATGCCGCACCGCAACCCTGGTCTCACCGACGATGCCTGTGGACGCTGCCACCGAGCCGCTGCTCGCACTGTGACCTGTGGGCACCGCACTCCACACCGCCTTGCTTCACGAGGATGCCTTGGCCTTCCTGACGCCGCCACTTCCCGCCGAAATCGACGCCGCTGCTTGCACCGTGGTTCAAGGGCACCGCTCGTAAGTCACACGACGCACCGCCCTCATCCTGCACCGCAACCTTAGCCTACTGACGCCGGCGCCATCGACTCCAGTTCGTCAGCCGACGACAGTGATTCAGCAACGACGACGACGCTGCTTGCACCGTGACCTGCTAGCACCATGGCGAGCACTGCCTTCATCTCGCACGCTACCCTGGTCTCACCGACGACGCTAACTGACGCCGTCACCGAGCCGCTGCTCGCACCGCGACCTGGGGGCACCGCACGCTGCACCACTGCGTTTTGCACCGCAGCACCAGACGTCTGCCGGCGCCAGCGCTCCTGATTCCATCAGAGAGGAGCTCGACCTGCAACGCGAGTGACTTCAAGGGCCTCAACACCCTGCATCTCTCACAGGTACTGTTTGCGGGTCTTCCCGACACCGTAGCTGGCCCGCGACCCCACGACCAGCCAGAACTGTTGGACTTGTTGTTCACGACGCCGTGGTAGCCCGGACGGAGCTATCCACACAAGGAACTCTTTTTAATCAGCGTATTTTTGGAACTGTGAACTTTTAAGTATAGTATTGTGGATTTTTATCGTTTTTGGTCTTGTCTTAAGTATATAAAAATATTGGATATTTTTCTAAACTGGTGTGGTGTCCTTTTGTAGTGCTTACGCTGTATTACTATTAGTTATGTGCAAATGCTTTACACACTGCCTCTAAGATAAGCCTGGCTGCTCGTGCCAAGCTACCAAGGGGTGAGTAGGGGTTATTTTTGACGTGTAACTCCCTTATCCTGACTAGAGTGGTGGTTTTTGCCTGGCTTTGGCCCACGCCCAAGCCTACCAAAAATCCCATTTCTAACATTGGTTGTCAGCGGTGAGGATAGGACTTGTGTTTGCACTTGACTTACAGTGATTGGTGTGCGCTACTACCATATCGCAGACCATTACGTATCACCTACAGGTTCTTTTTCTTTTTGGCCTATTTTTGATCTTGCCAGTTTGAACTTGCTACTTCAACATGCCTGAATCTAGAGTATCATCAATGGCATCACTAGAAATTGCCTTTGAGGAGGATCGATTGGAAGCCTACAATGTCAAGGAGTTAAAATCAATTTGCAAGAACCTGAAAGTCCAGGTCAGAGGCCTCACCAGGAAGGATGAGCTACAAAAGGCGCTGAGGGCCTGGGTAGCAGCCAGACATGCCAGTGGGCAATCTGGTGATCTCAATGGAGAGGTGGAGGAGCCTGTTCCTAGGGTGGATGTGCTTTTGGGAGGGGGGGACCCCCGGCAAGGCAGCAGTGGCCTGTCCCCAGAGGAGCTGGAGGACAGGCGGGAAGCAAGGAAGTTCGAATTAGAGAAACTCAGGATGGAAAGTGAGAGGGAAGACAAAAGAATAACCATGGAGGAAAAGAAGATGATCTTAGACCATGAGTTTAAAATGAGAGAGCTGGACTGGGAAGCCAGTAGGGCTAGGCCCAGCCCAGATGGTGGCAGCAAAAGTGTTAGGTCCAGTACTGAGGATGAGGTACACACACACACAGATTTGGGGCCCTGCTTCAAGGAGGGGGTTGACATACACCAGGGGGTTCAGGATTGTGAGGTTACTCCAGTGGTTCGTAGTGTCCCTGAGGTGGATTGGGGAACTGGCACAGGGGATCATTTTCCTGGTAGTGAGAGGGACACTCTACTGACTCTAGATGAGAGGTGCAGGGAAAGGGGTTCCCCCATGATAGAAGCCCTGGTAAGTGAGTATGAAGACCAGCCAGAAGAGTATGGGTTGAGAGACAGCAACAGTTAGACACTGTCTCGCCGGTCTTGTGAGAATGATGTCGGGTACTTGCCTGAGGCACTGGATGGTTGGGTGAAGGGTAGTTTGGTTAACACCTGTGTGGAGCTGGGTGATTCAATTGTTGGAGAGCATATTTTAAGTCCCTGTTTTCCAGAGCTATGCCATCACCCAGTGGAGTGTGAGTTTTCTGACCCCAGGGAGCTTGCACTGGAGGCAGACCTTTTGGTGGATTCCAGAGGGACTGGAGAAGCATCTGGGGGTGACCCGGAAGGAAGTGGCTTAGGTATTTCCCAACCAAGGGTGGTGGGAAAGGTTCGTGGTCACCCAGATGGGTCCCAGCGTCGCGGAGAAGGAGTGGGAAGGGGCTGCAGCCCAAGGTGCCCGAAACCCGGTCCCAGAGCCTGGGTGGTTCCAAGAGGGAACACCAGGTGTGGAGCCTAGGCTGTACTGATAGGCCATCCGTTGAGGGGGATCTCCTAGAGTCAGGAGAACCTGGAGCATCTGTAAATGGAGCTCCAGTGGTTCTGGTGTCTGGCGGTGCCGCTCCTAAGTGGAGGGTGCAGAAGTCCAGAGTGAGGGGTGAGAGGGGGATGTGTTCCCCAGTGGGAGAACCAGTGGGTCAGGGGCCAGCCAGAAGGGCTGAGCCTCCTAGCAGTGACCATGAGGACACCACTTCTGTCCTGGGGGATCTTCGTGCACTGTCAGATGGACAGAGGTCAGGAGATCTGCACCAGGCAGACTGTCACACAACGCATGAGTCATGTGTTACCCTCAGGGGGGGCATGCGTGCTCCCAAGGAAGTCCTGTTGCACCGGGCAGGTGCTCAGCTGCAGGATTTAGTCCCTGGGTTGGGAAGCCAGGTTCAGGTCCTGCCTGACTTGGAGGGAAGGACGACTGTAAGCAGTGTCCTGACCGGGTTGTCTTCTAGGGGTACCACTCCAGGTGGGAGGGTGCAGAACTCTAGAAGGGGGTGCAGAGGGAGGGAGTCCTCGCCTCTGACCCTGGTTCAACTGGAGGGTTTAGACCCTAGGTTGGGAGACCAGTTACTGGAGGGAGGTCCTGAACTAGTGGGCGAGTTGGGCAGGACACCTGCCACAGGTGCCCTGACAATTTTGGAAGGACCAGTAGGTCAGGGGTTGCCAGCTCTGAGGTCAGAGCACGCCAGGACTGACCCGGGTGAGACCACTTCGGGCCTGGGGGGTCTTCATGCTCTGTCAGGTGGACAGGAGGCTGGAGACCTGCGCCAGGCGGATTCTGGCACAACTCATGAGGGGTGTACTCCCCCGGAAGTCCTGGGTTGCCAGGCACAGGTCCAGCCTAAGGGTACAGGCCCTGGGTTAGAGGATCAGGTTCAGGGTGTCCCCCCTGTCCTGGGGGAAGGGGCAACTGCTAACAGTGCCACTACCAGTTTGTCTTCTGGGGGTGCCGTTCCAGGTGGGAGGGTACAGTGCCCCAGGGAGGAGGACCGGGTGTGGGAGAGCCTACCCCAGTCCCTGGTTCAGCCTCAGGGTACAGACCCTGGGCTGGTGTACCAGTTGCAGGATAGCACCCCTGAACTGGTGGGTGAATTGTGCAGAACGCCTGCCACAGGTGGCCTGACAATTCTGGAGTTGAGGGGGACTGCTCCCGGTGGGGGGATGCAGTGTCCCAGGGAGGAGGACAGGGTGTGGGAGAGGCCACCTCAGTCCTGTGTCCAGCCTCCGGGTACAGACCCCAGGCTGGTGTACCAGTTGCAGGATAGCACCCCTGAACTGGTGGGCGAATTGTGCAAGGCACCTGCCACAGGTGCCCTGACAATTCTGGAAGGGAGTACTGCTCCAGGTGGGAGGGTACAGAGCCCCTGGGAGGAAGACCGGGGGTGGGAAAGCCTACCCCAGTCTCCTGTCCAGCCGCCGGGTACAGACCCTAGGCTGGTGGGTCAGTGCCAGGATGTCATCCCTGGCCTGACAAGAGGGAGAGTGGACAAAGGGTGCCAGGCACCTGGGGCTACCGCCCCCCCACTCTATGATGCCACAGAGGTTAGAGAGCCCTGAGAGGCATAAGGCCTGGGTCTCCCCACTGACAACTGTCGGTTGTCAGTGGCTTACTGTCCTGGTGGACAGCGTTGCCCCTGGGAGGGGGACAGGAGTCACACCCCGGGGGTGGACTGGGCCACACCACTGTGTTGGCCATGTGGGCACTGTCGGCCTGTTGGGACACATCTGTGAGCAAAGTAAGTTTAGGCGCTGCACAGATGGGGTTCACAGGTGAAGAGAAGAGTACCCCATGGGTCAGCTTAGTGGGCCCTGAGAGTATGGATAGAGGGATCCAACTGGGTTTGGAAAGGCGTAGAACCAGAATGTGCCCCCGCTGTTGTGGGCCAGGTCTATGTTCTACCGCCCCAAGCAGGGAAGTCCATCAAGGGATTGATTAGTCTTCCCTGGCTTTAGGCTGGGAGGGGGTTGTGTTAGACTTGGCTTTTTCAGCGGGTTTACCCCCAGACTTTTTGCTTTTTGGCCTCCTGTTTTTGACCCTGTTTTTGTTGGTTTTAGGAATCTGGGCACTTTACCACTGCTAATCAGTGCTAAAGTACATATGTTCTCTGTGTAAATTGTGTTATGGATGGGTGTTTCCATGATTGGATATTTAATTTACCTGTTAGCCCCTAGTAAAGTGCACTGCGTGTGCCAGGGCTGGTGAATCAAATGCTACTTGGGGGGGCCTGCAGCACTGGTTGTGCCACCCCGTGAGTAGCCCTGAAAACAGTATCTCAGACCTGCCATTGCAGAAGTCTGCGCGCAGTTTGTACTGCCATGTCGACTTGGCCAGTGCACACACTGGCCGGTCCCTAACCTTCCCTTTTCTTACATGTCAGACACCCCTCAGGTAGGCCCAAGATACCCCTGTGGGCAGGGTGCAGTGTATGTGAAAGGTGGGACATGCCCTGGTGTGTGTGGCATGTCCTGATAGTGAATTACAGCCAATTTCGTTTTTCACTATTGCAAGGCTACCAGTTCCCCATAGGATAGAATGGGAAGTTTGTTTATAACATCTTATACACATAACTGGCCCAGGGAATTCGGTAAGAAAATAGAATTTAGTATGCCTGAACTCAGAATCTAAAGATGCATGTTTTAGTGAAGGTGATTTTTACATTCTGTGTTTGAAAATACCACTTTTAGAAAGTAGGTATTTTCTTGCTCAGTCATCCCGTGTGCCTCTGCTGGAATGTGGATTGCCTGTCTGGGTTTTGGATGACAGAAGGCTGGGGGAGCAGGAGGGGCGCCAGATGGTCTAGGTAGGTCAGGAAAGGGCTGAAGAGACCTGGGTTACGATGGGGGAAGGGGGAGGAGATTTCCTTGCACCTCAAAGGGCCTGCTCTGCCTCTGACAAATGCCGTCTCCACCTCCTGCCAGGAATTCACACCAGAGAAGGCAGAACTGGTCCTGACTGGGCACAGGCCCTCTCTGCCTAAGAGATCAAAGGATTTTTGGACATAAATGCTGGGTCCCAGACCCCTGAACTTTAGAACTTATCTAGACAAGAAGACTGCCAATAAGAAGAGCCGGAGAAGCTGCGAAAAGGAACGACTGCTTTACTGGGTGCTTTGCTGGGCTGACCTGCAGTGGCTGCTTCTGTCTTGGGCAGTGAAAGGCCTGGACTGGACTTTCTGCAACCTAATTTGTGAGTCACTCCAAGGCTTGAGGTAGAGCTTGCCCCCTGTTCACAAAGTCTCAGGAACAGCAAAGACTTCAAGTTCTTCGACCCGCAGCACTGGGGACTGTGTGTTTTGTGCTGCAGCAAGAAGAACGCCAACTCAATGACGTCTACGACGCTGCTGCCGACTCCGTGTCCTGAAGGCACCGCAGAGGGCACCGCCGCAACGCCGCACCGCAACCTTGGTCTCACTGACGACGCCTGTTGACGCCGACACAAGCCGCTGCTTGCACCGCGACCTGTGGGCACCGCACTGCGCACCGCCTTGCTTCACGCCAAAGCTTTGGCACCGCAGAGAGCACCGCCACAACGCCGCACCGGAATCCTGGTCTCACCGACGACGCCTGTTGACGCCGACACCGAGCCGCTGCTTGCACCGTGACCTGTGGGCACCGCACTCCGCACCGCCTTGCTTCACGCCAAAGCTTTGGCACCGCAGAGAGCACCGCCGTAATGCCGCACCGCAACCCTAGTCTCACCGACGACGCCTGTTGACGCCGCCACTGAGCCACTGCTTGCACCACGACCTGTGGGCACCGCACTCCGCACCGCCTCACTTCACGCCGAAGCTTTGGCACCGCAGAGAGCACCTCCGCAACGCCGCACCGCGACCCTGGTCTCACTGATGACGCCTGTTGATGCCACCACCGAGCCGCTGCTCGCACCGCGACCTGTGGGCACCGCACTCCGCACCGCCTTGCTTCACAAGGACGCCTTGGCCTTCCTGATGCCGCCACTTCCCACCAAAATTGACGCCGCTGCTTTCACCGTGGTTCGAGGGCACCGCTCGTAAGTCACACGACGCACCGTCCTCATCCTGCACCGCAACCTTGGCCTACTGATGCCGGCGCCATCGACTCCAGTTCGTCAGCCGACGACAGCGCTTCAGCAACGACGACGACACTGCTTGCACCGTGACCTGCTAGCACCGTGGCGAGCACTGCCTTCATCTCGCACCGCGACCCTGGTCTCACCGACAACGCCAACTGACGCCGTCACCGAGCCGCTGCTCGCACCGTGACCTGGGGGCACTGCACGCTGCACCGCTGCGCTTCGCACCGCAGCACCAGACGTCTGCCGGCGCCAGCGCTCCTGATTCCATCAGACAGGAGCTCGACCTGCAACGCGAGTGACTTCAAGGGCCTCAACGCCCTGCATCTCTCACAGGTACTGTTTGCGAGCCTTCCCGACACCGTAGCTGGCCCGCGACCCCGCAACCAGCCAGAACTGTTGGATTTGTTGTTCACGACGCCGTGGTAGCCCGGACGGAGCTATCCACACAAGGAACTCTCCTCTTAATCAGCGTATTTTTGGAACTGTGAACTTTTAAGTATAGTATTGTGGATTTTTATCGTTTTTGGTCTGGTCTTAAGTATATAAAAATATTGGATATTTTTCTAAACTGGTGTGGTGTCCTTTTGTAGTGCTTACGCTGTATTACTGTTGGTTATGTGCAAATGCTTTACACACTGCCTCTAAGATAAGCCTGGTTGCTCATGCCAAGCTACCAAGGGGGTGAGCAGGCGTTATTTTAGACGTGTAACTCCCTTATCCTGACTAGAGTGGTGGTTTTTGCCTGGCTTTGGCCCACGCCCAAGCCTACCAAAAATCCCATTTCTAACAGAGATTGATTAGTCATGGCAGACACAACAATATTAAAGGAAGTACTTCCATTATAATTTGGCCAGCTTGAAATTTGCATATTTTCCTTTGCTGAAATTACATCGAATGGCCAAAAATGTATGCACAATTACGTCATAATTCCAAATGTGAGCCAGAATTTGTGTCCAATTTGGATTCAAGAATGGATTTCGCGCAAAAAAATCATGCAGAATTGTGCATGATGTGAACAACAGTCCTTCGCTTTCAGTACACTTGCATTGTTGCTATCATAGGATTTTTACCAGAACGAATCTCAAATATGCTGTGTGGCGTAATGCGTAATCTCGGGCAATTTGTGTGACAATCACAACGCAAAATGCTGGCCACATACTCAACATTGTGCGACATTAAATTACATTTCACCCTAGCTTGCATTATACCCAGCTCCACCTTGAGGAAGGTGTAGGGCACTGGTTCCAATGGCGACGGTGGTGTTAGTGGTTAGCTTTCAGTCCTGAGACACAGATATGCATGACCACGCTTTTCAGTGCAGTAATGCAGAATACCACACTGAAATGCGTTAGTCTAACGCGAGATGCGTGGTACTTGGCAGGACTGCAGCCATGGCCTGTCATGTCCTGGCAGCCATTGTTCTACACTACTTTTGACTGTGATCTAGTCCCCAAGTTTTGGTTTTGCTTGAAATTTATGGTTGAGCTTTAGTTGACTTTTTACAGCAAGAAGATTTGAGTTTTATGTTTGTGGCGCTTCATGGGTTTCCAAGAAAGCATGTTTCCCAGATCCCTCTATTTCCTTCTTCTACGGCCCCAATCTCATGATTTCATGGTTGTTTAGTCTTATTGGCCTTTTTTTATATGAATATTTCATGAAATGTATCTAGAATTTGCATGGGGGTCTTGGAGCATGCGCAGTTCCTTCTTACAGACCTTGATGCCTTTTATTCTTCCAGGACCGAACCTAGCACGGGGCGGGAGAGCCAGCCAAATCTCTACTTATCATAATTCTTCTAAGCATAGAGCTAGAAAGGGCAATGATGGGAACCTTCAACAGGACCCTAGGAGAGCCCCTTGCACCCGCACAGGCCTTGAGAAGAATCCGTGGTGGAAAGTGGAATTGAAGCAGCAGCATGAAATCGGTGCCATCGTATTGTACAACCGGATGGACTGCTGCCAGACCCAACTATACAGGGCCATTGTTATGGTTGAGGACTTTCGTGGAATTGTTGGCCCGATGTAAGTCACTGCTATGTATTTGAATCAATTTGTTTAGTTTAAAGTAATAGTCATTTCGGTGTACCGTGGGGGGCTCTTGGACCAAATTTGCACTCATTTGTAAATGAATGGGAAATAAGGTGACCGAACAGTACCAGCACCTGTTTTTCATGCCCTGTTTCCATTTGTGCACGTTTGCTTATAATGTTATGTTGTACATTATTTAGTGTGCATGTAAGAAGCTGGATTTTTTGGTTGAGGGGGATCAGTAGCCTGTCAGGGTGAACCACAAAAGTCACTAAATTAACCCTCTGGTAGCTTTGTGAAAAAGCGTTCAGGCTTAACTTAGAAGCAATGTATGCAGTATTTATGCAGCACAAAAACAGTAATCAAGTAAAAACACAACACAAGTAAAATGTAAAACGTTATTTGACAACAAAACGACAGAAACACAATCAGTAGACCTGGAAATATGCAATTTCAAAGATTTAAAGTAAGTATAGCGCCTAAAACCAAAAAAGAGCCACTTGTGGTTATCTGATTATGCAATACGAGTGAAAGTCACAAGTTCAGGCCGACCGCAATGAAGCAAGGGCCAGTAACAGGGACAAGGTTAGTCCTGCTGAAAGTGTTGCTCTCTCATAATCTGGCATGAGAAGTCCCGTTCATGGCCTTGCAGTCCCGTCTGCAAGACACCGCCATCCATATTATGATGCTGGCGGAGGTGTGCGGTAATTGCAATTGGGGGCCCGTTGCAGGCCCCCGGAGTGTTGGGGGGGTGGGGGGTGCACATGGGGGGTACCTATGGTACCCCCCTGTATTTGAATGTACAACGTGGCAGGCACCGCGCGGTGCCTGTCACGTTGTGCATTGAAAAGCACAACTTGCATTTTTGGCATTGCGGCGGGCGGTGCTCTAAGCACCGCCCGCCGCAATGTCAGGAATGCGGGATGCGGGGGGCGCATCCTAATGGCATGTGCGGGACCGCCACATGCATTGCGGGCGGTCCCATTTCCTGGGGGTATGGCGGGCGGACAAAGTCCGTCCGCCATGCTAATGACCCCCTTAATCTCCCCGTGCCTAATAAAAATGAATCTGTCCTCATGTAACGCAACTGGTGCTTGTGTAAAGCGCTCTGATGCCCGATACCTTCGGGTCAAGATCGCGCTATATAAAACTCCATTAAGAAAAAAAAATGCAAAGTCCTTTGTGAATGTACTAAGGCAGCCCCTGTGAAATACAAGTGTGGTAGGTGACAGTTCCACCCCTCTCATCCTGGCAAGCTTGTCCATCCTGATGACACTTAATACACCTTGGTGTCATTGTCTGGGAGGAATACACAAAGGCGAACTAAACTTAGTCATCTGACCCAGGATACACCTGGAGGCACCAAATGTTTAGGTTAAGAAAATGCTAACTTTCTAAAAGTGACATTTTCAGAATTGTGGCTTAAAATTCAATTTTACCATTAAAGAGGATTTCAAATTACAATTCTCTAGAGAACAAACATGAAATTTCTTCCTGTTCCGAAGCAAATGTCATCACTTATTAAATGTAATAAGGCAACCTAATGTTATCCTATAGGAGAGGTAGGCCTTACAGTAGTGAAAAGCTAATTTAATATTTTTTCACTACCAGGACATGTAAAACATAAATGTATATATATCCAATTTGTGAAATACAATGCACCCTGTCCTATCGGCTGTTTAGGGCTTACCCTGGGGGTGACATATGTATTCAAATAGAAGGTTTAGGTCTGGCAAAAGCTTTATTGTGCCAGAATAAATGGCAGTTTAAAACTGCACAGAGGCTGCAATGGCAGCACTGAGACATGTTTAACAAGGCTACTTAAGTAGACAATATAACAAGTGCTGCTGGCCAACTAGTAGCAATTAATTTACAGGCTCTGGGTACATGGGACTTTACTAGGGACTTATAAGTAAATTAAATTTGCCAATTGGGTGAAAGCAATTTTAGCAGATTTTAGCACTGGTTAGCAGTGGTAAAGTGCACAGAGTCCTAAAGCCAACAGAAACAAATTGAAGCAATGCCAGAGAGGAGAAGGCTAAAAGGTTAGGGGAAAACTACGCCAAGGATGTCAAGTTTAACATGTTTCCTCCCCAACTGAATGTGGGGAAAACTAACCACCCTCATCAGACTTCTCATCACTAAGGCTGAAGAACCTGGCAAGACCATCAGCATTGGCGTGTTTAGTCCCATGGCGGTGTTCCACCTCTACAGTTTGGGATTCTCAGCCCTCTTCTCCATGAGCCATCTGAGGGGACTGTAGTCTGTCTGAACCCCAAATTGAGTCCCAAACAGGTATGGTCTCAGCTTCTTCAGAGCCCAGACCACAGCAAAGGTTTCTTGCTCAATAGCAATCCACCTTCTTTCCCTCGGAAGTACCCTCCTGCTGATGAAGGCTACAGGTTGTAGGCACTCTTCATGGAACTGTGACAGTACAGCCCCAATGCCATGACCTGAAGCATTCGTCTCCACTATGAATCCATGGAGAAGTCTGGGGTCTTGAGCACAGGTGCTATGGCCTCCTTGAGGATGTCAAAGTCTTTCTGCCAGGCCTCTGTTCAGATCACCTTCTTGGGCTGTTTGTTGGAAGCCGGCTCAGTCAAGGGGACAATAATGGTGCCATATCTGTTGACAAACCTCCTATTATATCCAATAAGACCCAGGAAGGCCCTCACTTCAATCTGATTTTCAGGGAATTCCCATGCCAGGATAATCTCTATCTTGGCTTGGAGGGTTGCACCGTGCCCCAGCCCACATGGTGTCCCGGATACAACACAGATCCCTGCTCGATGTAGCACTTGCTGGCACATAATAGTCAGGCCTGCCTGTTGAAAGACCTGAAGCACCTCCTGAAGGTGGGAAAGGTGCTCCTTCCAGCTGCTACTGTAGACAGCTATCTCGTTCAAGTAGTCTGCACCGAAGGTTCATTTACACAATATAGTGGTAAATAATATAGTTGACAAAAATACTGTGTCAAAAATATTTTTTACCACAATGTTGTGCTCCTATACCAATAACGGTAAGTATAAAAATATCAGAAAAAATATTGACACTAATATTGTCCAAAAATAGACAGAAAAATAGTTTTTATTATAAATAGAGTTTAAAGTAGGAAATGTAAAATATGTTAATATATAAATGTAATATAGTGTGATATACTGTAAATTAATATATTATATTTATTAATTATTATAATATGTATTACTATGCATACATATGTACTTATAAAAAAACACAAAAACATATATATATAAATATTGTGTTTGTAATTATATATATAAATATATATATATATTTTTTCATATCAGGGCTCCACTAAGGCTGCCGCTCCTCAAGCACAGTGGGTGTGGTGACACGTGAGGGTGGTCTCACGTTACATTATTTTTAATCGCCACTAAAAACTCTTGACAGACGCGTTTTGGCGCTTGCTCTTTGTCAGTGTCAAAGATGCCGGCGTCCTCATGTTGTTTAAATACATTCAGCTTCTGATTGGGCACGTTGTTAACAAGAAATCAGAAAAGGGCGCAGTAGTACATGGCCCCTATAAATCATGAGTTTCCTGGCAGCCATCTTATAGCGCACTAATATTATCGCAGTACATATATAGTTAAATATACAATATACTCCACAATGCATAAATAAAAAGACAATATAATAAAAATAACCAATATTAATCACTATTCATGGGGGAGACATTTGCCTAATACAAAAATCTACATGCCTTTCTCTGGCTCTTTGAACCTCAGGTGATTAATCGTTGTGAAAATTAATTGTGTAACATATTGCGCACTTGGGTTGCCACGTGAAGGAGTAATAAATACAAAATTATCACATATTTTACTCTCAACCTTACTTTCGTGAAGAATGTATGGCCGCATCTGGCTTTACCGCATGTTCTGTGCCAAATTCCTATGAAAGAATCAGCAGTGGCTCATCGGAGGAACCTACATTGGCTCCTGATTGAGGCGAGAATTAGGCTTAAAGCACTCTGCCTAACACACAGAGCTATAAACAACAAAGGGCCCAGTAAGATGAGGAATCTGCTGTGTCTACATCTTCCCAGCAGATGTCTGAGATCCGGCTCTGAGCGCCTGCTAAAAACCACCAGAATAAAAAGGGCCAAATGGGGGGGGGAAGAGCTTTTTCTCACCTCGCACCCAAGTTTTGGAATTCACTCCCGCGGGAGATCAGATTCACAGTTACGGAGGCAACATTTAGAAGAAACTTGAAAACTTGGATGTTCGCGAACTGTAACTAAGCCCTTCCCTCCTCGCGATCGTTCCATCAGTTCATCTGCCTAGCGCTGGGAAGCCTTCGGGTAGTCACACGCTCTATAAATATTTTTAACATTATCTGCCGACTTGAACATTTCCAGCATTTGTGTCTCGCTGCCAAGACAATTATATTCAAACGAATGTCAACATCAGAATGCTATAGTTAATTTGACATTCCTAGTTCATTAAAAACTTCAACCAAATGGCGGTAGTGTCTAGTATACAGATTTAGCATGTGGACTTCACCAGGTTACTATCTCACCCTGAATGGGCCTGTCTCTTATATGACCAAGTGCTTATATGTGTAACCAGCCTGTCCGGTATTGGCCGGTAATACATCCTACTTGTAGACAGACATGGCGCTTTCTCCCATGATCACCCTCTACTCATACAATTGGAATACTGGCCCTCAGGCCATCCAGCGATCACAAAATCTGTCCTATATGTTTCCATACCACCACTCCACTGATCAATGCCACTGGTGTTCTGGTGTGTATCTCAATGATATATCTGGATTCCAGTTGTCTCAGCTTCCAGATTCTGTCCTTCCCCCTTTCATCTCCTTGGACCTGATCTAAGCAAAGAACTGCAATAGGCTCCGATTGCTATTGTGTTTAGTCTGAATATGTCTTCTCATGGAACAAGAAGCAACCTGATTCATAATTGCCCACATGTGCTCTAGCATCCAGTTTTTCACTGGGTGTACAGTACTACCCAGAGACATCTTATCACAAGGGCAAACTAGACAATAGAAAACATATTCAGAGTTACAGATAAGAAGTTTGGTGATCACCCTTCTCTTTCTACTTCCCAGAACCTCATAATCCTTTGTTTTATGACTCTGTTTGCACGCCTTGGAACGTGTGCATTGGACAAATCCTGTGTTCTTAGGGTTGTTTATGTTGGTTTCTGTGAAATGTCTGTGGATTAGTGTTGCAGTGATTCTGCTCAGGAACAGAACTATGCTTGGGACCATAGACCATCAGTGTGTCGGGGACTGAGTCCCCATACCACCTCGGAATCTATGAGCCTGAGTTGAACTAGCTACAGTGCCTCACTTGCCCTCTTAACCTTACCAGAGAGACAAGTGATTTTGCACACCAGAACACAACACTCTCAGCCCTCAGGAATCGCGGTAACAGGACACACAGTTTCACTCTCTCACTCGTACTTGTCCACAATAAGATAAGAAAGAGACACAAAGGAAGTTTATAATGCTTATTTAAACTATTGTGCTAAAAAATACAATAATTGGTCCACAATTAAAAAACAAATAGATGTCACTAATATCATCAGCATGGTTAAAAAAATGTATACCATAAAAATCCCTGTCACGTTACCTGGCAGATCTGCCTAACCCCTCCCGTACTACCGAAGCAAATTGGTTATATAGTATAGATCTCTGGGTTTCATGGCGGACCCCGTACCTTAGCATGCATAAGTCTATGTTCTACATTCCAGCTGATGCTGCACTCTCATCTCAGGACTTTCACTATGTTTGTGTGTTGTTTCAGAACCCTTGTCCTCAGTTATATGACAAGATATGTGTATTCAGAAACAACAGCTGCATTCCTTTATAATGTCTAGGTGATAGTGTCTGACCAGAGACAATAACAAGGGGTGATGTTGTTTGACCTTGCCTAGGCCGTTCAGACTAAATCCCAGGAGAAAAATAAAATAGAAAAACATGTGCTGGTTTAATGTGAAAATATATTGTGGCACAAAAGCAAATGTGTTATTTAGTAACGTGTGCAAAACGAATGCGACCTACAATGTGTAAAATTAGGCTAACATAGGGAAAACGACAATGGGCCATATGAGAAACACATGACACCCTCCCTTTGGTCATGATAATGGCACGAAAAAGTAATAAAACTATAAATGCAATCGAAATATAAATAAACTCAAAGAATAATTCATAAAGTTATATGTGGAAAACCAAAAAATTAATTGTCAATTTTGAAAAATAGTCATATGGTGCTTCGGAGGAATCCATTAGGTCACTCGCAAATTCAAAGGCCATGGACTCCATAAAGGAGTCCGACTCCGCAAAAGGTAAGTGATTAACAGCCCAAGTAACAAGTTCCAAAGAACAGACATGATCCTCAGTCTCAGCCGGTGTTGAGATAGTTACCGGGTAACCTGCAGCCATGTTTGTAGAGCATTTATTCTGTGATCCATGTGCCAATGCACATATTTTCTCAAAGGTGAGTGGCTCAAAGCTTACATTGTGGAGAAGCCGCAAACCTAAAATGGACTGAATAAAAGCCAGTATTACTCCAAAAATAGTCTAGAAGGAACTGACGAGGCCAGAGCTGACAACTTTAGAAAAGTGTGCAAGACCGGCAGTGTTAGAGTCATTAACAATTCAATGCATTAATTCCCCAAAATGCAGTGGAAGATTGGTGTTTAACAATGACTGTATTTAACTGGAAGTTCTAGCCAAAGTTCTAGCCACCTGCAATTCGAAGGATTCACCAGCAGATGTGAGAGCTACCTCTTTTTAAAACAATTGTGCTTTGAGTCTGATTAGCTTGTTGAAATGTGCGTTCAAAGTTGGAATGGAAGGCCACAATGAGCTATCTAGAATTCCATGCTTGGGGGAAATAGGACGTTGTGGCAACAAGTGACGAGCGGGAAACGGACAAAATGTAGGGAAGTCCCACTCGCATACTACAACAATGTGATCACTAAGCATTAAATAACTTCCATTTGAAAGACCGTAATAAGTAGAAGAATTGCGGGAACTAGTATTCCTTTTAAATAACAGGATAAATTTGGCATTGAAACATTACATACACTGTGCACCTTAACATGTTTGTAAACAACTGAATGTCCGACAGAAGAGTTGTATTCGTCTCTTGTAAGGTAAACGTCCTTATTGGCATGTTCACACCGATAGGAGAAGGGAAGTGACCATAATTCATGAATGAGGCTGCCTCTGAGGGGTTCAAATCTATCAACAGGAAAATGTTTCATGCAAACCTTGAATTGAAAGGTCAAAATAGGTAAAGAGATAACGCTGTGTATTAATTACACAGATGAAGGTATTTCAGCTATAGTGAATGGAAGTTCTAACTTCTCCAAGTGTAGCATTATGTAGGTTGTGTCTTTCATAGCCATCAGTTGTTGTTTGCATTTTAAATTAAAAGGCAAAAATAAACGACTGGAATTCAAATAGCGCCATGGTACGCTCCCATTCTTAAGTGTTTGAAGTGTCCAGCTGAATTGAATGATAGATCTAAGCTGACTTTGCCCATGATACAATGTTGACAGATCACTTTACATAATATCAATAACAGATGACACAATGTTATTTAAGTTGTAAATACGAGAAGATAGCGTATTAATATTATTATCACCAACAGCAAGCACTATATCCAAATTATCTTGGTTAATTTGTCTTAAACGTGCAGCAGCTTCCATTTGGGACAATTGCCAAATTTTATTATAGGCAGCATAAATAAATCTTTTAGAACATGGAGATTTGAGACCGAAAAGAAAATCTAACAAATCCATGTCTTCAGATAGGAGAGCAAGATGTTGTTTCACTGCAGAAAGTCCATTGTTGAAACATTTTCCCACCATATAGGTGTTCACAATACCAGAATGCTATGAGTGAGAGTTTTGGAAATCGGGTCTGCTTGATTTGAAGTGTGGAATTGAGAAAACAAGCATGACAACCATTAGTGTCTACTGGCCACAATCACCACCTGTTAGACCCTGAGAGTGTGGAATTAAATGTAATCAGTTGTATTTTTCCAGTAATCATAGCCTTTAAGGGCAAACTGGTTAAAAAGCAAAGCTGTATATGTGAGCTTGGTCTCTGTAAGCATCTATTTTTTTGGTAGGGTAGGGACTAATTTGAAATAATATGATGTGGGGTCAGAAGTATCATATCCTGTGAAATATGTGAATTTATGTTTATGCATTTTAGAACTCCCTTCTGGGGAGTCGGAAAATGCTCACATTGTGTATAATTAAAATGTGGATGTTGATTACTGGCTCTGTGTGGAAAGCAATGTCCATAATGGTAATAACAGCACACATCAGCATAGTTAGAATTAAGGTATATGTCTTCTGACAAAAAAAGTATAACATTCCAATTCTGTAAGCATAGAATTTACAGTTCAACATCAGAATGTAAGCCAGGTACTATTACATCACCCGAAGAAACTTTGAACGCATATGGTATCTGCAGGATCTCCATAGGGCCAAATATATCAAAAGGAACTTTATCCAAAACAATCTTCTCATTCACTGGAATGGCTGAAATGTTGACGAGGGGCAAGTCTCTTTTCAGTTTATGTGAAGAAGAATGAGGGGCCAACATTCCCTTGACCATTTCTGTAGCAGAACGTTTGGGAAGGTAGTGAACATTGATTAACAGGAAAAAAACAGTCACAAATGCAATCCACATGAACAGGAAAACCAAGGAGAGTATGACTCAGACATATATCCAAGTCTGGACTAGATGAGAGCATTTCAACAATGAAATAAAAACACAAATCCGTGCAGGAGCGGATGCAAAACGGAAGAACTGTCTGCAGAAAAATCATCTTCATCCATTTAATACCTGGAGGTACTTAATTGAAAAACCGGAGGTCCGGGTTCGAAAGTAGGACTTACAAAATCCATCAAAGGTGGATCCACCAATGGTGGATCAGTATAAATGACATCAGCTGTAGAAGACTCTGTAGTAGAAACAGTCATCATTTCAGGTGTTGTCGGTTGAGGATTCAATCTCCTCCCTTCTAGAGCCAGCGAGTACCAGCATCGGTGGTCTTCACAGGCTGCAAAGGAATGTCTTGTGGAGACAGCACAATGGTCAACTATGTCAAAGGTTGCGGAAGCCGCCACAATATCTGGACCGTCAAGGTCTGCAACATATATCTTGATGCCAAAAAGTACTTTGTACGGGGTCTTCCCACCCAGATATCTTTTAGGGAGGTTATTAAAAGCTTGTTGGACCCCATAGAGGTGGCTGAACCAACCACACCCAGTACCTAATACTCTAGCCGTTAAGGACTGCTTTAAGTCACGGTTCATTCTTTCCCCATTTGAATTGCCCTCAGGCCTTTATAGAGAAGAATTATGCACCTGTACACCCAGGGACATCATTGAATCTCAGTACGCTTTAGAAGCAAATGTCGGACCCTGGTCTGAGTGCAGGTCACAGCACGCATAAGCACCAATAAAGATTTTAATAACAGTTTGAGCATCAGACGAGCAAACCTGAATGAATCTAGAGCATGAATCAACTGCAACCAAAATAAATGTAAACGCAGTATCTGAAATCAGTGGATCACAGTGATCCAAGTAAATACAGCTAAAAGGCTGGCTGGAAATTAAGAGGTGTGTTTGTGGTGGAAGAGCTACAGTGGAGCTTTTAATCTGTTGACAAATGTCACAGCACAGGACATATTTTGTGGCCTGCTGGCATAAGCCTTGTCACCAATAATGTTGCTGTAGCAGTGACATTTTGGATGCCACTCCTGGAGACACAGAAGCAATACCTTAATGTGCCGCTACAATCAAAGCATGTCTGCAGTCTTGGCTGGGAATCAAGAGATCACCAACCCCAGGAATAGTTACAAAAGAAACATTCCAGCCATTTAAATGATGACAGTATTTAGAAGGAAAACCCTTGGTGCCGTTTTTAAATATATTCACGGCAGCCAATATATCATTATCTACATGAGTTTTAGATTGCATAACTGCTGCTACTTTAGCTGTGATGAATGCAGATTTGGCTGCTTCATCCGCCAAAGAATTCCCTACAGTGTGTGCTCCCACATCCTGGTGACTCAATGTTTGTGTTACATGAGTGTGTGGCAACATATCCTTAAGGTTTGTCACTTTAACCCAAAGCAGTTTATGCTTGATTGTGCTACACTTTGAATCTCTAAATCCATTTTTTTGTAGATTATCATTAAAGGAGTGAATACAGTAATACAAATCACAAACAATAAGAGTGGGGAATTCAGGATCCATATTCTCAAGTGCAAGAAGCAAAGCTTTCAGTTCAGCCAACTGCACAGTGCAGTCCCCTAAAGACTGTGTGCAAGTTGTTTGAGGTTGGAAAATGCCATCCACCACTACACGGATAACGATGGTGCATGCAGAAGAATATTGCTGCTTAGAACCTGCAGCAGGTTGAGCTGAACCATCAGTGTAAATAATAGATTTATACGGATCAAGAGGCAGAACAGTAGTTGGCCAAGGGTCATACTGTAGAAATGTGTGGGTCTGCAAAGAAGGGTCAAATGCAAAGTCCACATCAACAGCTGTTACGTATGTAGCCCATTTATCCATCTAGGATGGAGGGCTTTAGCGTTAGGGATGATAGCTTTGATGACAGTCGCTAAGGCTGGCACGGAGTAGCAACAATAATGTGTTTCCCTTGAGCAGGTGACCTTTCTTTAAGGATGGCCATCTGTACAGCAGTCAGTATTTTTTCAGTGGTAGCAAAACGCATTTCTGCTCTGGAATATAAATGCAATATATATGCTATAGGCACTGTTTCACCTTTGTTAAAGGTGATATATGTAAATCCAATTGCACCTGGTAAAATATGAATGACCAGGTTCATGGTATTCACAGGTGTATGCAAGTGGCGCATTTCAAGAAAATCAGATTGTAAAGATTTGAGTGTATCTGTATGTTCTGATGTTCAGCATGCAGCAGACAAATCAGGGCGTATCAATGTAAAGTGGATTTAAGCATTGTGCATACTCAGGTATGTATGCCCTGCCAAAATTCAGAAATCCTAGCAGGGACTGCAACTTTTTGAGTGTGTTTGGAGGTTGCAATTTTGCACATTTCTACCAAAAATGAGGGGCAAGACTCTTTATCTCATGCATAAGTTCATATCCTAGGAAAAGGATCTTGTAGTCCAGTTCAGAAAATCTCAATATTATGCTATCTACTCTGGCTAAATGGAGATTTAATTCATCATCCATTAAGTAGATATCATCTACGTAGGACAGCGTGTCAGGGTCAATATCATGAAGAATCAATATAATTTGTGCTGCAAAAACCCCAGGTCTATTCCTATAGCCCATAGGAATTCATGTGTAGCATATTTGACAGCCTAGGGTGCTAAAAGCGGTCCAGTCTTGGCTCTCAAGAGCCAAATTGTGACTGAAAAAAACATTGGAAATATCCAATGGGTTTTTGTACTTTTTACGGACTACATTGTTTATGAGTGCCATACTGTGTGTATTTTGCACCGCAAATGTGAATGAATGACTATTCAGATATCTGTAGTCTAAAACTATGCGATAGGAATGATCCAGTTATAAAACTGGAAGAAGCGTATTATTCATCTGAGAGACACAGGGTTCAATTACTCACTGGTACTCCAATTGGGAGAGAATTCCTTTAACGGGTGCTTTATCATCCCTTTTACTAGAATATTGTGGCTGCACCTGTGTGGTGTACCGTATAGGTATAATATGATAAGGGAAATCCTTATCGCACCCAACATGATTGAGGTAAAGTGCAGGTGCCAATGCAAGGGCCCATTTGGTTGAATAAGCTTGCTTGACTTCGACAGGGACAAGGGCAGTAAACGAAAGAAGCAGTGGGGGCCAATCGACCTCCACCAAGGGAAAATCCTGGTGAGTCTGACGTACTATGGTGACGTTTGCTGAGCTGTTGAGGAGAGTCTCCCTTTTCGGTTTCACATACTTTTTCTGTCTTCGTCCAGATCACCTTTCCTCTCTCGTACTGCTGGTCAGACAATTCCTGAGAGGAACGAGGAGAACGTGTATCAGGAACCTGATACTTGTCTAGAGTCTTGATATTAGTGTGATCACAAAGATCATACCGCCCATCAGAGGACTCTGTGGGTGAAGAACCTCCACGAAGTTTACCTTCCTGTTGTTGTTTAGATTTATCCCATGCAAACGCATGGGCAAAGGCTTGCCAAGTAGTGGTGCTGAAGGTCTGGTTCCCAAATTATTGGGTCCCAAAGAGGTATAAACATTTGCAATAACTATAGGAAACTCATGTTCGCGTTTGTGTACCGCCACTGCAGTAAGTCGCTATTGTATAGCCAGAGATGCTGCTTCACCTTTAGCATTAGAAATAATTATTTAGAAGACAACGGGAAAATTACCCAAATCTAGGGCAGGACCTGCCCCATGTTCATTCTGTATCTGTTCAGATTCTGTATCTGTTTGAGGACATTTGGTAAACTGGCTATCAAGGGGATGCCATGACAGATAGTATAGACTGTGGCAAATATTGTCCCCAACTGGGTAAGCACTTAGTTGAAATTCTGTGCTTGTCTTGTGGTCCCGTAAGGGGAAACGCAGTTTCAAGTTGATCAATTCTTTTGGGCAATCCAAAATGGAATTTCCTCATGATTACAATCAGGACTAATAAGTAACAGGCACTGAGTCAACTGGGCCTGCGCTAGCACCCCAAGTCTTGCTGGTCCAGCCAACAATGTATGCTTAGATAGGGGCCTGTATAAGACGCAAAGAACATTGTACAAACTGGAGGTTTGTACTAGATTTAGAGTGCCTAAATCAGGGTATGGTGTATATCCAGCATATGCCGGCCAATTAGCCCCCTCATTACTTACAGGGCTCTTTCAAATTGGCCCAGGCACATGGGGAAGGGTGCCATTAAACCAAGTCTGGTGTCCCCAGACTGTAAGATGAATTTCAACAAGTGCATAAGGTCTGTATGCAGCAGGTGCCTGTGGAACAGTGTATTAATTTAAAGTGTTTGTGTTAGCATCCACAGCTGGAAATGTGACCCAAGAAAAAAATACTTCAAAGTGGTATGCAGCATCCTGCAAAGATTACACGAGGTCCTGGATAAGGGTCTCCATGTTGTCTCAAATGTGCATATACTGCCTTGCAGTTGGCTGCAATAACGATAGTTTGTGCCATTTGGAAATGAAAATGAATTCAAAGTGTAACACAAGCTGGGTTTAAACCTTTTAATATTCAAGCTTGAAAAACCAACAAAACTAGTTAATCCCTAAACACTCTGGAGGTTTAATCCCAAACACCATGGATGTCTCCAGTAAAAGGTGTGAGGGTATTATGGACAAGCACAAGCACTACTCAGGGTTTCCACAAATATGTACCTGACCAAAACGTTGGCGGTGCCATGTTGCTGGGCTTCTACTCACGAACAGAACTATGCTGGAGACCATAGAACATCAGTATGTAGGTGACTGAGTAACATACCACCTAGGCCTGAGTCTGACTAGCTATAGTTCCTCACTTGCCCTCTTAACCTTACCAGAGAGACAAGTGATTTGGCACCCCAGAACACAACACGCTCTACCCTCTCAGAGATCGTGAGAACAGGACACACTCTTTCGCTCTCTCAATCGTACTTGTCCACAATAAGATAAGAAAGAGACACGAAGGAAGTTTACAATGTTTATTTAAACTATCTTGTTCTAAGATGCAATAATTGCGTCACAATTAAAAAATAAATACATGTCACTAATATCATCAGCATGGTTAATAAATTGTATACCATAAAAGGCTGTCATGTTATCTGACAGATCTGCTTAACCCCTCCCGTACCATTGAAGCAAGTTCGTTATATAGTATAGACCTCTGGGTTTAGTGGTGGACCCCATACCTTAGCATGCATAGGTGGAAGTTCTACATCCCAGCTGATGCTGCACGCTTGTCTCAGTACCTTTGCTATTTGTGTGTTTTTATCAGAACCGCTGTCCTTAGTTATATGACAAGATATGCGTATTCAAAAGCAGCAGCTGCATTCCTTTATTAAATCTAGGTGCTGGTGTCTTACCGGAGAGAATAAAAAAGGGCGATGTTGTTTGACCTTGCCTAGGCTGTTCAGACTAAATCCCAGGAAAAGAATAAAATAGAAAAGCATGGGGTGGTTTCATGTAAAAATATAATGTGGCACAAAAGCAAGTGTGTTATTTAGTAACGTGTTCAAAACTAAAGCTAAAGTTGTTTGACCTTGCCTAGGCTGTTCAGACTAATGGCCTGATTACGAGTTTGGCAGTCTTGCAGCATACCGCCATGTCCGTGTTCCACTGGCCGACTGGTAGGAGCTCACCAAAGGAGCTCCGAGCGCTTGGGATTTGTTTGCCAAAAATATCCCTGTTAGCGGCAGTTGACCAGCGGAACTGAACATAGGAACGGAACACGAAACAGAACATATACCGATTAAACCTACAGGAATTGTGATCAGTGTTAACCCGGACACTCACCTCTGTCCCCTCTGACTCCGGGGGACTGACGGGCTGCGGATCTGCATCGAAGCGGAGTGGTGACCGGGTCACCCACAGCGCAGCGCCTCTCACTTCTGCCCGCTCCGACTCCGGCTGGGCTAACTGGCTGCGGATATTTATCAACGAAATGGAGCGCTGACCGGATCATCCACAACACATCGCCTCCCACCTCTGCCCGCTCCGACTCCGGCTGGGCTTAGCCGACCTGGATCACCGACTACGCAGAGGAGCCTGGACGGGACTGATCTACGATTGAACAGCGCTGCCCCATACGATAGTAGAGGAATGGCTCAGCTGGCGCTAGAGGACGCATCGGGTTCAGATGCGAGGCAGTCACGGTACGGACGTGCATAGGGATCGAGGGAGACCAGTGAGCCCTTAACCCCCAGCTGCTTGTCTGGACACAGCTCACGGAGCTGTATGCTCTTTGCATTACACACTGTATCCCACACATGTGAGCGAGGTGCGGATGAGGCCCGCAGCCCGACTCTGCCCCCCCAGCACGATAACTGCGGCGATGCAACCTTTATAATCGGTTGCACTTGCACTGTTTTCACCATTTGGCACCACTTTTATTAACTACGGGCAGCATCTGCCTCGATGTCCAAATCAGTAAAATGGCGGCCCACATAAATATCATCACTCTGGGGTCCACCTCCAGCTTGTTGTTGCGCAAGGCAGAAACAACATCGACCCCCTAAGGAAGCAGATGATAGGAACAGAAAAAGGACTAAAAACACCAATGGAGCAACAGAAATTGAAATAGGACCACTCCTGGCTCAGCCCAGTGAAGGGAAAGAGACAAAGGACTATCCTGCTGGCTCTGATGTCCACTCCAAATGAGGTGGCCATCTTGGACTGACTCCCTCACGCCCATTGATCTCCCTAACTACACATACAGGTCAGATTCCTAATGTCAACTTCAATTACTTTATCTTTTGGTTTCTCTGACGCATTCTTTACTGGTCCAGCCTTACCCCCAACCCTTCATTCGCCTGCCACGGTGCAACTACTACATCACTCGTACCAACCAACACTCCTCCCTCCGCCTTCTTCCCCTCCACCCATACCCAAGCCACCACCACAGTTGATACATCACCCTCCTTCGCGTCCCCCCTCCTTCCCAAGCCATAACGCCCTATCCCATACTAACAGTGCCTGACCCATTATGGAGTTAACAGGCGCACATACTTACACCATCAACTACCCCCCCAACCTCTCTAAAAAAGCATCCAAACGCTTCAAACACAATATGTTAAAATTACACCATGAAACACCCATCACTGATCCCTACTTCTCAACAAACAAAGGGCATATAACCACGGATATCATCTTTTACACTAAACGAAGAGCACAATGGAGGAAAGCACTTCTAGATATATTTGCGATCTCCTCCTCTAGGAAAACCGCACATGGTCTCATTATCTCTATCTCCCCCTCCCATATTTTCAAAGCGGCAGCAACCATCACTATCTATAATAACGGAACCATTCTCATGCAATCAACAGACCGAGGCCTAAACCTGTTGAATAACATCTTCCCCATTATCAAAGAACAAGTGACAAAACCCCAAACCCCTCCCCAGGCATTTCCCACCACCAGTACGCAACCTACCACAGCGCCAAATGCTACCTCTAGCCACCCTCCTCTATTATCCCGACCAATACTTACATCCAAGCTCTACACTACCCCCCCAACATGCTCGACCCACCCACAAGACACTCACCCCTTCCTGCGGCACCAGTATCTCCACCCACCACAGACTCACACACCACCACACTGATATCATTAGCTACAATTAAGCTCCCCTCACCACTAGACTCCATCATAAGACACTCCCCCCTCACTTCTGCTCCAGCACTCACACCCTTAACAGACTTAGCATCCTCCCCTGGAGCGAATATACCTCCCCCCATTGCCATTACTACCCCTTGCAAAACCATCTCTCCCACAACCACATCTCCACCGCCCACTTCTATCACTTCGTCACCCCTCCCTGATCTGGAGAGGGAACCAGATAGGACTCCCCATAACAACATAGAAATCGTGCCTCCCTCATACCGCCCACGGGACGTATGCACATCTCCTATAATACACCCACCAATCTTGCCCCCACCCCCACCAGATCCTAGACTCGACGAGATCATACTCTCGCTGCAACAAATCAAAGAAGAACTACAAGCTTTATCTGAGGTCCTTCTGAGACAACCCTGGAACACTAGATTTGTACGACAGACTAAATCTAACCTTCACCTAACCCACTCAGTAGTCACTTCGAAATCCTCGACCCCCAGATGGAAATCAGTTCCTTCTCACAATAAATCAACCCTCCCAATCCGCAGGACTAATCCGCTATCGGAGGAAGATTTACTCTCTCTACTCCACTCCTATGAACCTGCACAACGGATTCACAACATTATGCCCCCAGATAACGTGCCCAAAATGGATCTAATCCCAGCTATCCCCCCAACGCTCACAGGTCCACTAAACACAACCCTAGAGGCATCATCAAAAACAACCTTAGACAAGTTCCCCTCATTCAGGAACCCAATACATCCCACATCACGCCCCGTCTTAAGTGTATACTACTAAATTGTAGATCGGCCTCAAGACACGCAGCCGACATAGCTGACCTCATTCTCACACAAGAACCAGATTTACTAATTTTAACCGAAACTTGGTTAAAGGAATCCTCTACACCCATCATTGACATACTAGTACCCCCAAATTATGACATCATCAGACTGGATAGAATTGATAAGACAGGGGGTGGTATTGCCTGCATACATCGGAATAATATCACAGTAAACAGATCCATATCCCCTGTATTCCCTTCTTTTGAATACATATGCCTCGACATCACTAGTAATGGCAAACCAATATGCGCGCTACACACCCTCTATCACCCACCAGGTGATAACCTCACCTTTATCGAACATTTCATGGACATAGTCTCTACTAATGCCGGACATCAAAATACCCAAATATTTATCGGAGACTTCAATCTCCACTGGAATGACCCCAATGATGTAGGGGTCAATACTCTCAAAATCTTCCTCTCTGACCTCGACCTCACCCAAATTTTCAACAGCCCTACACACGATAAAGGTTCCATCCTTGATCTAGTAAGCTCTAAAGTCGATTCCATCCAGCTAGACACGATCCATCCATGTGATTGGTCGGATCATCATATTATCACCTTCTTCATCAATGAAACAATCAAACTCAACTCGGTCCAACCCACAAGACCTAAAGTATGGAAGAGGGACCTGAAAAACATTGACTCTAACATAATCACAACTTCCAGTTACAACCTACTTCTTCCCCCCGAAGGGATATCTGATGTCCATGATCTCACCAACCATTACTTCAATTCCATGAACACGATATTAAATGAGGTAGCCCCCCTGCAACTAAAGAGAGTCTCCACAAAAGATTCTAAGCCTTGGTACGATGGGAGACTCAACGAGGACAGACGTTCCCTAAGAATATCTGAACGTAGGTGGAGATCAGCTCCATCCGCCAATCACCTCAAGATACTAAGAAAGAAGAGAAACGCATACTACAGAAAGATCAAGCGCACTAAAGCAGACTTCTTCAGTCACCAATTAGATCAAGAGAAAAATCGTCCCAAAAAGCTGTTCGAGTTAATCAAAACTCAATGTAAGGATGCACCTCTCCGCCACCAAGATAAATTAAGCCCACGACCTAACTGTGAAGAATTTGCTTCCTTCTTCACTCAGAAGACCGATACCATAAAGAAGGACCTGCTCAACGATCTAATCACTTGCTCTGTCTCACATACGAACCCCTCACCTTCACTTCTAAATGCCCCACATCGAATCTCAGCAAAGTTCGACCTAAAAAATAATGCATCTTGGTCATCCTTCAATACCTACAATGAAGAAGCTATTCTCAAAATGCTTATTGCCCTGAATCCTGCCAATCACTTCACTGACCCTCTCCCAGCTAACCTCGTAAAAGACTTCACCCCGCTGTTGCTGCCTCTCTGGACCAAGATCATAAATAATTCTTTACGCAAAGGTTGCATCCCCGACACCCTCAAAGCCGGGCAGGTATCCCCCATTCTAAAGAAACCTACGGCTGACCCGGCGGACTTAAACAATTACCGTCCTATATCCAACATCCCTACCCTGGCCAAACTCTTAGAAAAATGCATACACCTCCAGTTGGTAAGTCATATTGAACATTTTAACCTACTCAACAAATACCAATCAGGATTCCGCGCAGGTCACAGCACTGAATCAGCCATGACCCAGATAATTGACGACGCTCTACAAATCCTAGATCAGAACAGAGCCTGCTTACTCATCTTGCTAGACCTTTCCTCGGCCTTTGATACCGTCAAACACGATAACCTGATAGACCTTCTGAAACACAGGATGGGGTTATCTGGACCAGTTCTAAATTGGTTTACTTCGTTCCTCCAAAACAGATCACAACGATTCAAGGTCAACCACTCCTTGTCCAAACCCATCCCAGTCTCTTTAGGTGTCCCACAAGGATCTTCACTATCTCCGACACTGTTCAATCTATTCATGGAACCACTCACTGAAATTCTCCACGCGTCTAACATGCAATACCACATGTACGCTGACGACACACAACTATACCTTAAGATTCACACCATAGAAGACATCAAATCGCTCAACACTACTCTCGGAAAAACTCAGACCTGGCTGGCAGAAAACCATCTAAAACTGAATGCCCTCAAAACCGAATTCCTCCTAATCGCTCCTCCAGCCCAAGTACCTATAATGCAATACTGGATCAAACACCTTACTGCACTCAACTGCCAACCTCTCATCGTTGACGCAGCCAAATTGCTGGGAATAACACTGGACACAAACCTCAATATGCAAAAACACATCAGCAACGCAACAAAAGGAGCAAACTTTCAGATAAATACTTTGAGAAAACTGAAACCGTTCCTGCCGGAAAAGGACTTCAAACTGGCAGTACAAGCTCTAGTCATCCCAAGAGTGGATTACGGGAGTGTCTCTCTCTGCGGACTGCCCAGAGCTGCAACGGCCCCTCTAAGAGCCACAATCAACGCCGCAGCGAGACTTATCACTGGCTCCAAAAGAAGCTCCCACATATCCCCTGACCTAAAATCCCTTAATTGGCTACCTTTTGAAGCCAGAATTCATTTGAAAATAGCATGTATGACACATAAAGCCATCCATCATAATGCCCCCTACTATTTGGCACGGAAACTGACGCCCTCCTGTGGGGACAGATCTACGAGAAGTGCTAAAAACCTTCTATTGAAACCGCAAAGATTCAACAAGAAGAAAACATATAACCGAACCTTTTCAGGGATGGCGCCCAGAATCTGGAATGCTCTACCCCCAGAAACTAGACTAAATACTTCTACTGTTTCTTTCAAAAAGAAGTGAAATCGCTTCTCATGGCTAAATTCACTTGAGTATGGTCCACTGCTATCATCCCCAGAAACTAGTCTTAATCCTTCTACTGCATCTTTCAAAAAGAAGTGTAATCGCTTCTCATGGCAAAATTTCACTTGAGTTTGGTCCATTACTATTACACGACCCAATGTATCTTCTACATGGAACTTTTAATGCCTAAGGGCCAGCCTATATTGTATCTAGATTATGCCTGATTTATAGGGAATGTTTGCTATGTATCATATACCCATGTATCTACAATAGGATATTTATACTATCACTGAACTTTATTTTATCTACCTTGTACATATGCAACTAAGACACTTACCTTGTAAAGCGCTCTGATACCCGCAAGGGTCTGGTTCGCGCTATATAAAACTCTCAAATAAAATAAATAAATAAAAACAAACCTGCAGTCAGACTGCCCACCGGATTACGAGTTAATCCTGTGTAGGCAGTCGGTGCTTTGGTGGTCTCATGGTGGTTCCTTATTAGAAACCGTGGGAGCGCCAAAGAACATTCCTGCATCGCATGGACTGCACCATGCAGGAACAGCGGGTGCATACCCATGTGCCCCCCTGCATGCACCCACAGGGCCAGAGGCAACAGGGGCCCTGTAGGCTTCCCTTTGTTTCCTCATTGCTACCCTTTTCATGGCAGGCCCACAGTCATGAAAAGGAGGGTGGTGAGGAAACTCGTAATATGCTTGGCGGTGCCGCAGCGGCACTGCCAGAATATTGCAGACTCGCAACGCTGATTCCCGGTGGTGGCAGCGGTCCTGTTTCAGTCCAACCACCGAAGTCGTAATACAGTGAGTGGATCTCCAGTATGGTGGTCCACAGACCTCCACCACGAATACAGCGGTCCAATGAACCTCTGTAGTTGTAATTAGGCCCTAAATCCCAGGAAAAGAATAAAATAAAAAAATGTGTTGGTTCTGTGTGAAAATATAATGTAGCACAAAAGCAAGCGTGTTATTTAGTGACGTGTGCAAAACTAATGCAGCCTACAATGTGTATAATTAGGCCAACATAGGGAAAACAACAATGAGCAATATGAGAAACACACAACACAAGACGGTCCCTAAGGGAGGTGCTCTTTCTCTGTGTGACCCGAGGTGCTGCCATCAATTTGGGGCCAATGACCTGGTCATTCTGTAGAATCCTCCAGTTTTTTTCTCAATATTTGATAGAGTTGTGCTGAATTTGCAGACAAATTTGCAATTCATCTCACCACACTCTCCTGCTGCCTCTCTTCTGTCCCTCGCTGATTCTCCATCAACAACTGTTGACGTTGAATGGACTGAATCTTAACAGATGCTTAATTTAGCACCTTCTCTGAGAAACCTCTCCCGACAAACCTCTTTAGAGTTTCCCTTTCTGCGTGTGCGTACTCATTTTGTGCGGAATGGTTGTGCTTGATGTGCATTAGTTCTCCTTAGGGTATACTATTAATAAGACTACAAGTGTGTTGACTCCTGGTGTGCTGCAGGGCGTTGCCAGCTGTCGGCCTTCTATGGTCATCTATGACATAAACTAGATACTGACATGTCGCTGATCTGACCTTTTGATTTGGAGATTTAGGGAGTTGTTAAGTTTGGCAATATATTCTTCAGTTGACTTTCATGTTCCCCTCCACACAATAAATAAATCACCGATATAGCGTGCATACAATTCCACGCTATCCACCCAGTTATCAATTTCTTCTTCCCAAGCCACGTGCATCTCCCACCAGCCCACAAGCTGGAGAAAGGCATGTCGTTTTTTGTATTAGGCATGAATTGTGATCAATATTTATTACTTTGATTATATTTTCTTTTTTATTCATGCACTGCGGAGTATATTGTATATTTAACTATATATGTACCACAATAATATTAGTGCGCTATAAGATGGCCACCAGAAAGCCCATGATTTTCAGGGACCATTACCTACTCCGTCCTTTTTTATTATTTGTTAACTATGCTGCCCAATCAAAAGCTGAATGTATTTAAACAACATGATGATGCTGGCATCTTTGACATTAACAAACGCCAAGTGGCTAAACACGTCTGAGTGCGCCACTTGTTTTTTTGGATTGGGAACAGGTGAAATAAATATAAATATATATATATATATATATATATATATATATATATATATATATATATATATATATATTCATTCTCCACTAAACGCGCAGATCTTTGGGAATGCACACGACAGCTTGCCTCCCGTGCGGGTCTTCATTTCCATATCTCCCCAGCATTCCAGCAAGCATTGATGCCTGACGTGTTTCGAGGCTAACGAGCCTCTTCCTCAAAGGCTGCTTGTTTGCATAAAAGGCACGGTGAGTGCTCTTCTTCTTTTCAAATATGCAGCACAATTTGATTGGCTAAGTGCGACATGATTTCATTGGATAAGTACATTTTTACTTCCATGCTGCATTATGGGACATGTGGTCCTGAGAGCAATAACAATTCATTACCCTGAGTGGGTCCCATGCGCCTCTGTACAATTAAAGCTGAATTAAAATCCTTAGTAGGTTCCAGAAATGTCGGGGAAGGACATTTACATAATGGCTCACTGTGCTTCATGGTGTGTACATAGTTACACTCCTCAGCCTCTCTTCTTTTATGGAGATGGTGCTATTCCCTCACGGCAGGGCTGCCGCGCTCATATTTTCTCCACCAAACGCCCAGATCTTTGGGAATGCACACAACAGCTTGCCTCCTGTGGGGGTCTTCATTTCCATCCTTACGCAAGCTGTCGGGTGCATTCCCAAAGATCTGGGCGTTTGGTGGAGAATATATATATATATATATATATATAGAGAGAGAGAGAGAGAGAGATAGATAGATATATAGTTAGATAGAGATAGAGATAGATATATATAGATATAGATATATTGATTGATATATATAATCATGCATTTTTATTTATCATTATCAAATAGTTTTATATTTTAAATCTATTACTATGAAAATACATATACTGTATGTAATAAAAATATTTATTTTATAATATATTATTTTATTTGTTAAATATTTGAAATGTATTTACATATATATCTGTATATTCATTATACTAAACGTACAATGAAAGAGATGAAAGAGAATTGGTTGAAAATGAATGCCGACAAGACAGAGATCTTGATTTTTAGAGAGCAAACATTTGTACGGTCTGAACTGTGGTGGGCATAGTTTTGTAGCCCCCGACGTATTCCAGTCACTGAGGCTAAAAATAGAGGGACTTTTTCGACACCTCCCTTTCCTTTGACACTCAGGCCAAGAGGACTGTGGGCTCCTGCTTCTTTATTATCAAGACTTTAAAAAGGTATTTCCTCTAATTCCAGCCAAGCTTAGAGTTGCAGTAGTCATCGTGCTCATTATATCGTGCATTGACTATTGTATTGCTCTGCACTAAAATATCAATAAAGCCCCCCTAAATAGACTTCAGACTATTCCGAATGCTGCTGCTCGTCTAGTCCTGGACGCTACAAAACGTCTGTCAGTCAGAGAGGGCATTTGGTCCCTTCACTGGCTGCCGATCAGGAAATGTGTGACTTTTAAAGTCCTCTGTCTAGTTCACACTACCTTCACTGCCAGGGGCAGTTGCACTTGAGAACAGCCTTACACTGGTATATTCCCAATAGACAGCTGAGGGCTACCTCTCTTAGGAAGGTGGAGATACCTAGTATTCTAAAAGCCAGGTGTAGGGGACAGTCCTTTCGGGTCGCCGCTGCCAAGTTGTGGAATATTCTACCCACTCACATTGCAAGTCTTTCCTGCATGCTGCCTTTCGCAAGTAGTTGAAAACTTGAATTTTCTCCCCTTTGTGATGGATAGATTTGATCACCTCTCCTGTAGTTGCTCGATATATTACAATACAATATTAATAAAATTATAAAAATGTTAAATAAATATTTTATTAGTTATATTACAGTATACATATATATCTAATGTAAAGTAATTATTATTATATATATATATATATATATATATATATATATATATATATATTTTCAATGAAAATATTGCCCTGTTGTGTTGGGCCGTGCCGTGCCGAACGTTGTACGCTGAACCCGCAGTTGCCGTAGCCCCGCCCCCACGTCATACGCCAGCGCCAGCGCCGACGAGCGCCAACGAGCAGAGCGGAGCGGACGAGTGGACGAGCAACGAGTGGATGAGCAACGTGGAAATGCGAAAAACCGCCGAGTAGTTGGACGGTTGAATATCCTCGCGGCTCAGCATTGGTCAGAGCGGAGCCCGAGCTTGAGCGGCGCAACAGAATAAACTAAAGCTAAGGAAATCACTTGAGTCCTAGAGCGGAAAAAGGGGCCTCAACAGGCGTGACACGGGCACGGGGATTCGGTTTGCACGGCTCGCACAACAGAGGTAAGTGCAGGAGTTTAAGAACCTGTTGAATAACGGTTTGCCTGACGGACAGTGTGGAGATTGTGGGCAGTTACCCTTGAAAACTTTTAAGGGTAGGGATATAATCTGGGAGTGCGAAGTGTTTTCTAAACAGAGCTGGACATTGTTAATGGCTCCCAGGAAGAACAAAAGTGCCCTGGAATATAAACTGAGATCAAGAGAGACTGCAGGGGACCTGAGAACCTCTGGAGAAAGTGGGGAGAGCCCAGAGCTAAGACCAGCGAAGGGAATAAAGAAAAAAGTGAAGAAAAGAGTGGACATAAGCAAAAGCCGGGGTGAATCTGCCTCAAGTTCGTTAAAAGAATTTGTGGGGAAACATTTTAAAAAAGTTTTCTCACCAGTGAAGGCACTGGATATAGAGATAATAGAGGCCGCTATGCAGAAAGAATGTGGGGGTGGGAGTAGGAACGGTAATACTTCATTACCCCTCGAGGAGAATATAATAGAGTCGCAATTCTCGGCCAATCAGTCTCTACAGTGCTTATTGGATCAAACGGGCTTATTGTCACCACGGTTATCATCACCACGGTTATCATCCTCACCATGTGGACTGTTTTCTTATGAACCTGAGATAGGTTCACATGACAGTCTGATCTCAAATAAGGGTATAAGGATAGAAGGAGAGGGTATAATTGGTAGAGGGCCAAGACCGAATGGTAAAGATAGTCAAAATCAATTTGATAATCAGAAAATAATGACAGAACGGAGTGAGGATTTGAACTTAACCCCAGGGTCAAATTTGGAACTCTCAGCTACCCCTGCTACTTCAATATTGGACCTTATGTTGTTACTACAGAGGACATTACAAGGGTTACTTGAAGTTACATTGTCAAATAATGATATTTTAAAAGTACAAAAAGAGCACCTAGCTAAGATAGAGGGTGAGTTACAGGTGATTAGATGCCAAATGCCAACTATGATAAGACCAGACCCAGATCCTGACTTGCAGCCCCTGCAGAGGAACCGGCCGTAACAATCGACTCACTCAAGGAAACACATGAGGTTTATATTTCAAAACGGCCAATGAGAGTATTAAGAAGGGGTGAGGTCCTTAGATTTGGGTTAATTAACCGAGCAGGACGAGTAGGAAGGAAGCCACAAAAAAGGGGGTAATAAGATAGTGAAAAGATCTAGGGCTGCAGAGGTGGGTTCCGGGGATAAGGCACATGTACCAAAGTCACCAAACCCCTTTAGGGGAATAACGAGGAAGAATACCCCAATGAAGCAAGACAAAAAGGTGCAAATAGATAGTAACCCAGGCAGGCAGGAGAAACAATTAAGGTATATACCCTCAACTGAGCCGAAAATTGTCAGCCCACGAGTCGGCCATGGCCAAGGAGGAAGGTTTCAATCAGGTAATATACGGGATGTAGGAACTAGAAGGCCAAATAATCAAATCCATATGGCACAGATGGTTCAATATCTCGCCCTAAAAGGGGCAAGGAAGGAGGGCAAAGATAATAAGTGGCTATATTTTGAACCAATTCCAACAGGTAAAGGTGGTAAGAAGCTAAGGAAAAGGCTGCCACTAAATAGGTCACAACTTCTGCAAGCGTTTGCCCTATGCCCAAATTTGAAAGGTATAGGGACAAATGACCTAAGACAAGTGGGATTTGAACAAAACAAGGATGGAAAGGAGGTAACTAGGGTATTAGTGTATTCGGATTTGGTAAAGATTATGATTGAAAAAGCAGAGAGTGAGGTACAAAAGGAAGGCATACGGATAATACCTGAAGAGGAGGTGGAAATAGAAGCAGAAGGTAAAGAGTTGCAAGGAAAGGATTTTTAAGGTGCCATGCAGGATTAAAAAGGAGACAGGTAAGGATAATTAACCAAGAAGAAGAGGAAGGAGCAGGTTGGGGTAATTTAAAAATAGTTGCAAATAATTCAGATGTGGAAAATTGGTGGGGAAACTGGAGTCAGGGAACTAGCCATGCAGGCCCCTCAAATAGGTTTATTGAGATGACAGGTGAGGAAGGATTCCTAGACGATGTAGAATAGGTAAAGGGTACGCCGCATGGCATAAGAATTGTTTCCTGGAATATAAATGGTCTCGGAGATTATTCTAAACAAGAAAATATAAGGGAATTGGGAAAAAGTACCGAGATCATCTGTATCCAGGAAACCTGGCTATGCGGCAAGACTCCAATATTTGATGGTTTCGCCAGATTAATTGGCCAGCGAAGAAACAAAGGTTTGGGCGCCCAGCGGGGGGAATAATGACATTGTTGTCAACTAAAATAGTGAAGAAGGTGACAGAATTAATTGTAAAATGCAAATGGTTGCTTGCTTGCAGGTTAACTTTATCAGTTACTGACAAAATGAATACAAAGTTGCTGCTTGTAAATGTTTATATGCAATGGGCTAGTAAAGAGGAATATGTTGTAGAAATGAATTATTTTAAAGAAGATGTGGATTTAATATGTGAAAAGTACGACATGGATGTGATTTTAGTAATGGGGGATCTTAATCATAAACTGAACCCCAAGAATGTAGACTGTTGGTTCTCAGAATTATTGGAGGCCTATAATGTAACTCAAGCGACTTTCCCAGATAGTTTCCCTTCAGCTAATGATATCCAGCTGGGAAACTATCTAGGGACTAAAAGCCTCTTTTGCCTAAATGGTAGACATCCCCGAGATTGCCCAGCGAAGAAAACTTTTAAATTAGGCTCACAAAATTGCCCAATAGATTACGTCTTCATGTCAGCTTGGCATTTTGATTTAATCAAAGGTTTTAGGATTATAAACAGAGAAGGGAGTGACCACAACCCATTGGAGCTAGACCTTTTAGATATTCAATTGAATCCCAGTAACAAAGTTATTGAACAACAAGTGGGATATCCCAGGCGGATTACAACGAGGCTAACAGAAGAATTTATAGCCCGGTTAGTAATATTTCAGCAGAACTTAGATCTGGGCACAGTAACTGGTCAGTGCTTGGATTGGTATGTGGGTAAAATTGAAGAAGTGGTCCATAGGCTGTGTGACGATCTAAGGAAAAATAAATTAAAGGTTAAGAAGATATTAAAAAAGCCGGAGAGACAAAGAAGGTGGTTCTCAAAGGAATGTTTGGAAAGAAGAGGGAATTAAGAAGAGTTGCACGTAGCCGTAGTATAAAATACGAATATGATAGGGCCATCAAGCTCGTACAACTAAAAAGAGAATATAATATGTCAATTAGAAAGGCAAAAAGAGTCTATAAAGAAGGTTGCTGGACAAAGTTGCTTGAGGCAATAGAGACAAAGAATATACGCAAGTTCTGGAACCTGGTTCAATCAGCAGTGGACCGCCCACCGGCCGCAATGAACTGTGTGGTAGAAGAGGCAGCATGGGAGAAATATCTGCTGGAACTATATAGCCCAGGAAGAGAACCGGAGGAGGATGTGCTGCCAGATTGGAGCGGTCTGGTAGCAGATTTAAAATCCGACTTTTCCGTCATAGAGGTGGAAAATACGATAAGAACGTTGAAGTTAACAAGGGCAGCCAGTCCAGACAACCTCCCCGCCCAGATAATTAAAACTCATTTGAACTGGTGGGCAGAATTCTTTTCCAAGATGTTCCAAGTTATTTTAGATATCGGGAATTTCCCCAATAATTGGAAGGGTGCAATAATTAGGCCTATACATAAGAAGGGCGATATGCATACCCCAAAGAACTACAGATTAATAAATCTGATAGATATTGGGGAAAAGATCTTCGCAAAAATAATACTAGGTAAACTAAAAGATTGGGTGGACCAGAAGTCAGTGGTACCGGTAGAACAGGGGGGATTTAAAGAGGGCCATTCTACAATAGATCATTGTTTCGCCCTTTGGGCACTTGCCCGGAAATCAATAGAGCAAAAGGGGAAAATGTATTGTTGCTTTGTTGATTTTCGGGCAGCCTTTGATTCAGTGGACCGTAAGAGCCTATGGGAGTGTCTGATAAAGTACGATATATCGGAAGGCCTACTGGCCATTCTAAAAGAACTTCATAGTGAGAATTGGGCTCAAGTAATTAAGGATACACAAGGGTCATTGACACAGAAAACAGCCATAGGGAATGGACTAAGACAGGGCTGTGTCTTGGCCCCCTGCTCTTCGCCATATTCCTAGCCGACTTACCGGCAGCATTGGAAGTGGAAAGAAGTGCAAGCCCCAGAATGAGCGGCAGGAAAGTATCATGTCTTCTATACGCAGATGACCTTGTGATACTTGACCAAACGGAGCTAGGGCTCCAAAGGAAATTAAATGTTTTTAGAGAATACTGTGAGGCAAAGTTTTTAGTTGTAAATATGGAGAAAACAAAGATTTTATGTTTTGGTAAGAGAGATAAAAATTTTAACTGGTTTTTAGGACAAATAAAATTGGAAATTGTAAAAGAATATAGATACCTGGGCCTTTGGTTCGACAATTCTCTAAAGTGGTATACTCACTTAGAAGCTCAAAAAACAAAAGCGTTTTCTTCTATTTGTGGGCTGAAAAAATTTAACAAGGATTATGGGGACATGTCACATAGACCAATGTTAAAGGCATATGAAGCCATGATCCCACCCCAAGTTTTGTATGGGTCTGAAGTTCTAACCTTAAGCGGCAAAGGAGATTGGGATCGGGAAGAAGGCAAGGCCCTAAAAACGTTATTGTCCTTACCAAGTTCTACAATGATCCAGGCAATTAGAATGGAGTTAGGAACAATAGCGTGGAGTAGTCAGGCCCAAATGTCTCTGCTAAGATTCTGGAAGCGCCAGGATCCAGGGGGAGTACAGAAAGTCTCACACTGGTGTAGTGAGGAGATCCGGCATAGTAGCCTAAAATGGGCCAGGGATGCGAGAAAGAAAATCCAGGCTATAGCTGGGAGTTTAAATGTAAGCTCAGTACAGCACCCTCTGGATGTAGATTTTACCAAGAGTTCTCTTAGGTACCAAGGTCTGGAACAGTCAAGGATGCTTGACCTGGAATATCTGAGCAAGAAAAAATCGGTACAAGGTATAATAAACTCTTGGGTAAATGCCGCATGGTACCCGTATCTGGAAACCCTGCCTAATCATGGGCTTAGGTGTGAAATCCTAAGAGTACGAACTGGCATCAACCTATGGTTAATGGAGGGAAAAATAAAAGTAGCAATGTTATATCCAGACGGTACATGTAAATGTGGGCTTGGAACCAAAGCTGAAATTCTGCATATACTGCTAGATTGCCTTGTGTTACAAGATTTGAGAAAATTGTTTTTACGCCCATTATTCGTAAAATACGGAATAAGGTCACGAGCCCAAGCTATTGTTTTAATAACAGACATGACAAGTCTCGATATCGCTATAGCACTAGGAAACTATATGAAAGGTATAAACAGCTTTTTATGGGATAAACTAAAGGGAGGTTAGGAAATGTATTTACTTTTAAAATCTCCCGCCCACACAATTGGTCCAGTTGTAATGAACACTATATGAAATTGAATTGTTTTAAACGCTGCTGTTATTGGGGAAAGGAAGTGGATAATGTACCCCTTTTAAAATAGAGTACTGATGGCACTGTTATTTTAATGATTTGTATGTGGTTGTAAATTTTTACTACAAGTGTATATAATATGAACATGTTGCTGTTATCGGAGAGGAGGTGGACATTGGATCTACTAACATTTGTACTAGCTAAGATAATCTTAAGGAATTGTGTGGTTTTATTAATTTCCTTTGTGATTCTTGTTGTTTAGAGACTATGGTCTAAATAAACAGAGTTTTCTCTCTCTCTCTCTCTACAGGGACGCTAGAGTTAGGATCACATTTCACTGATACAAAACTAGTACTGGGGTTATATGGCCCTAAGACACATTGTCGACATTGCTAAGTTAGCATGAGTTTTGCTTGCCCTATGCTGCTGCTTTTGCGCACGCCTCTACTAAGCGTTTGTTTTCGCGACACTTTGCCTCTGCCCTGTACATGATAACAGATTGTTTTTTACGTTCTAAGCCTTCCCTTCAATTCTGTCTGAACATAATGTGCAAGGTCGGTCAACAATGTCTCTTGTTATTCTGTTCTGGTCAGTCCCTATTACCTAGACAAAACATGTTACCAACAGCTGCAATGCGGAAGAATCGTGCTTTGATATAACGTTGTTGCATGTTTTTGAAAAACACTCGAAGAAAGCCATTCCATGGAGCTGAGCGCTGCTGTTCCTATGATGTAAACCTTTGGGTTTAGGCTTTCAGGTAGGGGTCTGCTAATAATGCCTAGAGATCTTCTGTTATATAAAATAACTTCTTACTGCCGTGGGGAGGGTCATTAGGCCCAGTTATTTAGCCTTTTTCACAGTCTTTATAAAATGACGACTCCTTTTATGTTCTATGGTATTGTAACAATGCTATTGATTCTTGCCTTATGCATTTTGCTGCTAGTTGTGGTTCGCATACTGTTTCATGAATCACTATAGTAAAAATAAACATTTTGAACTTATTTAGTGACTCTGATTATTTTTATTGTGGACAAGTACGTGAGAGCGAAAGAGTGTCTTGTTCCCGCGGCTCTGAGGTGAGTCGGGAGTGCTCGTGTTCTGGGTTGTCTAAACATTCGTAGCTTCTTGATATTTGTAGGAGACCGATTGAGACACTATTGCTAGTCGGTTGGGATTTTGGGTACTAAGGTGATAGGAGGTACACCCCTATTTACTGAGGTCCTGTTTTCTTGTGCATAGTTCTGTGTATGAGCAGAATCCACGCAACATGGCGCCGCCAACGTTTGGTCTGGTTCTTATCTGCGAGACACTTGAGTAGTGCTCGTGCTGGTCCACAATACCCTCACTTCTGTTTTCGGAGACAGCTGTGATGGAGTAACCTCCTATATTGACATTTTTATAGGTTTATTCAAGCTTGAAGTTATAAAAGGTATTTCTTTTCTTCTAACCTGTGTTTGCGCTGTCATTCTTTAAGTTGTTCTACTGTCTTCTCTATAATGGCTGTAGTTGATATTCCGGCTCATAGAAGAGCCGCGCTGAGGGCACACTAGACTCATTATGCGGTCCCTGATGCTGGGGCTGCGCTTATTTTATTGGTGGAAGCCGATCCGGCTCACCAGTTTGAAGTTTTTTAAACTTGGGTCACCTTTCCGGCAGTGAATGGCACTGATGATTTGTTTCACACATATGCTGTCACCGCCGTTCCTTAGCAGTATCAGCCTTATAGAGCACTTCAGATTCCGCTTACAGCTTGGCAACACCGTATTTGGTTTAATGGCGCCCTTCCTCACCCTTTAACAGCAGTCCGTTTAGGCCCTTTATCTATTGATGGGGCCACATGGACCGTTTTGGCTGGATTTACCCCACACCCACGTGCTTTTACAACTGCTACTTTGGCAGAGCTCCGCGTCTTACATACATCGTTGGTACGCGTATATAGAGCTGTAATACAGTACGTAACTCGCATCGTCCAGGTGGGACCACCTGGCGCTGCAGTACAACCTGCGGGTCCTGGTGGCGTAACCATCAGTCCCGTTATTGTTAATTCTGTCATGGGCAAGCGCCACAGAATAAGGATGAATTTCCTTATTGGCTTGCCGAGAAATTTGGACAGATAGAAGCTGTCTTTCCTAATACCACTCCTGTAGATAAACACAGGATCTTAACTATTAGTTTACCTAAAGAATTAATTCCCGAATTGGCTGATTGTAACACCTGGGGCAGGGTGTTTGCAGCAGTATATTCTATGTGTTTCGGCACCCCCTCCATGACCGTACTCCCCTCTGTGATTAAACTCGTTCAAGATGAACACGGAGCAGAAGGGGCTGTTGAGCTGGGGATGAGACTGGTGGTAGTGTTCGACGTGGTTGCTAATATGATCCTTGCGAATGTCAGGGGCGATGGCGTTAGCTTTCAAGTAGCAAACCGCTTAGAGGCAGTCGCGGAGCCTGACAGACCACAAGAATTACCAAAGATTATTGCAAAGGCTTACAAAACCATAGGCTGTAATAGTCTGGGAAATAAGCCTACGACTCAAACACAAACGCAGTCTCAAGTACAACAGAAAGCCCAGCCTGACAAGGATGGGCGCCCTTTCTTTCCTAAAAAGAATTGGCAAAGAAATAAGAAACAGGGTTCCCAACAACAGAAGCAGGGTTCGCGTGCCGATTCACCGACCCCTGATGCTTCTGAACGTACTTATGACTTGCGCGATCGCGCTAAAATTAAGTCTCCTGAAAGATTTCAGGTTCCTGATCAGCGTTCTCCTCGTTCTTTACAGGAAACATCAGGCTCACAAGCTGGTGGAGGGGATCGCCAGGATCGGGGTAGAAGTCAACCTGCGTCACAACTTCATGAACAGCCTCGACAGTTTGAAGTCAAGGACAAGCAGGGTGATTTCGCACGAACCCGACCTCCTTTTCAAAAGAAAAAAGTTGCCGCATTGACAGCGAGATATGCCACAGACGGTGAGGACGGGACTCCTGGATCGGACTTGGGCAGTGACTCTGCTCGACAGCGCGGCGGAAGTTACAATAGTCAGGGAGGCTTTGCGTCTCCGTCTGGATGTGACAGCAACTGACACATTTGTTACAATTGAGACTGCAGATACCCGGGTTGCCCCCCCGGATAGACTATACGAAGTCCTTTTCCAAATTGAAGGTGATATACTGTGTCCCATTAAGGTTGTGTTCTGGGAGAATCTAACCGCTACATATGACATTTTATTGGCGGAGAAGGATTGGCCTCCACCCTTTGTGTTAGCCTCTTCTAGAGGGGAAGATGTGATACTTCTGAGTTTTTCATGTTGTGTCCCTGAGGAACAAGTGCAGGCTTTCGCGGAGGAATGGGCTTTGGCCTTAGCCCCAGCGGTGTATCGCAATCAGGTGGGTTGGGACGTTGATTCTCCAGCTCATGAAATACCATTGCACTCTATGCCACAGCCTCAACCTCAATATCCCATCAAACGAGAAGCGAAGGCATCGGTTTGTGACATTCTAAGACAATTGGAGTATCAGGGGGTCATTGAGTCATGTGTATCACCTATGAATAATCCTCTCTTTACTGTCCCTAAACCTGATGGTTCTTTTCGGATTGTAGTGGATTATAGAAATTTGAACAGCCATTGCCGCACCTTTGCGGTACAAAACACATACAGTTTAGCGCTGGTGAATAATATTGTACGTAAAAAATACAAAACGACACTTGACATCTCCAATGGTTTCTACAGTCACAATCTCGACCGTGCGAGTGGTGACCTGACAGCATTCAGTGCTGTCGGAAATGAGAAAAAATTTACACGATTGCCTATGGGGTACAAGTACAGCCCCGGGGCATTTGCAGCGCGCATTGTGTCTTTGTTGCATGACATTGACCCTGAGGCCTTGTCGTATGTTGTTAGGGGTGGGCGGAATTTGCGTAGTCGCGCTACGCAAAGCTCCGCGAAACGGTAAAAAATCTCCGCGAGCACGCAAAAGTTCCGCGGACACGTGGAATTGCTTGTTCCGCCCGTTCGCGATGCTTTTTTCCTGTTCGCGAACGCTGTTTGCGTGCTCAGGGAGAAATATCTCGCGAACACGCATTTTGAAAGAGCGAACAAGCATAAAACTCCGCGAAGTCGCGGATCGCGGAATTTTCTGCAATTTTGCGTTCTCCGCGGAACGCGAAATTTCCCAAATTCCGCGAGCGGAATGGAATTTACCGCCCAGGCCTAATGTTGATGACATCTATTTGACTGACGACGACCTCCCCCCGCATCTTGACCGAGTCGACCACATAATATTGTCTTTTGCCGACTACGGTTACAAATTTAATTTTGCAAAGTCACACATTGCCCATCTGGCAGTGCTCTTTTTGGGCTACGAGCTCAATAATGAGGGAAAGGGTCTAGCACCTCATTTCCTAGAGAAATGTGCACATTTGCATCCACCTTCTTCTTTGAAAAAGTTACAATCCCTGCTGGGTTTTTTAAACTTTGGGAGGACTTACATTCCCGATTATGCCCAGCGTATCAAACCGCTTTATGCGTTGATACAACCTAAGTTCTCTTCTGCCAGCTGGCTTCCGGAACATACTTCCGTTCTGAGGTCTTTGCAGGCGGATTTGCTTGCGACTAACTTCTTAATGACTCGTGATAACACCACCAACCTGGTAATACGTATCGTTTCTGGGGTAAGGGTTTCACGTACTTAACATTCAATGAAGGAGACACAGTACCTATTGCATACAAATCACACTTGTACGCTGCGGCTGAAATGCGTTTTTCCTCTGTAGAAAAAATCTTGATGGCAGTGCAGATGGCGATTCTAAAAGAACGCTCACTGGCGCAGGGCAAACGCATTCTTATGGTCACTCCCTTCCCTGCTTTGGAAGCGGTGACTAAATCTAGTGTGCTTAACTCTAAGGCATTGCACCCACGTTGGATTCAGTGGGCTACTTCTTTGACGTCTTCGGATGTCACATTTGTCTTTGATCCATCTCTTCAGACTCAGGAGTTTTTGCAGTATGAATTTGTACATCCTCCTCCTTTGTCCCTTCTTCCTCTGTGTGAGTACAAATGCATCATTTATACCGATGGCTCGGCGCAACTGGCCACGGGTTCCAAACATGCTTATTCAGCGGCTTGCGCTATTGTGGCTGGCTCAATTGAAGATGGAGAGTTTAAGTCTTCCATTGTGCACACTCAGGCACTAGGAGACTGCACGGCGCAATTGGCCGAGCTGCATGCTCTTGTTCTAGCTCTGGAGTTTGCTGATCCTCTTGTGAATACTCTTATTGTGTGCGATTCTTACTATTGTGTCCAGTCGTTCAATGACAACTTATTCTTTTGGTCTCAAAATGATTACCGCGATTCTAAAGGCAGCGCAATAACGCTTTGGGTTTGAGTCGCATGATCTTAAACAACGTCTGCCTCTCACACATGTTATTCACACTCTTGGCCACCAGCGTATCGGAACACACGATCTTTGCAATTCTCTGGCTGATGAAGCGGCCAAGTCTGCAGTAGCCATGTGTTCTGTAGCAGCAGTTAGAAGATCTATGACTAAGGTTGATAATGAAATTCTGGCAGCAGTTGCTGCAACTAGGGAGGGAGGTAATTATCCTGCGGGTTTCCCTTCTAAATACTCTTATCATGTAGCTCCCGAACAGGTTCCTTATGCTACTATTCCTTTGGTTGAGGATCTGCTTATTCCCAACTCTGACCGCAGACAAGCTTTGATCAAGGCCGCACACGAAGGCATTGCTTCGGCACATGCAGGTGTGTCGGCAACAGTCTCTATTCTTCAGCAACGTTATTGGGGGCATGGTTTATATAAACAGACTCGTAACTATGTTCTTTGCTGTGATGTTTGTCAACAAATCAAGCCTTCTACAGACCCACTTCCGCCACAAACACAGCTATGTATTTCTAATAGACCTTTTGGCTGTGTCTATCTTGATCACTGTGGTCCTCTTTCTTCTGATACTGCATACAAGTATATCTTGGTTGCAGTTGATTCGTGCACTCGATTCCTGTGGGTATGGCCACAACGTAGTGCTGACGCTCGAAATGTCATCAGGGATTTGCGTGTCTTTATAGGATGTTTGCCTGTGGTACCTTCCATTCTGACCAAGGTCCGGCGTTTGCCTCTAAGGCTTACAAGGATGCGATGAAGTCGTTGGGGTACAGGTGCAGTTTTCGTCTCCATACATGCCTGAGGGCAATTCAGTTGTGGAGCGAATGAACCGTAACTTAAAGCAATCCTTGACAGCTAGAGTCTTAGGTACTGGCAGGGACTGGCTGTCCCACTTGTATGGGGTCCAACGTGCATTAAATAATCTCCCTAGAAGATCTCTGGGTGTGCGGACCCCTTACAAAATGCTCTTTGACTTTCACATGTTTGTTCCTGACCTTGATGGTCTGGACATTGTGGCGGCTGCCTCTAAGCTTGACGTAGATAATCATTCTGCTATGTTACAGGATCTACAAAAGTCCCATGATACTCTGACAACTGAGCATTTACCATCTTCGCCTGCTGCTGCACAACTGATTCCTGTTACCGGTTGGCTTCCTAAAGTTGTAGATCTGGTGCGGGAGAAGATTGAAAACAAAAAGAATTTGGTCCCTCTTACCGTGCTCCTGTTTCAGTACTTGGACTGAAGGGTACTCGTACTGTCATTCTACCGCCATTGCCAGGTCGCAAAGACAACAGATACATCTCAGTGGACAATGTCAAGTTACACCGTGTGGCCGATTCTGAATAGTGTGACACCTGCAGTTTCGTGCAACGCAATATCTTTAGCACCGTTAACTTTGACGTCACCTGCTGCCACGAGAATTTCTGCTCAAATGATGAAAACTGTAATTGATCTTCAGCCTATGCGACAATCTTCTTCTGCGATGGATCTTGTGTGTCCTTTTCCGGCTACTGATTCTGTGTGTGAGATACCATCTAGCCCACGTGTACGAATGGAGGATTCAATGCTTTCACCTTTGCTTCCAAGTCCAGTGAGTGCCTGTGTAGGAGAACCGGCACACCTTTCTTCTGCCTCGTCCTCCTCATCATCCTGTTTGCCTGATGCACCTAAGTCTAAGTTGCGTATTTTTTACTCCTGGTTCAAAAAGACATACTTAGTTCCCCCATGGACCTACATTTGGTTGGTGCTTATCCTGATATTTCTCTTCGTGTCTATTGGATTTGTGACGGTGTTCTTTTTATTTATAAATGGCCATTATCTCCCTGAACGCTCTGCAGTAAAAATGGTCAATGGAACTTTGGGTCCTCACACATCGTCCCATATCATGAAACGTGACAAGACTTTTGTGAATATTTCAGCTTTTCCTGTTCATGATGGCATTGTTTGGGACAAAGTAGCTTATGAAATCCATGGCCCGACTGACGTCCTTAGATTTCCAGATGTGTTTCGCGTCTCATTAGGAGATGTGGTGACACGGGACATACATTCGGATGATTGGGATGTGCAGGCAGTTCATGCATTGTTTTCAGACTTGAAATATTATGCTGCCTTTGATGCTGAAGATTTGTATTTAAATTCTGCCAATTATGGTGATCTCTTTTGCTATCAACATTATGGGCATCATTTTTACACAAAACAAACACCATGAGACCTGTTTTTAATTTTACCCAATGGGAACATTGTCCCACTCCCTTACAGGGGAGTTCTAAAACGCTTAGGGATAAATTCACCTATTTTTCTAACTATGATTTGACTAATCCTGAATCCTATTATTTTAGGCTTCTAAAAATCCCCTACATCGAAGTACCTGTTATCCCACACTAAACTAATTTACGCCAACTCGTTTAGAACGCAGTTGGCCACACACGATTATGACCATTGGAAACAGATTATATATTTAAAATCAATCTGGGGCACAAAGCCATGGCAGGTTCAGGGCACTGAGGCATTACATTGTGCCTGCCTGATCCCGACTCAATTGCTGTTTTTAAATAAAACCCTTTACCAAACATCCTGATATGGCCTTGCAAGTGTCAAGAACCTAAATACCCCCTCAATTCCATCATTAGATGAATATAATAATTGGCGGTTACATAATAACTACACCATTGAGGCTTTGTAGGCTCTCCTTCAAAATGCCTCCTTTAATGTTTCTGAAATTGATCCATTAGGATGGTTGTTGTGGCAATCTAATGCTAATGCATGCCAGCTGCATTTCTATAATGTTACACCTGGTTTCTTTCAGACTAAGCCTGATCCTCGTTATCCACCTCATCATTCTGTGACTACATACTCGGTAGGTAAATTGTGCCAGCAGTGGCTAGAACACTCTACCCTTGCATCTGTCAAACAGCACCTTTCAATCCTATCGAACGATATAGATTTGGCTGATTTTCTCCTAGGCCCACATAATCCAAGGGCCAAGCGATTTCTTTATGCCTCTTATAATGAAATTTGGAAACTTTCACAGATGGAAGCTGCCTTCCGTCTGGGTCAAATTGACCAGGCAAACTTGGAAAAAGTCCTTGCTGTAGTGGACAACAGCACGCTTTCTTCACGCATTTATACCTTATACAATATTGTTTCTTCTGTAATAGATATTGTGCAAAGTGATGTTTCTGTGTTATATCATGGTCAGAATCAGTTACGGTCGGTCATGCAATTTGCGTGGACATTGCAGACACTGAAAATGGGTAAAGTGCCTTGGGATTATTTAAATGCCACCGCTTTATTTTTGCCTTTTACCCTGACTGATAAACAGAAGTTTATGTCCATGAAAGATGCTGTATACACGTTGTTACATATTGAACAATAGGAGCCTTTGCCGTTCTCCGTAGCGGAAACGGACTCTGCTATTAATTCATGGCGTTTTCACTTTGCCCTTTTCGCTTTTTCATTTTAAATCATGTATGTAACACTTTCCTGTTGGCCGCTTTGAACCGCTTGGCACTGCTTTTCTGCATGAATTATGGGTCCTGCCCTTTGCTTATCGGTGTTTGAGGGAGGATAAAGAAGTTTTCCTCACAGGGGAGGAGTGTGATTCATTACTGGGTCACTCTCTTGTGTGCAAACACGTAAAGTTGCACGGCGAGTGTAACGTGTCAGCGCCCAATCTAGCTTGCTTTTTGAAAGGGACCCCAGTACCATCCATCACGCCTGTCTTTACATTGCTTACTAACGGCAGCTATCTCATTTTAAACAATCTAGACTGCTGTGATTTGCGGCCGGGTGTCCCATAATTGGCAACTGTTTCCCAGCGCGTAGCTTGCTGTAGCAATGTCCTTTTTCCACCCCGCAAGGGAGTTTAGATTCTTCCCTTTGGCCTTCCATTCTGACTTTGAAAACAGAGTTCAACAAGTTGAGCAGGCTCTAAGCCCTTTTATTCCAACAGGAGGTGGCCCTCACTTCCGCCCGTGAAACATTCAGATTGCAGGTGGCTTGGACATCGAGTGAGATACAGTCGCTTCTTAACACTAACCTCCCACTTCATTTTGGGGAACTAATTCACCAAATATTTAATGCATCTGATACGACAGGCCTTGCCCTTTTTTTTAAATGTGTGGGATCTGGCCTGGTCTCTTCCTTTCAAACTATTTTTGGGGTAATTCCGGCTTTTATTCATTCTATATTTTCCAGCGTCTTCAGAGGGTTCCCCTTAATATTGGCGCTGGCAGCTGGTGTCCTGCTTCTCCTTCTTGTGCTTTGTAATGGCTGCTCACTTTGTGGCTCTGCACAGGCCGGACCAGCTTCATCGGTACCGTAATCGCCTGTATGAGGCTTTTGGATGCTTGCCTTTAGCAACGCTTGGCGTCAGTTACAACTTGACATTCCGCTTTGCCTACTTTACTTGCATGCAACCAGTGCTTCATTGCAAACGTTGTCATTTCTCCTGGGCGATGGAACTTTGCTTATCAAACATGTGGTGTCCAATCCCTGATTTTAGCCGGTTGATGGGTCCCTTAGAGACGCATGACGTGGCCTGTTCTGTGGATGGTCAAATGACACGTGCAGCTTTACTTGGAATCTTGGATCAATGGGATATCTGTGCGGCTGCGCAGACTTTCCTACAACGAAGTTTCATTGAATATCACGCAAGTTTGCCATTTCTATTTTTGGATGCTCCTGTTTGTGAGGAACATGATTGTTCATTCGACTTACTCAATTGGATGTCTTCACTTTTTCCACCAATGACAATGATGAACTATTGGAAGGAATTGCATTCCTTTGCAACCAAACCTTTATGGATTGACTGCTTGGGTCGTCCCTACTCCACTGTCTGACATATAAACTCTTTTTTTCAAGCTGAACGTACCTTTAGCTTTTTTTTTAACTTTCCCTTTTTTCTCAGATTTTTTTTTTTTTTTTTAGAAAGTCCCTCACCAATATTTTAAACAATGCCTGGCCTTTTTGAACTCTGTTTTTGTTCTTCTGTATATGTCCTACTGACTTCCCAGGGGGATGGTGTTATATGGGGTTATATGGCCCTAAGACACATTGTCGACATTGCTAAGTTAGCATGAGTTTTGCTTGCCCTATGCTGCTGCTTTTGCGCACGCCTCTTCTAAGCGTTTGTTTTCGCGACACTTTGCCTCTGCCCTGTACATGATAACAGATTATTTTTTATGTTCTCAGCCTTCCCTTCAATTCTGTCTGAACATAATATGCAAGGTCGGTCAACAATGTCTCTTGTTATTCTGTTCTGGTCAGTTCCTATTACCTAGACAAAACATGTTTCCAACAGCTGCAATGCGGAAGAATCGTGCTTTGATATAACGTTGTTGCATGTTTTTGAAACACACTCGAAGAAAGCCGTTCCATGGAGCTGAGCGCTGCTGTTCCTATGATGTAAACCTTTGGGTTTAGGCTTTCCGGTAGGGGTCTGCTAATAATGCCTAGAGATCTTCTGTTATATAAAATAACTTCTTACTGCCGTGGGGAGGGTGATTAGGCCCAGTTATTTAGCCTTTTTCACAGTCTTTATAAAATGACGACTCCTTTTATGTTCTATGGTATTGTAACCAGGCTAATGCTTCTTGCCTTATGCATTTTGCTGCTAGTTGTGGTTCGCATACTGTTTCATGAATCACTATAGTCAAAATAAACATTTTGAACTTATTTAGTGACTCTGATTATTATAGTACGTGAGAGCGAAAGAGTGTCTTGTTCCCATGACTCTGAGGTGAGTCGGGAGTGCTCGTGTTCTGGGTTGTCTAAACATTCATAGCTTCTTGATATTTGTAGGAGACCGAATGAGACACTATTGCTAGTCGGTTTGGATTTTGGGTACTAAGGTGAAAGGAGGTACACCCCTATTTATTGAGGTCCTGTTTTCTTGTGCATAGTTCTGTGTATGTGCAGAATCCCCGCAACAGTAGTCGCTCAATATATTACAATACAATATTAATACAATTATAAGAATGTTAAATAAATATTTTATATATATATATATATATATATATATATATATATATATGAATATGAATATATATATATATTCAATAAACAAACAATGTTTAGAGGGACGCTAGAGTTAGGATCACATTTCACTGATACAAAACTAGTACAATTCAGCAGTTATGGTGACCTGAGCTAACCATAACTTACACCCCTACAATGCACTGCTTATGACAACACATACATCACTCATGACATGGTCAGTGACATCTCAAATAACATTACTGATGACATCATCCAGTGATTATGAGTGTTATGAGTGATTAGGAGTGTTTTCTATAAGTTTATTATTAAACATATATACCAAGGTACTACAGAAGTTAAACAAAGTTACTTTGTGTACTACTAATGAGTGATACTGTTGCTAACATCAAACTGATAAAAGTTAAAACATTTAATTTAGTAAGGAAGAAAATGAGGAGGTTCGTATTGTCGTAGAAATTATGGTTAGTGCTGTAGAAAGAAAAATTAGGACACATTTTATGTGAGCTCTCAAAATATCTTCCTCTTCTATTTCTTTAAAACATTCTGACATGCAGACTGAAACATGCCCTTTCAACACCAGCAATAGATTGCCAGTTAACTCCCTGGTGATAAGCAGCTTTACTATAGTGTACTAATGAGCAACTAGAGTGCTAACATTCTGAATTTATGCCAAAAGTGTTGCATATCTGAATGCCATCTTGATAGAATGGAAGTAGAAAACTGAATGCATTTTCTACTGAGGATACTACAGTAAATGAGGAAATTAGGGAGCTACATAACAGATAAGTCTCCCAAGATGGCTACTGGAGAACGGACCTAAACATAACACAAATATCACCCAAATGTAGCCCAAGTACAGCCCAAAGTCAGAAGTGTGCAAAACACGTATTTATATTTTGCAGTATTATATAGTGCAGACTTGACCCGGAAGTATTGGAGTGCATTACTTGAGCATCATTACTCAAGGGCACATTAATTTTGTTTTTATGAATGGGGAGATTGAGGGATTTGTCCAGAATCACAGGATGCTGAGCTGATGCTGAAACCTGAACCTGGTTCCCAAGTTGCCAAGCCTGCCATTCTGGCTGTAATACCACATCCTCTCCCTTAAGTGTAACAAATAATCAAGTGATCAACTATATAAAAAAACATAAAGATAGCAAATTATTTAAAAGTGCTTTGTCGCTATTTGAAAACTCAGAAAATATGTCCTCATTTTAGTTATTAGGAGCACTAACTATAATTTCTCTGGGACTCAGCCCCTCTCATGGAGAAGAGTGCAGAGGCATTAGGTTGACCACGCTGGACAGGCGGGAGGGGCGGTGGCAGCACAATGGACCATGGAGGGCAGAGGAAAGTGGGGTAAGGGCAGTAAACCAACAATGCAGTACAGGCAAAAGAGGCTGGGGCAACATGAAAGACCATTTAGGACAGAAGGAAGAGGCAATGGCAGTACAACCATACATGCCAACAGACCCAGTTCAGGCAGGAGGCTCTCGATGTTTTTAAGCCCAAAAGGGCTATATTTTATCTACCTCCTGTCTAAAAGCACCTCTTTTTCAATGTGAGTCAATGGGGAACATCAATTCCCCAAGTTTTCTTTTTAAAAATCTCCCTCTTACCATGTTCAAAATGTTGGCAAATAAGGCACATTGGATCACGGAGGGCAGGAGGAATGGGGGTAAGGATTTGGACACGTATAAGAGAGGACAGGAGGAAGATGGGCAGGGGCGCCAAACTGACCTTACAGAGCAGGCATCAGGGGTTGTAGCAGCACAATACACCACATAGGCAAATGGGATGGCAGGGCAGCACAACGGACCATAGAAAGCAATAGGTTGGGGAAAGGGCCATGCACATTGACAACAGAGAGCAGAGAGGAAAGAGGCAAGGGCAGCAAGCTGACCATACCGGAAAGGCAGGAGGGACAGATGCAGCATAACAGACCATAAAGGGTAGAAGGAAGGGGGCAGGTGCACAACAAAGGACCAAACAAGGCAGGAGGGAGGGGATAGGGGTCTGCACATGGAAAACAGAAGCTGAGGGCAAGGGGGCAGGGCAGGAGCAGCAAGCTGACCATGGAGGGCAGGAGGGATGGGCACTGGAAGCGCAACACACAATGGAGGGCAACAGTGAGGCTATAAGGGCAAACACACAGATATTGGAGGAAAAGTGGGAGGGGGTCAGGGGCAGCAAACTGCATACACGGGACAGGTGGGAGGGGATGTGGCTGCACAGAAGACCATTCATGGCAAGCAGAAGGGTTAGTAGCAGCGCAACAGCCATAGTGGGCAAGAGGGTGGGGACAGGGGCATGCACAAAGGACCATGAAGGACAGAAGGGAGGGGGAAGGGCCAGACACACTCAAAAGAGGGCAGGGGAAGGGGCTTCACAACAGACCATGCAGGGTTGGCAGGAGGAGCCGTTGCAGCAAAACAGAGCATGGGGGCAGAAGGGAGTAGCAGCAAAATGCACCATGGAGGACAGAAGAGAGGGGATGGGGCATGGAATATGGACAGGCATAGTGGAGGTGGCAGGGACAGGTGGCAGCCATCTGACCATGCTAAATAGGTAGAAGGAGCAGTGGCAGCTCAACAGAACACTCAGAGTAGATTGGAGTTTGGCAGGTCCATGGAATATGGTGGGCTGAAAGGAGGGAGCAGGGGCATGCACACAGACATCGGAGGGCATGTGGAAGGAGAGTGGGGGCAGCAAGCTAAGCACAGAGGCTAAGCAGGAGGGAAATGATGAGGCATAGAATTCGGCAATGGAAGGCAGGAGGAGTGGGCAGGGACACCAAGCTTAATGAAGGGCAGTGGTAGCACATCAGACTATGTAGGGCAGGAGGGGGGTTCGTGCATGGACTCGGACAGCAGAGGGTAGGGAGGAGGTGGATGGGGCAGCAAGCTAACTGTTTAAGGCAGGCAGGAAGGGCAGAGGCAGAACAGTAGCCACAAATGGCTGCAATGAGGGAGCAGGGTCATGGACTTGGACAATGGATGGCAAGGAGGGCGGGGCAGGAGCAGCAAGCTTGAGTGGAGGCAGCACAATGCCAGGCCCCGTGTTTAACCCCTCTGTGCATTGTAATGGGCATCTTACTTTTTTTTAACACAAATTTTATTCATTTTCAAGTTATGTATATGCTCATTACATCTGGCAGCGGTTACATCTTCATTATAACGAATTGCATGGACAGGAATTCCAGTTTTTGCTACATGTATATATCATCAGACTTAGTCATTGCAGTATGCTTCTTACATTAGTTTGCATGATGAGAGGCTTACATACAATTGTCTGGATATACATTCAGGGTAGTTAATTTTTATAACTCTAACTTCCCCCCCACACCCTCCCACAAAAAAAACCCAAACCACTAAAACGATGCTGCTATGGTCTGAACGCCTGAATCGTATAGTACATCCTTATGGGGTGACAGAGCTGGAGCAGTAGGGGTGAGGGGGGACGGGGGACGGGAAGGGAATGAGAGGATCCAGGTCGGAAAGGGGGTACATGAACAATTCAACATATGATGCCCATTTTTAACAGGTGTCTGGACAATTGGTCACAGGCTAAGAACACGAGGGGGGACTCTGATATCCCCTCAATCTTCAGTATCAGCTGCAGTATTTAACCTGAAATGTTCTACCAGTTGGGCCCATTCCATTGAAATCGGCTTTTTCCTCAGTCCCCTATACTCCTTGCGCTGTAGCGCTTCTCTCTCGGCAGTACCCCACTTGAGAACTTATTCTCTCCACTCTCCCTCCCGCTGCGCCGTGCGTGATTTCCAGCGCTGCGTGAATAGCCTCTTGGCCAGCATCAAGTAGAACCCTGTAAAGCGGCGCAGCACTACTGCCTTTTTAGGGAGAGGGGAAAGACCAAAGGGGCGGGCCTCGATGGTAGTCCTAGAGGAGCACTCAGTAATTTGGGTGAGGCCCAGCGTGATTTCAGTCCAAAACCCCTTCAGTGAGGGACAAGCCCACATCATGTGGATGAAGTCAGCATCCGGTCGGCAACACCTAGGACAGCCTGAGGAAGCAGTCGGGTAAATGGCTCGTATCGCCCGTGGCGTTAGGTAAGCCCTGTGTAGGATTAGCAGCTGTATAGATTTAAGTTGGACGTTGCAGGAGACTCGCCTGGGATGTTCTAGGACCTGCACCCATTCTCTGTCAGTGAATTCTCTGGCTATAGCAGTTTCCCGCTTCTGGCGAAGGGACAATAGTGAAGTGCCCATGTGTTCCCATATCCCCCGGTATAACCATCGAACCAGATAGCTCCCGTGGCCCATTATGTGAAGTACCTGCAATAATTGGAAGGTAGGGGGCTCCCTCTGGTCCACCAACCAGTGCCGGCGTATAAAATGTGTGATTGCAGCGTGGGTCAAGAACAGCGTATCTGGAACAGCATTAGCTCGTACAAACTCATCATGGGGCATCAGGTTTCCATCTAAGAATAAGTCACCCACTGTCTCGACTCTAGCCTCTGCCCAACTCCGTAACCTACCATCTGATAGTATTCCCCGCTAGGTTGGCAGGCCACAAAGTGGAACATTTGGGGCGTGTGGGGTGGGTATTTTGGCATAGTTCAGTGCCAGCTTCCAATAATGGAGTGCTATTTGGAGAATGAAGGGAGGGTCTCTTACCTGTCCGGCACCGGGGCATAGCAATGCCTGTAATGATCCAAGTTTTAGCCGCTCAGGAGAGTAACCAATTTCGAATAAGTTATGGCCTGCCAGCCAGTATGCCAACCATTGCAATTGCCTGGCTATACAGTATGTATTAAAATCCGGTGCTCCCACGCCCCCTTTGATGCTTGGCAACTGCATTTTGGCAAGGACTAATCTACCTCGACCCGGCCCCCAGAGCAATGACGTTAGTAATGTGTCAAGTGCCTTGAATATCCATGCCGGAAAGGCTACAGGAAGGTTCACAAACTGGTATAAGAGACTGGGTAGCATGACCATCTTAGATACAGCCAGTCGGCCAGCAGTCGTTAGTAGCAGGCTGTTCCAGAACGCCACCTGAGATTTTAGGGAGTTAAGTGCTCGAACCACATTTTCATCTATGGCATCAGAAGTGGTCCTGTAGATGTGGATTCCCAGATATTTAAAAGTTATTGGTTCTAGCCTAAATTGCAGCGAACCAAACTGTAGGCTGGGCAAATTGTAAGTATCATAAAAGGAGTACGCCACTGATGTTGAGGCGCTGAGATGTAGGCCGGATATTTCCCCAAATTGTGTGAACAAAGAGGCTATAGGTTGCATGTCCATATGCAGGTCTTGAAAATACAATAACATATCATCGGCATAGAGCGACACAGAGTGTTTTGCCGAGCCGATCAGGATGCCATATGGTGTCATTACGCGGCTTAGATGCTGTGCTAGAGGCTCTAAGGCTAGCACAAACAGTAAGGGCAAAAGGGGGCTGCCCTGACGTGTGCCACAAAAAATATGATATGCTGGGAAATGCTGGCTCCTGTTTTTGCTCGTGCCGTTGGTCTAGTGTAGAGTAACTCCACCCATCTGCAGAATTCTGGAGGAATCCCAAATTTGGAGAGCAGCCAACATATATGACCAACTCAGGGTGTCAAATGCTTGACAAATATCTAATGAGAGGCAGCCCGCTCGTGGAGATTGGACATGAGCTGCATGTAACAGGGCATAAAAACAGCGAATATTTAGTGAGGTGCTACGCTTGGGCATGAAATCACATTGGTCTGTGTGTATTCATTTGGGGAGAAGGGGGAGTAGTCTTAATGCCAGGATTTTACTGAGAATTTTATATTCTGTGTTAAGAATCGAGAGGGGCCTATAGGAAGAGAGGTCTGTCGGGGGCTTGTCGGGCTTCAATAAGGAAGTCACTATTGCCTCCCTGGTTGTGGGCGGTAGGGTGCCCTCTGCAAGCGAGGTATTATACAGCTGTAGTAGTTTAGGAACTAGGTGTGACGCAAATGTGGAATAGAGCTCGACGGGAAGCCCATCTGAGCCCGGAGTTTTGTTGTGAGCGAGTCATTTTATTGCACCGCGGATCTCAGCGGAGGACAGTAGTGCCGCTAAGTCTTCGATATTTGCGTCTGAGACAGTAGGGAGCTTTACGGATTTGAGGAATATAGTGGTTGTTTCTGTTGTGTCTAGGGAGGGAGCTTCATAGAGATCCGCATATTTGGTCCTGAAATGCCCTATTAGTTTCTGTCTGGGTGGTAACCAATAAGGGATGGCTATCATGGACTGCCAGGATTGGTGTAGTTGAGGGTTGTGGTCATATCAGACGAGCTAGTAATGTACTCGACCTGTCTTCTTCTGCATGTGTGCGCAGGGTATACGCATTCAAATCAATTACTCTCAGTCGTTCCAATAACTCTGCATATTTTTTTCTAGCTTCTTGTAGTTCCTCCACTCCTTCCACATCCATCCGGGCCGCCACCTCCAGCGCCTGCAGTGTCCCTTCCATTTCTGTAATGTCTCGAGCTACCTCCCATCTGGCACCCACTAACGTCCCCATAGAAATCCCCTGAATCGTTAATTTGAGGGCTTCCCACTCTACGGATCTTGTTGTGGCCGTGCCCTCATTTTACGCAAAGTATGTAGTGATGGCATTTGCTAATGTGTTTCTAAATACTGGGTCTTGTAGTTGCAAGGGCTGTAAGTGCAAGGTTGGAATTGGTGTGGGGATCCGGCCCCAGGAAAGCATCAATTCTATTGGATTATGATCTGAAATGGTTTTTCCCAAATACGTTCTGTGTGTAATAGATGGGAATAGGTCCGGTGTACAAAGGAAGTGGTCTAGGCGGGTATGCAAGCAGTGCGGGTGGGAATAGTAGGAATATTCACGCATACCATCATGTTGTAATCTCCATACATCCAGCAGGCCCCATCCATTTGCCCATCAAGCCAAGTTAGTGGCCTGCGCTATTGCTACTGTTTTCGATAGGGAGGGTGAGATCGGTCCAACTGTATGTCAAATGCTGCATTAAAATCTCCCCCCAGCACCCACGGATATTACGTCCAGTCTGAGAGGGCACATGACAGGCGGGATAAAAAGGCATCCTGATCTGTATTAGGTGCATAAATGGACCCCAATACCACTTGTTTACCATCCAGAGCCCCCTGCAATAGCACATATCTACCCTGGTCATCTATTCTACTCTCATTAAGAGAAAAGGGAACCCCAGCCCGTAACCAGATCGCTGCCCCTCTCGAAAAGGCGGAATAGGCAGTTGCATAGAGCTGACCCCATCCATCTTCTCTGCAACTTACAGGTTTCAGAAAATATTAAGGGTGTCTCTTGTAAGTACACTATTTGAGCACAATGACAATGTAACTGAGCTGCAATTCTATGCCGCTTGTGGATCGAGCCCATCCCCCGTATATTCCAGGAGATGATAGTGTATGATTTAGCTACAGACATCATTCAGAGAACACAGGAGCATCTCTAGTCCGCCCTCTTCCCCCCCACGCCCCTGGATGTTAGCAAACAGACCAGCAGCAAATCAGATAAAGCAACATAGTCCCAATAATGGGTCAAACTACTGAACTTCGGTCGACCAAACTGTGTGTTAAACAAAAACATAATAAACTATACGGAAACAAGTGCTTTCGCTTGTAGGGTAGGCTGTTTACTTGATATGCGTATATACCATTCGCAATGGGTGGATTAGCCCAGGACAGGCTGGGCCATGGGACAATTCCAATTAACCTTACCATGCTGGCTCTTGGTGCGTACCTCAGTCGTAGAATATTGTGCACCAGCCGGGGCTTAATACATAGAAACAAATTAGCTCTTCTCTTGAGGCATGCACATAATACCTGAATGGTGAGGAGCCCCTTCCTATCACAAATACATCATTTTCAGCCCAGCGGGTCGTTACTTAGCTGTGTAAACACTGATGGAAACAATGCTACGCTACCCCCGAGTCTGACTCAGAATACACCTACTTCGATAGACAGGAGCTAATAGGCGGGCAGGGGGTCTGCAGAGCAGATGCAGACCGGAGGGCCTCTCGTCTGCCCTCAAACACCACCTGTCGAGAAGGGGGACCAGTCACTGTGCTCTGTGTCATGAGTCCTTTCCTCCGTCTTCATGGAGGTCGCTGTGATTTCGGTTGTGATTTTTCAGGGCGCTCGGTGCTCAATGTGTCAGGGAAATTCCTATCTAGCCAGTCCCACGCACTCTCCGACGTGTTGAAGAAGGAACGTTGGTTGTGAATAACTTTCAACTTGGCCGGAAATAGAAGAGCAAACGAGAGGCCTGCAGCACGGACCCAAGCCTTGACCTCCATAAATGAGAAGCATTTGCAATAGACTGCTAAGGTGTAATCAGGGAAAATTGAAATTTTCGCATTGTCGAACTTTAATGGGCCGTTGTCCCGGGCTGCTTGCAACACATGATCTCGGTCCCTATAATTCAAAGTCCTGGCCAGGACCGGTCGTGGATTCGTGCCAGGTAAGGGCCTCCGCGTGGGGACCCTATGGGCCCGCTCCACCGTAAAGAGTGCAGACAGGCCTGTGGGGGCTACACTGGTTTTTAGCCACTCCTCTATGAATGTTGTTGGGTGTGGGCTCTCCGACCCCTCAGGGAGACCCACCATTCTGAGGTTGTTACGTCGGGCCCTTCCTTCCGCATCATCTGCACGGGCCTGTAAAGATTCAATTTGTTGGCGCATGTGTTGTATTTGCTCGTCATGCTCTTTCACCTGCGGCACCATAGTGTCCAGTGTCTGTTCAGATGATTTAACTTTGCCAGCCAGCTTTCTAAGATCACCTTTGAGCAGGTTAAGCTCCACCAAGATTGTGCCCAGTTGCTGTGCAATTGCAGATCTGGAGTCCCGAATTTCCTGTAAGATCATGTCCAGTTTATCAGTGGGAGGGGTAGTTGTGGCCCCATCTTCTACCTGTCGAGAGCGCACAGCCAATTTTTCCGAGGGCGGCGAGCGAGATCCAGCCCTCCCGGCCCCCACTGCTGCTTTTGTCTATCCTGTACCCATTATCACTGGCACCTGGACTATTTATAGGATGTGGATTGCCACCCCGTACATGTCACCAGCACCAAGGGGGGGAGCCCCCACTTTTGGCCTACCCCAGGGTCTGCGGTATGGATCCTTCTGGTACCCCCATGCCCTGCATGTACCAGCCTCTCCGGTAGCGTTCGATTCAAACCTCCAGACCCAATGGAGTAGAGGATAGAGGTGAAGTGAAAGGCAGGGCCCAGGAGGGTTTCGGAGTGGTACTCGCAGATTCTCTCTGCCCTCTCCTACCTGGCTCCAGGTGGGGAGGAGGAGGAGAGGGGGGAGTCTAACTGCATTCACCACCGGGGCCCACGTGGGCTGAAGGTGTGCAAGTGGCTTCAAACCGCACAGGGGGGGCCCCTCCTGGGCCATTTCAGCCAACTCCGCAATGTTCCCAATGTTAAGGCTCCTGGAGTACCCCACACGACTCAGCACCCCCTGGTCCTCACCTCACCACCAGGGAGAGGAGGGCGCAGATGCAGGGAGGGATCAGGTCCAATGGGCTCTTAATTATGTCTTGTGGGGGGTCACTCGTTCCATCTCCATCTGGTGCGCAAATCCTAGCACAGCTGCAGACCCCCTTCCCGGAGGAAGCAGGAGAAACAGTCAGGCTTATTTACTGTTAATGTTCCGAGGACGCCCGGATCGCTCCGGTGGACCCAGGATGTAGCGGGGGCCCCGGTGGTACCCCAACCAGAGCCGTGTGGGGTGCAGTCTCAGGAGTTGCAGGGTCCCGGCGCCCCTCATGTCCGCCATCCCCTGAAGGCCGCAGTTCCCACTCTGGCTAGACAGGGTAGGGAAGGGAGGGAGGGCAGTCCGTTCCTTCGGGCAGACCAGAGGCTCCGGTGCCTCCTGCGGGTGACATCGTCTACCAGTATCCAGCTAGGCCTGCATCCAGGGCCCTCACGTGTGCCAGCGCACCCGGAAGGGTGGCACCAGCCAGGTGAGGGGCCGCAGGGAAGGCCGCTGCTCCACAGTGCACCTCCGCAGTCGCAGGCCCACCTCGCTGCGGAGGAGCTCCAGGGTTCTAGTCGTCTTCAGCCTCCAGGCCAGAATGGAGCTACCAAAGTCCCGTGGGGCACAAAATTGAGATCAGGCACTCCTTGGGGCCGTCGCTCTTTCTGAGTTGGGCCACGGTATTCGCTCCCAGTAGACAGGATGCAGAGGAGGATCCGGTCAGCACCTCTGACCAGTCCGGGACCTTCAGTGCTCGTTACAGGAGTCAACGCCACTTAATGTTCAGCTAGGCCCACATCCAGGGCCATGCGTGCATGTACACACCCTAGAGGAGAGCACTAGTCCGATGAGGGGCCTCGGGCAAGTGCACTGCCTCAAGGTTCACTCCCACAGCCGTAGGCCCGACTCGGCGCGGGAGAGCTCCAAGCCTACAGCCAACACCAGCATCGCCCGGTACCGTACCTCACAGCCACTCTCCACAGATCTCGTTTTCAGGCATCATTTGGCATCCCGGCTGGCATTTGAAACTGCCGGGATCTCAGATAATAGGTGTTCCAGGCCCAGAGTATGTCGCTTATGTGACCACCATCTTGGGCTGCTAGCCACGCCCCCTCAGGGGCATCTTACTTAACATTAAAAATGAAAAAAACAAAGGCTACAGGAATGTAATAGTTAGGCTCAGACTTTACTCATTCAAAACCAGTGAAATTCAGCAATTATAGTTACCTGAGCTAACTATAATGTATGCCCCCACAATGCACTGCTTATGACCTCACATATTAGATCACTCATGACATGGTAAGTGACATTACTCTTGACATCACTGATGACATCTCAAATGACATCACTGATTACATCATCAAGTGATTGTTAGCGTTTTCTAAAAGTTTATGAGTTTTAAACATATATACTAAGGTACTACAAAAGTACCACATAGGCCCAGATATACAAATTTGGGGGCATATTAGCAAGGGCACTATCGCCCCTTTAGCGGCACTTTTTGCCGCTAAAGCGGCGATATTCTTATCGCCCTATCAGCAAACTGTCTCTAACAGCAGTTAGAGACAGTTTTCGGGCATTAGCGCCCGTGTTTTTACCGCTTTGCATGTCAGCGATATTTATCGCTAATGACATGCAAAGTGGGCGTTCCCGACGAACAAACCTGGGAAACACCCGCTAACAGGCCTATCGCCTATTAGCAAGGTGGCCATGGCCCCAGTTAGCGACGTGAAAAGTCGCGCTAACCGGGGTCATCGCCATTTATTTAACACCTGCAATTAGCAGGTGTTAGCCATATCTAACATGGGGGGGTGGATTATGCTGATACGACCACAGGGTCGTATCAGCAAGGTTATCGCAGTTTTCCATGAAACATCGCTGGAAAACCAGCGATGTTTCATGGAAAACACCGCTATGGCTGGAATAATTATCGCCATAGCACTAAATGTCGTTAATACAGCGTTAGCATGGCAAATTATTCCGACGATAGCCGGCGATAAAAAAGTGCTCGCTAAACACGCTTTGCGATGTTTAGCGCACTTTTTAGATAATATGCCCCTTGGTTTCCAATTTTATCTCAAAAACTACTGAATTTACACCAAAAAGGAAAAAGTGTGATCTCTGGAACAGAATCTACCTTTTTCCCAGGTTTTGTGTAATTCTGTCCAGCGGTTCGGGTTGCAGGAATATCTAAAGACTATAGGTAATTGACATGGGAAACACTTTTTTTACCTCTGCTTTTTTTTTTGCCCCCAAAACCTTTCATACACAGCTAGAATCACCAGCACCCTTTTTGGGACTATTTTGTGAAGATTCATCAACTGGCACAAAAGATATAGGCAACTCAAAAATCCCTAAAAATTCCCTCGTGACCCAATAACTCACAACCACCCTAACCCAGACAAATTTCCTTGCCAATCAAAAACCCATATCTACCTAAACACTAAAAATTCCCTTACCACCCTAAACCCTAACAAATCCGTTGCCACCCAAAGACTCATACCCACCCTTAACTCTGAAAAATTCCCTTGCCACCCAAAAACCCCAAACAAATCCCTTACCACCCAAAAACTCATACCCACCCTAACCTTAAAAAATCCCTTGCCACCCAAAAACCCATACTCACCCTATCCTTAAAAAATCCCTTGCCACCCAAAAACCCATACCCACCCTAAAACCTAAACTTTCACTTGCCACCCAAAAACCCATACCCATTCTAAAGAAACACTAAAAAATACCTTACCACCCAAAAACCCACAACCACCAAAAACCTGAAAAATTGCCTTGCCACCTAAAAACCCACACCCAGCCTAAACCTGAAAAAACCTTACCTCTGAAAAACACCCACCCACCCCAAACCTGAAAAATTTCCTCATCACCCAAACCCCCACACCCACCCTAAACCCTAAAAAATCCCTTGCAACTGAAAAACCCATAGCCACGCTAAATGTTGAAAATTCCCTTCCAACCCAAAAACCCATACCCACCCTAAACCCTAAAAATACCTTACTACCCAAAAACCTACACCTACCCCAAACCCTAAAAGTTCCCTTGTCACCTAAAAACCCATACCCACCCTAAACCCTAAAAGATAGCTTACTACCCAAATACCCACACCCACCCTAAATATTCCCTTGTCACCCAAAAACCCATACCCACCCTAAACCCTAAGAAATCCCTTATCACCTAAAAAAACCATACCCACCCTAAACCCTAAGAAATCCATTACCACCTAAAATCCCATCACCAACCTAAACCCTAAAAGTTCCCTTGCCACCCAAACCCCATGCCCACCTTAAACCCTAAACAATCCCTTACCACCCAAAAACCCATACCCACCCTAAACCCTAAAAAATACCTTACCACCCAAAAACCTGTACCAACCCTAAACCCTAAAAATTCCCTTGCCATCCAAAAACCCATACCCACCCTAAACCCTAAAAAAATACCTTACCACTCAAAAACTCATGACCACCCTAAACCCTAAAAATGCCCTTGCCACCAAAATCTCCCACACACCCTAAATCCTAAACGCTAAAAAAATACCTTACCTGCCAAAAACACACACCCACCCTAACCCTAAAAATTCCTTATCACACAAAAACCTATTCCCACCCTAAACCGTAAGATTTCCTTGCCCCCAAAAACCCACACCCACCCTAAACCTTAAAAATTCCCTTGCAACCCAAAACCCATACCCTCCATATACCCTACAAAATACCTTACCACCAAAAATCCCACAGCTACCCTAAACCCTAAAAAATTCCTCACCACCCAAAAATCCATACCCACCCTAAACCGTAAAAATTATTTTGTTACCCAAAAGCCCATACCCACCCTAAAACCCGACAAATCCCTTGCCACTCAAAAGCCTACACCCACCCTAAACCCTAAAAAAGCCCTTGTCACTCAAAAACCGATACCCACCCTAAACCCTAAAAAAACCCTTGTCACTCAAAAACCCATAACAACCCTTAACCTTAAAAAATACATTACCAGCCAAAATCCCATACCCACCCTAAACCCTAAGAAACACCTTACCACCCAAATACCCATAACCACCCTAAACCCTAAAAATTCCCTTGCCACTCAAAAACACACCCACACTCTAAACCCTAAAAAATACCTTACCTGCCAAAAATCACACCCAACCCAAACCCAAAAAATTCCTTATCACCCAAAAACCCACAGCCACCCTAAACCTTAAAAATGCCCTTGCCACCCAAAAACACATACCCTCCGTATACCCTACAAAATCCCTTGCCACCAAAACACCCACAGTAACCCTAAATGCTAAAAATTCCTTTGCCACCCATAAAAATCCCATACCCACCCTTAACCATAAAAAAACCCTTACCACACAAAAACCCATACCCACCCTAAACCATGAAAAATCCCTTACCACCCAAAAATCCATACCTACTCGAAACCCTAATAATTCCCTTGCCACCCAAAAATCCATACCCACTCTAAAAATCCCTTGCCACCCAAAAACCCATACAAAGGCTAAACCCTAAAGGTTCCCTTTCCACCTAAAACTCAAACCCACCCTAAAACCTAAAAAATCCCCTACCACCCGAAAAACCATACCCACCCTAAACTCTGAAAACTCCTTTACCACTCAAAACTCAATACCCACACAAACCCTAAAAAAATTACCACTCAATAACCCATGCCCACCTTAAACCCCAAAAATGCCTTGCCACCCAAAAACCCATTCCCACACTAACCCTAATGTATGATGTCATCAGTGATGTCATCAGTGATATCAAATGACATCACTGATGACATCATCCACAGAACCACTCACACACCTACTCACACCCCCATACAACCTCTCGTACGCCCAGTCATATACCTGTACAACCACTGACGTACCCATTCACAGACCTATACCAGTACTCACACACCCACTCACTCCTCCATAGAGTCACTCACACACCCACTCACTCACTCATACAGCCACTCACACAACCATTCACTGACCCATACAGCCACTCATACACCCAGATACTCACCTATACAGCAAACAACATAACTGCTCACTCACCCGTATGGCTACTCACATACCCACTTATTGCCTACAAAGTCACACACCCACTAACTCACCCAATCAGCCTCTCAACACAGCCACTTATTCACCCATTCAAGCCCTCATTCAATCAATTACACAACCACGTATATACCCATTCACGCATCCATACAAGCACTCACATACTCCTGTACATTCACACGGAAACTCACTGTCCTATACAGTCACTCATACACAAAGTCACTTAACAAAACACCTACTCAAACAGCCACTCACCCACCCATACAGCACTTACGCACCCAGTCAATCAATCAATCAATCAAAAGCTTTATTCGGTTTGAAAGATACAACCATAAAAACATTCTGAAAAGAAAGTATTCTCCTCAAAATTCATCACATTTTCGGTACTATACAACATATACATACTTTAAATATTTTATAGATAGATATATAAAATGTGATAAGTGATCAATTATCTGCCATAGATGAATAATACTTGGACTGCACTAAGTAAAAAGCATTTTCTAAATATACAAAGAACAATAAAAAGAATGACATTCCTAGGAGACACCCATCAATATATATCCTATATTCATTCATAAACTAAGGCCTCAAGATGTGAATTGGTCTTTCTTCTGTTAATTGCCATTTGTATAAAGATCACCACTGCATTACAAACTTTCTCTGAATAAAGTCGAAAGCAGATATATAAAAATACAGTTTTTCATTAAGGAATAAAGGTCATAAAACACTCTTTCTAATGTCACTATAAAAATGGCAGAAGAGGATAAAATGTAGGGTGGTATGGTACGATTTCCCGTCACAGGGGCACCTTGGTAAGTTTCGGTTCCATTTGCTCATGGTTGGAAAGGCTATTAAATAGTGAAGAATACCCATTCTTAACCTTGTGAGGTAAAACCTATGTTTTAAGTTTGTTACCTGGAGTAAATATGGCTGTATGCCTAACGCAATTGGCCCTTCACAATAAGCCCTGGTCGTCTGCTTTAAATTTGCATCAGTTTCTCTTAATAGTTCTCTTGAGTCTATAAAACCAGTTTTCAGCTCTTTTTTACTGTAACCAAGGATTTGGATCGGGTCATTAAAATCAATATTCTCAGTGCACTTGTTTAAAAGGTTATTAATATAGGTCAGCCATGGGATTTTATTTCTAGACTCAAGGGCAAGACAAGCCTTTATGATTTCCTGAGTAAATTTACTTCCATCTTTACTCCAAATCCCATAACGTACAGTTAGAGATGCTACACTAATATAATCATCAATATAAGGGACTGCTAGCTCTTTGTGTACAATGTATGAGGGAGTTGAATAAGGGGTTGCTAATAGTCTTTTTAGAAAAGTGTTTTCTAGGGTCTGAAGCGTAGAGTGATTAGCTGTTCCCCTAGGAGCATCAGCATTCAGCTTTTGCAGACATTCATCGTCACTGTTAATATAAAGGGATAATAGAAGTGGAGTGAGGACACAACCTTGCCTAATCCCACGCGTAACTCCAAACCGGGAAGTGCACTCTCCCCTTGGCCCATATCAAACTCTTGCAATAGTAGTTTGTATATTTGGGATAAATAAATAATAATTTCACTAGGGTCATCCATCGTTGCCAGGGTCTGCCATAATTTTGCTTCATTAACTAGATCGAAAGCACTTGTTAGATCTACAAAGCATAAATACAGATGGCCCATTTTGGAGAGTGTATACTTGCTGATTATTAAATGAAGGTTGAGACACTGCTCAATTGTCCCTATCTCTCTTCTGAATCCATACTGGGAATCTGTAAGAATGTTGTTATCATTTGCCCGAATTCCCAGTCTCTCCAGGAGGATTCTACCCATCAATTTTGAGGTTGAGTCAAGAAGGGATATAGGGCGATAGCATTTTGCATCACCCCTAGTCCCTTCTTAAAAATTGGTACAATGACACTTTTTGTCCATGTTGCTGGCAAAAGACCGCCCACTGAAGCGTTACAGACTCTCAATAGGATTGTGGCCCAAAGACCAGTATCTGTCTTGAAAATGTCCACTGGTAAGCCTGTCCGGTCCGGGAGCCTTCCCGTTTACGCATCTATCTAGGGCAGCTTTTACCTCATCTAAAGTGATAGGAGTCAACTTAGGGGAATCTATGGTTATAAAATTTCTATTTGCTAAAGGTGATACATTTCCATTATTTGGATTAAAAATCTGTCCAAAGTGTTTTAGCCTGAAGACTGTACCAAAGTCTCAATTTTCACTGCGGACTGACCTTTAAAATAGGGATGGTTGATTGTTTTCCAAAATAGTGTAGTATCCCGTGTATCAGCTGCTTGTACTCGTTTTCCCCATGCATCTTCTTGTATTTCTTGTCTCCTTCTATTTAGAGTCTGCTTATATAACTTCCTTAAGGTTTTTATCAATTCACCATCTCTTGGATTAGCCTTAGTACATTGTTGATTGAACCAGCTAACCCTATTGGGTACGATCTTTTTATTGTTAGTTTTAAGGCCTCCTGAAATTGCTGAAGTGATATAACAAAATGCCCTAAAAATATGTAAATCGGTGGAGTCTCCCTTCATACAGATTTCAAAGTCGTACTGTCTTTCATTCACAATTTTATCTAGAAAGGAGGTTGGATTAACACCTGACCATTTAATACTAATACCATTCTCTCCTTGCATTCTAATTTCAGTGGCTAGGCAAATCCCCGCCCGAGATATTGTGTTAAGTCTAAAAGTCAGAAATAGCAGGTGGTGGTCACTAAAAGGACTTTCTATCACCTTGCGTTTTACAAATTGTCTTCATCCAGTTTCTGAAATCAATATGTGATCAATAATCGAAGATTGTCTGTAACCATCATAGGTTGGTACCATGGCTTGTCCTTCAACGGGAGACTGCTCTAGTAACTCTAGATTATATTTGTGCATTACATCATTGATAGTTTCTCCATAAACATTATGTGGAAAATGGGGGTAGGTTTCACCGTGTTCATCTCTATATCCGCAATGCTCCCCTTCAAAGATGTCACATTTCTAACAATTAAAATCACCAGCCCAGATAAATAAATAATCACTCCTAATGTGGTTTGTAAATGTCGCTAACGCCTTCTCTAAGGCCATTACTACCTTATATCTCAAATTATCGAATGCATTATTATAAAAATGTATCATTAAAATACACTGATAATCAGTAGTTTTAAACCACAATAATTGAAAAAACTGCGACTTAGTACAAACTTTTTTTAAACACAGAGGAGATGTAACTGAGACCAAAGTGGCTAGTCCTCCTCCTCTGGCCCTTCCATTCCGAGATGGAGTAGCTGCAGCAGCAACAGTAGAAAATCCATCAATATGGAAGGCATCAATGTGGCAAGTTTCTTGTAGCATAATTATTTGACAGTTTTTAATAGATTCAAGCCACCCTTTGTCATTTATCTTGTTTTTTATGCCAGCTATATTCCATAAAGCGGCAATCATGTTTTTGTATGGTTAATATGTATTTGGTTCGAGTTCTTGATTGATTTGGGCTTGTAAAGGCTTTCTGTTGGTATTTTTGCCTTGATCAACAACATTTGCATTGTTTGCATCTTTTTGTTGTCAATCTAGGTTGCTGCATCTTCTAAGGGGGAGGAATCTGTTTGTCAAAGGGCGAGGAGTATGCCGATCAACTAGCATAGGCCCATTATCAGAATAGGTGAATTGCTCTGTGCCAGGTTTATAAAAATACCCCAATGGAACTGCGATGATAATGTCATCTTGATGATTCAGGAGCATTGTACCTCTATAAGAAAGTTCACTAATTAGTGCTTTACCGTCTCTGGTGGACGAAATGTGACAGCAACACAGTCCCCATGACAGCGTTTACTAGAGTTCCCAACCCAGCTTACTCTTCTTACCATAATTATGCTTTGAAAGAGGGAGTTGGAGCTAAAATTGCTATTCTTAGTAAACCAGTAGACAACCTTGTTCTTCAGGTCCCTCCATCTCTCTTTTGCCTTATCTATCAGCTGTGGCACATTTTTCAATACGATTGTATATGGAGTTGCCTGTAGTGGTAAATCTAGGGACTCCTAGTGATTTCTATTTGGCCTGGAAGTAGTGGTATATTTATAGTTATTATTAGTTGACGTTTGGACCTTGTCTTTGATGAAGGAGACAGAGGGCTGTTTATGCTTAATTATATTCTCTTTCACTTGGCGAGCAGCTACTGGGTCTAATATGGTGGCATTTGTAGCTACATGTTGGCAATGTCCAATAACAGAGAAGCTGATTGAAACCTTATAATTGGTTGCACTAAAGATTTTATCAGGTGGTATTAGTTCTGAGATCAATTTTACAATCTGGGCAACATCGCTTTTAATCGTGCTTATCTCAGACAGTAATCTCCTTTCGATGGTGTCAATCTTCCCATAAAGTTTTTTAAATAAAGTTTCCAAATGTTGTGAATGATTAGGAGCTTGGACACCCTCTGTTACCTATAGTGGTTTTTAAGGTTTCAGCTTTTTTGTCTGTATGACAGGTTCATTTATTGTCATGTTCGGGGGCTGTTTGCTCTTCTTGGCCGGGGGAGGTATCAGATCTGTACTATTTGATAAGACTGATATCTCCAGTGGCGAGTTCAAAACACATGGCGCCCTTTTTATGTTCTGCCGGATCGGAGTAGTGTCCTTGAAACCCTTACAAGAGTTATCAGTGTTTGATCCAGGCTCCAGGGTTACTGTGTCAGACCTAGTATCTTTCTTGGATGCATTTAAGGCTCTCTTGGTGGCTACTAGGCTCTCCTCTGCATTAGTGATTTCATTGCTAACTAACCCCATTGCAGTATTTAAATAACTAGTTATGAGAGCACTTATTTCGGTAGCGTTCTGCTTTTTGCCTACAGACTTGGAAGTCAGCTTCCTTTTTCTCATTTCAATGGATACTACAACAGTTTTGTGGTGCTGCCTAACAAAGAATGGAGTGAAATCTTCTTACTGTGACTCCGTAGTTCTGATTCTGAAACCAAGAGGGGTGGCCCATCCTAACCTTGTTCGGCCACAGACAGGCCCAATCTTGGCCTGGTCTTGTCCCAGGCAGTTCAAATACGCGCCTCCGGGCACAGAAATGTGGTGAAGCATAGGCAGCGACTGTCGCAATTGAGGCCGGGTGTTGTGGTCCTGCCCCCACCTCTTCTCCTCACATGGACTAGGAGATCTACTCAGATGTAGAATTCCTTTACAAAAAAAAAAAACACAAGGGGGTGGCCCTGTTCAGACTTATCAGGCTGCTGGTGGGTGCATGGGACACCCAGGTGCTGATATAGTGCTGATCGATTTCAGGTGATGTCCAAGCAGGGGATTAGGGGACTCATAGTCCCCCATGACAGCCCAATACTCCTGTGTTGCAGATGACAGCGCTTTGCCCAGGCCACAATTAAAACACAAATGGAGCACCTCCCTGGGTCAGAAGACAGCAAGTACTTAAGAAACAGTGGCCACAATGATGAAAACAGCAAGCCCCATGCAACTCCTTCTCCTCCAGCACCACACTGTGATCCTCAGGGCCCCGCTGTCTCCATTTACCTAGCATGTGCCCGATCAGAGTGGGTGCTTCTCCCCCTCTACCATGAATGCAAGGTACACCCGAGCCTCTCGTGTGATCAGTACGCTGACAATCAGGACACCAGACCCTAGGTTGCATCCAGTGCCTTCTTTGCAATAGCACAGCTCCACACAGATTCCCCTAGATGCTGGTGTCACATGGACTCAATCAGAGGGGTGCCCTCGCTCCACTGCGCTCTCCCCCGTGTTTACTTCGAGGCCAGGAGCCAGCCGCTGCCTGCACATGCTAGGGCGAATAAGGGCCTCGCACCAGGCATCAAGCCCCATGGGCGTCCTCCTCCAGACCGCTCTGCCTGTCGGCGCAATCACGCCGGCAATCCAAGTGCTGCCTCCCCACTGCAGAGGCAACACAGATCTTGGCCATCTTTCTATGTCACTTACTCATACAGCCATTCAGACACCCACTCACTCACCCATCCAATCACTATACACCCACTTACTCACTGATAGAGCCACTTACAACGTCACTCACCAACCCATACAGTCACTGACACACCCACTCACTCACCAATACAGCTTCTCACACAGCATCTCACTCACCCACACAGCTACTCACACAACCACTTATACACCCATACTGCCACTCACACACCCATATGCACAAGGATACATACATTCACACAACCACTCATATTATATATATTAAAAGTAGTATTACTCATTAGTAGTACACCTAGTATACTACTTTAAGTTTTGTAGTACATTAGTATATATATTTAACAATCATAAACTCTTACAAATTACTTACACTCATTGGATGGTGTCATCAGTGATGTCATTTGAGATGTCAGTGATGAGTAATGTAATATGTGAGGTCATAAGCAGAGCATTGTAGGAAATCTGACCCTAACGATAATGTCACTGTAACCTTTGGTTTTTTCAGTGTCCTTTGTCATATATATATATATTACCTAATGGCGGTCGCCAGTAGGTAGATATAGTTAGGACCTAGTTTCCATAGGAAAAGCGTTTGTTCTTTTCCCAATAACTTTGGCGCCGGTTCACGAATCTTCGCGAAATTTTCAAAACTAGTGGGGCGCTCCGGTCAGCTCCTGTCTTAAAAGTTTCAGGGTGATTCGTCAAGCGGGGGTCGAGAAAAAAGTGGGGTCCCAAAACGCATTTTCCCCATGTAATTTTCCATAGGAAATTTTAGACAAAGCTACAGCCCGAACTGCTGAACGGAATTACACCAAATTTGGCAAAAAGGTAGCCCTTGGTTCACAAAGAGTCCTTTTTGTTAAATGGTGTAAATCCGTCAGTAGTTCCTGAGAAATAAAAAAAAAAAAGTTTCAATATCTGGGCGGAGCCTAACCCCCCGAGCACGATCTTGGCGCTAATTGGCTGCCAACACTTCAAACCAGGAAGTGTTCGCAGCCATCTTGTGCTCAGACCGAGGGGGAAAGAAAAGGTGAGAGAAAGATAAAAAAAAAACAAGAAAAGGGGGCAGGGTAAAAACACCCTGCCCCCCCCCCTCAGGCCTGCTCAGGGGGTCCCACAGGGACCCTCAGGCCCAAAAAAAGCATTTTTTTTAAAAAATCGGGCGGGGTCGCGCCGGTGCGCGAATCTGTCTGAAAATTTAAAAAAACGAAGCACGGTCTCCCGCGCTTCGTTTTCAAAGCCTCCGGATGGGCCAAGTCCCGGCGGCAATTTATTAATGTAGCGAGGGCCCGCGGGGCCCCCGCAGCCCCGGGGACCGCCACCTCTCCGGGGCTTCTTTTTTACGTGAGTGGGCGGGCACTGTAGCGTGACGGCTTTGCCTGGCACCGCTACCTTCATGAGTGGGCGGGCTTTCTTTGCTGGCTCTAATAATAGGTACACCGCAGGCCTGGTATCTCTACGTCGCCTTTCCATGTCAGTGGTTTCAGGACTCCTGAAACCATTGACATGGAAAGGTGGTGGAGTCAGCTGCAACGCTCTGTCAACCCCAAAAGCCTTATCGTATATTCGATAGGGAGGGCTGGGTGCAGGTCGCAGTTGTAGCGCGCTGGCCGTGTTGGTTTTGGCTGGGCCACGGTGACAGAGTATCAGTGAGACCGGAAGAGAGGGGGCGGGAGTTGAGGGTCTTTGGGTCCTATTAGGAGCGCATTGGGTATAACGTCGGCTTATGTGAGATTTGTTTGTGGTTTTAACTTCTGCTGCAGGTCGTGTGCATTATCTAACCAGCAAAGATAGAATATCACTTTCTCTACACTTGATTTAGCAATGTGTACGTTTATTAAGCGCCCTGAAGTGTCAGTATACCTACCGGCCCAGCTGGTGCTTTACAAAATAATGCCATACTCAATGGCAGGGTGTGCTGCGTGCCAAGCAAGAGGGGCATCGTCAGAAGATGTGTGCGTACTGGCAGTATCAAAGTATTAGGAGAAGTCCGCGGTTGCTGCTCCCTCCTGTTGTCACTTGTTTACCCCTGCCCTCCCTCCCTCCCATAATCCGTGGTCACTTGTTTACCCCCGCCTCACATATTCCCTCCCGTGGTCCGTGGTCACTTGTTTACCCCCGATCTCCCCCTCCCTCCCACTGTCCATTGCAACTTGTTTACCCCCACCCTCCCTCCCGTTGTCACTTGTTTATCCCCGCCCTCCCTCCCTCCTGTTATCAGTGGTCACTTGTTTACCCCCAATCTCCCCCTCCCTGCCACTGTCCATTCCCACTTGTTTAACCCCACCCTCCCTTCTGTTGTCACTTGTTTACCCCCGCCCTCCCTCCCGTTATCCGTGGTCACTTGTTTACCCCCAATCTCCCCCTCCCTCCCACTGTCCATTGCCACTTGTTTACCCCCACCCTCCCTCCTGTTGTCACTTGTTTACCCCCGCCTCACACACTCCCTCACGTGGTCCGTGGTCACTTGTTTACCCTCAATATCCCCCTCCCTCCCACTCTCCATTGCCACTTGTTTACTCCCACCCTCCCTGCTGTTGTCACTTGTTTACCCCGCCCTCCCTCCCTCCCGTTATCCATGGTCACTTCTTTACCCCCGATCTCCCCCTCCCTCCCACTGTCCATTGCCACTTGTTTAACCCCACCCTACCTCCTGTTGTCACTTGTTTATCCCCGCCCTCACTCCCTCCCGTTATCCCTGGTCACTTCTTTACCCCCGATCTCCCCCTCCCTCCCACTGTCCATTGCTACTTGTTTACCCCACCCTCCCTACCGTTGTTACTTGTTTACCCCCGCCCTCCCTCCCTCCCTCCCTCCCGTTATCCGTGGTCACTTGTTTACCCCCAATCTCCCCCTCCCTCCCACTATCCATTGCCACTTGTTTACCCCCACCCTCCCTCCCATTGTCACTTCTTTACCCCTGCCCTCCCTCCCTCCCGTTATCCCTGGTCACTTCTTTACCCCTGATCTCCCCCTCCCTCCCACTGTCCATTGCCACTTGTTTACCCCCCTCCCTCCTGTTGTCACTTGTTTAACCCCTCCCTCCCTCCCATTATCTGTTTTGACTTCTTTACCCCCAATCTCCCCCTCCCTCCCACTGTCCATTGCCACTTGTTTACCCCACCCTCCCTCCTGTTGTCACTTGTTTACCCCCGCCCTCCCTCCCTTCCGTTATCCGTGGTCACTTGTTTACCCCCGATCTCCCCCTCCCTCCCACTGGCCATTGCCACTTGTTTACCCCCACCCTCCCTCCCGTTGTCACCTGTTTACCCCCGCCCTCCCTCCCATTATCCATGGTCACTTGTTTACCCCCGCCTCACACACTCCCTCCTGTGGTCCGTGGTCACTTGTTTACCCCCAAACTCCCCCTCCCTCCCACTGTCCATTGCCACTTGTTTACCTCCACCCTCCCTCCCTTTGTCACTTGTTTACCCCCGAACTCCCTCCCTCCCGTCAGCCCTGGTCACTTGTTTACTCCTAATCTCCCCCTCCCTCCCACTGTCCATTGCCACTTTGTTTACCCCCACCCTCCCTCCCATTGTTACTTGTTTACCCCCGCCCTCCCTCCCTCCCGTTTTCCGTGGTCACTTGTTTACCCCCAATCTCCCCCTCCCTCCCACTGTCTATTGCCACTTGTTTACCCCCACCCTCCTTCCCGTTGTCACTTTTTTACACCCGCCCTCCCTCCCTCCCGTTATCCATGGTCAGTTGTTTACCCCCAATGTCCCCCTCCCTCCCACTGTCCATTGCCACTTGTTTACCCCCACCCTCCCTCTCGTTGTCACTTGTTTACCCCTGCCCTCCCTCCCTCCCGATATCCCTGGTCACTTCTTTACCCCCGGTCTCCCCCTTCATCCCACTGTCCATTGCCACCAGGGGGTGCGTTTGCACAGTGGTGCAGGGAGGGGGCGTGGCCTCATGTGACAAGTATGCAAACGCGCCCTGTGGCACGTTTTAAGTTGGGGGATTAAGGCCCCTTGAATCCTGAGGGTCCCTGGGGGCCAACTAGCCCACCAGGTACGTCCAGTAAGTGTCACAGAGTTGCGTTGTAGAGAGTTGTAAAAAGGGGCATGGCCTCGGACCAACTCTTTGCAACTGATGTGACATATGTGTACTTATCCAATCACTCTGCCAAAACCCAAGCACTTATAAATTCACCATGCACTCTCCTTGCAGTAGTCTAATCATCCAGTCAGTACCCATGTACTCATGCAATGACCCAGGCACTAACACATGCACTGCTACAATCCCCTGAACACTACTGATGCAGTCCAGCTATCTCCTTGTCACTACCCATGCACTCCTCCAATCACCCAGCCAGTTCCATGTCCTTATCTAATCACTTCGCCAAAACACAAGCACTTATAAATTCACCATGCCCTCTCCTTGCAGTACTCTAATCATCCAGTCACTACCCATGTACTCATGCAATGACCCAGGCACTAACACATGCACTGCTACAATACCCTAAGCACTACCCATGCAGTCCAGCCATCTCCTTGTCACTACCCATGCACTCCTCCAATCACCCAGCCAGTTCCATGTCCTTATCCAATCACTGCGCCAAAACACAAGCACTTATAAATTCACCATGCACTCTCCTTGCAGTACTCGAATCATACAGTCAGTACCCATGTACTTATGCAATGACCCAGATACTAACACATGCACTGCTACAATCCCCTGAGCTCTGTAGGAGAGTAGGATCTGCTTCACGTGGGTACCCCCACTTTTTGCTGATGCTTCACTGTTTTTCGACTTTAGTCTGGCTGGGGCCCTGCTAATCAGAACCCCAGCCTAGCTGTTTCCTCTCTAAAATGGTTTCCATGTGCCTTAGGCACATCTCTGATTGGAATCTGGAGTGCCCTTATAAGTCCCTAGTATATGGTATACTATGTACCCAGGGCATAGGTACCTCAGAGGCCTACCAGGGGCTGCAGCATGTATTGTGCCACCCCTGGAAGGCCATCCAAAATGACACCACAGGTCTGCTACTGCAGCCTGGGTAAGGTGGTGCATGCACCCCTTACAGTGATAAAGGCTACCTATATCACTACCATTGCACACACATATAAACCTATAAGTCACTCCTATGGCAGGCCTTAACAATCCTGAAGGCAGAGTGCGTGGTTTTTATGTGAGAGGGTGCCCCTGCAAGAGCAGAGCCCCTCTGCAGCATTCGGAGTCCCTCCTCTGATGCTGTTTGTGGTACAGCCTGACCATATACTCTTAAGTGCATTATATCCTCGCGGTACAATGCTAACTTTGGACTGGCTGCACCAAAACATGTCGTGTTTGGTCTCAAACATCTTGGAATACTACCCCCCTGCCAATTCTGGAGGCGGGGATAGCATTCCACCATCCTAGAGGGAGAGACATGTACACACCGGGCTACCCGGTAACTTCTTTCCAGAGCCCTGGCATCACAAAATGGATGCCGCTGCCACAGACACGGGTCTGGCCTCCTGCTGCTGACTGAAACTCCGGCAGGGGAGGCCTGGACAATAGGTTTCCCATCACAGGGAGGTGTAACCACCTCCCCAGAGAGGATAGTGTGTATTGGGGCTGGGCGGGAGCACCCTCTGGTGCTTTGAAGTCCTGCACTGGGGGCACATTTGGTGTCCCTGTGCATATGCCAGTTCAAACCGGTTGCAGGGGCTACCTGCCCCTGCTCTGGCGTGAAACTGGACAAAGGGAATGAGTGTAACCACCCCTCTTCCCTGACCCTCCCATAGGTGGGTCCCCAGAGTATGTCCAACCCCCTAACTTGGTATAAGTATGGGACCCCAGTCCTTAGGACTTTAGATTATCCTGGACGAAACTCTGACGCCGAATCCTGGACCTTCGACGCTCTACTTCAAGATTAGAGGACTGAGGAATCTCCCTTGGGGTAAAGGAGTGACTCCCCTGCTTGGCAGGCACCTAAGAAGCAATTGTCCGGTCTGCATCGCTGAAGCTCCCGCCGGACGCCGAAGTCTTTGCATCACCAGAGGTGGATTTCCATATTTCCCTGAGGCTGCCCTGAGTCCCCAGCAAAGCTGAGGCCCGTAGCTGTCGTGGGTAACGTGGAACCGTGACCCCTGGACACCGAGCACATTTGCAAGTGCATCCTCTTCCTGGTCTTCCACGAAGTTTTGCTTTGGGCTCCAAGTAGCCCCCACCTCCAGCACCGACTGCACCGAAGATCACTGGCATCCACTCCACGAGTGTCCTGCAAGCCAGCTCCAAGTGCGTCCACTCGAGGCTCCTTCGCAGTCGCTAGTCTGTTGGCTAGTGGGCCCTCCCAAAGGCAACTCTTCTTCTGCTTGGGCTTTCCTGGTTGCTCCAGAGGTGCCCTGACTTACCCTTGCTGGGTGAGTCCCCCAGACCTTGCTGGTCTGCAACGTCGTCCGTTCTTTGTTTCTACGAGACTTGCCGTTGTTAAGGCTTGTTGGGTCCAATCCGGTCGGCGACACCGCAGCAATTGACAGACGTCGTGGGACAGCTGGAATCCAGCTCCTGTTTGTCGTCGACGCCTCCTGGACCTCGTGGCTGAAGAGTCAAGACGACCGTCAACCTACCTGAAGCACCCGACATCGGTGGGCATCTGCTCATCGCCTTCCTGGTCACTGGCTAGTGACCCAGACTCTGTCCCCTCTGCTTTCAGGTTCCTCACATCTTCAATCCACCTTTGGATCCACCCGGACACTTTCGACTTGGTCGCCAGCAGCACTTTGCAGCAGATCGCCATTGAAAACGACGACGAAACCCGACCCCGAAAGACACGTATGCACCCGGCTCCCCTGGGTGAGGTAACTCGAGTACTCCGGTGCTCCCGTGGGTATTGACTCTAGAACAACCTAGTTCTAAAGGGGTTTGCTCCAAGTCCTCCTCTAAGTGCCCTTTTTCTTTAAAACTCCAACCACGACATTTCCCATAGAAGTCAACGGTGGCTCGCGGCTGTGTTCTCACACTGCTCGCGTCCCCAGTGGGTCCCCTGTGTGAGAAGTTGGCCTGGTATATGCTGTCCACTAATTATAGTGGGCACCTTGCACCAGTCCAAACAACCCCTTATTGGAGATAGGTTAAAGACAACCTTTATTGAAAGCTATCCTAGTGGTAGCTATGGAGAGCAGCCTTCAGGCTAAGTCTTGAAGGAATGTAAATCAGCTTGTTTTACCAGTCTATAATCTCTTGAGTGACCAAATGAAAGAGGACCACACCAGGTATATATTTAAAATATATGTATTTAGTCTTAAACACACCCCTCTAGTCTCTTTATGAGGCTAGAGTTCAAGTACATAAGTTACAAGTCGAATATCAACAGTAATAGCACAAATACACGTTTGAGCCCTAGGGGCGTACCAAACCATATACCAATAAAGTGGTATAAAAACCACGACGGAGCTAGACACAAGGCCTAGAGGCTGTAGTAGTGCTTGGCCCTCAAGGAACCACCCAAGGTAGTGACACAGGGGACCCACGGGGGACGCGTGCAGTGTGAGAACACAGCCGTGAGCCGCCGTTGACTTCTATGGGGAATGTCGCGGTTGGAGTTTTAAAGAAAAAGGACACTTAGAGGAGGACTTGGAGCAAACCCCTTTAGAACTAGGCTGTTCTAGAGTCAATACCCACGGGAGCACCGGAGTACTCGTGTTAACTCACCCAGGGAAGCCGGGTGCATAGGTACCTTTCGGGGTCGGGTTTCGTCGTCGTTTTCAATGGCGATCTGCTGCAAAGTGCTGCTGGCGACCAAGTCGAAAGTGTTCAGTTGGATCCAAAGGTGGATCGAAGATCTGAAGAACCTGAAAGCAGAGGGGACAGAGTCTGGGTCACTAGCCAGTGACCAGGAAGGCGATGAGCAGATGCCCACCGATGTCGGGTGCTTCAGGTAGGTTAACGGTTGTCTTGACTCTTCAGCCACGAGGTCCAGGAGGCGTCGACGACAATCAGGAGTGGGATTCGAGCTGTCCCACAATGTCTGTCGATTGCTGCGGTGTCGGCGACTGGATTGGGCCCAACAAGCCTTGGCAACGGCAAGTCACGTGGAAATAGAAGAAGGATGGTGGTACAGACCAGCAAGGTCTGAGAGACTCACCCAGCAAAGGTAAGTCAGGGCACGTCTGGAGCAACCAGGTAAGCCCAAGTAGAAGAAGAGTAGCCTTCAGGAGGGCCCACTAGCCAACGGAGTAGCGACCGCGAAGGAGCCTCGAGTGGACGCACTTGGAGCTGGCTCACAGGACACTCGTGGAGTGGAGGCCAGTGATCTTCGGTGCAGTCGGTGCTGGAAGCGGGGGCTACTTGGATCCCAAAGCACAACTACGTGGAATACCAGGAAGAGGATGCACTTGCAAATGTGCTCGGTGTCCAGGGGTCACGGTTCCACGTTACCCACGACAGCTACGGGCCTAAGCTTTGCTGGGGACTCAGGACAGCCTCGGGGAAGTCTGGAAATCCACGTCTGGGGATGCAAAGACTTCGGCGTCTAGCGGGAGCTTCAGCGATGCAGACCGGACAATTGCTTCTTTGGTGCCTGCCAAGCAGGGGAGTCACTCCTTGACCCCAAGGGAGATTCTTCAGTCCTCTAGTCTTGAGTAGAGCGTCGAAGGTCCAGGATTCAGTTACAGAGTTTCGTCCAGGGATATCTAAAGTCCTAAGGACTGGGGTCCCATACTTATACAAAGTTAGGGGGTTGGACATACTCTGGGGACCCACCTATGGGAGGGTCAGGGAAGAGGGGTGGTTACACCCATTTCCCTTTGTCCAGTTTTGCACCAGAGCAGGGGCAGGTAGCCCCTGCAACCGGTTTGAACTGGCATATGCACAGGGACACCAAATGTGCCCCCAGTGCAGGACTTCAAAGCACCAGAGGGTGCTCCCGCCCAGCCCCAATACACACTATCCTGTCTGGGGAGGTGGTCACACCTCCCTTCGACAGGAAACCTATTATCCAGGCCTCCCCTGCCGGAGTTTCAGTCAGCAGCAGGAGGCCAGACCCGTGTCTGTGGCAGCGGCATCCATTTTGTGATGCCAGGTGTAGGAGAGTAGGATCTGCTTCACATGGGTACCCCCACTTTTTGCTGATGCTTCACTGTTTTTCGACCTTAGTCTGGCTGGGGCCCTGCTAATCAGAACCCCAGCCTAGCTGCTTCCTCTCTAAAATGGTTTCCATGTGCCTTAGGCACATCTCTGATTGGAATATGGAGTGCCCTTATAAGTCCCTAGTATATGGTATACTATGTACCCAGGGCATAGGTACCTCAGAGATCTGCCAGGGGCTGAAGCATGTATTGTGCCACCCCTGGAAGGCCAGCCAAAAGGACACCACAGGTCTGCTACTGCAGCCTGGGTAAGGTGGTGCATGCACCCCTTACTGTGATATAGGCTACCTATATCACTACATACATACACACATATAAACCTATAAGTCACTCCTATGGCAGGCCTTATCAATCCTGAAGGCAGAGTGCATGGTTCCTATGTGAGAGGGTGCCCCTGCATGAGCTGGGCCACTCTGCAGCATTCAGAGACCCTTCTCTGATGCTGTTTGTAGTGCAGCCCGACCATATACTCTTAAGCGCATTATAACTTCGCGTTAAATGCTAACTTTGGGATGGCTGCACGGAAACATGTCGTGTTTGGGGTCAAACATCTTGGAATACTACCCCCCACCAGTTCTGGCGGCGGGGGTAGCATTCCACCCTTCTAGAGGGAGAGACATGTACACACCGGTATACCCGGTACTGACTTTCCAGAGCCCTGCCATCACAAAATGGATGCCGCTGCCACAGACACGAGTCTGGCCTCCTGCTGCTGACCGAAACTCCGGCAGGGGAGGCCTGGACAATAGGTTTCCTGTCCCAGGGAGGTGTAACCACCTCCCCAGACAGGATAGTGTGTATTGGGGCTGGGCGGGAGCACTCTCTGGTGCTTTGAAGTCCTGCACCGGGGGCACATTTGGTGTCCCTGTGCATACCCCAGGTCAAACCGGCCCAGGGGCTTCCAGCCCCTGCTCTGGCGCGAAACTGGACAAAGGGAAAGGGGTGTAACCACCCCTATGCCCTGACCCTCCCATAGGTGGGGCCACAGAGTATGTCCAACCCCTACCTTAGTATAAGTATGGGACCCCAGTCCTTAGGACTTTAGATTTACCTGGACGAAACTCTGACACAGAATCCTGGACCTTCGACGCTCTACTTTAAGATTAGAGGACTGAAGAATCTCCCTTGGGGTCAAGGAGTGACTCCCCTGCTTGGCAGGCACCAACGAAGCAATTGTCCGGTCTGCATCACTGAAGCTCCCGCCGGACGCCGAAGTCTTTGCATCACCAGAGGTAGATTTGCAGACTTCCCAGAGGCTACCCTGAGTCTCCAGCAGAGCTGAGGCCCGTGGCTATCGTGGGTAATGTGGAACCGTGACCTCTGGACACTGCATACTTTTGTAAGTGCATCCTCTTCTGGGTCTCCCACGAAGTTGTGCTTTGGTCTCATAATAGCCCCAGCCTCCAGCACCGACTGCACCGAAGATCACTGGCCTCCACTCCACGAGTGTCCTGTGAGCCAGCTCCAAGTGCGTCCACTTGAGGCTCCTTCGCGGTCGGTAGTCCGTTGGCTAATAGGCCCTCCCGATGGCCAATCTTCTTCTGCTTGGGCTCCCTGGTTGCTCCATGCGTGCCCTGACGTACCCTTGCTGGGTGAGTCCCACAGACCATGCTGGTCTGCAACATTGTCCTTCTTCCATTTCCACGGGACTTGCCGTTGCCAAGGCTTGTTGGGTCCAATCTGGTCGCCGACACCCCTGCAATTGACAGACGTCGTGGGACAGCTCGAATCCAGCTCCTGGTCGTCGTCGACACCTCCTGGACCTCGTGGCTGAAGAGTCAAGACGACCGTCAACCTACCTGAAGCACTCGACATCGGTGGGCATCTGCTCATCGCCTTCCTGGTCACTGGGTAGTGACCCAGACTCTGTCCCCTCTGCTTTCAGGTTCTTCAGATCTTCGATCCACCTTTGGATCCACCCGAACACTTTCGACTTGGCCGCCAGCAGCACTATGCAGCAGATCGCCATTGAAAGCGACGACGAAATCCGACCCCGAAAGACACCTATGCACCCGGCTCCCCTGGGTGAGGTAACTCGAGTACTCCGGTGCTCCCGTGGGTATTGACACTAGAACAGCCTAGTTCTCAAAGGGTTTGCTCCAAGTCCTCCTCTAAGTGTCCCTTTTCTTTTAAATTCAAACCGCGACTTTCCCCATAGAAGTTAACGGCGATTCGCGGCTGTGTTCATACACTGCACGCGTCCCCGTGGGTCCCCTGTGTCACTACCTTGGGTGGTTCCTTGTGGTCCAAGCACTTCTACAGGCTCTCGGCCCTGTGTCTAGCTCAGTCGTGGTTCTTATACCACTTTATTGGTATATGGTTTGGTACGCCCTAGGGCTCAAACGTGTATTTGTGCTATTACTGTAGATAACTAACTTATAATTTATGTACTTCGAACTCTAGCCTCATAAAGAGACTAGAGGGGTGTGTTTAGCAATAAATACATATATTTTGAATATATACCTGGTGTGGTCCTCTTTCATTTGGTCACTCAAGAGATTATAGACTGGTAAAACAAGCTGCTTTACATTCCTTCAAGACTTAGCCTGAAGGTTGCTCTCCATAGCTACCACTAGGATAGCTTTCAATAAAGGTTGTCTTTAACCTATCTCCAATAAGGGGTTGTTTGGACTGGTGCAAGGTGCCCACTATAATTAGTGGACAGCATATGCCAGGCCAACTTCTCACATTGGTGGCAGCGTGTGGGATTCCAGCTTGCTATTGTTTTACCAGATAATCTCAATTGAATTGATCAACTGAAAACCACTAAGGGTACCTAAGGTACATATAAATCAAGCTTAGTATTACAGTAAGTTCTACTGAACTTAGAGTTGTGTGTTAAGGGATAGCACACCCTTTCTACAACTCAAGAGAGTTCAGTAGGCCACACTAGAGTAGGTAGTGCATACACCACACCTCACTAGTAATGTCTTCAAAGCCAGGACCCAGTGAGTCCTCGCCAGAAGCCAGTGGGCTTCTTCCCTCCAAGTATGATAAACTCCCATTCTTGGAATTGAGAGCATTATGCAATACTAGGAAGTTGAAGGCAGGCAAAAGTGCCAGCACCCAACACCTCAGGGAGGTGTTACTAGCTGATGATCTCAGCAGGCCCATAGGGTCTGAAGGGGTAGGCAGAGAGGGTGGGGCAGAAAATGAGGAAGGGGTCAGGGGTGAAGAAACCCAGGCCACCCCCTCTGAAACTGGCCAGGAAGGTGAAAATGACCTTGTCCTGGAAAACCCAATTCCTCCTGTGGAGGAGGAGGAGGAGGATCAGAATGACCTCCCCTTTGTCCCCCCAGGAAGAGTACTGAGTGTGCCCAGAAGGTCTAGGTCTCCTTCTCAGGAGTCCAACCACTCTGACACCTCAATAGGGACCTCTGTCTCCTCTCATAGGAGGGAATCCTCTCATGAAAGGAGAAAGATATTGATTCAGTATGAGCAAGCCCAGCTTGAACTCAGAAAACAGCAATTGGCTATAGACAGGGAGTCCCTAGATCTCTATAGAGAGAGACAAAAGATGGGACTAGAGTCTCATGGTGGCAGCAGTTTCCCCAAAGATAGGGAAAGGTCTTATGACCATAGAAACCTGAGCAAGATTGTCCCTCCCTACCAGAGTGGGGATGACATCCACAAATGGATACCTGCTCTAGAGAGGGCCTGTAAAGTACAGAGGGTCCCTCAGGAGCAGTGGGCAGCAAACTTGTGGCTCTCCTTTGCAGACAAAGGTAGAGATAAGCTCCTCACTGTTAGAGAGGAGGATGATGATAATTACAAAGTCTTGAAGAGTGCTCTAATTGATGGGTTTGGCCTAACCAATGAACAATACAGGTTAAAGTTCAGGGATACCCAAAAAGCACAGACTCAAGACTGGGTGGACTTTGTTGATTGTTCTGCCAAGGCTCTGGAAGGTTGGTTATTGGGCAGTAAGGTATGTGACTTCACAGGATTGTACAATCTTATCATGAGGGAGCAGATTCTTAATAACTGTCAAAATCAGCTGTTGCATCAGCACCTGGTGGACTCTGATCTGACCTCTCCCCAAGAATTGGGAAAGAAGGCAGACAAATGGGTCAGAACCAGGGTGAGGCAGAAGGTACAGAACCAAGGTGGTGACCCTAAGAAGCAAGATTCGAAAAACTCTGATAAGGGTGGGGAGAAGGGTAAAGATCAAAAATCTTCACAAGGCCCCCAAAAATCTTCATCAGGTGGGGATTCACAGTCTAACAAAGGGAAAGGCCAAAGGAAACCATGGTGCAAGGTCTGTAAGCAAAGACCCACTGGACCAGTGATTGCACCAAGTCCAAAGACTCTACTCCAGCCCCCACCAATGCCCCTAAGGCACCTGCTCCCCCTAGTGCAGTTACAGTTGGTGGTGGGACTACACAAGCCAAGGGTTTAGTAGGGTTGACCCTGGGTAAGGAGATGAGCTCTGACCTAGTCAGAGAACTCACTCAGGCTGTCCTAGTCTGTGATGGAGGTATGGATGTGACCTCCTCTGTGAGTCCCAGTAATCTGGGCAAGTACAGGCAACAGCCCTTAATCAATGGAAAAGAGGCTTTGGCATTTAGGGACACAGGGGCAAGTGTCACCATGGTGACACAAGACCTTGTGAATCCTGGGCAGATTATACCTGGTGAAATGTACCAAGTGACCAATGCTAGCAACGTCAGAACAGACCATACTCTGGCAGTTGTTAACTTCTCCTGGGGAGGGGTAACTGGCCTTAAGAAGGTTGTGGTAAGTGCAGACCTACCCGTTGAATGCTTGCTTGGCAATGACTTAGAAACTTCAGCATGGGCAGAAGTGGAGCTCAGGACCCATGCAGAAATGCTGGGCATCCCTGCAGATGTGTTTGCTGTGACCAGGTCACAAGCCAAAATGTCTAACACTGAACAGGCCTTGGATTCTGGAATAATGGACCAAGTGCCCTCCAAGAAGAGGAGTAGTAGGGTAAAGGCAGTGCCTTCCCCTTGGCTCAGAAGGAAGATCAGTCTCTTGAGGGGGATGATCTCAGTCCTGAGGAAGGAACTGTCCCAGAGGAGCTTGAACCTGACCAGGTTAAGTTCTTGGGGACAGGGGCCCTTCCAGGGCAGATCTGAGCCAGGAGCAGCAGAGCTGCCCCTCTCTTGAACCCCTCAGACAGCAAGCTGCTGCTGAGGCTGCTAGGAAAGCTAGTGGTCCCCATACTGTGTATTGGGATGATGGACTCTTGTACTCAGAGTGTAGAGACCCCAAGCCTGGTGCCACCAGGAGGTTGGTTATACCTCTGAAGTTCAGGGGCTTCCTATTGACCCTAGCCCATGACATTCCCTTAGCAGGTCACCTGGGCCAGAACAAGACTTGGGACAGAATTGTCCCTCACTTTCACTGGCCCCACATGTCTGAAGACACCAAGGAGTTTTGTCGCTCCTGTGTAACCTGCCAGGCCAGTGGCAAGGCAGGTGGCACTACAAAGGCCCCCTGATACCACTACCTGTGGTGGGGTTCCCTTTGAAAGGGTGGGGATTGACATTGTTGGTCCCATGGATCCCCAAACAGCATCTGGGCACAGGTTTATCCTGGTGGTAGTGGATCATGCCACCAGGTACCCAGAGGCTATTCCCCTTAGGACCACTACAGCACCTGTGGTGGCAAGGGCCCTCCTGGGAATTTTCTCAAGAGTGGGCTTCCCTAAGGAGGTTGTATCAGACAGAGGTGCTAACTTTATGTCTGGATACTTAAAAGCAATGTGGAAGGAGTGTGGAGTGACTTACAAGTTCACCACACCCTATCACCCACAATGCAATGGTTTAGTTGAGAGATTCAACAAAACCTTGAAGGGCATGATTAAAGGGCTCCCAGAAAAGCTTAGGCGAAGATGGGACATACTCTTGCCCTGCCTTTTATTTGCATACAGGGAGGTGCCTCAAAAGGGGGTTGGCTACAGCCCTTTTGAACTTTTGTTTGGTCACCCTGTCATGGGTCCATTGTGCTTGGTGAAGGAAGGATGGGAGTTACCTCTCAAGCACACAAAGCAAGACATAGTGGACTATGTACTTGGTCTCCGCTCCCAGATGGCTGAGTATATGAAAAAGGCAACTAAAAACCTTGAGGCTAGCCAGGAACTTCAAAAAGCCTGGCATGACCAAAAGGCTGTACTGACTGTTTACCAGCCAGGACAGAAGGTGTGGGTGTTGGAGCCAGTGGCCCCAGCAGCTCTCCAAGACAAATGGAGTGGACCCCATACCATTGTTGAACGGAAGGGTGAGGTTACCTACTTAGTAGACCTAGGAACACCCAGGAGTCCCCACAGGGTTCTCCATGTCAACAGGTTAAAACCATATGTGGACAGGGCAGACATGGGCTTGCTCATGGCTACTGATGAGGGACAGGAGGAAGAGAGTGACCCACTCCCTGACCTGCTCTCACAGAACCCTGATGATGGGTCAGTGGATGGTGTAGCCTTGGCAGGCAGCCTCACTACCCAGCAGCAGACTGATTGCAGACAGGTGCTCAATCAGTTCAGACACATATTCTCACTGACACCCAGTCAGACTACCTGGTGCACTCATGAAGTGGACACTGGGGACAGTCTGCCTATTAAAAATAAGATTTATAGGCAACCTGACCATGTCAGGGACTGTATCAGGACAGAAGTCCAGAAGATGTTGGATTTGGGAGTTATTGAACCCTCAGATAGCCCTTGGGCTAGTCCAGTGGTCCTTGTGCCAAAACCTCACACCAATGGTGGGAAAAGAGAGATGAGGTTTTGTGTGGACTACAGGGGTCTCAATGCAGTCACTAGGACTGATGCCCATCCAATACCTAGGGCAGATGAGCTAATAGACACTTTGGCCTCAGCCAAGTATCTAAGCACATTTGACCTGACAGCTGGCTACTGGCAGATCAGACTAGCTGATGATGCAAAGCCAAAGACAGCATTCTCAACCCCTAGTGGGCATTATCAATTTGTGGTGATGCCCTTTGGTCTGAAGAATGCACCTGCCACTTTTCAGAGGTTGGTGAATACAGTCCTTACAGGTCTGGAAGCCTATAGTGCAGCATATCTAGATGATATTGCTGTCTTTAGCTCCACCTGGGAGGATCACCTGGTCCACCTCAGAAATGTTTTGCAGGCCCTGCAGAAAGCAGGCCTGACTATCAAGGCCACCAAGTGCCAGATAGGGCAGAGTCAGGTTGTGTACCTGGGCCACCTTGTGGGTGGAGGCCAGGTTCAACCACTGCAGAGCAAGATCCAGACCATCATGGACTGGACTGCTCCAACTACCCAGACTCAGGTGAGAGCCTTCTTAGGCCTGACTGGGTACTATAGGAGATTTGTCAAGGGGTATGGATCAATAGTGACACCCCTGAATGACTTAACTTCCAAGAAAATGCCCAAAAGGTTCAGTGGACAGTTAGCTGTCAAAAGGCATTTGATGACCTGAAGCAGGCCATGTGCACTGCTCCCATTCTACAGAGTCCTGATTACTCCAAGAAGTTCATTGTCCAAACAGATGCATCGGAATTGGGGGTAGGGGCTGTACTGTCACAATTGAATGATGAAGGTCAGGATCAGCCAGTAGCTTTCATTAGCAGAAGGCTGACCCCTAGAGAGAAACGTTGGTCAGCCATTGAGAGGAGGCCTTTGCTGTGGTCTGGGCTCTGAAGAAGTTGAGGCCATACTTGTTTGGTACTCACTTCCTTGTTCAAACAGACCATAAGCCCCTCTTATGGCTAAAACAAATGAAGGGTGAAAACCCCAAACTGCTTAGGTGGTCCATTTCCCTACAGGGGATGGACTTCACAGTGGAACATAGACCTGGGAGTAACCATGCCAATGCAGATGGACTCTCTAGGTATTTCCACTTAGAACATGAAGACTTAACTGGTCAAGGTTGTAGGAGAGTAGGATCTGCTTCACATGGGTACCCCCACTTTTTGCTGATGCTTCACTGTTTTTCGACCTTAGTCTGGCTGGGGCCCTGCTAATCAGAACCCCAGCCTAGCTGCTTCCTCTCTAAATTGGTTTCCATGTGCCTTAGGCACATCTCTGATTGGAATCTGGAGTGCCCTTATAAGTCCCTAGTATATGGTATACTATGTACCCAGGGCATAGGTACCTCAGAGGCCTGCCAGGGGCTGAAGCATGTATTGTGCCACCCCTGGAAGGCCAGCCAAAAGGACACCACAGGTCTGCTACTGCAGCCTGGGTAAGGTGGTGCATGCACCCCTTACTGTGATATAGGCTACCTATATCACTACATACATACACACATATAAACCTATAAGTCACTCCTATGGCAGGCCTTATCAATCCTGAAGGCAGAGTGCGTGGTTCCTATGTGAGAGGGTGCCCCTGCATGAGCTGGGCCCCTCTGAAGCGTTCGGAGACCCTTCTCTGATGCTGTTTGTAGTGCAGCCCGACCATATACTCTTAAGCGCATTATAACCTCGCGTTAAATGCTAACTTTGGGATGGCTGCACGGAAACATGTCGTGTTTGGTGTCAAACATCTTGGAATACTACCCCCCGCCAGTTCTGGCGGCGGGGGTAGCATTCCACCCTTCTAGAGGGAGAGACATGTACACACCGGTATACCCGGTACTGACTTTCCAGAGCCCTGGCATCACAAAATGGATGCCGCTGCCACAGACACGAGTCTGGCCTCCTGCTGCTGACCGAAACTCTGGCAGGGGAGGCCTGGACAATAGGTTTCCTGTCCCAGGGAGGTGTAACCACCTCCCCAGACAGGATAGTGTGTATTGGGGCTGGGCGGGAGCACTCTCTGGTGCTTTGAAGTCCTGCACCGGGGGCACATTTGGTGTCCCTGTGCATACCCCAGTTCAAACCGGCTCAGGGGCTTCCAGACCCTGCTCTGGTGCGAAACTGGACAAAGGGAAAGGGGTGTAACCACCCCTCTGTCCTGACCCTCCCATAGGTGGGGCCACAGAGTATGTCCAACCCCCTACCTTAGTATAAGTATGGGACCCCAGTCCTTAGGACTTTAGATTTACCTGGATGAAACTTTGACACAGAATCCTGGACCTTCGACGCTCTACTTTAAGATTAGAGGACAGAAGAATCTCCCTTGGGGTCAAGGAGTGACTCCCCTGCTTGGCAGGCACCAACAAAGCAATTTTCCGGTCTGCATCGCTGAAGCTCCCGCTGGACGCCGAAGTCTTTGCATCACCAGAGGTGGATTTCCAGACTTCCCCGAGGCTACCCTGAGTCCCCAGCAGAGCTGAGGCCCATGGCTATCGTGGGTAATGTGGAACCGTGACCTCTGGACACTGCATACTTTTGTAAGTGCATCCTCTTCTGGGTCGCCCACGAAGTTGTGCTTTGGGCTCCGAGTAGCCCCAGCCTCCAGGACCGACTGCACCGAAGATCACTGGCTTCCACTCCACAAGTGTCCTGTGAGCCAGCTCCAAGTGCGTCCACTCAAGGCTCCTTCGCGGTCGCTAGTCCGTTGGCTAGTAGGCCCTCCCGAAGGACAATCTTCTTCTGCTTGGGCTCCCTGGTTGCTCCAGGCCTGCCGTGACTTTCCCTCGCTGGGTGAGTCCCACAGACCTTGCTGGTCTGCAACATCGTCCTTCTTCCATTTCCACAAGACTTGCCGTTGCCAAGGCTTGTTGGGTCCAATCCGGTCGCCGACACCCCTGCAATCGACAAACTTCGTGGGCCAGCTCGAATCCAGCTCCTGGTTGTCGTCGACGCCTCCTGGACCTCGTGGCTGAAGAGTCAAGACGACCGTCAACCTGCCTGAAGCACTCGACATCGGTGGGCATCTGCTCATCGCCTTCCTGGTCACTGGCTAGTGACCCAGACTCTGTCCCCTCTGCTTTCAGGTTCTTCAGATCTTCGATCCACCTTTGGATCCACCCGAACACTTTCGACTTGGCCGCCAGCAGCACTTTGCAGCAGATCGCCATTGAAAGCGACGACGAAACCCGACCCCGAAAGACACCTATGCACCCGGCTCCCCTGGGTGAGGTAACTCAAGTACTCCGGTGCTCCCGTGGGTATTGACACTAGAACAGCCTAGTTCTCAAAGGGTTTGCTCCAAGTCCTCCTCTAAGTGTCCCTTTTCTTTTAAATTCAAACCGCGACTTTCCCCATAGAAGTTAACAGCAATTTGCGGCTGTGTTCATACACTGCACGCGTGCCCCGTGGGTCCCCTTTGTCACTACCTTGGGTGGTTCCTTGTGGTCCAAGCACTTCTACAGGCTCTAGGCCCTGTGTCTAGCTCAGTCGTGGTTCTTATACCACTTTATTGGTATATGGTTTGGTACGCCCCTAGGGCTCAAACGTGTATTTGTGCTATTACTGTAGATAACTAACTTATAATTTATGTACTTCGAACTCTAGCCTCATAAAGAGACTAGAGGGGTGTGTTTAGCAATAAATACATATATTTTGAATATATACCTGGTGTGGTCCTCTTTCATTTGGTCACTCAAGAGATTATAGACTGGTAAAACAAACTGCTTTACATTCCTTCAAGACTTAGCCTGAAGGCTGCTCTCCATAGCTACCACTAGGATAGCTTTCAATAAAGGTTGTCTTTAACCTATCTCCAATAAAGGGTTGTTTGGACTGGTGCAAGGTGCCCACTATAATTAGTGGACAGCATATGCCAGGCCAACTTCTCACACCAGGGCTCTGGAAAGAAGTTACCGGGTAGCCCGGTGTGTACATGTCTCTCCCACTAGAAGGGTGGAATGCTACCCCCGCCACCAGTATTGGCGGGGGGGTAATATTCCAAGATGTTTGACACCAAACACGACATGTTTTGGTGCAGCCAGTCCAAAGTTAGCATTGTACCGCGAGGATATAATGCACTTAAGAGTATATGGTCAGGCTGTACCACAAACAGCATCAGAGGAGGGACTCCGAACGCTGCAGAGGGGCTCTGCTCATGCAGGGGCACCCTCTCACACAAAACCAAGCACTCTGCCTTCAGGATCGTTAAGGCCTGCCATAGGAGTGACTTATAGGTTTATATGTGTGTGCAATTGTAGTGATATAGGTAGCCTATATCACAGTAAGGGGCGCATGCACCACCTTACCCAGGCTGCAGTAGCAGTCCTGTGGTGTCATTTTGGCTGGCCTTCCAGGGGTGGCATAATACATGCTTCAGCCCCTGGCAGGCCTCTGGGGTACCTATGCCCTGGGTACATAGTATACCATATACTAGGGACTTATAAGGGCACTCCAGATTCCAATCAAAGATGTACCTAAGGTACATGGAAACCATTTTATAGAGGAAGCAGATAGACTGGGGCCCTGAATAGCAGGGTCCCAGCCCAACTAAGTCATAAACCAGCAAAACACCAGGAAAAAAGTGGGGGCAACCATATAGTCAGATTCCACCTTCCTACACCCTGTGTCACTACCTTGGGTGGTTCCTTGTGGTCCAAGCATTTCTACAGGCTCTAGGCCTTGTGTCTAGCTCAATCGGGGTTTTTATACCACTTTATTGGTATATGGTTTGGTACGCCCCTAGGGCTCAAACGTGTATTTGTGCTATTACTGTTAATAACTGACTTGTAACTTATGTACTTCGAACTCTAGCCTCATAAAGAGACTAGAGGGGTGTGTTTAAGACTAAATACATATATTTTATATATATACCTGGTGTGGTCCTCTTTCATTTGGTCACTCAAGAGATTATAGACTGGTAAAACAAGCTGCTTTACATTCCTTCAACACTTAGCCTGAAGGCTGCTCTCCATAGCTACCACTAGGATAGCTTTCTAGTGGGCTCCTACCCTCCAAATATGACAACCTCCCATTATTGGAATTGAGAGAGTTGTGCAAGATTAGGAAGCTGAAGACAGGCAAAAGTGCCAACACCCAACGTCTCATGGAGATACTTCTGCTGGATGATCTCAGAAGACCCATAGGGTCTGCAGGGGTAGGCAGAGAGGGTGGGGCAGAAGATGAGGAAGGGACCAGGGGTGAAAATATCCAGGACCTGCCCTCTGAAACTGGCCAGGAAGATGAAAATGATCTTGCCCTGGACAATCCAGCTCCTCCTGAAGATGAGGAGGAGGATCAGAATGATCTCCCCTTTGTCCCTCCAGGAAGAGTTGTGAGTGTGCCTAGAAGGTCCAGATCTCCTTCTCAGGAGTCTAACCATTCTGACACCTCAGTAGGGACCTCTGTTTCCTCTCATAGGAGGGAATCCTCTCATGAAAGGAAAAAGAGACTGCTCCAGTATGAAGTAGCTCAGCTTAGGATCAGAAGAGAGCAGTTGGCTATAGGCAGGGAGTCCCTAGAGCTTCATAGACAAAGAAGAAAGTTGGGACTAGAGTCCCATGGTGGCAGCAACTTCCCTAGTGGTAGGGAAAGGTCTCATGACCATAGAAACCTAAGCAAGATTGTACCTCCCTACCAGAGTGGGGATGACATCCACAAATGGAGGACTGCACTGGAAAGGGCCTGTAAAGTTCAGAGGGTCCCCCAGGAACAGTGGGCAGCAATCTTGTGGCTCTCCTTTGCAGACAAAGGTAGAGACAAGCTCCTCACTGTTAGAGAAGAGGATGCTGACAATTACAAAGTCTTGAAGAGTGCTCTGATTGATGGGTTTGGCCTAACCACTGAACAGTATAGGTTGAAGTTCAGAGATACCCAAAAGACTCAGACTCAAGACTGGGTTGACTTTGTAGATTGTGCTACTAAGGCTCTGGAAGGTTGGATACATGGCAGCAAAGTGCATGACTTTATAGGATTGTACAATTTGATTATGAGGGAGCAGATCCTTAATAATTGTCCAAACCAGCTTTTACACCAGTACCTGGTGGACTCTGATCTGACCTCTCCCCAAGAATTGGGAAAGAAGGCAGACAAATGGGTCGGAACCAGGGTAAGGCCTAAGAATCAGGGTGGTGACCAGAAGAAAGATTCTACCAAGTCCCAAGAGAAAGGTGGGGATAAATTTAAGGATAAATCCACTACAGGGCCCCAAAAGTCCTCTTCTGGGGGTGGGCCCCAAACTCCTTCCTCTCCTGAAAAGAAACCATATTGCCATGTTTGTAAAAAGCCTGGCCACTGGAAAACTGATCCCAGTTGCCCCAGGATTGGCAATAAGGAAAATGTTCCTCCAACAAATACTACCACCCCTCCTGGTACTACCAGTAGTAATCCTCCAGTTGGGAGTAGTGCACCCAAAAAGTTAGGTGCTTTTGATAGGGGAACAGAGGTGGGACCTAGTTTAGACAGGACCCCTCAACAGACTCCTCTGAATCTGATGGTGGTATAGGATTTGCCAACTTTACCATGGGTCCCAATGCATTGGGCAGGTACAGACTGGAGCCCATGATTAATGGTCAGAAAGCTGTGGCATTCAGGGACACAGGGGCTAGTGTCACCATGGTGGCAGGGAAACTAGTCCCCCTCACCAGCTTTTAACTGAGTTTAAATACCAGGTGACCAACATTGATGGTGTCAGAACAGATCACCCCATGGCCATAGTCAATCTCAGCTGGGAAGGGGTCACAGGCCCAAAAGAGTGGCAGTGTCCCCAACCTTGCCTGTAGATTGCCTGATGGGCAATGATCTAGAAATTTCAGCCTGGGCTGAAGTTGAACACCAAACCCATCTGAAAATGCTGGGCATCCCTGAGAAAGTGAGGGGGGCTGTGATGGCCACAGCCCCACACCAGGAACATTTTGGAGTGATGGAGCCTGAAAGAATGGCCCACTCTCCTCCACAAGAGAGCACAAGGGTTGAAGAAAAGTCTTCTTCCCCCCAGACTATAGCTAAGGGTCAGCCTCCTCAGGGAACTGATCCTACCCCTAGTGAAGGAACTGCCCCAGAGGTAGTCAGGCCTGGCCTGGCCACCCCTCTGATGGCAGGGGACCCTTCCAAGGTGATACCCAGTCTGGAGCAGGTAACATGCCCCTCTCTACCCTGCCTCAGTCAGCCCAGGGCTGCAGAGGTCAGGAAGGTCAGTGGACCCCACAGGCCCCCCTGTCCAGAGTAACCCCCCAATCAGCATATTAGGGGCACCCAGTCTAGTAGCCCTAGCCAGGTGAAAATTCCTCAACACACTGAGGGATCCCCCATACCTTTGTGTAAGGACCTCCCCCAGAAGGACTCTTTTAGGCAAGGGCAAACCTGGGACCAAAAGGTTCCAAACCTGCCATGTCCCTCCAGTGTTCCATCCAAAGGGACCCAACCCCCAGCTGTAGGCAGCCAAAGGTTGACCCTTAGAGCAAAGGGCAACTCAGTCATGGAAAGACAGGCATACATGGTGACCAGTGATCTGAGGAAGCTGAGACCAACTTTCCTAGGGCCTCACTTCCCTACTCAGACACCTCATCAGCCTTTTACTTTACCAAAGCACACCACAGGGAGTAATTCCCCATGGTGGAGACCCTCTCATACCCTTAGGGTGAGGGATAGCTTAGTGGACCATAAGACAGGGGGTAACCATGCTAGTGCAGGTACTTCCTTATATGGCCACTTAGTCAATAAAGGCTCAACTGGCCAAGGTTAGCCTTATCTCCTTTTGTTTGGGGGGTTATGTAGGAAGGTGGAATCTGACTACATGGTTGCCCCCACTTTTTTTCTGGTGTTTTGATGGTTTTTGACTTAGTTTGGCTGGTAACCTGCTATTCAGGTCCCCAGCCTATCTGCTTTCTCTTATAAATTGATTCAATGTACTTTAGGTACATCCCAGATTGGATTCTGGGGTGCCCTTATAAGTCCCTAGTATATGGTATACTATGTACCCAGGGCATAGGTACCCCAGAGGCCTACCAGAGGCTGAAGCATGTATTGTGCCACCCCTGGAAGGCCATCCAAAATGACACCACAGGACTGCTACTGCAGCCTGAGTGAGGTGGTGCATGCACCCCTTACAGAGATATAGGTTCACTATATCTCACCTATCACTGCACATAGAAACCTATCAGTCACCCCTATGGCAGGCCTTATCAATCCTGAAGGCAGGGTGCTTGGTTTTATGTGAGAGGGTGCTCTGGCATGAGCTGAGCCCCTCTGCAGCTTTCGGAATCCCTTACCCGGAGCTGTCTGTGGTGCAGCCTGACCATTTACTCTTAAGTGTATTATATCCTCGCGGTAGAATGCTAACTTTGGACTGGCTGCACCAAAACATGTTGTGTTTGGTGTCAAACACCTTGGAATCCTACCCCCCCGCCAGTCCTGGCGGCGGGGGTAGAATTCCACCCTTCTAGAGGGAGAGACATGTCCCCACCGGTATACCCGGTAGAAACCTTAACGAGCCCTGGCATCACAAAATGGATGCTGCAGCCACAGACACGAGTCTGGCCTCCTGCTGTTGACCGAAACTCCGACAGGGGAGGCCTGGACAATAGGTTTCCTGTCGCAGGGAGGTGTTACCACCTCCCAGACATGCCTTAGTAGATTGGGGCTGGGTGGGTGCACTCTCTGAGTGCTTTGAAGTCCTGCACAGGGGGCACATTTGTTGTCCTCGTGCATACCCCAGTTCAAACCGGTTGCAGTATAAGTAAGGGAACCCTGGCAACAGGACTTTAGATATCCCTGGACGAAACTCTGAAGCTGAATCCTGGACCTTCGACACTCTACATAAAGATTAGAGGACTGTAGAATCTCCCTTGGGGTCAAGGAGTGACTCCCCTGCTTGGCAGGCACCAACAAAGCATCTGTCCGGTCTGCATCGCTGAAGCTCCCACCAGACGCCGAAGTCTTTGCATCACCAGATATAGATTTCCAGACTTCCCTGAGGCTGCCCTGAGTCTCCAGCAAAGCTGAGGCCCGTAGCTGTCGTGGGTAATGTGGAACCATGACCCCTGGACACCAAGCATATTTGCAAGTGCACCAACTTCCTGACATCTCTCGTAATCGTGCTTTGGGTTCCTAGTAGCCGTATCCCCGAGCACCAACTGCAGCAAAGATCACTGGCCTACCCTTCACGAGTGTTCCATGGGCGAGCTCCAAGTGCAACTGCTCGAGGCTCCTTCGCGATCTCTAGTCCGTTGGCTAGTGGGTCCCCACGAAGGCAACTCTTCAATTGCTTGGGCTTTTCTGGTTGCTCCAGAAGTGCCCTGACTTACCCTTGCTGGGTGAGTCCCTCAGACCTTGCTGGTCTGCATCGCAGCATTTTCTTCATCTTCCCGTGACTTGCCGTTGCCAAGGCTTGTTGGGTCCAATCGGGTCGCCGACACCGCAGCACTTGACAAACTTTGTGCAGTAGCTCGATTTCAGCTCCTGGTTGTCATCGACGCCTCCTGGACCTCGTGGCCGAAGAGTCAAGGCACCTGTCATTTCACCTGAAGCAGCCGACATCTGAGGCCATTCGACTGTCGTGCCCCTGGTCACTGGCTAGTGACCCAGACTTTGTCTCCTCTGCTTTCAGGTCTTCCTCTTCCTCGATCCAGGCTTGGATCGCACCGGTCACTCTTTCTCTTCACGGCAGCAGCACTTTCCATGAGATCACCATTGGAAACGACGACGATTCCCGACACCTTTTGACACGTATGTACCCGGCTTCCCTTGGTGAGGTAACTCGAGTATTTCGGTACTCACGTGGGTGTGGGCCCTAGAAACTCTTAAGTTTTAAGGAGTTAACTGGAAGTCCTCTCCGAAGTGTCCTTTTTCTTTAAAAATCCAACTGCGACTTTCCCCATAGAAGTTAACGGCGGCTCGCGGCTGCGTTCTCTCACTGCACGCGTCCCCCGTGGGTCCCCTATTTCACTACCTTGGGTGGTTCCTTGGGGTCCAAGCACTTCTACAGGCTCTAGGCCTTGTGTCTAGCTCAGTCGTGGTTCTTATACCACTATTTTAGTATATGGTTTGGTACGCCCCTAGGGCTCAAACGTGTATTGTGTAGGGGTGGGCGGAATTTGCGTAGTCGCGTTACGCAAATCTTCGCAAAATTGCTAAAAAATTCCGCGAAATCGCGGAATTGCTGGTCCCGTCCGTTCGCGATGTGTTTTTGCGTGCTCGCGGGGAAATATATCGCTAACTTGCCCATGCGGTCGCTAATGGGCGCGGCCATCTTGTTTTCACTTGTCCCGCCCGCTCGCGATGGTATTTCCTGTTCCGGGTCGCGTATTGCATGCTCCCGCCCGTTCGCGATAAGGGTTTCCTGTTCGGGAACGCGCATTACGTGTTCGCGACGCTTTTTGCGTGCTCGGGGAAATATCGCGCGAACTTGCCCATGCGGTCGCAATGGGCGCGGCCATCTTGTTTTTCACTCTATTGCTATGGTTCTGGGCCTGCTTTTCAATCCTCCCTCTATCTTTTCAATCCTTTGTTTCTGTAAACTTTTTTGGGTCTTTTTTGTTTATTATCTATCTCTCTATTTTCCTGATTCTATATTTTGAGTTTTTCTCTACTTTTTGTGTGTTTTTAACTACTTTTTCACACTTTTTCTATTACCTGCTTTTTCATTTCTTTTACTTACTTTATTTAATTCCTACCTTTTCTTTTCCGTCCCCGCCTACCCAGAACCATGGCAAAGGGCCACAGCCACAGGGCTCGAAGTCGGAGCCAGAGCCGCGACCGCCTTCCTTGCGGAAGGCGGCGCCAAAGGGAGTGCAGGCACGGGCCTTATTCAATGAGGCGGAGGTGGCCGCACTGGTTTTTTTGTTCAGCGCCACCTCCCCTTAACCCTGGCAGCAGGCGGCAGGCCTGGGTCCGGGTACGGGCTCCGGGAGCGTCGGCAGCGGTGGGGCAAGGTGCGTCGGGCAGTGTTTCGCTGCTCTGGTGTCCGGCGCACCAAGAATCAGCTGACGCACCGGTGGTCCGATATTCTGGACCGGGAGCAGGACCTGCTGGACCTGCTAGGAGTGGAGGTCCCGGGGCTTGGTGAGTAGCTATTTAATATTACTACTTTGTGTTCTTCTGCTCTGTGTTATATATTGCGAATATTTTTTTTTCCGACCAGCAAGAATGCAACTGCTTACATTGCAGGTAAATTACAAATTAAAAATCTGTGATTGTTATGACACAGGCGCTCGGCGCTACTAATCTTACTTGTTTGCAACTTTGCGCTCGCTTGGCCTGATGATTATGTAAGAGTTTACTTTAGAGAACTTAAGTGATGTAATGCTAGAGAGAGTAGTCCTTCCTTTGTCCTCCTGCCACTAAGAAGGGATAGTGGTGGATTGATAGGTTTAGTTACTTATTAGTTGGTAATTTGTAAGTGGTGTGCGTGACGCATCCTCTGTCACGTCACGTGCTGCTGAGTGCTGCTTACCCCAGTCCTTAGCAGAACCTTTTGTAGTTTGTTTACTGAGTGTTAATAGGCTTATATCATCACTAGCAGAACATCAGCAGCAACCAGCCAACAATTTGGTGTATGCAAAAATGTATGCATGTGTCCTCCATCTATGCATTTTTGAGGACTAAAATAAATGGAAATGCAGACTTACTGAACAATTGGCCCGTCTGGATTGGAATAGGTGGGCTAGGTCAGGTGGTAGTTAGGCTTGCTAGACGGTCCGTGAATCTCGCAATACTACCAGTCGATCAGATAGGTCAATTTTATTGCAATTGTTGTTACCAAAAATGTTTTTGGTGCCTATTTTAAAATATTTTATTTATTTCACACCAAACTTTAATTTTTGTCTCTTTCTTTATGAAATCTTACATGATCAGCAGCACCCAGGGGCAAGAAGACGGGGTCGCAGGCGGTGGGCCAAGAAGATCTACGACTACAAGATGCCTCCCAGGGACAGGACCGCTCCTCTATCGAGGGCTCTGCTGCTGGCCCCAGTAAGTCCTCCAGTGGTTAATATTAATAATTATATTTCCCAAACTTTTCCTGCACCTTATTTTTTCCGAACTATTATTTCGGTATCCTAATTCGAATTTTTACAAAATCTTCTTTGCTCTATACTATCTGTTTCTAAATTCTTGTTATCCCTGCCTCTAACTGCGTCTGCTATGACTCTCTGTACTACTACTATTAGTCTGTCTGTAGCTAAGCTTGCCCAGTTGCCCACTCTTTATTTCAAATATTTTAAATAAAACTCATATTCACCAATAGCTATAGCCATTGAGTCCAGTCCTTTGGGTTGTCCTCTTCTACTACTTCTAGTCTTCTTATTCTTGAGGCTTTTTGACAATTCCCACCAAGAAAATGCCCAACCACATTTTAGAATTTTAGATAGGATAGGACATACTACTACTGTTGTAGGGATTCTGCACATACAGAACTTTGCACAAGAAAATAGGACGTTGGTGATGGGAGGTTGGACCTTCCTCACACCTCAATCGGAAGCCACCACAATCCCCTGACCGACTAGTTATAGTGTCTCATTACTCCGAAACGCCCCCCAAAATACCCAATGAGTAGACAACCCAGACAACATAACACTCCCAACCTCTGTCGCGGAAGCAATGCACACCCTTTTGCTCACTCTCGTGTAAGTCCACACCAAATACCACCGAGTCTATGTAAGTTCAAAAGGTTTCTTTTTATTTCCAACTGACAAGCTCTGTACGTTGTATAATGCAGCAGCAACAGCAAAATGTATAAGATTAAAACAATAAACATTGTTACACTTAGTTAGACTTACAAGTTACTTACAACTACAAGTCCATAGAAGCCAAAAGGCGAGATCATGATAACTGAACAGTGGTGGAAGAACCACCCTCCCCTTGGTAGGAATCTAGTTTATATAAAATTATAAATGGAGATGTGAGAATTCTGGGAGCCCTCACCTTAGAAGAACCTAGTACTGGTTACATCATAAGCTCTGCAAAGCTCTGGTTCTTCGTATAAGGGAATCTTCCGTCTGTAATGAGAAAAATGGTGCGCGTTAGTATAGTGCAAGCATTTCTCAGTCGTGCCAAAAAGTGCTGTTTTTTTATGGATAAGCAATATGGACTAACACCAGAACTCCATAACAAAGTCGCTTGTTTTTCGACCTTGTACGCAGCGCTCAGACAGTAGCAGTATGAGCTCATGTGGGCTCAAAGGCGTCTTTCACAACAAGCTGCGAGGTAACTTGCGCAAAAATAAAAGACAGAGCTAAAATGGTTGCATGGCTCGGGGTAACTTAGCAAAGACTAGAATGACCCTAGGGACCATATAACACTACTAGTGTCTACTCTACTACCTGATTTATACTAGTGATGTATGTTGTATATGTATTATGTATGTATTAACTTTTTTTCATTCTTGCTAGTGAAAAATAGGGGAGGTGTATATGGCATCTGAAAAATGTGTAATGTTTTTCTAGGCGTACTACCGACCACCAGTACCGGGGCCAGCGGCGAAGGTGACGCGGCCGCTGAGGGTGCAGGCGATGCGGCAGTTGGAGGAGCTGCAGGGGTGAGCCAGCAGCAGTGGCGGGCGGTGGTAAGTTATATTCCTAATCCTTACTTATTGACATTACACTCGCTGCAAGGGTGTAATGTATACTGTACTGTTGAGACTTAAGTAAGAAGTTGTTGTGAACGCCGGTTGAAGAAGACACCCTTTACTTAGCAGCATTAGCAATAGCATTAGCGACGGGAGTGTACTGAGAGTAACCAATGGCCTCTTCTATCGGACTTCAACTCAGCTGTGAAATTTTTATGGAGAAGACTAAAAGTCTGATCAGATGACCTTGATGGATGGGTTGAACGAAAAGGGAAAGAAGGGTGGAAGGAGGAAGGACGGGCGAGATTTTATATTTATGACTGGCAGAGAAGGATACGTGGGATGCATGCATAGGTGTGTGATATGAATCAGATGCATGGGTGGTGGAATGCCTGAAACTCCCACAAATGTCCGAGGCTGAGGTAGTGGGAGGATAGATACATACCACAAATGTTACGTACTGTGCTTGCTAGTGCTACTGTGCCACTATGTGTAGAATGAATTTGTCTGACTGCTTTGCTAAGAGTATATTTTACAATAGTCTTGTTTTTTCTTCTTGATATAGCTACTCCTTCCAAAGGTAAAGTCAACAGGAAGGAGTTGGCAGCCAAGGCCCGGCGCCGGAAGCTGGAGGCCATACAGGCCGAATACCAGCGGCTGGTTCTTCTTCTGGAGGAGGAGGAGGAGGCGGCAGCAGCTGCAGCCTCCTCCAATGCCCCAGGCCCCAGATGCCCCCCTCCAGTGTTACGGCGCCACCGCCTGTCAGCCGCCCGCCGCCACACAGCAAGAAGCACTGCTGCCCCCCCCCCACTGTGGATGCAACTGCCGCGCGCTGAAGCACCGCGTGGCCCGCCTGGAGGAGCGCATCCGTGTCCTGGAGAGGCGAGCCCGCTGAGACCCCGTTTATTTATTGCCCCTTTTTTATAGCTTATTTTGGTGGGTGGGAATCGGGCGTTGGGTTTTGGACTTTTGGACATTTGTTGGACTTTTTCGTTCCGGGACATGAACATTGGTTGGGGTTAGGGAGAGGGGTGGGTCAGGTGTTGTGGGATTTTTTACATAGTTTATTTTTGTTAGGGTATTAAATTACATATTTAGACTTTATATACGATGTGGTTAATGTTTTGTGGGTGGGGTTACTGTTTTACGTCACACGGTTTCCTTGCTGGTGCAGTGCCACAGCTAGTGTTTGATTTAAATAATTGGCTGAGTTACTAAGACACAAACAGACAGATGCGGTACCCCTCACTGAGGGACTTGTCCTTCTAGTACTGTCAGTCTCTCCTCCTAATCTATGCATTCTGCAACTGGACTCAAAGGGGTGTGTGAAATAGAATTAATGAAAAAAATTCCGTTATTAATTATGCCTCCCCCAAACTTCTTCTCTTACCTGTGCTTGATGTTTAACTTGGGCACGGCGATGGCTGCATGGTGATGATGGTTTTCTTTCCCAACATGCCATGGTTGTGGTGGTAGTAGTAGTAGACCCTGGCAGTAGCACTTGCAAATAAAAGAAAATGAGACAGTCAGTCGCCTGAGAGAGACTGTGGGAGGAGTAGTAGAACGAAGTACAGTACGGAACTTACTGCTAAACAATAATATGCCAAAATACAAGGAAACATAATGGTTGCGGGGATAGCCTAGTACATAGAGTTACAAACTCTAGCTGTGTCGAGTCACTCGACTAGGCCTACAGTACACCGTGACTCGACACAAGCGTAACCGTTAGTGCTGTTTCGGAGGATGACAACAAATCCAATCTATGACGGCAATTAATGCTGATGGATTAGGTTCCTTTGGTAAAAAATCCCAAATATACTGCTCATAGGAGGGTGGGCAAGCAGAAGAAGATCCGCGCCCTGCCTTGAAAATGCATTTTTGTTGCTTTAGCCACATCCGCCCCAGCAAGCGTGTGATAAATTATTGGTGTACATTTAATTTAGTCACACCTCAATAAGTCACACAGCCCGGGGGAAGAGGGTTAGGGTTTGATGAATGGTTGGGAAGGGGGTTTTGGGAAAGGTTTGACAAAGAAAAACAGTACGCATGGACAACAACAAAACACAATCTTGGCAGACAACCATATCCATAAATCAGTTAAGGGAGAAAAAGGAAATGCATGCATGATGATGATAACTTGATGGTTAATGATATTACTAACTACTACTACTAGACAATTAGACAGTACAGGGCAGCAGTATATTATGCAATTTGCCTTGCCTGTCTGCCCTCAGAGAGACCCGAATTACATACAGTTTCTGTTCTGTTGTACCGGCCCGGGCTTAAAGATAGCAAAGAAAAGTCAAAAATTGCTGTAGGGATGAATTGAATTATAAGCAGAGAGCAAACATAACAACAACAACACACAGTAGTAATGATTGAAGACAAAAATGAATCAAATTTAAAAGATGATGAAAGTTGATACTGTTACTGTATGTTATCCTGGTCAAAATGGGGAGTTGCATCTCGGCATTCGTCTTGGTCCTCCCTTCCATGGACGCTCCGGCCATCAATCTTGGGTGACGCCACTGCCTGCCTGGCAGATGTAGATTCATTGGTAAGGTAAGTGAGAGTTGTTTTTCCCAGTGTAGCACAGGGTAAGGGCCGGCCTGTAATTGCAGATGGGAAAACAAAAGGGATATTGAAAAATCAAGTAGAAAAAAATGCCTAAATTACGGTGGAGTGCAACAAGAACACTTTCAGAGGCGGCATGGATTTGGATACATCATGTCTACTCTAGTCTGTTTCCAGCATTAACCTCCAACAACAACAGGACAGAGCAGGCCCACGGCACCCGTGACACATCCTCCATTTAGCGTACCTTTTTTGACAGAGGCAGACAAAGCAGATATACAGCAACATAGCATTTTACAAATTAAGTGACTAAATCAATGCCCCGCTGTCAGTCATACCACCACACTCGACTCCACCACTACACAGACATGTAGGTCTGCAGTGGTTGTTGTTGACTTGGTTACCTTGTAATGCACTCATGAAACGCACTGAGTTATTCCATCAATCATCTCGGGTCGTACTGAGTGACTGGAGTGCGAAGAGATAATGTCACTGTGGTCATCATCATGGTGTGTTGTCCAACTCAGTGTGCAGTAGTGTACAGATTGAGTCCCCTTTCCATATTCAAAATGCAATGGATCGGCCTGCAGTAGAAGTAGAAAATTGTTATTGAAAAACAAGAATGGAAACAAACATTGCATTGAGTTACTTTTAGTGTGTAGATTAGATAATAGTACACAATGAATTACCTTCATGCACTACAAACAACAACAACACAAATCACTCAGTCAGCGTCCAATGCATGTCATCATTCATTACCTGTTCCTTCTCATCTTCAGTTAATGGGCAGTCTGTATCGGCTCGGAAAGGAGGATAGCTATAGTAGTCATCATCATGTTCCACTTCTTTTGGAGAGACTCAACGAGGCAAGATTTTAGTTTTTCTTCGATTATGCTACATCCAATCATCATCTGGCTTGAGGGCAATAGATTTAGGTCGATTCAGGAGGATGGAGGAGCAGGACTCGGAGGAGTGGACTGAAATGCAGAGAGCTGAAACTCATATAAGGCAATAAAATACGAAGACGGTGGTGATGGATTTGTTGTGATTTGAAGTTTCCAAACAGAAAGACAGACACACAAATAGAAGTAAATAAGGGAGAACCACAGTAAGAAGTGGAAGCCTAGTTGTCAGGGAAGTATAGCTCGTCCTCAAACTCTGGAGGTTCAACCAGAAGTAGGTAATCAGCATCCAACACGCTACTTCCATCACCTGAGCCGCTGTCCTCATCTTCCTGCGTTGATTCATGTATTGTGTAATTCGGTGGTATAAATTGCTGATTCATTTTGATCATGGTTAACCTCTCCACGTTTTTGGGTGAGAGACTGGTCCTTTTCACTGTTACAATGGAACCAGCAGCACTGAAAACACGTTCAGAAGAGACACTTGCGATAGGGCAAGCCAGATAGTTTATCGCCAGCCTGCTGAGCACTGGCCATTGGCCCCTTTTGCCATACCAATACCGCAATGGGTTTTGATCAATGTAGACCTCTGTTGGGTCATCCAGGTAGGCCTGGACCATTCGGTCAATGTTCAGGGGTGCTAAACTTAGTGCAGCCTCTTTTGTCTTTGCATCAGCACTGGACCTAGCAAGTCCTTGCTGTAAATACCAATCCTGTGCCGTTTGTACTGGGGCTGATGATCCGGTTCTTGCTGTTGTCGATAGTGTTGGTGACAGCTGTGAACCAAATGCACTGCCCACAGGCTCTGAAGTTGAACTTGACGCAGGATGCCCTGCTGCAGTACTTGACGTGGGTTTGAGGCCTTTAATTACCAGCCGTTCATTTTCCAATGTACTGGCTGCCTCAGCTATCCAAGTTTTGTACCGGGCAACATCCACTTCTGAAAAAGGGAGTAATGTCTTACTGTGCAGTGCCGATTTGTACCGTGGATCCAGAATTGTGGCACAAATGTAATGTTGTTGTGACAGAATCTTATTTTGCACCCTTGCATTTTCACTTAAGCGACATGATAAGCTCTCCACCAACTCATATGCTTCTTTTGTTTCCTCCACACCTATGTACGCTTCACACACCCCCTTCAGCTGTTGCTCTAGCATGTGCAACAATGGGATAGCTTGGCCCATAGTACAGTCCTCCTTGCTGACTTCACGTGTGAAGACCTCGAAAGGAAGAAGCATCTCTGTAAGAGATTTAACTAGGCACCATTGGTCCATCTGAAGGGTCATGCCTTTCACAGTAGCATCCGCCCTTTGCATGACATATTCATTGATTGGTCTGTACTGCTCAAACAGACGGTCAAGCATGTAATACGTTGAGTTCCAACGTGTTGCCACCTCCTGGATCAGTGCTTTGACTGGCATTCTATAGTCACGTTGAATGATCCTCAGCTGCTTCCGGGCTTTAAAAGAATGGCTGAAATGCGTGCATATTCTGCGGCAGGTGGTCAGTAAGTTGCTGACTATGGGTTCTTTTTCAGAAAGTCTTGAACTATAATGTTAATGCAGTGCGCCAAACACGGGACCCTGAAATACTCACCAAGCGTCATGGCCTTAAGTATATTACTGCCATTATCCGTGGCAACAAAACCAATGTGAAGCCCTCTGGGCGCAGCCATTCAAAGACCTTGTTGTTAAACTCTTCCAAAATGTTTTCAGCAGTATGAGATTTCTCCATGGCGAACATGGCTACAGTTGCATGTTTCCGAGAAGCATTAAAAATTGCAGCTGTGTCAACAGCACCTACTTCAGATAGCTTGTCTCTAACCCCCACAAAAGAGACCCAGTGTGCAGTGATGCACATGTAATCAGTGGCTTGGCAACTGGTCCACATGTCTGTTGTCAGGTGGATTTTGTGAACAGCACTCTGCTGCAAAGCTTGTCCAACCAATTCCAGCACATCGTGATGTAGTGCTGGAACAGCAACTCGGGCGAAATAGGACCGGCTGGGAACCTTCCATTTAGGGCAGATGGCTGACACAAATTCAAGGAAACCCACCCCTTCCACAAATGAAAAAGGGAGAAGGTCCAGCGCTAACATTTTAGCCAGCTTCGCATTGTACAACCGTGCCGTTGGGTGGTTGCGTTGGTACTGCCCCTCCGACCTAAGCATGCTGTCAATGGTAGGCTGGAATATTTTCCTTAGTGGTGCACCTTTCTTCTTGAACCCAGCTAGGCTCGACGACGCTGCACTTTTGCTCATTGCAGTGCCCGGTTGCCTTGGTGTCTCATGTTGACTCTTACTACTGTGCCACTCAGATGTTGCTGAGGATGTGGGCGTTACCAGTACACTGCTGGGGGTAGGGCTAGAAATGTCTCCCTCTTGTTGACCTTCCACCGCGATCATATCTTCCCCTACTTCTTCATCCCCAACAACAGCAATGGGTCCAGTTTTACTTTTTTCTAAGTGAAGTAGGTGAGCCTCCCACCTGATAGTGTGGTGTTTTTTGAGATGACTTGTTTGTCCTCCGGTACCATAGTTTGTACCAAGCTTACCCCGCCTAACAGCCTGCCGACAAATTGAGCATATAGCAATGTTCTCCTCCTTACTGCTAACCGAAAAGAAGTCCCAAACTGGGGAGGAGAACTTTCTGGAGCTGCTGGAGGTGCCACTTTCAATACAAGATGAAATGGAGGGTGTGCATGGAATTTGACTCTGTGCACTTACATTACCACCACCTACTGAGGTGGTGGTTGAGCTTGATGTAGGTCCCTGCCGGGCCTTTGCAAAGGCAAATATGGAAGCTGGAGGTCGTGTTGGCGTTACCTGTGTTGGTGGTATCCGTGCTACATCCCTCGCAGCGATTTGGGATAGTCTAATAATGTTGGTCTCCATCTCCGCAGGCCCAGGAGTGATGTTCGTGATGACTGGCTCTTCATCATCATCACCCCCTCGTCTACATCTACCTCCATAACTGTAAGGCTTTCTGGAACCTTCCTTTTCACTAGCCTTGTCTTGTGGTGTGCATCACTCTCAGGCTGAGCTGGTGGCTTCCAAATGGCATCTAGATCATCAGAAGCGGGGCTTGAAGAAGAAGTTGATGGACTAACCCTCCTTTTCCTTGCTGGGGGTATGGAAGACACTGGATCTTCTGGAACAGTGGCTTGCTCCTCTTCGTCTGCAAAAAGCTCGATTTCCTGAACTGCCCCTACTTCAGGTGGAACAACTACTATTGTGGGCTGTGGTTCCGGCTGTGGTTCCGGCTGTGGTTGCGGTTCCAGCTGCGGCTGGGGTTGCGGCTGGGGTTGCGGCTGGGGTTGCGGCTGTGGTTGCGGTTCCAGCTGCGGTTGGGGTTGCGGCTGGGGTTGCCCACTTATCTGCTGAGTTTGCGCCTGCGAGTGCGTGGATTGGGTACTACTTTGCGATAATGACATTTCAACATCACTGGTCGTTAGTAGACTGGCTACCTCTGCCACAGTCATGGGCTTGGGCCTAGGTTGCTGGGGTGGGCCCACTGATGCAGAGGTGCTGCTCCCAGCTTGGTCCCCGCTGGACACCGCTGCTGCAGGCGTAAGTTTTTTACCAAAAACACATCGGCCGGCACACCAGTCTTGGCAAGTGCCACTTCCTTCTTCTGTCCCTTCTTCTCACTGGCAACTTTCTTGGTACTGGAGGACCTGGTACCTTTCTTTGGGGCCATCTTCTTCAGATGTCAGCAGGACGCAGGTGCACAAGTTGCAGAGATGTCTGTGGTCACACGTGGACGTGACGCGCAGCAGGACTTCTGCCTGGCAGTACAACGGGTGATGATGATGATGACACCTCCTCCTCTGTCTTTTTGTGCACCTAAAAGCAAAGAAGCCAGGAGAAGAACATCAGTGAAATGTTGCATTTGTTGTTGTGGTTCAATTACTAGTAGTACAAACAAACAAATAAAAGATATAAATTAGTGTAGCCATTTGTGAGACTGTCAACAAGGGCTTTCATGGTATACTGTGTACACTGTCAGGAAGGATAGGAAAGAAGAGGAACAACAACCAAAATGCAAATGTAATAGAAGTGGACCCTGTTTGGCATTAAATTATTTGCTCATCACATCATTCAGGGAGCTGCAGCTGGCAAAGGGGATGGATGCAAGCAGTAAGCCAAGAGGAAAACCATGCAGGCCTAAATGGCAAAAGCAGCACACTTATAACTCCCACCAGAAATGGCCACCAGCCACATGGACACTCACAAATCACAAGCAACAAGCATGAGGCCTGGAAAACAATGTACTGAAAACAGGCCTACGATAGCCAGGCAAAGGCTGCATGGTAAACCACACTGCTTTGCCTGTAATGTAATAAAATGCAAAAACGAAAATACACAGAGCTAAACAAGGCCTGCAACACACCACACACAACTAAGGCATGTATTTAACACAGCCCAAAAAACTGAAATACACCCAAAAAATAAATCCACATTTTGCAATTCAATCCAATGCCATCCATGTGCCCTAAATGATGTTTAAATTCAACAGAACACACAAACAGTTATTTTATGCACCCCTGACTACCTCTGGGCCCACTGGATGGAAGGCCTGTTGGCAGACTAGGCTACAAGCTTGCAGGCCTATGGCAAAAAGCACACTGCCTGGCTTCAAAATGGCCGCCAGCCTCATGGCCAGGCCCACAACAACAAGAAACTGAAGACAGACAATGCAGGCCTATGGCAAAAAGCACACTGCCTGGCTTCAAAATGGCCGCCAGCCTCATGGCCAGGCCCACAACAACAAGAAACTGAAGACAGACAATGCAGGCCTATGGCAAAAAGCACACTGCCTGGCTTCAAAATGGCCGCCAGCCTCATGGCCAGGCCCACAACAACAAGTAACTGAAGACAGACAATGCAGGCCTATGGCAAAAAGCACACTGCCTGGCTTCAAAATGGCCGCCAGCCTCATGGCCAGGCCCACAACAACAAGAAACTGAAGACAGACAATGCAGGCCTATGGCAAAAAGCACACTTCCTGGCTTCAAAATGGCCACCAGCCTCATGGCCAGGCCCACAACAAGAAGCCTAGGCCACAAAGGGAAACACATGCAGGCCTTAGTATATGGCAAAAGCAGCACACTTGTAACTCCCACCAGAAATGGCTACCAGCCACATGGACACTCACAAATCACAAGCAACAAGCAGGAGGCCTGGAAAACAAAGTACTGAAAACAGGCCTATAATAGCCAGGCAAAGGCTGCATGGTAAACCACCCTGCTTTTGCTTTGCCTGTAATGCAATAAAATGCAAAAACGAAAATACACAGGGCTAAACAAGGCCTGCAGCACACCACACACAACTAAGGCATGTATTTAACACACAGCCCAAAAACTGAAATACACCCAAAAAAACACATTTTCCAATTCAATCCAATGCCATCCATGCCCCCTAAATGATGTTTGAAATTAATAAATACATCACACAGCAATCCATGACCCATGACTAGCTCTGGACCTACTGGCTACCCACACAACAATTTATTTTTAAAAATGATGAAAAATACCAAAAATGAAGTTGCAGCAACTGCAATGCCCCAATCAAACAACACCATCTTACTTGTAAAATCTCAAATCCCAAAATCCTCAAATCCAATGATAATGATGCAGCAGACACAAAGAGTGATCCTTCCAGCTCAAATCCAAGTGAAAAATGAACAGGAGATGGACAAAGCACTGGGAGGAGCCTGCTGGACAGGAACAGGAAGTAGGAGACTCTGTGGCACTTCCTCCCTCTCCCCCCCCAAAAATTTGACCAAAAAGGACAGCCAAATTTCAATCTGGCAGGGGGGTAGTATTCCAAGATGTTTGACACCAAACACAACATGTTTTGGTGCAGCCAGTCCAAAGGTAGCATTGTACCGCGAGGATATAATGCACTTAAGAGTATATGGTCAGGCTGTACCACAAACAGCATCAGAGGAGGGACTCCGAACGCTGTAGAGGGGCTCTGCTCATGCAGGGGCACCCTCTCACATAAAAACCAAGCACTCTGCCTTCAGGATTGGTAAGGCCTGCCATAGGAGTGACTTATAGGTTTATATGTGTGTGCAATGGTAGTGATATAGGTAGCCTATACCACTGTGCGTGCACCACCTTACCCAGGCTGCAGTAGCAGACCTGTGGTGTCATTTTGGATGGCCTTCCAGGGGTGGCACAATACATGCTAAGGCCCCTGGTAGGCCTCTGAGGTACCTATGCCCTGGGTACATAGTATTCCATATACTAGGGACTTATAAGGGCACTCCAGATTCCAATCAGAGATGTGCCTAAGGCACATGGAAACCATTTTAGAGAGGAAGCAGCTAGGCTGGGTTTCTGATTAGCATGGCCCCAACCAGACTAAAGTCGAAAAACAGTGAAGCATCAGCAAAAAGTGGGGGTACCCATGTGAAGCAGATCCTACTCTCCTACACCAGCGAGCACCATGTACTTATCCAATCACTCCGCCAAAACCCAAGCACTTATAAATTCACCATGCACTCTCCCTGCAGTACTCTAATCATCCAGTCAGTACCCATGTACCTATGCAATGACCCAGGCACTAACACATGCACTGCTACAAACCCCTGAGCACTACTGATGCAGTCCAGCCATCTCCTTGTCACTAACCATGCACTCCTACAATCACCCAGCCAGTTCCATGTCCTTATCTAATCACTGCACCAAAACACAAGCAGTTATAAATTCACCATGCACTCTCCTTACAGTACTCTAAACATCCAGTCACTGCCCATGCACTCATGCAATGACCCAGGCACTAACTCATGCACTGCTACAATCCCCTGAGCACTACTGATGCAGTCCAGCCATCTCCTTGTCACTACCCATGGACTCCTCCAATCACCCAGCTAGTTCCATGTCCTTATCTAATCACTGCACCAAAACACAACCACTTATAAATTCACCATGCACTCTCCTTGCAGTACTCTAATCATCCAGTCAGTACCCATGTACTCATGTAATGACCCAGGCACTAACACATGCACTGCTACAATCCCCTGAGCACTACTGATGCAGGTCAGCCATCTCCTTGTCACTACCCATGCACTCCTCCAATCACCCAGCCAGTTCCATGTCCTTATCTAATCACTGTGCCAAAACACAAGCACTTATAAATTCACCATGCACTCTCCTTGCAGTACTCTAATCATCCAGTCACTACCCATGTACTCATGCAATGACCCAGGCACTAACACATGCACTGCTACAATCCCCTGAGCACTACTGATGCAGTCCAGCCTTCTCCCTGTCACTACCCATGCACCCCTCCAATCACCCAGCAAGCACCATGTACTTATCCAATCACACCGCCAAAACCCAAGCACTTATAAATTCACTATGCAATCTCCTTGCAGTACTCTAATCATCCAGTCACTACCCATGTACTCATGCAATGAACCAGGCACTAACACATGCATGGCTACAATCCACTGTGCACTACTGATGGAGTCCAGCCATCTCCTTGTCACTACCCATGCACTCCTCCAATAACCCAGCCAGTTCCATGTCCTTATCTAATCACTGCGCCAAAACACAAGCAGTTATAAATTCACCATGCACTCTCCTTACAGTACTCTAATCATCCAGCCACTACCCATGCACTCATGCAATGACCCATGCACTAACTCATGCACTGCTACAATCCCCTGAGCACTACTGATGCAGTCCAGCCATCTCCTTGTCACTACCCATGCACTCCTCCAATCACCCAGCCAGTTCCATGTCCTTATCTAATTACTGCGCCAAAACACAAGCAGTTATAAATTCACCATGCACTCTCCTTACAGTATTCTAATCATCCAGTCACTACCCATGCACTCATTCAATGACCCATGCACTAACTCATGCACTGCTACAATCCCCTGAGCACTACTGATGCAGTCCAGCCATCTCCTTGTCACTACCCATGCACTCCTCCAATCACCCAGCCAGCACCATGTACTTATCCAATCACTCCGCCAAAACCGAAGCACTTATAAATTCACCATGCACTCTCCTTGCAGTACTCTAATTATCCAGTCAGTACCCATGTACTTATGCAATGGCCCAGGCACTAAAACATGCACTGCTACAATCCCCTGAACACTACTGATGCAGTCCAGCCATCTACTTGTCACTACCCATGCACTCCGCCAATCACCCAGCGAGCACCATGTACTTATCCAATCACTCCGCCGAAACCCAAGCACTTATAAATTCACCATGCACTCTACTTGCAGTACTCTAATCATCCAGTCAGTATCCATGTACTTATGCAATGACCCAGGCACTAACACATGCACTGCTACAATCCCCTGAGCACTACTGATGCAGTCCAGCCATCACCCTGTCACTACTGATGCACTCCTCCAATCACCCAGCGAGCACCATGTACTTATAAAGTTGCTTTGCCAAAACCCAAGCACTTATAAATTCACCATGCACTCTCCCTGCAGTACTCTAATCATCCAGTCAGTACCCATGTACTTATGCAATGACCCAGGCACAAACACATGCACTGCTACAATCCCCTGAGCACTACTGATGCAGTCCAGCCATCTCCTTGTCATTAACCATGCACTCCTCCAATCACCCAGCCAGTTCCATGTCCTTATCTAATCACTGCACCAAAACACAAGCAGTTATAAATTCACCATGCATTCTCCTTACAGTACTCTAATCATCCAGTCACTACCCATGCCCTCATGCAATGACCCATGCACACTCATGCACTGCTACAATCCCCTGAGCACTACTGATGCAGTCCAGCCATCTCCTTGTCACTACCCATGCACGCCTCCAATCACCGAGCTAGTTCCATGTCCTTATCTAATCACTGCGCCAAAACACAACCACTTATACATTCACCATGCACTCTCCTTGCAGTACTCTAATCATCCAGTCACTACCCATGTACTCATGCAATGACCCAGGCACTAAAACATGCACTGCTACAATACCCTGAGCACTACTGATGCAGTCCAGCCATCTCCTTGTCCCTACCCATGCACTCCTCCAATCACCCAGCCAGCACCATGTACTTATCCAATCACTCCGCCAAAACCGAAGCCCTTATAAATTCACCATGCACTCTCCTTGCAGTACTCTAATTATCCAGTCAGTACCCATTTACTTATGCAATGGCCCAGGCACTAACACATGCACTGCTACAATCCCCTGAGCACTACTGATGCAGTCCAGCCATCTCCTTGTCACTACCCATGCACTCCTTCAATTACCCAGCTAGTTCCATGTCCTTATCTAATCATTGCGCACAAACACAAGCACTTATAAATTCACCATGCACTCTCCTTACAGTACTCTAATCATCCAGCCACTACCCATGCACTCATGCAATGACCCATGCACTAACTCATGCACTGCTACAATCCCCTGAGCACTACTGATGCAGTCCAGCCATCTCCTTGTCACTACCCATGCACTCCTACAATCACCCAGCCAGTTCCATGTCCTTATCTAATTACTGCGCCAAAACACAAGCAGTTATAAATTCACCAAGCACTTTCCTTACAGTACTCTAATCATCCAGTCACTACCCATGCACTCATGCAATGACCCATGCACTAACTCATGCACTGCTACAATCCCCTGAGCACTACTGATGCAGTCCAGCGATCTCCTTGTCACTACCCATGCACTCCTCCCATCACCCAGCCAGCACCATGTACTTATCCAATCACTCCTCCAAAACCGAAGCACTTATAAATTCACCATGCACTCTCCTTGCAGTACTCTAATTATCCAGTCAGTACACATGTACTTATGCAATGGCCCAGGCACTAACACATGCACTGCTACAATCCCCATAGCACTACTGATGCAGTCCAGCCATCTCCTTGTCACTACCCATGTACTCCTCCAATCACTCAGCTAATTCCATGTCCTTATCTAATCACTGCGCCAAAAAAAAGCACTTATAAATTCACCATGCACTCTCCTTGCAGTACTCTAATCATCCAGTCAGTACCCATGTACTTTTGCAATGACCTAGGCACTAACACATGCACTGCTACAATCCCCTGAGCACGACTGATGCAGTCCAGCCATCGCCCTGTCACTACCCATGCACGCCTCCAATCACCCAGCCAGCTCCATGTCCTTATCCAATCACTGCGCCAAAACCCAAGCACTTATAAATTCACTATGCACTCTCCTTGCAGTACTCTAATCATCCAGTCACTACCCATGTACTCATGCAATGACCCAGGCACTAACACATGCACTGCTACAATCCCCTGAGCACTACTGATGCAGTCCAACCATCTACTTGTCACTACCCATGTACTCCTCCAATCACCCAGCCAGTTCACTGTCCTTATCTAATCACTGCGCCAAAACACAAGCACTTATAAATTACCCATGCACTCTCATTGCAGTACTCTAATCATCCAGTCACTACCCATTTATTCATTCAATGACCCATGCACTAACACATGCACTGCTACAATCCCCTGAGCACTACTGATGCAGTCCAGCCATCTCCTTGTCACTACCCATGCACTCCTCCAATCACCCAGCCAGCACCATGTACTTATCCAATCACTCCGCCAAAACCCAAGCACTTATAAATTCACCATGCACTCTCCTTGCAGTACTCTAATCATCCAGTCAGTACACATGTACTCATGCAATGACCCAGGCACTAACACATGCACTGCTACAATCCCCTGAGCACTACTGATGCAGTCCAGCCATCTACTTGTCACTACCCATGCAATCCTCCAATAACCCAGCCAGTTCCCTGTCCTTATCTAATCACTGCGCCAAAACACAAGCACTTATAAATTCACCATGCACTCTCATTGCAGTACTCTAATCATCCAGTCACCACCCATGTATTTATGCAATGACCCATGCACTAACACATGCACTGCTACAATCCCCTGAGCACTACTGATGCAGTCCAGCCATCTCCTTGTCACTACCCATGCACTCCTCCAATCACCCAGCCAGCACCATGTACTTATCCAATCACTCCGCCAAAACCCAAGCACTTATAAATTCACCATGCACTCTCCTTGCAGTACTCTAATCATCCAGTCACTACCCATGTACTCATGCAATGACCCAGGCACTAACACATGCACTGGCTACAATCCCCTGAGCACTACTGATGCAGTCCAGCCATCTCCTTGTCACTACCCATGCACTCCTCCAATCACCCAGCCAATTCCATGTCCTTATCTAATCACTGCGCCAAAACACAAGCACTTATAAATTCACCATGCACTCTCCTTGCAGTACTCTAATCATCCAGTCAGTACCCATGTACTCATGCAATGACCCAGGCACTAACACATGCACTGCTACAATCCCCTGAGCACTACTGATGCAGTCCAGCCATCTCCCTGTCACTACCCATGCACTCCTCCAATCACCCAGCCAGCACCATGTACTTATCCAATCACTCCGCCAAAACCCAAGCACTTATAAATTCACTATGCACTCTCCTTGCAGTACTCTAATCATCCAGTCACTACACATGTACTCATGCAATGACCCAGGCACTAACACATGCACTGCTACAATCCCCTGAGCACTACTGATGCAGTCCAACCATCTCCTTGTCACTACCCATGTACTCCTCCAATCACCCAGCCAGATCCCTGTCCTTATCTAATCACTGCGCCAAAACACAAGCACTTATAAATTACCCATGCACTCTCATTGCAGTACTCTAATCATCCAGTCACCACCCATGTATTTATGCAATGACCCATGCACTAACACATGCACTGCTACAATCCCCTGAGCACTACTGATGCAGTCCAGCCATCTCCTTGTCACTACCCATGCACTCCTCCAATCACCCAGCCAGCACCATGTACTTATCCAATCACTCCGCCAAAACCGAAGCACTTATAAATTCACCATGCACTCTCCTTGCAGTACTCTAATCATCCAGTCAGTACCCATGTACTCATGCAATGACCCAGGCACTAACACATGCACTGCTACAATCCCCTGAGCACTACTGATGCAGTCCAGCCATCTACTTGTCACTACCCATGCACTCCTCCAATCACCCAGCCAGTTCCCTGTCCTTATCTAATCACTGCGCCAAAACACAAGCACTTATAAATTACCCATGCACTCTCATTGCAGTACTCTAATCATCCAGTCACCACCCATGTATTTATGCAATGACCCATGCACTAACACATGCACTGCTACAATCCCCTGAGCACTACTGATGCAGTCCAGCCATCTCCTTGTCACTACCCATGCACTCCTCCAATCACCCAGCCAGTTCCATGTGCTTATCCAATCACTCCGCCAAAACCCAAGCACTTATAAATTCACTATGCACTCTCCTTGCAGTACTCTAATCATCCAGTCACTACCCATGTACTCATGCAATGACCCAGGCCCTAACACATGCATGGCTACAATCCCCTGAGCACTACTGATGCAGTCCAGCCGTCTCCTTGTCACTACCCATGCACTCCTCCAATAACCCAGCCAGTTCCATGTCCTTATCTAATCAGTGCGCCAAAACACAAGCAGTTATAAATTCACCATGCACTTTCCTTACAGTACTCTAATCATCCAGTCACTACCCATGCACTCATGCAATGACCCATGCACTAACTCATGCACTACTACAATCCCCTGAGCACTACTGATGCAGTCCAGCCATCTCCTTGTCACTACCCATGCACTCCTCCAATCACCCAGCCAGCACCATGTACTTATCCAATCACTCCTCCAAAACCGAAGCACTTATAAATTCACCATGCACTCTCCTTGCAGTACTCTAATCATCCAGTCAGTACCCATGTACTTATGCAATGGCCCAGGCACTAACACATGCACTACTACAATCCCCATAGCACTTCTGATGCAGTCCAGCCATCTCCTTGTCACTACCCATGTACTCCTCCAATCACTCAGCTAATTCCATGTCCTTATCTAATCACTGCGCCAAAAAAAAGCACTTATAAATTCACCATGCACTCTCCTTGCAGTACTCTAATCATCCAGTCAGTACCCATGTACTTATGCAATGACCTAGGCACTAACACATGCACTGCTACAATCCCCTGAGCACGACTGATGCAGTCCAGCCTTCGCCCTGTCACTACCCATGCACGCCTCCAATCACCCAGCGAGCACCATGTACTTATCCAATCACTCCGCCAAAACCCAAGCACTTATAAATTCACTATGCACTCTCCTTGCAGTACTCTAATCATCCAGTCACTACACATGTACTCATGCAATGACCCAGGCACTAACACATGCACTGCTACAATCCCCTGAGCACTACTGATGCAGTCCAACCATCTACTTGTCACTACCCATGTACTCCTCCAATCACCCAGCCAGTTCCATGTCCTTATCTAATCACTGCGCCAAAACACAAGCACTTATAAATTCACCCATGCACTCTCCTTGCAGTACTCTAATCATCCAGTCACCACCCATGTATTTATGCAATGACCCAGGCACTAACACATGCACTGCTACAATCCCTGAGCACTACTGATGCAGTCCAGCCATCTCCTTGTCACTACCCATGCACTCCTCCAATCACCCAGCCAGCACCATGTACTTATCCAATCACTCCGCCAAAACACAAGCACTTATAAATTCACCATGCACTCTCCTTGCAGTACTCTAATCATCCAGTCAGTACACATGTACTCATGCAATGACCCAGGCACTAACACATGCACTGCTACAATCCCCTGAGCACTACTGATGCAGTCCAGCCATCTCCTTGTCACTACCCATGCACTCCTCCAATAACCCAGCCAGTTCCATGTCCTTATCTAATCACTGCGCCAAAACACAAGCACTTATAAATTCACCATGCACTCTCCTTGCAGTACTCTAATCATCCAGTCACTACCCATGTACTTATGCAATGACCCATGCACTAACACATGCACTGCTACAATCCCCTGAGCACTACTGATGCAGTCCAGCCATCTCCTTGTCACTACCCATGCACTCCTCCAATCACCCAGCCAGCACCATGTACTTATCCAATCACTCCGCCAAAACACAAGCACTTATAAATTCACCATGCACTTTCCTTGCAGTACTCTAATCATCCAGTCAGTACCCATGTACTCATGCAATGACCCAGGCACTAACACATGCACTGCTACAATCCCCTGAGCACTACTGATGCAGTCCAGCCATCTCCTTGTCACTACCCATGCACTCCTCCAATCACCCAGCCAGTTCCATGTCCTTATCTAATCACTGCGCCAAAACACAAGAACTTATAAATTCACCATGCACTCTCCCTGCAGTACTCTAATCAACCAGTCAGTACCCATGTACTCATGCAATGACCCAGGCACTAACACATGCACTGCTACAATCCCCTGAGCACTACTGATGCAGTCCAGCCATCTCCTTGTCACTACCCATGCACTCCTCCAATCACCCAGCCAGTTCCATGTCCTTATCTAATCACTGCGCCAAAACACAAGCACTTATAAATTCACCATGCACTCTCCTTGCAGTACTCTAATCATCCAGTCACTACCCATGTACTCATGCAATGACCAGGCACTAACACATGCACTGCTACAATCCCCTGAGCACTACTGATGCAGTCCAGCCATCTCCTTGTCACTACCCATGCACTCCTCCAATCACGCAGCCAGTTCCATGTCCTTATCTAATCACTGCGACAAAACACAAGCACTTATAAATTCAGCATGCACTCTCCTTGCAGTACTCTAATCATCCAGTCAGTACCCATGTACTCATGCAATGACCCAGGCACTAACACATGCACTGCTACAATCCCCTGAGCACTACTGATGCAGTCCAGCCATCTCCTTGTCACTACCCATGCACTCCTCCAATCACCCAGCCAGTTCCATGTCCTTATCTAATCACTGCGCTCAAAACACAAGCACTTATAAATTCACCATGCACTCTCCTTGCAGTACTCTAATCATCCAGTCACTACCCATGTACTCATGCAATGACCCAGGCACTAACACATGCACTGCTACAATCCCCTGAACACTACTGATGCAGTCCAGCCATCTCCTTGTCACTACCCATGCACTCCTCCAATCACCCAGTGAGCATCCATGTCCTTATCCAATCACTCCGCCAAAACCCAAGCACTTATAAATTCACCATGCACTCTCCTTGCAGTACTCTAATCATCCATTCAGTACCCATGTACTTATGCAATGACCCAGGCTCTAACACATGCACTGCTACAATCCCTGAGCACTACTGATGCAGTCCAGCCATCGCCCTGTCACTACCCATGCACTCACCCAATCACCCAGCGAGCACCATGTACTTTTAAAATCACTTCGCCAAAACCCAAGCACTTATAAATTCACCATGCACTCTCCTTGCAGTACTCTAATCATCCAGTCACTACCCATGTACTCATGCAAAGACCTAGGCACTAACACATGCACTGCTAAAATCCCCGAGCACTACTGATGCAGTCCAGCCATCTCCCTGTCACTACCCAGGAACTCCTCCAATCACCCAGCCAGCGCCATGTACTTATCCAATCACTCCGTCAAAGCTGCAGCACTTATAAATTCTCATTGCACTCTCCTTGCAGTACTCTAATTATCCAGTCAGTACCCATGTACTTATGCAATGACCCAGGCACTAACACATGCACTGCTACAATCCCCTGAGCACAACTGATGCAGCCCAGCCATCTCCTTGTCACTACCCATGCACTCCTCCAATCACCCAGCCAGTTCCATGTCCTTATCTAATCACTGCGCCAAAACACAAGCACTTATAAAATCACCATGAACTCTCATTGCAGTAATCTAATCATCCAGTCAGTACCCATGTACTTATGCAATGACCCAAGCACTAACACATGCACTGCTACAATCCCCTGAGCACTACTGATGCAGTCCAGCCATCTCCTTGTCACTACCCATGCACTCCTCCAATCACCCAGCCAGTTCCATGTCCTTATCTAATCACTGCGCCAAAACACAAGCACTTATAAATTCACCATGCACTCTCCCTGCAGTACTCTAATCATCCAGTCAGTACCCATGTACTCATGCAATGATCCAGGCACTAACACATGCACTGCTACAATCCCCTGAGCACTACTGATGCAGTCCAGCCATCTCCTTGTCACTACCCATGCACTCCTCCAATCACCCAGCCAGTTCCATGTCCTTATCTAATCACTGCGCCAAAACACAAGCACTTATAAATTCATTATGCACCCTCCTTGCAGTACTCTAATCATCCAGTCACTACCCATGTACTCATGCAATGACCAAGGCACTAACACATGCACTGCTATAATCCTCTGAGCACTACTGATGCAGTCCAGCCATCTCCTTGTCACTACCCATGCACTCCTCCAATCACCCAGCCAGCACCATGTACTTATCCAATCACTCCGCCAAAACCACAAGCACTTATAAATTCACCATGCACTCTCCTTACAGTACTCTAATCATCCAGTCACTACCCATGTACTCATGCAATGACCCAGGCACTAACACATGCACTGCTACAATCCCCTGAACACTACTGATGCAGTCCAGCCATCGCCTTGTCACTACCCATGCACTCATCCAATCACCCAGCGAGCACCATGTACTTATAAAATCACTTCACCAAAACCCAAGCACTTATAAATTCACCATGCACTCTCCCTGCAGTACTCTAATCATCCAGTCAGTACCCATGTACTTATGCAATGACCCAGGCACTAACACATGCACTGCTACAATCCCCTGAGCACTACTGATGCAGTCCAGCCATCTCCTTGTCACTACCCATGCACTCCTCCAATCACCCAGCCAGTTCCATGTCCTTATCTAATCACTGCGCCAAAACACAAGCACTTATAAATTCACCATGCACTCTCCTTGCAGTACTGTAATCATCCTAACACGACCCATGTACTCATGCAATGACCCAGGCACTAACACATGCACTGCTGCAATACCCTGAGCACTACTGATGCAGTCCAGCCATCTCCTTGTCACTACCCATGCACTCCTCCAATCACCCAGCCAGTTCCATGTCCTTATCTAATCACTGCGCCAAAACACAAGCACTTATAAATTCACCATGCACTCTCCTTGCAGTACTTTAATCATCCAGTCACTACCCATGTACTCATGCAATGACCCATGCACTAACACATGCACTGCTACAATCCCCTGAGCGCTACTGATGCAGTCCAGCCATCTCCTTGTCACTACCCATGCACTCCTCCAATCACCCAGCCAGTTCCATATCCTTATCTAATCACTGTGCCAAAACACAAGCACTTATAAATTCACCATGCACTCTCCTTGCAGTACTCTAATCATCCAGTCACTACCCATGTACTCATGCAATGACCCAGGCACTAACACATGCACTGCTATAATCCCCTGAGCACTACTGATGCAGTCCAGCCATCTCCTTGTCACTACCCATGCACTCCTCCAATCACCCAGCAAGTTCCATGTCCTTATCTAATCACTGCGCCAAAAAACAAGCAGATATTAATTCATCATGCACTCTCCTTACAGTACTCTAATCATCCAGTCACTACCCATGCACTCATGCAATGACCCATGCACTAACTCATGCACTGCTGCAATCCCCTGAGCACTACTGATACAGTCCAGCCATCTCCTTGTCACTACCGATGCACTCCTACAATCACCCAGCCAGTTCCATGTCCTTATCTAATTACTTTGCCAAAACACAAGCAGTTATAAATTCACCATGCACTCTCCTTACAGTACTCTAATCATCCAGTCACTACACATGCACTCATGCAATGACCCATGCACTTACTCATGCACTGCTACAATCCCCTGAGCACTACTGATGCAGTCCAGCCATCTGCTTGTCACTACCCATGCACTCCTCCAATCACCCAGCCAGTTCAATGTCCTTATCTAATCACTGCGCCAAAACACGAGCACTTATAAATTCACCATGCACTCTCCTTGCAGTACTCTAATCATCCAGTCACTACCCATGTACTCATGCAATGACCCAGGCACTAACACACATGCACTGCTATAATCCTCTGAGCACTACTGATGCAGTCCAGCCATCTCCTTGTCACTACCCATGCACTCCTCCAATCACCCAGCCAGTTCCATGTCCTATTTTAATCACTGCGCCAAAACACAAGCACTTATAATTTCACCATGCACCCTCCTTGCAGTACTGTAATCATCCTAACATGACCCATGTACTCATGCAATGACCCAGGCACTAACACACGCCCTGCTACAATCCCCTGAGCACTACTGATGCAGTCCAGCCATCTCCTTGTCACTACGCATGCACTCCTGCAATCAACCAGCCAGCACCATTTACTTATCCAATCACTCCGCCAAAACCAAAGCACTTATAAATTCACCATGCACTCTCCTTGCAGTACTCTAATCATCCAGTCAGTACCCATGTACTTATGCAATGACCCAGGCACTAACACATGCACTGCTACAATCCCTGAGCACTACTGATGCAGTCCAGCCATCTCCTTGTCACTACCCATGCACTCCTCCAATCACCCAGCCAGTTCCATGTCCTAATCTAATCACTGCGCCAAAACACAAGCACTTATAATTTCACCATGCACCCTCCTTGCAGTACTGTAATCATCCTAACACGACCCATGTACTCATGCAATGACCCAGGCACTAACACATGCACTGCTACAATTCCCTGAGCACTACTGATGCAGTCCAGCGATCTCCTTGTCACTACCCATGCACTCCTCCAATCACCCAGGCAGTTCCATGTCCTTATATAATCACTGCGCCAAAACACAAGCACTTATAAAATCACCATGCACTCTCCTTGCCGTACTCTAATCATCCTGTCAGTACCCATGTACTTATGCAATGACCCGGGCACTAACACATGCACTGCTACAATCCCCTGAGCACTACTGATGCAGTCCAGCCATCTCCTTGTCACTACCCATGCACTCCTCCAATCACCCAGCCAGTTCCATGTCCTTATCTAATCACTGCGCCAAAACACAAGCACTTATAAATTCACCATGCACCCTCCTTGCAGTACTGTAATCATCCTAACATGACCCATGTACTCATGCAATGACCCAGGCACTAACACACACCATGCTACAATCCTCTGACCACTACTGATGCAGTCCAGCCATCTCCTTGTCACTACCCATGCACTCCTCCAATCACCCAGCCAGTTCCATGTGCTTATCTAATCACTGTGCCAAAACACAAGCACTTATAAATTCACCATGCACTCTCCTTGCAGTACTCTAATCATCCAGTCACTACCCATGTACTCATGCAATGACCCATGCACTAACTCATGCACTGCTACAATACCCTGAGCACTACCCATGCAGTCCAGCCATCTGCTTGTCACTACCCATGCACTCCTCCAATCACCCAGCAAGTTCCATGTCCTTATCTAATCACTGCACCAAAACACAAGCCCTTATAAATTCACAATGCACTCTCCTTGCAGTACTCTAATCATTCAGTCACTACCCATGTACTCATGCAATGACCCAGGCATTAACACATGCACTGCTACGATTCCCTGAGCACTACAGATGCAGTCCAGCCATCTCCTTGTCACTACCCATGCACTCCTCCAATAACCCAGCCAGTTCCATGTCCTTATCTAATCACTGCGCCAAAACACAAGCACTTATAAAATCACCATGCACTCTCCTTGCAGTACTCTAATCATCCTGTCAGTACCCATGTACTTATGCAATGACCCAGGCACTAACACATGCACTGCTACAATCCCCTGAGCACTACTGATGCAGTCCAGCCATCTCCTTGTCACTACCCATGCACTCCTCCAATCACCCAGCCAGTTCCATGTACTTATCCAATCACTCTGCCAAAACCCAAGAACTTATAAATTCACCATGCACTCTCCTTGCAGTCTTCTAATCATCCAGTCACTACCCATGTACTCATGCAATGACCAAGGCACTAACACATGCACTGCTATAATCCTCTGAGCACTACTGATGCAGTCCAGCCATCTCCTTGTCACTACCCATGCACTCCTCCAATCACCCAGCCAGCACCATTTACTTATCCAATCACTCCGCCAAAACCAAAGCACTTATAAATTCACCATGCACTCTCCTTACAGTACTCTAATCATCCAGTCACTACCCATGTACTCATGCAATGACCCAGGCACAAACACATGCACTGCTACAATCCCCTGAACACTACTGATGCAGTCCAGCCATCGCCTTGTCACTACCCATGCACTCATCCAATCACCCAGCGAGCACCATGTACTTATAAAATCACTTCACTAAAACCCAAGCACTTATAAATTCACCATGCACTCTCCCTGCAGTACTCTAATCATCCAGTCAGTACCCATGTACTTATGCAATGACCCAGGCACTAACACATGCAATGCTACAATCGCCTGAGCACTACTGATGCAGTCCAGCCATCACCTTGTCACTACCCATGCACTCCTCCAATCACCAGCCATTTCCATATCCTTATCTAATCACTGTGCCAAAACACAAGCACTTATAAATTCACCATGCACTCTACTTGCAGTACTCTAATCATCCAGTCACTACCCATGTACTTATGCAATGACCCAGGCACTAACACATGCACTGCTACAATCCCCTGAGCACTACTGATGCAGTCCAGCCATCTCCTTGTCACTACCCATGCACTCCTCCAATCACCCAGCCAGTTCCATGTCCTTATCTAATCACTGCGCCAAAACACAAGCACTTATAAATTCACCATGCACTCTCCTTACAGTACTCTAATCATCCAGTCACTACCCATGCACTCATGCAATGACCCAGGCACTAACTCATGCACTGCTACAATCCCCTGAGCACTACTGATGCAGTCCAGCCATCTCCTTGTCACTACCCATGCACTCCTCCAATCACCCAGCCAGTATCCATGTCCTTATCCAATGACTGCGCCAAAACACAAGCACTTATAAATTCACCATGCACTCTCCTTGCAGTACTCTAATCATCCAGTCAGTACCCATGTACTCATGCAATGACCCAGGCACTAACACATGCACTGCTACAATCCCCTGAGCACTACTGATGCAGTCCAGCCATCTCCTTGTCACTACCCATGCACTCCTCCAATCACCCAGCCAGTTCCATGTCCTTATCTAATCACTGCGCCAAAACACAATCAGTTATAAATTCACCATGCACTCTCCTTACAGTACCCTAATCATCCAGTCACTACACATGCACTCATGCAATGACCCATGCACTTACTCATGCACTGCTACAATCCCCTGAGCACTACTGATGCAGTCCAGCCATCTGCTTGTCACTACCCATGCACTCCTCCAATCACCCAGCCAGTTCAATGTCCTTATCTAATCACTGCGCCAAAACACGAGCACTTATAATTTCACCATGCACCCTCCTTGCAGTACTGTAATCATCCTAACACAACCCATGTACTCATGCAATGACCCAGGCACTAACACACGCCTTGCTACAATCCCCTGAGCACTACTGATGCAGTCCAGCCATCTCCTTGTCACTACGCATGCACTCCTCCAATCAACCAGCCAGCACCATTTACTTATCCAATCACTCCGCCAAAACCAAAGCACTTATAAATTCACCATGCACTCTCCCTGCAGTACTCTAATCATCCAGTCAGTACCCATGTACTTATGCAATGACCCAGGCACTAACACATGCACTGCTACAATCCCCTGAGCACTACTGATGCAGTCCAGCCATCTCCTTGTCACTACCCATGCACTCCTCCAATCACCCAGCCAGTTCCATGTCCTAATCTAATCACTGCGCCAAAACACAAGCACTTATAATTTCACCATGCACCCTCCTTGCAGTACTGTAATCATCCTAACACGACCCATGTACTCATGCAATGACCCAGGCACTAACACACACCCTGCTACAATCCTCTGAGCACTACTGATGCAGTCCAGCCATCTCCTTGTCACTACCCATGCACTCCTCCAATCACCCAGCCAGTTCCATGTGCTTATCTAATCACTGTGCCAAAGCACAAGCACTTATAAATTCACCATGCACTCTCCTTGCAGTACTCTAATCATCCAGTCACTACCCATGCACTCATGCAATGACCCATGCACTAACTCATGCACTGCTACAATACCCTGAGCACTACCCATGCAGTCCAGCCATCTCCTTGTCACTACCCATGCACTCCTCCAATCACCCAGCCAGTTCCATGTCCTTATCTGATCACTGCGCCAAAACACAAGCACTTATAAATTCACCATGCACTCTCCTTGCAGTACTCTAATCATTCAGTCACTACCCATATACTCATGCAATGACCCAGGCACTAACACATGCACTGCTACAATTCCCTGAGCACTACTGATGCAGTCCAGCGATCTCCTTGTCACTACCCATGCACTCCTCCAATCACCCAGCCAGTTCCATGTCCTTATCTAATCACTGCGCCAAAACACAAGCACTTATAAATTCACCATGCACTCTCCTTGCAGTACTCTAATCATCCAATCACTACCCATGTACTCATGCAATGACCCAGGCACTAACACATGCACTGCTACAATCCCCTGAGCACTACTGATGCAGTCCAGCCATCTCCTTGTCACTACCCATGCACTCCTCCAATCACCCAGCCAGTTCCATGTACTTATCCAATCACTCTGCCAAAACCCAAGAACTTATAAATTCACCATGCACTCTCCTTGCAGTCCTCTAATCATCCAGTCACTACCCATGTACTCATGCAATGACCCAGGCACTAACTCATGCACTGCTACAATCCCCTGAGCCCTACTGATGCAGTCCAGCCATCTCCTTGTCACTACCCATGCACTCCTCCAATCACCCAGTGAGCACCATGTACTTATCCAATCACTCCACCAAAACCCAAGCACTTATAAATTCACCATGCACTCTCCTTGCAGTACTCTAATCATCCAGTCAGTACCCATGTACTCATGCAATGACCCAGGCACTAACTCATGGCAAATACAGAGGAGGTCATGCTAATCACAGGGGTACCCCAACGCATAGTGTTCCCTAGTGTATGAAGGTGTTTTCACTGTATTCTAAGTGTATTTTAGCATAGCACTGGCTCTAAGCCTGGTTAGTCAGAGTCAGTTACCACCAGTACCTGTCAGCAAAAAGTTGGGGGCACAGGAGGACTTTCTGCTCCTCTGTTGGTTCTTTCTGCACATCTATTGGTTCTTCCTGCACTTTTCTTCGTCTTTCTGGACCTCTGTTGCCCCTTTCTGCATTTGTCTTGCTTCTTTCTGTGCTTTTCTTCCTCTTTCTTCACATGTCCTACCTTTGTAGGCATAGTTAGAAATTAGCATTTAAAAAACCTTTGAAATTCACTGAAAAAACCATAGGTTTCAGGGACGTTATAGTTAGAAATTAGCATTTAAAAAACCTTTGAAATTCACTGAAAAAACCATAGGTTTCAGGGACGTTATAGTTAGAAATTAGCATTTAAAAACCTTAGAAATTCACTGAAAAAACCACAGGTTTCAGGGACGTTATAGTTAGTTGGACATTTCACTCTGTACAAAACAAGAGAAATTCAGCCGTTATAGTTAGTTCAGCTAACTATATTTCGCGCCCCCGCAATGCACTGCTGATGACGTCACATATGACATCATTCATGACATGGTCAGTGACATCACTGATGACATCACTGATGACATCTCAAATGACATCACTGATGACATCACTGATGACATCGTCCACGTGATAATCTGATGCACCTCCTCATACCGGGACACTCTGAGTAGCTGTGCGCGATATAAATGCTTATAACATAACATAACATAACACACCCTAATATAACCTTTGATACACCCACTCTAAAATACAGACTACCATTTTCGAAACCATAGACACACCAATACCAGTTAGTACATACCCACTCACTAATTCCTAGGTCTACACACACATCCACTCATTCACATATACAGTCACTCATACATGCAGTCAACCATCAATACGGCATTATCATATGCACTCATATATCTATTCAGACACTCACATACCGTCACTCATCCATAGAGTTACTCACACACCTAGTCAGTCATGCCAAGAATCAATAACACTCCCATTTACTCACCAATACAGTTATACACACACCACCTCACTTATTCAAACATATACTAACACATACTTACACTCTTATACAATAACTAATACAAGCACACACTGATCCATACAGCCACTCTCACAATCACTCACTCTCACATATAGTCATTTATACACTCCAACACTCACATATACTGCCTTTCACATATGTAGTTACTCACACATGTACCACTGAGGCATCCATTCACTCACCAACACACCCATACACACACTCACCCACCTATACAGCCCTTCACAGATGCACTCTTGAACCCATACACACAGTGAATCATCCACTCACACATCTATGAACAGAGTGACACACCCCCACCCACCCACACAGACACCCAGGCACCCATACAGATACTCAGACAACCAATCAATAACCCATATAGATCCTCATTTAGCTACTAACCAACCCATGCAACCGCTTACACACCAACTGACAAACTAAACTGTGTGAATGTCTGTATCAGTCACTAACCCATGCATTCAGTAAGACACATTTAATCACTCACTTATACAGTCAGTCACGCACCTACTAAATCATCCATCCAGACACTTATACACCCACTCATTCTTCAATACACCTTGGCATATATATAAAACATATTTAAACTTTACAGAAACACACAGTCACTGGATGATGTCATCAGTGATGTCATCAGTGATGTAATTTGAGATGTCATCAGTGATGTCACTGACCATGTCATGAATGATTTAATATGTGACGTCATCAGCAGTGCATTGCGGGGGCGCGAGTTATAGTTAGCTGAACTAACTATAACCGCTGAATTTCTCTGGTTTTGTACGAGTGAAATGTCCAACTAACTATAACGTCCCTGAAACCTGTTGTTTTTCAGTGAATTTCGAAGGTTTTTAAATGCTAATTTCTAACTATAACGTCCCTGAAACCTATGGTTTTTTCAGTGAATATATATACATACATATATATATATATTTATATATTACCTACTGGTGGTCGCCAGTAGGTAGTTATAGTTAGGACCTAGTTTCCTTAGGAAAAGCGTTTTTTGATTTGCCAATATCTTTGGCGCCGTTTGACGAATCTTCGCAACATTTTCAAAACTAATGGTGCGCTCCGGTCAGCTCCTGTCTTGAAAGTTTTGGGGTGATTCCTTAATCGGGGGCCGAGAAAAAAGGGGGGGTCCCAAAACGTGTTTTCTCCATGTTAATTTCCATAGGAAACCTTTGTTGCAGCTACAGCCCAAACTGCTGAATGGAATTGCACCAAATTTGTAAGAGAGGTAGCTCATTATCCAGAGTGCACTCTTTGCTTTAAGTGGTGTAAATCCGTTTAGTAGTTCCTGAGAAATTCAAAAATAAATGTAACTATATATCTGGAGACCGCGGTGGATCCACCAACCCTCCTGATTGACTCTGATTTGCTGCCAACAGTTCAAACCAGAAAGTGTTGGCAGCTATCTTGTGACTCGGTAACTGAGTCACAAGAAAAATGGTAAAAAAAGCAAGATAACGGGGCAGGGTAGAAACACCATGACCCCGTAGGCCTGCCCAGGAGGTCCCACAGGGACCCCCAGGGCCCAAAAAAGCATTTTTTTAATTTTTTTCGGTGGAAATCACGTAGGATCCGTGAATCCCGCTGAAAAAATAATTTAAAAAATGAAGCGTGGTCTCCCGCGCTGCATTGCTTTTAAGCCCCCGGGTGGGACAGGTCCTGGGGGCACGAAGCCCCCCCGCAGCCCTGGGACCACCACCTCCCTGGGGCTGTCAATATAAAATAAGTATGGGGGCTCCTGCCTCCCCACATTGCCCCGGGGACCGCCACCTCCCCGGGGCATTCTGTAATAATGTGCGGGGGGCCTCACGGGCCCCCCCAAGCCCCAGGGACCGCCACCTCCCCAGGGCAAACTTTAATTACAGGCGGGGGTCCATTGCAGACACCAGCCCTGGGGACCACCTCCTCCCCGGGGCTTTAATTATGTTGAGAGGGGGGCCGTGCGGCCCCCCTCCTGGAGCCATCCTTGGACCTGGGGACCACCACCCCCAGGACTGGCTTCAGCAATGTCCCGGGTTGCCTACCCCCGGGACATTGCAGTTTGCTGTGGCAGGGCAGGAGCACTGCTCCCGCCCTGTCATAGCAAACACTGCTTTGCTTCGTGAAGCAAGAGCAGGAAACCTCCTCTTGCTTCCATGAAGCAAAGCAGAATTGCTTTTGGGCAAAGGGAGCTGCATGTCAGCAGCTCCCTTTGCCCAAAAGCAATGCCGGCTCCCGCAGAAGGCAGGGAGCCGACAGGGATTGCGGGGGCATTAGAGCTCCCCCCACAGTCCCCAGCGTGAGGCCAGGCCCCGGGGGATGGGGTCCCCGGGGCCAAAAGTAGCCCGTGCGCGATATAAATGCTTATAACATAACATAACATACCCTAATATAACCTTTGATACACCCACTCTAAAATACAGACTACCATTTTCGAAACCATAGACACACCAATACCAGTTAGTACATACCCACTCACTAATTCCTAGGTCTACACACACATCCACTCATTCACCTATACAGTCACTCATACATGCAGTCAACCATCAATACGGCATTATCATATGCACTCACATATCTATTCAGACACTCACACACCGCCACTCATCCATAGAGTTACTCACACACCTAGTCAGTCATGCCAAGAATCAATCACACTCCCATTTACTCACCTATACAGTTATACACACACCACCTCACTTATTCAAACATATACTAACACATACTTACACTCTTATACAATAACTAATACAAGCACACACTGATCCATACAGCCACTCTCACAATCACTCACTCTCACATATAGTCATTTATACACTCCAACACTCACATATACTGCCTTTCACATATGTAGTTACTCACACATGTACAACTGAGGCATCCATTCACTCACCAACACACCCATACACACACTCACCCATCTATACAGCCCTTCACAGATGCACTCTTGAACCCATACACACAGTGAATCATCCACTCACACATCTATGAACAGAGTCACACACCCCCACCCACCCACACAGACACCCAGGCACCCATACAGATACTCAGACAACCAATCAATAACCCATATAGATCCTCATTTAGCTACTAACCAACCCATGCAACCGCTTACACACCAACTGACAAACTAAACTGTGTGAATGTCTGTATCAGTCACTAACCCATGCATTCAGTAAGACACATTTAATCACTCACTTATACAGTCAGTCACGCACCTACTAAATCATCCATCCAGACACTTATACACCCACTCATTCTTCAATACACCTTGGCATATATATAAAACATATTTAAACTTTACAGAAACACACAGTCACTGGATGATGTCATCAGTGATGTAGATTGAGATGTCATCAGTGATGTCACTGACCATGTCATGAATGATTTAATATGTGACGTCATCAGCAGTGCATTGCGGGGCGTGAGTTATAGTTAGCTGAACTAACTATAACTGCCGAATTTTTCTGGTTTTGTATGAGTGAAATGTCCAACTAACTATAACGTCCCTGAAACCTGTTGTTTTTTCAGTGAATTTCGAAGGTTTTTTAAATGCTAATTTCTAACTATAACGTCCCTGAAACCTATGGTTTTTTCAGTGAATATATATACATACATACATATATATATATATATATATATATATATATATATATATATATATATATATATATATATATATATATTACCTAGTGGTGGTCGCCAGTAGGTAGTTATACTTAGGACCTAGTTTCCATAGGAAAAGCGTTTTTTGATTTGCCAATATCTTTGGCGCCGTTTGACGAATCTTCGCAAAATTTTCAAAACTAATGGTGCGCTCCGGTCAGCTCCTGTCTTGAAGGTTTTGGGGTGATTCCTTAAGCGGGGGCCAAGAAAAAAGGGGGGGTCCCAAAACGTGTTTTCTCCATGTTAATTTCCATAGGAAACCTTTGTCGCAGCTACAGCCCAAACTGCTGAATGGAATTGCACCAAATTTGTAAGAGAGGTAGCTCATTATCCAGAGTGCACTCTTTGCTTTAAATGGTGTAAATCCATTTAGTAGTTCCTGAGAAATTCAAAAATAAATGTAATTATATATCTGGAGACCGCGGTGTATCCACGAACCCTCCTGATCAAACCAGAAAGTGTTGGCAGCTATCTTGTGACTCGGTAACTGAGTCACAAGAAAAAAGGGAAAAAAAAGCAAGATAACGGGGCAGGGTAGAAACACCGTAGGCCTGCCCAGGAGGTCCCACAGGGACCCCCAGGGCCCAAAAAAGCATTTTTTTTCTTTTTTAGGTGGAAATCACGTAGGATCCGTGAATCCCGCCGAAAAAAGAATTTAAAAAATGAAGCGTGGTCTCCCGCGCTGCATTGCTTTTAAGCCCCCGGGTGGGACAGGTCCTGGGGGCACGTAGCCCCCCTCGCAGCCCTGGGACCACCACCTCCCTGGGGCTCTCAATATAAAATAAGTATGGGGGCTCCTGCCTCCCCACGTTGCCCCGGGGACCGCCACCTCCCCGGGGCAAACTTTAATTACAGGCGGGGGTCCGTTGCAGACCCCAGCCCTGGGGACAACCTCCTCCCCGGGGCTTTAATTATGTTGGGAGGGGGGCCGTGCGGCCCCCCTCCTGGAGCCCTCCTTGGACCTGGGGACCACCACCCCCAGGACTGGCTTCAGCAATGTCCCGGGGTGCCTACCCCCGGGACATTGCAGTTTGCTGTGGCAGGGCAGGAGCACTGCTCCCGCCCTGTCATAGCAAACACTGCTTTGCTTCGTGGAAGCAAGAGCAGGAAACCTCCTCTTGCTTCCATGAAGCAAAGCAGAATTGCTTTAGGGCAAAGGGAGCTGCATGTCAGCAGCTCCCTTTGCCCAAAAGCAATGCCGGCTCCCGCAGAAGGCAGGGAGCCGACAGGGACTGCGGGGGCATTAGAGCTCCCCCCACAGTCCCCAGCATGAGGCCAGGCCTCGGGGGATGGGGTCCCCGGTGCCAAAAGTAGCCCAGGGAAGGGGGGCCACACGGCCTCCCTCCCGTGTAGGTAATAAAAAGAAAAAATAATGAGGCAATATCCCGGGGGATGGGGTCCCTGGGGCCAATAATGGCCTCAGGAGGAGGGCCCGCAGCCCCCCACCTTTAAATTGCTTTTATTTAAAAATAAAAATATGTGGCCATGCCCCAGGGGATGGGGTCCCCAGGGCTGAAATCGGCCTCGGGAGGGGGGCAACGCGGCCCCCTTCCCGTTAATTTTTTTTTTTTTTAAATGAATGTTGCAGGCCCTTGGGGATAGGGTACCCAGGGCCCACAAAATATTGAGAGAAGGGGGGGCCACACAGTCCCCCTTCTAACAAAAAAAATGAAAAGAAAGCCAGCATCTTGCCGGAGGCCCCGCCCCTCCCTGCACCACACTGCAAACGCACCTCCTGGCACATTCTGGGTTGGGGGATTAAGTCCCCTAGATCCTTAAGGGTCCTTAGGGGCCAACTAGCCCACCAAGTACCTCCAATAATCCCCACACAGTGGGATTGCTGAGAGGTGGTCAGAGGCCACGCCTCTTTTTACACCACTCTGCAAACGCACCTCTTGGCGCACTGCTGGTGGGGCGATGAGGTCCTCCTGTGTCCTGAGGACCTCAGGACTAAAGTGGGCTTCATCCCCTGAGCAGCAGTGCGCCAGGAGGCGTGTTTGCAGAGTGGTGTAAAAAGGGTGCGTGACCTCGGACCACCTCTCAGCAATCCAGCTGTGTGGGGCTTATTAGAGATAACAAGAGGGCTAGTTGGCCCCCAGGGACCGTCAGGAGGCAAGGGGACTTCATCCCCCATCCAAGAGCGCGCCAGTAGGCGCGTTTGCAGAGTGGTGCCGAAAGGGGGCGTGGCCTGTGTCCACCTCTCAGCAATCCCACTATCTGGGACTTACTGGAGGTGTCAGGTAGGCTAGTTGGCCGCTAAGGACCCCCAGCATCGAAGGGGACTTTAATCCCCATCCAAGAGTGCGCCAGAGAGTGCGTTTGCAGAATGGTGGGCAAAAGGGGCGTGGCCTGCTATGAGAACTTACAAATGCTGCTGTGTGGGACTTACTGGAGGTAATAAGAGGGGTAGTTGGTCCCCAAGGACGTTCTTGGGGTCCAACTACCCCTCCTGTTACCTCCAGTAAGTCCCACACAGTGGTATTGCTAAAAAGTCTTCGGAGGCCATGCCCCAATTCTCCACCACTCTGCAAACGCTCCTCCTGGCACACTACGGGTTGGGGGATGAAGTCCACTTTACTCCTCAGGGACTTTGGGGGCCGCAAAACCCCCCTGGTACCTCCTGTAAGTCCTACGCAGTGGAATTCCTGAGCGCTGGTCAAAGTCCCAGCCCCCTTTCTGCACCACTCTGCAAATGCAACCACTATGTTATAGGTATAAATTAGCATTTAAAAAACCCTAGAAATTCATTGAAAAAACTATAGGTTTCAGGGACGTTATAGCTATAAATTAGCATTTAAAAAACCTTTGAAATTCACTGAAAAAAACACAGGTTTCAGGGACGTTATAGTTAGTAATTATCACTTAAAAACCTTTGAAATTTATTGAAAAAAACATAGGTTTCAGGGACGTTATAGTTAGTAATTATCATTTAAAAAACCTTTGAAATTTATTGAAAAAAACATAGGTTTCAGGGCCGTTATAGTTAGGAATAAGCATTTAAAAAATCTTAGAAATTCCCTGAAAAAACACAGGTTACATGGACGTTATAGTTAGTTGGACTTTTTACTCATACAAAACCAGAGAAATTCGGTCGTTATAGTCAGTTGAGCTAACTATAACTTGCGCCCCTGCAAAGCACTGCTGATGACTTCACATATTACATCACTCATGACATGGTCAGTGACATCACTGATGACATCTCAAATGACATCACTGATGACATCACTGATGACATCATCCGCTTAATATCTGATGCACCTTCTCACACCCTAATATAACCTTTCATACACCCACTCTAAAATACAGATGACCATTCTGGAAACCATAGACACAACAATACCAGTTAGTACATACCCACTCACTGATTCATAGATCTACACACATCCACTCACTCACCGATACAGTCACTCAAACATGCAGTCACTCATCAATACAGCCATTGACATATGCACTCATACACCCATACAGACACTCAAATACTGCCACTCACCCATAGAGTTACTTACACACCTAGTCAGTCACTCAAAGAATCAATAAAATTGCCATTTACTCACCTATACAGTTATACATACACTACCTCACTTATTCAGACAGATACTAACACATACTTACTCTCTTATACAATCACTGACACAAGCACACACTCATCCATACAGCCACTCACACAATCACTCACACATAGTCAGTTATATACTCCAACACTCACATATACTGCCTTTCACATATGTAGTTACTCACACATATACCACTGAGACATCCATTCACTCATCAACACAGCCATATGCACAATCACTCACCGATACAGCCCCCCACAGATGCACTCATGAACACACACACCCACTGAATCACCCAGTCACACATCCATGCAGGGAGTTACACCCCCCCACCCAACCACACAGACACTCAGGCACCCATACAGGTAATCAGACAATCAATCATTAACCCATATATACACTCATGTAGCTACTCACCAACCAATGCAGCCACTTACACACCAATTGACAGACTGATACAGACATTCACACAGATTAGTCACTCACCCATGCATTCACTAAAACACGTTTAATCACTCACTTATACAGACAGTCACACACCCACAAAATCATCCATTCAGACACTCATACACCTACTCATTCTTCAATACACCTTTGCGTATCTATTTAAAACATTCTTAAACTTTTAAAAATCACCCAGTCTCTGGATGATGTCATCAGTGATTTCATCAGTGATGTCATTTGAGATGTCATCAGTGATGTCATCAGTGATGTCACTGACCATGTCATGAGTGATGTAATATGTGATGTCATCAGCAGTGCATTGCGGGGGCGCGAGTTAAAGTTAGCTGAACTAACTATAACGGGGGAATTTCTATGGTTTTGTACGAATGAAATGTCCAACTAAATATAACGTACCTGTAACCTGTGTTTTTTTCAGGGAAAATATATATATGTAAAGTGACAAACAACTGCCACAATGCCGTACGCCTGCCTTTCAGTGGCGGCAGAAGCCACAATTATACAAGGAATCCAATCCTAAATGAGAGGAAGTGGCACACCACCTCTGTCCACAAGTAATTTATTTTGAGCAAAACAACTCGTTTCAGCCGAAACAGCCTTTTTCAAGTTTGTAAATCAAAACACTGGGAGCCATTAAGTACACATGACATCATAGTAAACATAGAAGAAATCCTTCAAGATTATTCCAAGGATCGAGAAAGATCCTATAGTGCAAAGCCGTACAGACAATTATGTTTATAAATGTAGAATCACGGATAATATATATTTGTTTAAACCTGTTGCCAATAAAGTAATATACATTAGAATATATACAAAATCTTTACTTTTTAAAATCATGAGAGCAACAACGGACTGAGCCATGGTGTTAAGCATCATAGTGGACATAAAAGAAATCCCCAGAAAAATTCATTCCGTGAAGGACAAATCTATTATCAATCTGTCATCACGTTGCCTGACATCAGATGAAGAATCCTTACTAAAATTGAGATTATCTTTTTGTCCCACAATGGATTGGAACTGCGTGGACATGTGCATTGACCTGTTTTTGGTCGTAAGGATATATATATATATATATATATATACATATATATATATATATATATATATATATATATATATATATACATATATATATATCCAACACGAAAGTTACCCACAACAGAAGGGCCCACACAGGTGAGTATTGCCAAATCTTTTTAATGGAGGCTGCCATGAAGTCCACAGAAGTACTGCCTCACAATTAAAACAAAGTCCAGCCGACGCGTTTCGTGCCGTAACAGTTCCTCCTGGGCTTGTAGACTCGAGACTACGAACATGCATCGGCAGTTAATCAGCACTTAAATATTCAATTTTGATCTCTGCCTCAGTGGGCGTGGCCATTCCCATAGCCTCTTGGGATCTGTAGTGCTGTTGTATTCCTCAATGAGTCGCCAAGCGTTCACAGTCAAATTGATGCAAATAATACCCCAGTGGGTTAAGTTGCAATCTCCGGGCTCAACATCAGCATATTACCGCCTCCATTCTCGCCTCCTGTCCCTACTGCTGTAGCGCCGGATGGTGTCACAGCGGGACTGCTCACAGGCAGCGGGGCTCCTTTAGCGGCTTGGGCCAGCCGCAAAACATCCAACACGAAAGTTACCCACACCAGAAGGGCCCACACAGGTGAATATTTATATATAAATATATATATATATATATATATAGATATTATCTACTGGCGGTCGCCAGTAGATAGTTATAGTTACAACCTATTATCCATAGGAAATCCGCGACATTCTATTTGAAATAACTCTCTTGCCGGTTGACGTATCTTCGCAAAATTTTCAAACTTTGTGGGGCGCTCCGGTCCGCTCCTACCCTGAAAGTCTCGGGGGATTTGTCAAGCGGGGGCCGAGAAAAAGGGGGTCCCAAAACGCGTTTTCCCCATGCAATTTTCCATAGGAAACTTTAGACACGGCTACAGCCCGAACTGCTGAACGGAATTACACCAAATTTGGCAAAGAGGTAGTTCTTGGTTCAGAAAGAACCCTTTTTGTTAAATGGTGTAAATCCGTTCAGTAGTTGCTGAGAAAATCAAAAGTAAAAAGATAGATATATCTATGGCCGAGTAGGGTCCGCGTAGCCTCAGCGCACCCTGCGCGCACCGTCCCGATCACGAGCTGCATGTTAATTGGCTGTCAGCTGGCTGTCAACATTCCGATTCAGGAAATGTTGGCAGCCATTTTGTCCCTCGGTAGAACCGAGGGACAGAAACAAGTGCGCAAAGCGCACAAAGGGAGCAGGGTAGAAACACCCTGACCCCCTAGGTTTGCTCCGGGGGTCTCACAAGGACCCCCTGGGCAAAAAAAAAAAAAAATGTTTTTAAAAATCGGCAGGATGCGCTCAGGGTGCGCGAATCCTGCCGAAAAAAAAAAATCGAAGCGCGGTCTCCCGCGCTTCGATTGCATTTGCCCCGGGTGGCCCAAGTCCCGGGGGCATGGTGGGGTGGGTATATTGTTTGTATGGGGGTCCTCAAAGGGCCCCCAAGCCCGGGGACCGCCACCCCCGGGGCTTTATAAAAAAATTGTGCGGGAGGGCTCTCCTGCCCTCCCGCAGCCCCGGGGACCGCCACCCCCGGGGCTTCTTTTTTTTAAATAAATAAGGTGTGGGGGGGCTCCAGCCCCCCCACATGCCCCGGGGACCACCACCTCCCCGGGGCACTTACAAAATAAATGTGGGGGTCCATTACGGACCCCAGAGCCCCGGGGACCACCACCTCCCGGGGCTGTGCAATTTAAGGGAGGGGGCCGCGCGGCCCCCCTCCTGGAGCCCTTGATGGCCCTGGGGACCGCCAGCCCCCAGGGCCGGCTCTCTGCAGTGTCCCGGGGTGCCTACCCCCGGGACACTGTAGTTTGCTATGGCAGGACGGGAGCCTCGCGGCTCCCGTCCTGCCATAGCAAGCTGCTTTGGATATTGGAAGAGAGCAGGGAAACCTGCTCTCTCTTCCAATATCCAAAGCACATTGCTTTCCACATGGGGAGCTGCATCTTAGCAGCTCCCCATGTGGAAAAGCAATGCCGGCTCCCAAGGGACGCGGGAGCCGGCGGGACTGTGGGGGATTGGGGACCCCCACAGTCCCCCAACGGAGAGGAGCCAGCCCCGGGGATGGGGTCCCCGGGGCAAGTAGTGGCTCGGGAGGGGGGGCCACGCGGCCCCCTCCCCAAAAAATGATTTTTTTTTTTTTTTTAAACGGAAAGGCCGGCCCCGGGGGATGGGGTCCCCGGGGCCTTAAATGGCCTGAGGAGGGGGGCCACGCAGCCCCCCTCCAAAGAAAAAAAAAAAAATCGAGGCCATGCCCCGGGGGATGGGGTCCCCGGGGCCAATACAGGCCCAGGGAAGGGGGGTCACGCGGCCCCCTTCCCGTTTTTTTAAAAAAAATTTAATTTAAAAAAAGGGGTAAGGCCCTGGGGGATGGGGTCCCCAGGGCCCAAAAACAGGAAAAAGGAAGGGGGCCACACAGCCCCCCTTCAGGGGACACAAAAAAAAAAAAACGATCGGGCCCGCAGGCCCCGCCCCTTCCTTCACCACTCTGCAAACGCGCCCCCTGGCGCGTTTGCAGAGGGAGAACAATTCCCCTTGAATACTGGGGTCCCTGGGGCCAACTAGCCCACCAGGAACCTCCAGTATGCGCCAGGGGGCTGCGTTGCAGAGAGGTGTACAGAGGCCACGCCCCTTTTTACACCTCTCTGCAACGCAGCTCTGTGGCGCTTTTTGGATATACCTGTTGGGCTAGTTGGCCCCCAGGGACCCTCAGGATTCAAGGGGAGTTAATCCCCCGACTTAAAACGCGCCACGGGGCACGTTTGCACAGTGGTGAAGGGAGGGGGCGGGGCTTCAGGTGACATCTGTGCAAACGCGCCCCGTGGCGCGTTTTAAGTTGGGGGATTAAATCCCCTTCAATCGTGAGGGTCCCTGGGGGCCAACTAGCCGACAGGTACATCCAGAAAGCGCCACAGAGCTGCGTTGCAGAGAGGTGTAAAAAGGGGTGTGGCCTCTCTACACGTCTCTGCAACGCAGCCCCTGGCGCATATTGGAGGTTCCTGGTGGGCTAGTTGGCCCCTAGAGACCCTCAGGATTCAAGGGGACTTAATCCCCAACTTAAAACGCGCCACGGGGCGCGTTTGCACAGATGTCACCTCAGGCCCCGCCCTCCCTTCACCATTGTGCAAATATTCTTCTAAAATTATCCGAAATACGAATTCCGATTTACTCACCTGTTATAAGGAGAGACCTCAGTGCTGTATCTTTCAGTCCAGTACTGGTCCTGAAAAGTAATTTTAACCGTACTTACCAGTAACTTGAATTTCCTTCCATAGGATATCATTGCCTGCTTTTTGCTGAAAAAGTTTCTAAGTGTTGATTTTTGAAACCTACAAATATTCCTCTAAAATCAGCCGAAATACGAATTCCGATTTACTCACCTGTTATAAGGAGAGACCTCAGTGCTGTATCTTTCAGCCCAGTACTGGTCCTGAAAAGTAATTTTAACCGTACTTACCAGTAACTTGAATTTCCTTCCATAGGCTAACATTGACTGGTTTCACTTGAAAATTCTTCTAAGTGTGGAGTTTTGGAACTTTAAATTATTCTTCTAAAATCAGCCGAAATACGAATTCCGATTTACTCACCTGTTATCAGGAGAGAACCCAGTGCTGCATCTTTTAGCCCAGCACTGATCCTCAAAAGTAATTTTAACCGTACTTACCAGTAACTTGAATTTCCTTCCATAGGATATCATTGCCTGCTTTTTGCTGAAAAAGTTTCTAAGTGTTGATTTTTGAAACATACAAATATTCCTCTAAAATCAGCCGAAATCCGAATTCTGATTTACTCACCTGTTATCAGGAGAGACCTCAGTGCTGCATCTTTCAGCCCAGTACTGGTCCTGAAAAGTAATTTTAACCGTACTTACCGGTAACTTGAATTTCCTTCATAGGCTAACATTGACTGGTTTCACTTGGAAATTCTTCAAAGTGTGGAGTTTTGGAACTTTAAAATATTCCTCTAAAATCAGCCGAAATACGAATTCCGATTTACTCACCTGTTATCAGGAGAGACCTCAGTGCTGCATCTTTCAGCCCAGTACTGATCCTCAAAAGTAATTTTAACCGTACTTACCAGTAACTTGAATTTCCTTCCATAGGATATCATTGCCTGCTTTTTGCTGAAAAAGTTTCTAAGTGTTGATTTTTGAAACATACAAATATTCCTCTAAAATCAGCCGAAATCCGAATTCTGATTTACTCACCTGTTATCAGGAGAGACCTCAGTGCTGCATCTTTCAGCCCAGTACTGATCCTCAAAAGTAATTTTAACCGTACTTACCAGTAACTTGAATTTGCTTCCATAGGATATCATTGCCTGCTTTTTGCTGAAAAAGTTTCTAAGTGTTGATTTTTGAAACATACAAATATTCCTCTAAAATCAGCCGAAATCCGAATTCTGATTTACTCACCTGTTATCAGGAGAGACCTCAGTGCTGCATCTTTCAGCCCAGTACTGGTCCTGAAAAGTAATTTTAACAGTACTTACCGGTAACTTGATTTTCCTTCATAGGCTAACATTGACTGGTTTCACTTGGAAATTCTTCCAAGTGTTGATTTTTGAAACATACAAATATTCCTCTAAAATCAGCCGAAATACGAATTCCGATTTACTCACCTGTTATCAGGAGAGACCTCAGTGCTGCATCTTTCAGCCCAGTACTGATCCTCAAAAGTAATTTTAACCGTACTTACCAGTAACTTGAATTTGCTTCCATAGGATATCATTGCCTGCTTTTTGCTGAAAAAGTTTCTAAGTGTTGATTTTTGAAACATACAAATATTCCTCTAAAATCAGCCGAAATCCGCATTCCGATTTACTCACCTGTTATCAGGAGAGACCTCAGTGCTGCATCTTTCAGCCCAGTACTGATCCTCAAAAGTAATTTTAACCGTACTTCCCGGTAACTTGAATTTCCTTCATAGGCTAACATTGACTAGTTTCACTTGGAAATTCTTTTAAGTGTGGAGTTTTGGAACTTTAAAATATTCCTCTAAAATCAGCCGAAATACGAATTCCGATTTACTCACCTGTTATCAGGAGAGACCTCAGTGCTGCATCTTTCAGCCCAGTACTGGTCCTGAAAAGTAATTTTAACCGTACTTACCGGTAACTTGAATTTCCTTCATAGGCTAACATTGACTGGTTTCACTTGTAAATTCTTCTAAGTGTGGAGTTTTGGAACTTTAAAATATTCCTCTAAAATCAGCCGAACTACGAATTCCGATTTACTCACCTGTTATCAGGAGAGACCTCAGTGCTGCATCTTTCAGCCCAGTACTGATCCTCAAAAGTAATTTTAACCGTACTTACCAGTAACTTGAATTTCCTTCCATAGGATATCATTGCCTGCTTTTTGCTGAAAAAGTTTCTAAGTGTTGATTTTTGAAACATACAAATATTCCTCTAAAATCAGCCGAAATCCGAATTCTGATTTACTCACCTGTTATCAGGAGAGACCTCAGTGCTGCATCTTTCAGCCCAGTACTGATCCTCAAAAGTAATTTTAACCGTACTTACCGGTAACTTGAATTTCCTTCATAGGCTAACATTGACTGGTTTCACTTGGAAATTCTTCTAAGTGTGGAGTTTTGGAACTTTAAAATATTCCTCTAAAATCAGCCGAAATACGAATTCCGATTTACTCACCTGTTATCAGGAGAGACCTCAGTGCTGCATCTTTCAGCCCAGTACTGATCCTCAAAAGTAATTTTAACCGTACTTACCGGTAACTTGAATTTCCTTCATAGGCTAACATTGACTGGTTTCACTTGGAAATTCTTCTAAGTGTGGAGTTTTGGAACTTTAAAATATTCCTCTAAAATCAGCCGAAATACGAATTCCGATTTACTCACCTGTTATCAGGAGATAACCCAGTGCTGCATCTTTTAGCCCAGTACTGATCCTCAAAAGTAATTTTAACCGTACTTACCAGTAACTTGAATTTCCTTCCATAGGATATCATTGCCTGCTTTTTGCTGAAAAAGTTTCTAAGTGTTGATTTTTGAAACATACAAATATTCCTCTAAAATCAGCCGAAATCCGAATTCTGATTTACTCACCTGTTATCAGGAGAGACCTCAGTGCTGCATCTTTCAGCCCAGTACTGGTCCTGAAAAGTAATTTTAACCGTACTTACCAGTAACTTGAATTTCCTTCCATAGGCTAACATTGACTGGTTTCACTTGGAAATTCTTCTAAGTGTGGAGTTTTGGAACTTTAAAATAGTCCTCTAAAATCAGCCGAAATACGAATTCCGATTTACTCACCTGTTATCAGGAGAGACCTCAGTGCTGCATCTTTCAGCCCAGTACTGATCCTCAAAAGTAATTTTAACCGTACTTACCAGTAACTTGAATTTCCTTCCATAGGAATCCATTGTCTGGTTTTCAGCAGAAAAGTTTCAAAGTGTCGATTTTCACAAACTGCAAATATTCCTAAAAAATCGCCTGTATGACTTAAACGCATTCTTTCAACTGTTTACAGGAGATGCACCAGTGCTGGATCCAGGATCCAACACTGAGTAAGAAAAAGTAACGATAACAGTTTTTAACTTCTAAGTGAATTTCCTTCCATAGGATAACATTGGTGATTCTATGAGAAAAAGTTTCTAAGTGTGAACTTTTAAAGTACAATAATATTCCTTAAAAATCACGACTGTAACCAAAACGCTTTTACTCAACTGTTTACAGGAGATGTCCCAGGACTGAATCTAGGATCCAGTAATGTGGTTAGAAAAGTAATCCATAAAGTAACTAATTGCATTTAACTAGAAATTCACATTGAGCTGAATGTTGCATTGTGTTTGAAAATGTGTTGCCCATTGCAACAACTGTAACTACTGTACTTAAAAGTCTATTGCCTATGTGCAAAGTAATTAAACTAAAGTAATTCATTCTGAGAAAGTATTTTTTGTAATGTAATGTATAATGTAATTACAATGTAATTTAAAAAATAAAATATGTAAAAAAAAATTGTTTCTAAAAAATTTGGAAATCAGTATGAAAAAATTTTATATAACAATTAATACATTTAAAAATTGTCATTTACAAAATCTTTGAAATTCACTGAAAAAACTGTAGGTTTCAGACATGTTATAGTTACAAATTAGCATTTAAAAAACCTTTGAAATTCACTGAAAAAACCATAGGTTTCAGGGACGTTATAGTTACAAATTAGCATTTAAAAAACCTTTGAAATTCACTGAAAAAACCATAGGTTTTAGGGACAGTTATAGTTAGTTGGACATTGCACTAGTACAAAACCCGTGAAATTCCCCCATTATAGTTAGTCCAGCTAACTATAACTCGCGCCCGCAATGCACTGCTGATGACGTCACATATTACATCACTCATGACATGGTCAGTGACATCACTGATGACATCACTGATGACATCTCAAATGACATCACTGATGACATCATCCACGTGATAATCTGATGCACCTCCTCACACTCTAATATAACCTTTGATACACCCACTCTAAATTACAGACTGCCATTCGCAAAACCATAGACACTCCAACACCAATAACTACATACCCACTCACTGATTCTTAGGTCTACGCACACATCCACTCACTCACCCGTACAGTCACTCATACTTACGGTCACTCAGTACAGGACTATCATATGCACTCATACTCCTATATAGACACTCAAACACCGCCACTCATCCATAGAGGTACTCACACACCTAGTCAGTCATGCAAATAATTAAACACACTACCATTTACTCACCTATACAGTTATACACACACCAGCTCACTTACTCATACAAATAGTAGCACATTCTTACGCTCTTATACAATCACTGATACAAGCACACACTCATCCATACAGCCACTATCACAATCACTCACTCTCGCTTATAGCTATTTATATACTCCAACACACATATATACTGCCTTTCACATATGTAGTTACTCACACATGTACCACTGGGACATACATTCACTCACTAACACACTCTTACACACACTTACCCACCCATACAGTCTATCACAGTTGCACTCTTGAAACCATCCACCCAGTGAATCACCCACTCACACATCTATGCACAGAGTTGCACACACCCCTCCCACACAAACACTCAGGCACCCATACAGATACTCAGACAAGCATTCAATAACTCATATAGACACTCATGTAGCTATTCACAAACACATGCAGCCACTTACACAGCAACAGACAGACGGATACAGACATTCACCCAGTTTAGTCACTAACCCATGCATTCAGTAAGATACGTTAAATCACTCACTTATAGAGTCAGTCACGCACCTACTAAATCATCCATACAGACACTTACACACCCACTCATTCTTCAATACGTCTTTTCCTATATATATTAAAAATATTTAAACTTTACAGAAACACACAGTCACTGGATGATGTCATCAGTGATGTCATCAGTGATGTCATTTGAGATGTCATCAGTGATGTCATCAGTGATGTCACTGACCATGTCATGAGTGATGTAATATGTGACGTCATCAGCAGTGCATTGCGGGGCGCGAGTTATAGTTAGCTGGACTAACTATAACGGAGGAATTTCACGGGTTTTGTACGAGTGCAATGTCCAACTAACTATAACTGTCCCTAAAACCTATGGTTTTTTCAGTGAATATATATATATATATATATATATATATATATAAAGTCACAAACAACTGCCACAACGCCGTACGCCTGCCTTTCAGTGGCGGTACCCGCAGTGGCGGCAGAAGCCACAATTATACAAGGAATCCAATCCTAAATGAGAGGAAGCGGCACACCACCTCTGTCCACGAGCAATTTATTTAGTGCAAAACAACGCGTTTCAGCCGAAACGGCCTTTATTAAGTTTGCAAACCAAAACACTGGGAGCCATTAAGTTCACATAACATCATAGTAAACATAGAAGAAATCCTTCAAGATTATTCCAAGCATCGAGAAAGATCCTAAAGTGCAAAGCCGTACAGACAATTATGTTTATAAATGTAGAATCACGGATAATATATATTTATTTAAACTAGGGGTGGGCGGAATTTGCGTAGTCGCGCTACGCAAAGCTCTGCAAAACGGTAAATAATCTCCGCGAGCACGCAAAAGTTCCGCAAACACGCGGATTTGCTTGTTCCGCCCGTTTGCGATGATTTTTTCCAGTTCGCGAACGCTGTTTGCGTGCTCGGGGAGAAATATCTCGCCAATACGCATTTTGAAAGCGCGAACAAGCAAAAAATTCCGCGAAGCCACGGATCACGGAATTTTTGGTAATTCTGCGTTCTCCACGGAACGCGAAATTACCCAAATTCCGCAAATTCCGCGAGCGGAACGGAATTTACCGCCCAGGCCTAGTTTAAACCTGTTGCCAATAAAGTAATAAACATTAGAATATATACAAAATCATTACTTTTGAAAATCATGAGATCAACAACGGACTGAGCCGTGGTGTTAAGCGTCATAGTGGACATAAAAGAAATCTCCAGAAAAATTCATTCCGTGATGGACAAATCTATTATCAATCTGTCATCACGTTGCCTGACATCAGATGAAGAATCCTTACTAAAATTGGGATTATCTTTTTGTCCCACAATGGATTGGAACTACGTGGACATGTGTATTGACCTGTTTTTGTTCGTAAGGAAACTCAAATTGATGAAACTCCACAAGATGCCTAAATACCAGGAACAGCTTATTGCACCATTATAACACAACAGGCCATGAAAAAAACCGACTAACTTTACTCTTGAGGACATAGATTCTATTCTAGAGATTCATGAATTAGACAGTAATATGGATGTCATTGATAATGACAATGTGGGGGCCACATTGAAAATCTTGGGCTTTCCTGCCGGTGCAACGTGTAGTAGTGGCTTAAAAATGAAATCCAGATTCAATCGTAATGTCCCACACGACAATATTGAAGCCTTCCATTCAGTCATGGTCCACGAACTGGTACGACAAAGAAACAATCATAATTATCGCATCAAGGATAATCTAATAAAAGGCCAAAGAGACGAATTGACCAGTCTATTACAGGATCCAACAATAGTGATAAAACCCTCCAACAAAGGGGGAAATATTGTTCTTATGGACATGACAGATTATAAGGCAGAATCTACCAGACAGCTCAATGATTTTAGTTGTCTATGAGATGCTGAATGATTGGTGGAAAGTGGGTCTCATAGATGATGATGAACATAAGTTCCTTGCTTGTATCTGTTACTAAAAGTCCACAAGCATCCCTCGAAACCACCGGGGAGACCGATCGTCTCCTCGAATGGAGGTCTTCTGGAAAATACGTCTATCTTCTTTGATTATTTTCTAGCACCATTTGTGACTGATCTATTGTCATACTGCAAGGACAGTACAGACTTTCTTAAAAGAATTCATGATATCAAACGGAAGAAGGGTTGCATAATGATTTCTTTGGATGTTTGCTCCCTCTATACGTGTATAGATCAAGAAAAAGGTGTAGAGGCTTGCATGTATTATCTTCAGAGGCGAACAATTGAAATGTTCGATCATACATGCATGCTGAAACAAATGATGTTATGCTGTTTACGAGAAAATATTTTTGGGTTTGACAAAACATTATATCGACAAAAATCTGGTACCGCCATGGGCACCTGCTTCGCCCCCAGCCTAGCGAACTTGTTCCTGGGCTGGTGGGAGGAGCAGGTGGTATGGGCAGATACCAATGAACAGTATACTGAACATGTACCTTTATGGCTAAGGTATATTGATGATCTTTTTATCATTTGGGATGGAGGAAGGGATCTAGCCCTGCAGTTTATTGAGTCCCTATCCTGTAACAACCTAAATCTGAGCCTCACACATAACATGAGTGAAACGTCATGTGAATTTTTGGATATCCAAATTACGGTACAGAACAACGAGTTGGTAACAAATCTCTTTAGAAAGGAAACTGCAGGCAACAGTACCTTGCAAGCACGCAGTCACCATCCTGCCTCCCTTTTGAACAGTATTCCATATGGAGAATTGTTACGTGCTCGCAGAAATTGTAGCACAGATGCCGGTTATAGAAAGGAATGTGACACAATGATACAAAGATTTAAAAGGAGGGCCTATTCTGATAAGGTTTTATCTCAAGTCAGCAGCAAGCTACAGGATGTCAAACAGACAGAGGTTCTATTCAGCAATAGAAAAACATCCATAAAAAACCAACTGACCAACATCCCAAGAATGATCACCAGATACAATGTTAGATCCAACAGTCTTAAAAATCTCATGAAGAAACACTGGGGTCTCATCCAAGCAGACCCCGTAATAGGTAAAAATAGGTGACTCCCCCATAGTGACCTACAAAGACCAAGATCCCTTAAGGACAAATTAGTCCAAAGTTTCCAACAATCTGAACCATCTACCAATTGGTTACAAACAAAGAAAGGGTTTCATAAATGTAATTCATGTAAAGCAGGCAAGTATAGTCAGAGTTGTAAAAACTTCCAAACATATAATGGCAAAGATAAACCTATCTCCAAATTCATTACTTGCACCACTGAGTATGTGGTCTATGTCCTGGAATGCCCGTGTGGTCGTAGATACATAGGGAGTACAAAATTACAATTGAAAAACGCATCTTAGAACATCAAAGAGCAATAACAAATCTAGATTTCAATTATCCCGTAGCCAGACATTTCTACAATACCCATAACAGCAATAACAAGCTTCTGAAGTTCTGTGGTATTGATAGAGTAATGAAACACATATGGGGAGGGGATAGGGAGAAACATTTGTGCATTCTGAATCTTGATACATTATTGATCTGAACACCAGGATGCCATTTGATTTGAACAGGGAGGATGAATTGTTGACACATATAGGGACTTAGCCTCTTAGCAAGTTCTCCGTCTTCCCCATGCATTCTGAATTGTTTGATATCTGAACTTTTCAATTCCTCTTCCTTCTGCAATACCCGCTTTTCCTCTTTCTTTAAGGGTTTTCTTATCTTTCATTTTTAATATTGGGTGCACGTAGGAAACACCACAGGATAGCTATGATCCGAGATTCTGGACGTGTTATTTTATAAGCACTTGCATATTATAACCATTTAAATAATTAGGGCACTTGCCCATGATTGGGTCCTTGATCCTAAATTGCATTAGGATCTTATCAGTCTGCTCGGTTGTATGACCATTCACACCATGGTATGGTCAATACTGATATTCCATGCATAGAATTAATATAATTGCTTATTCAAGAGCATATTATCCTATAAATGCATCCTATATATCCATGGCTTATATAACACAATATTCTAATTTACAATACACTTTCGAATGTACTTTCCTTCCAATTCCTGAGCCATTATTTATTTCACTACATAGTATTAGTGCAGAGCAGGTCATTTGAATTTATATCTTGGCCATGGAAATGTGATAACCACACATAAGTATTAAGACTATTTCATTCAATTTTACCTTATAGCTGATATGTTTTTCATTTACTAATTAATTTATGTGATCATATACAATTACGGAATTAATTTTTGGGGAGATTTCTTTTATGTCCACTATGACGCATAACACCACGGCTTAGTCCATTGTTGATCTCATGATTTTCAAAAGTAATGATTTTGTATATATTCTAATGTATATCACTTTATTGGCAACAGGTTTAAACAAATATATATTATCCTTGATTCTTCATTTATAAACATAATTGTCTGTACGGCTTTGCACTTTAGGATCTTTCTCGATCCTTGGAATAATCTTGAAGGATTTCTTCTATGCTTACTATGATGACATGTGTACTTAATGGCTCCCAGTGTTTTTGTTTACAAACTTGATAAAGGCCGTTTCGGCTTAAACGTGTTGTTTTGCACTAAATAAATTACTCGTGGACAGAGGTGGTGTGCCGCTTCCTCTCATTTAAGATTGAATTATATATATATATATATATATATATATATATATACATATATATATATATATATATATATATGTCCGTTCTATTTTCCTGAAAATCGTATCCAAGAAAGAAGCACTCACGGGGGTTTCTTCTCAATATCCGTCAATGTTTTATTTGGGAGCAAACATGACGCGTTTCGGCATCCGCCTTACTCTGATGTTTGAATAGCGCGCCAAAAAGCAGTGCAGTCTTAAAAACAATCACATGATGTATTGCGACATAAACATTGAAAACGGACCACCCACAATGTTAGTTTGTTTTGCCAAGGTCAGCGCCATATTGGTACCTATACCTTCACCTTATTGCTAACAGGCATATTTAGTAACATCGTGTGCCCCGATCTTTCTTTTCGTTTGTCACCACATACATTTGTTAATTTCATCAACGGTTTACTTATTGCACCGCAACAGAGTTCTCATATATCAAAGTGACAGCATTAACGGTACTCTCACCCTGCAATCGCAAAAACTTATCACATCATGTATTGGCTTTAAAATACGATCAGCGAACATAATAATATATAAATTCTAAAGCCATGTATCGGCAAATAATCGTCATTGAGAATAACAGTTGTCAATATTGATTATAAAAACTCATGCGACACAGGAACATGATTAAAAAGAGTGGAGAAAACCCATACAGTGTGTATTTCATCAATGGTTCATACCCATGTAGAGTTACCTTCGATCCCCTAAGTGTACCATCAGTTCTTCACCACTTTTCATCCCATTCGGGATTTTTGTCTGTAAATCTATTATACACCTCGATTCAAGTCTTCTTAATCTCATCACTCTATCACCCCCTCTTACATTCTGTGGCACATAATCAATTCCAAAGTAGCGTAAGAGATCCCTATCACTACGGTGTTTTTCAGAAAAGTGCCTTGCCACAGGATATGCTACATCCTTTTTAGTTATTGCCCGCATATGCTCTAAAATGCGTACTTTTACTGGGTAAATTGTACTTCCAATGTACCTCAGTCCACATGGACACATTAGACAATACACTGTATATGCAGTGTTACACGTTAAAAACTTCTTTATAGTTTTGTGCCTCTCTAGTCCTGGTACATTGTAGGTGAGTGTCATTTTGCTAAAGGAACAAGCCTTGCATTTACCACAGGGGTAGAACCCCCTCATGTCTTTCAGGGTACCCATAGGTTTAGATTCTGCCCCCAAATGGCTGTGCACTAGGCAGTCTCTTAATGAATATGCCTGTTAGCAATAAGGTGAAGGTATAGGTACCAATATGGCGCTGACCTTGGCAAAACAAACTAACATTGTGGGTGGTCCGTTTTCAATGTTTATGTCACAATACATCATGTGATTAATTGTTTTTAAGACTGCACTGCTTTTTGGCGCGCTATTCAAACATCAGAGTAAGGCGGATGCCAAAACGCGTCATATTTGCTCCCAAATAAAACATTGATGGATATTGAGAAGAAACCCCCGTGAGTGCTTCTTTCTTGGATACGATTTTCAGGAAAATTGAGCGAACATTTATTTTCGCGGACGCACCACCGCGATTAAAGCACCCGTCCGTGAGTGCGCTGGCAAGGTGCAATGGAGCGGTGATATATATATATATATATATATACATATACACATTTTCCACCAAACGTCCCAGCGCTTCGGGGGGGCACTCAGCCAAAATTCTTCCATCCGGACTTCACTGATGACTCTCCGTCGTGTCCCTCATTTGCATGTTGCTGCCTGACGCATTTCGATGCTTTGCAGCATCTTAATCATAGGCTTGGGTGAACAGTTCCACAGAAAGGCTCTCTTTTATTTATAATTGAATGTCCAGGTGTCAAACATCTTGGAATACTACCCCCCGCCAATCCTGGCGGCGGGGGTAGCATTCCACCCTTCTAGAGGGAGAGACATGTACACACTGGGCTACCCGGTAACTTCTTTCCAGAGCCCTGGCATCACAAAATGGATGCCGCTGCCACAGACACGGGTCTGGCCTCCTGCTGCTGACTGAAACTCCGGCAGGGGAGGCCTGGACAATAGGTTTCCTGTCACAGGGAGGTATAACCACCTCCCCAGACAGGATAGTGTGTATTGGGGCTGGGCGGGAGCACTCTCTGGTGCTTTGAAGTCCTGCACTGGGGGCACATTTGGTGTCCCTGTGCATAGCCCAGTTCAAACCGGTTGCAGGGGCTACCTGCCCCTGCTCTGGCGCGAAACTGGACAAAGGGAATGGGTGTAACCAACCCTCTTCCCTGACCCTCCCATAGGTGGGTCCCCAGAGTATGTCCAACCCCCTAACTTTGTATAAGTATGGGACCCCAGTCCTTAGGACTTTAGATTACCCTGGACGAAACTCTGAAGCCAAATCCTGGACCTTCGACGCTCTACTTTACGATTAGAGGACTGAAGAATCTCCCTTGGGGTCAAGGAGTGACTCCCCTGCTTGGCAGGCACCTAAGAAGCAATTGTCCGTTCTGCATCGCTGAAGCTCCCGCCAGACGCCGAAGTCTTTGCATCACCAGAGATGGATTTCCAGACTTCTCCAAGGCTGCCCTGAGTCCCCAGCGAAGCTGAGGCCCGTAGCTGTCATGGGTAATGTGGAACAGTGACCCCTGGACACCAAGAACTTTTGCAAGTGCATCCTCTTCCTGGTCTCCCATGAAGTTGTGCTTTGGGCTCCGTGTAGCCCTTGCCTCCAGCACCAACTGCACCAAAGATCACTGGCCTCCACTCCACGAGTGTCCTGTAAGCCAGCTCCAAGTGCGTCCACCCGAGGCTCCTTTGCGGTCACTAGTCCGTTGGCTAGTGGGCCCTCCCGAAGGCAACTCTTCTTCTGCTTGGGCTTTCCTGGTTGCTCTAGACGTGCCCTGACTTACCCTTGCTGGGTGAGTCCCCCAGACCTTGCTGGTCTGCATCAACATCCTTTCTTTATTTCCACAAGGCTTGTTGGGTCCAATCCGGTCGCCGACAGCTCAGCAAGCGGCAGACGTCGTGGGACAGCTCGAATCCAGATCCTGGTTGTCGTCGACGCCTCCTGGACCTCATGGCTAAAGAGTCAAGAAGACCGTCAACCTACCTGAAGCATCCGACATCGGTGGGCATCTGTTCATCGCCTTCCTGGTCACTGGCTAGTGACCCAGACTCTGTCCCCTCTGCTTTCATGTTCTTCAAATCTTCGATCCACCTTTGGATCCACCCGAACATTTTCGAATTGGTCACCAGCAGCACTTTGCAGCAGATCGCCATTGAAAACGACGACGAAACCCGACCCCGAAAGACACCTATGCACCCGGCTCCCCTGGGTGAGGTAACTCGAGTACTCCGGTGCTCCCATGGGTATTGATTCTAGAACAGCCTAGTTCTAAAGGGGTTTGCTCCAAGTCCTCCTCCAAGTGTCCTTTTTCTTTAAAACTTCAACCGCGACATTCCCCATAGAAGTCAACGGTGGCTCGCGGCTGTGTTCTCACACTGCACGCGTCCCCTGTGGGTCCCCTGTTTCACCACCTTGGGTGGTTCCTTGTGGTCCCAGAATTTCTACAGGCTCTAGGCCTTGTGTCTAGCTCAGTCGTGGTTCTTATACCACTTTATTGGTATATGGTTTGGTACGCCCCTAGGGCTCAAACGTGTATTTGTGCTATTACTATTGATATTCGACTTGTAACTTATGTACTTCGAACTCTAGCCTCATAAAGAGACTAGAGGGGTGTGTTTAAGACTAAATACATATATTTTAAATATATACCTGGTGTGGTCCTCTTTCATTTGGTCACTCAAGAGATTATAGACTGGTAAAACAAGCTGCTTTACATTCCTTCAAGACTTAGCCTGAAGGCTGCTCTCCATAGCTACCACTAGGATAGCTTTCAATCAAGGTTGTCTTTAATCTATCTCCAATAAGGGGTTGTTTGGACTGGTGCAAGTTGCCCACTATAATTAGTGGATAGCATATACCAGGCCAACTTCTCACATTGGTGTGCAGCGGTGGGATTCCAGCTTGCTATTGTTTTACCAGATAATCTCAATTGAATTGATCAACTGAAAACCACTAAGGGTACCTTAGGTACATATAAATCAAGCTTAGGATACAGTAAGTTCTACTGAACTTAGAGTTGTGTGTTAAGGGATAGCACACCCTTTCTACAACTCAAGAGAGTTTAGTAGGCCACACTAGAGTAGGTAGTGCATACACCACACCACACTAGTAATGTCTTCACTGCCATGAACCAGTGAGCTCCTGCCATCCAGATATGACAACCTCTCATTCTTGGAATTAAGAGAGTTGTGCAAAGTTAGGAAGTTGAAGACAGGCAAAAGTGCCAACACCCAACGTCTCCTGGAGATGCTTCTGCAAGATGATCTTAGAAGACCCCTAGGGTCTGCAAGGGTAGGCAGAGAGGGTGGGGCAGAAGATGAGGGAGGGGCCAGGGATGAAAATGCCCAGGACCTGACCTCTGAAACTAGCGAGGGGATGACAATGATCCTGACCTGGACAATGCAGCTACTCCTGAGGATGAGGAGGAGGCCCAAGATGACCTCCCCTTTGTCCCCCCAGGAAGAGTTGTGAGTGTGCCCAGAAGGTCTAGATCTCCTTCTCAGGAGTCTAACCACTCTGATACCTCAGTAGGGACCTCTGTTTCTTCTCATAGGAGGGAATCCTCTCATGAGAGGAGAAAGAGACTGCTTCAGTATGAACAAGCCCAGCTTGAGCTCAGAAAACAGCAGTTGGCTATAGACAGGGAGTCCCTAGATCTCTATAGACAGAGAAAAAAGATGGGACTAGAGTCCCATGGTGGCAGCAATTTCCCCAGAGATAGGGAAAGGTCTTATGACCATAGAAACCTGAGCAAGGTTGTCCCTCCCTACCAGAGTGGGGATGACATCCACAAATGGATAACTGCACTGGAGAGGGCCTGTAAAGTACAGAGGGTCCCTCAGGAGCAGTGGGCAGCAATCTTGTGGCTCTCCTTTGCAGACAAAGGTAGAGAAGCTCCTCACTGTTAGAGAAGAGGATGCTGACAATTAAAAAGTCTTGAAGAGTGCTCTGATTGATGGGTTTGGCCTAACCACTGAACAATACAGGGTAAAGTTCAGAGACACCCAAAAAGCACAGGCTCAAGACTGGGTAGACTATGTGGATTGTTCTGCTAAGGCTCTGGAAGGTTGGTTGATGGGCAGTAAGGTATGTGACTTCAAGGATTGTACAATCTTATCATGAGGGAGCAGATTCTTAATAACTGTCAAAATCAGCTTTTGCATCAGTACCTGGTGGACTCTGATCTGACCTCTCCCCAAGAATTGGGAAAGAAGGCAGACAAATGGGTCAGAACCAGGGTGAGGCAGAAGGTGCAGAACCAAGGTGGTGACCCAAAGAAGCAAGATTCTAAGAACTCTGACAAGGGTGGGGAGAAGGGTAAAGACCAGAAGTCTTTACAAGGCCCCCAAAAATCTTCTTCCGGTGGGGATTCACAGTCTAACAAGGGAAAAGGCCAAAAGAAACCATGGTGCAAAGACTGTAAGCAAAAGACACACTGGACCAGTGATTGCACGAAGTCCAAAGACTCTATTCCAGCCCCCACCAATGCCCCTAAGGCACCTGTTCCCCCTAGTGCAGTTACAATTGGTAGTGGGAGTACACAGGCCAAGGGTTTAGTAGGGTTGACCCTGGGTAATGAGATGAGCTCTGGCCTAGTCAGAGAACTCACTCAGGCTGTCCTAGTCTGTGATGGAGGCATGGATGTGACCTCCTCTGTGAGTCCCAGTAATCTGGGCAAGTGCAGGCAACAGCCATTAATAAATGGAAAAGAGACTTTGGCATTTAGGGACACAGGAGCAAGTGTCACCATGGTGACACAAGATCTTGTGGATCCTGGGCAGATTATACTTGGTGAGATGTACCAAGTGACCAATGCTAGCAGTGTCAGAACAGACCATACTCTGGCAGTTGTTAACTTCTCCTGGGGAGGGGTAACTGGCCTTAAGAAGGTTGTGGTAAGTGCAGACCTACTAGTTGAATGCTTGCTTGGCAATGATCTTGAAACTTCAGCTTGGGCAGAAGTGGAGCTCAGGACCCATGCAGAAATGCTGGGGATCCCTGCAGATGTGTTTGCTGTGACCAGGTCACAGAGCAAAGGGTCTAACACTGAACAGGCCTTGGATCCTGGAACAATGGACCAAGTGCCATCCAAGAGGAGGAGTAGTAGGGTTAAGGCAGTGCCTTCCCCCTTGGCTCAGAAGGAAGATCAGTCTTTTGAGGGGGATGATCTCAGTCCTGAGGAAGGAACTGTCCCAGAGGAGCTTGAGCCTGACCCGGTTGAGTTCTTGGGGACAGGGGGCCCTTCCAGGGCAGATCTGAGCCAGGAGCAGCAGAGCTGCCCCTCTCTTGAACCCCTCAGACAGCAAGCTGCTGCTGAGGCTTCTGGGAATGCTAGTGGTCCCCATAAAGTGTATTGGGATGATGGACTCTTGTACTCAGAGTGTAGAGACCCCAAGCCTGGTGCCACCAGGAGGTTGGTTATACCTCTGAAGTTCAGGGGCTTCCTATTGATCCTAGCCCATGACATTCCTCTAGCAGGTCACCTGGGCCAGAACAAGACTTGGGACAGAATTGTCCCTCACTTTCACTGGCCCCACATGTCTGAAGACACCAAGGAGTTTTGTCGCTCCTGTGTAACCTTCCAAGCCAGTGGGAAGGCAGGTGGCACCACAAAGGCCCCCCTGACACCACTACCTGTGGTGGGGGTTACCTTTGAAAGAGTGGGGATTGATATTGTTGGTCCTATGGATCCCCAAACAGCATCTGGGCACAGGTTTATCCTGGTGGTGGTGGACCATGCCACCAGGTACCCAGAGGCTATACCCCTTAGGACCACTACAGCACCTGTGGTGGCAAGGGCCCTCCAGGGAATTTTCTCAAGAGTGGGATTTCCTAAGGAGGTTGTATCAGACAGAGATGCAAACGTTATGTCTGGATACTTGAAGGCAATGTGGAAGGAGTGTGGAGTGACTTACAAGTTCACCACACCCTATCACCCACAATGCAATGGTTTAGTTGAGAGATTCAACAAAACCTTAAATGGCATTATTAAAGGGCTCCCAGAAAAGCTTAGGCGAAGATGGGACATACTCTTGCCCTGCCTTTTGTTTGCATACAGGGAGGTGCCTCAAAAGGGGGTTGGCTACAGCCCTTTTGAACTTTTGTTTGGTCACCCTGTCAGGGGTCCTTTGTGCTTTATGAAGGAAGGATGGGAGTTACCTCTCAAGCCCCCAAAGCAAGACATAGTGGACTATGTACTTGGTCTCCGCTCCCGGATGGCTGAATACTTGAAAAAGGCAACTAAAAACCTTGAGGCTAGCCAGGAACTCCAAAAAGCCTGGCATGACCAAAAGGCTGTACTGACTGTTTACCAGCCAGGACAGAAGGTGTGGGTGTTGGAGCCAGTGGCCCCAGCAGCTCTCCAGGACAAATGGAGTGGACCCCATACCATTGTTGAACAGAAGGGTGAGGTTACCTACTTAGTAGACCTAGGAACACCCAGGAGTCCCCACAGGGTTCTCCATATCAACAGATTAAAACCATATGTGGACAGGGCAGACATGGGCTTGCTCATGGCTACTGATGAGGGACAGGAGGAAGAGAGTGACCCACTCCTGACCTGCTCTCACAGAACCCTGATGATGGGTCAGTGGATGGTGTAGCCTTGGCAGGCAGCCTCACTGCCCAGCAGCAAACTGATTGCAGACAGGTGCTCAATCAGTTCAGGCACATATTCTCACTGACACCCAGTCAGACCACCTGGTGCACTCATGAAGTGGACACTGGGGACAGTCTGCCTATTAAAAATAAGATTTATAAGCAACCTGACCATGTCAGGGACTGTATCAGGACAGAAGTCCAGAAGATGTTGGATTTGGGAGTTATTGAACCCTCAGATAGCCCTTGGGCTAGTCCAGTGGTCCTTGTGCCAAAACCTCACACCAGTGGTGGGAAAAGAGAGATGAGGTTTTGTGTGGACTACAGGGGTCTCAAATCAGTCACTAGGACTGATGCCCATCCAATACCTAGGGCAGATGAGCTAATAGACACTTTGGCCTCAGCCAAGTATCTAAGCACGTTTGACCTGACAGCTGGCTACTGGCAGATCAGACTAGCTGATGATGCAAAGCCAAAGACAGCATTCTCAACCCCTACTGGGCATTATCAATTTGTGGTGATGCCCTTTGGTCTGAAGAATGCATCTACCACTTTTCAGAGGTTGGTGAATACAGTCCTTACAGGTCTGGAAGCCTATAGTGCAGCATATCTAGATGATATTGCTGTCTTTAGCTCCACCTGGGAGGATCACCTGGTCCACCTCAGAAAGCAGGCCTGACTATCAAGGCCACCAAGTGCCAGATAGGGCAGAGTCATGTTGTGTACCTGGGCCACCTTGTGGGTGGAGGCCAGGTTCAACCCTTGCAGAGCAAAATCCAGACCATCATGGACTGGACTGCTCCAACTACCCAGACTCAGGTGAGAGCCTTTTTAGGCCTGACTGGGTACTATAGGAGATTTGTCAAGGGGTATGGATCAATAGTGACACCCCTGAATGACTTAACTTCCAAGAAAATGCCCAAAAAGGTTCAGTGGACAGTTAGCTGTCAAAAGGCATTTGATGACCTAAAGCAGGCCATGTGCACTGCTCCCATTCTACAGAATCCTGATTACTCCAAGAAGTTCATTGTCCAAACAGATGCATCTGAATTGGGGGTAGGGGCTGTACTGTCACAATTGAATGATGAAGGTCAGGATCAGCCAGTAGCTTTTATTAGCAGAAGGCTGACCCCCAGAGAGAAACGTTGGTCAGCCATTGAGAGGGAGGCCTTTGCTGTGGTCTGGGCTCTGAAGAAGTTGAGGCCATACTTGTTTGGTACTCACTTCCTTGTTCAAACAGACCATAAGCCCCTCTTATGGCTAAAACAAATGAAGGGTGAAAACCCCAAACTGCTTAGGTGGTCCATTTCCCTACAGGGGATGGACTTCACAGTGGAACATAGACCTGGGAGTAACCATGCCAATCAGATGGACTCTCTAGGTACTTCCACTTAGAACATGAAGACTTAACTGGGCAAGGTTAGTTTAATGTCCCTACGTTTGGGGGGGTTGTGTAGGAGAGTAGGATCTGCTTCACATGGGTACCCCCACTTTTTGCTGATGCTTCACTGTTTTTCGACTTTAGTCTGGCTGGGGCCCTGCTAATCAGAACCCCAGCCTAGCTGCTTCCTCTCTAAAATGGTTTCCATAGATGATCTCATGCAATTTAGAAAAAGGGTAAAAACCTGGCTATACCTTCAAGCTGGCCTATCTACATCTTGCTAACTTCTCGCTCAATAAAGTGCTTTCCACGGGTATTTACACTTAGTCAGGCACTTGTATCACAGCGCCAGGGTACCCGTAGGGTGTTAGTTGCGCTTTATAAATGCTGATAATAAATAATAATAATAATGGGCTAGGGTCAATAGGAAGCCCCTGAACTTCAGAGGTATAACCAACCTCCTGGTGGCACCAGGCTTGGGGTCTCTACACTCTGAGTACAAGAGTACATCATCCCAATACACTGTATGGGGACCACCTGCTTTCCCAGCAGCCTCAGCAGCAGCTTGCTGTCTGAGGGGTTCAAGAGAGGGGCAGCTCTGCTGCTCCTGGCTCAGATCTGCCCTGGAAGGGCCCCTGTCCCCAAGAACTCAACCTGGTCAGGTTCAAGCTCCTCTGGGACAGTTCCTTCCTCAGGACTGAGATCATCCCCCTCAAGAGACTGATCTTCCTTCTGAGCCAAGGGGAAGGCACTGCCTTTACCCTACTACTCCTCTTCTTGGAGGGCATTTGGTCCATTATTCCAGAATCCAAGGCCTGTTCAGTGTTAGACATTTTGGCTTGTGACCTGGTCACAGCAAACACATCTGCAGGGATGCCCAGCATTTCTGCATGGGTCCTGAGCTCCACTTCTGCCCAAGCTGAAGTTTCAAGATCATTGCCAAGCAAGCATTCAACTGGTAGGTCTGCACTTACCACAACCTTCTTAAGGCCAGTTACCCCTCCCCAAGAGAAGTTAACAACTGCCAGAGTATGGTCTGTTCTGACATTGCTAGCATTGGTCACTTGGTACATTTCACCAAGTATAATCTGCCCAGGATCCACAAGGTCTTGGTGACACTTGCCCCTGTGTCCCTAAATGCCAAAGCCTCTTTTCCATTGATTAAGGGCTGTTGCCTGTACTTGCCCAGATTACTGGGACTCACAGAGGAGGTCACATCCATGCCTCCATCACAGACTAGGACAGCCTGAGTGAGTTCTCTGACTAGGTCAGAGCTCATCTCCTTACCCAGGGTCAACCCTACTAAACCCTTGGCTTGTGTAGTCCCACCACCAACTGTAACTGCACTAGGGGAGCAGGTGCCTTAGGGGCATTGGTGGGGGCTGGAGTAGAGTCTTTGGACTTGGTGCAATCACTGGTCCAGTGGGTCTTTTGCTTACAGACCTTGCACCATGGTTTCTTTTGGCCTTTTCCCTTGTTAGACTGTGAATCCCCACCTGAAGAAGATTTTTGGGGGCCTTGTGAAGACTTCTGGTCTTTACCCTTCTCCCCACCCTTATCAGAGTTTTTAGAATCTTGCTTCTTAGGGTCACCACCTTGGTTCTGTACCTTCTGCCTCACCCTGGTTCCGACCCATTTGTCTGCCTTCTTTCCCAATTCTTCGGGAGAGGTCAGATCAGAGTCCACCAGGTGCTGATGCAACAGCTGATTTTGACAATTATTAAGAATCTGCTCCCTCATGATAAGATTGTACAAGTGAAGTCACATACCTTACTGCCCAATAACCAACCTTCCAGAGCCTTGGCAGAACAATCAACAAAGTCCACCCAGTCTTGAGTCTGTGCTTTTTGGGTATCCCTGAACTTTAACCTGTATTGTTCAGTGGTTAGGCCAAACCCATCAATCAGAGCACTCTTCAAGACTGTGTAATTATCAGCATCCTCCTCTCTAACAGTGAGGAGCTTATCTCTACCTTTGTCTGCAAAGGAGAGCCACAAGATTGCTGCCCACTGCTCCTGAGGGACCCTCTGTACTTTACAGGCCCTCTCCAGTGCAGTTATCCATTTGTGGATGTCATCCCCACTCTGGTAGGGAGGGACAATCTTGCTCAGGTTTCTATGGTCATAAGACCTTTCCCTATCTCTGGGGAAATTGCTGCCACCATGGGACTCTAGTCCCATCTTTTTCTCTCTTTGTAGAGATCTAGGGACTCCCTGTCTATAGCCAACTGCTGTTTTCTGAGCTCAAGCTGGGCTTGCTCATACTGAATCAGTCTCTTTCTCCTGTCATGAGAGGATTCTCTCCTATGAGAAGAGACGGAGGTCCCTATTGAGGTGTCAGAGTGGTTAGACTCCTGAGAAGGAGATCTAGCCCTTCTTGGCACACTCTCAACTCTTCCTGGGGGGACAAAGGTGAGGTCATCCTGATCCTCCCCTTCATCCACAGGAATAGCTGGGTTTTCCAGGTCAAGGTCATTGTCACCTTCCTGGCCAGTTTCAGAGGGGGGGGGGCTGGGTTTCTTCACCCCTGACCCCTACCTCATTTTCTGCCCCACCCTCTCTGCCTACCCCTTCAGACCCTAGGGGTCTGCTGAGATCATCAGCCAGTAACACCTCCCTGAGGTGTTGGGTGCTGGCACTTTTGCCTGCCTTCAGCTTCCTAGTATTGCATAATGCTCTCAATTCCAAGAATGGGAGTTTATCATACTTGGAGGGAAGAAGCCTACTGGCTTCTGGCAAGGACTCACTGGGTCCTGGCTTTGAAGACATTACTAGTGAGGTGTGGTGTATGCACTACCTACTCTAGTGTGGCCTACTAAACTCTCTTGAGTTGTAGAAAGGGTGTGCTATCCCTTAACACACAACTCTAAGTTCAGTAGAACTTACTGTATTCTAAGCTTGATTTATATGTACCTAAGGTACCCTTAGTGGTTTTCAGTTGATCAATTCAATTGAGATTATCTGGTAAAACAATAGCAAGCTGGAATCCCACACGCTGCACACCAATGTGAGAAGTTGGCCTGGCATATGCTGTCCACTATTTATAGTGGGCACCTTGCACCAGTCCAAACAACCCCTTATTGGAGATAGGTTAAAGACAACCTTTATTGAAAGCTATCCTAGTGGTAGCTATGGAGAGCAGCCTTCAGGCTAAGTCTTGAAGGAATGTAAAGCAGCTTGTTTTACCAGTCTATAATCTCTTGAGTGACCAAATGAAAGAGAACCACACCAGGTATATATTCAAAATATATGTAGTTATTACTAAACACACCCCTCTAGTCTCTTTATGAGGCTAGAGTTCGAAATACATAAATTATAAGTTAGTTATCTACAGTAATAGCACAAATACACGTTTGAGCCCTAGGGGCGTACCAAACCATATACCAATAAAGTGGTATAAGAACCACGACTGAGCTAGACACAGGGCCTAGAGCCTGTAGAAGTGCTTGGACCACAAGGAACCACCCAAGGTAGTGACACAGGGGACCCACGGGGGACGCGTGCAGTGTATGAACACAGCCGCGAATCGCCGTTAACTTCTATGGGGAAAGTCGCGGTTTGAATTTAAAAGAAAAGGGACACTTAGAGGAGGACTTGGAGCAAACCCTTTGAGAACTAGGCTGTTCTAGTGTCAATACCCACGGGAGCACCGGAGTACTCGAGTTACCTCACCCAGGGGAGCCGGGTGCATAGGTGTCTTTCGGGGTCGGGTTTCGTCGTCGCTTTCAATGGCGATCTGCTGCATAGTGCTGCTGGCGGCCAAGTCGAAAGTGTTCGGGTTGATCCAAAGGTGGATCGAAGATCTGAAGAACCTGAAAGTAGAGGGGACAGAGTCTGGGTCACTAGCCAGTGACCAGGAAGGCGATGAGCAAATGCCCACCGATGTCGAGTGCTTCAGGTAGGTTGACGGTCATCTTGACTCTTCAGCCACGAGGTCCAGGAGGCGTCGACGACAACCAGGAGGTGGATTCCAGCTGTGCTACAAAGTTTGTCGATAGCAGGGGTGTCAGCGACCGGATTGGACCCAACAAGCCTTGGCAACGGCAAGTCTTGTGGAAATGGAAGAAGGACGATGTTGCAGACCAGCAAGGTCTATGGGACTCACCCAGCAAGGGTAAGTCAGGGCACGCCTGAAGCAACCAGGGAACCCAAGCAGAAGAAGATTGGCCTTCGGGAGGGCCTACTAGCCAACAGACTAGCAACCACAAAGGGGCCTTGAGTCGACGCACGTGGAGCTGGCTCACAGGACACTCGTGGAGTGGAGGCCAGTGATCTTCAGAGCAGTCGGTGCTGGAGGCTGGGGCTACTCGGAGCCCAAAGCACAACTTCGTGGAATACCCAGAAGAGGATGCACTTACAAAAGTACACGTTGTACAGGGGTCACGGTTCCACATTACCCTTGATAGTCACAGGCCTCAGCTCTGCTGGGGACTCAGGGTAGCCTCGGGGAAGTCTGGAAATTCACCTCTGGTGTTGCAAAGACTTCGGCGTCTGGCGGGAGCTTCAGCAATGCAGACCGGACAATTGCTTCATTGGTGCCTGCCAAGCAGGGGAATCACTCCTTGACCCCAAGGGAGATTCTTCAGTCCTCTGATCTTAAAGTAGAGCGTCGAAGGTCCAGGATTCTGTATCAGAGTTTCGTCCAGGTAAATCTAAAGTCCTAAGGACTGGGGTCCCATACTTATACTAAGGTACGGGGTTGGACATACTCTGTGGCCCCACCTATGGGAGGGTCAGGGCAGAGGGCTGATTACACCCCTTTCCCTTTGTCCAGTTTTGCACCAGAGCAGGGGCTGGAAGCCCCTGAGCCGGTTTGAACTGGGGTATGCACAGGGACACCAAATGTGCCCCCAGTGCAGGACTTCAAAGCACCAGAGAGTGCTCCCGCCCAGCCCCAATACACACTATCCTGTCTGGGGAGGTGGTCACACCTCCCTGGGACAGGAAACCTATTGTCCAGGCCTCCCCTGCCGGAGTTTCGGTCAGCAGCAGGAGGCCAGACTCGTGTCTGTGGCAGCGGCATCCATTTTGTGATGCCAGGGCTTGGAAAGAAGTTACCGGGCAGGCCGGGGTGTACATGTCTCTCCCTCTAGAAGGGTGGAATGCTACCCCCGCCGCCAGAACTGGCGGGGGTAGTATTCCAAGATGTTTGACACCAAACACGACATGTTTCCGTGCAGCCATCCCAAAGTTAGCATTTAACGCGAGGTTATAATGCGCTTAAGAGTATATGGTCAGGCTGCACTACAAACAGCATCAGAGAAGGGTCTCCAAACGCTGCAGAGGGGCGCTGCTCATGCAGGGGCACCCTCTCACATAGGAACCAAGCACTCTGCCTTCAGGATTGACAAGGCCTGCCATAGGAGTGACTTATAGGTTTATATGTGTGTATGTATGTAGTGATATAGGTAACCTATATCACTGTAAGGGGTGCATGCACCACCTTACCCAGGCTGCAGTAGCAGACCTGTGGTGTCCTTTTGATTGGCCTTCCAGGGGTGGCACAATACATGCTTCAGCCCCTGGCAGGCCTCTGAGGTACCTATGCCCTGGGTACATAGTATACCATATACTAGGGACTTACAAGGGCACTCCAGATTCCAATCAAAGATGTGCCTAAGGCACATGGAAACCATTTTAGAGAGGAAGCAGCTAGGCTGGGGTTCTGATTAGCCAGACTAAAGTCGAAAAACAGTGAAGCATCAGCAAAAAGTGGGGGTACCCATGTGAAGCAGATCCTACTCTCCTACATCTGCTTTCAGGTTCTTCAGATCTTCGATCCACCTTTGGATCCACCCGAACACTTTCAACTTGGCCGCCAGCAGCACTTTGCAGCAGATCGCCATTAAAAAACGACGACGAAACCCGACCCCGAAAGACACCTATGCACCTGGCTCCCCTGGGTGAGGTAACTCGAGTACTCTGGTGCTCCCGTGGGTATTAACACTAGAACAGCCTAGTTCTAAAAGGGTTTGCTCCAAGTCCTCCTCTAAGTGTCCCTTTTCTTTAAAATTCCAACCGCGACTTTCCCCATAGAAGTCAACGGCGATTCGCAGCTGTGTTCTCACACTGCACGTGTCTCCCGTGGGTCCCCTGTGTCACTACCTTGGGTGGTTCCTTGTGGTCCAAGCACTTCTACAGTCTCTAGGCCTTGTGTCTAGCTCAGTCGTGGTTCTTATACCACTTTATTGGTATATGGTTTGGTACGCCCCTAGGGCTCAAACGTGTATTTGTGCTATTACTGTTGATAACTAACTTATAACTTATGTACTTCAAACTCTAGCCTCATAAAGAGACTAGAGGGGTGTGTTTAGCAATAAATACATATATTTTGAATATATACCTGGTGTGGTCCTCTTTCATTTGGTCACTCAAGAGATTATAGACTGGTAAAACAAGCTGCTTTACATTCCTTCAAGACTTAGCCTGAAGGCTGCTCTCCATAGCTACCACTAGGATAGCTTTCAATAAAGGTTGTCTTTAACCTATCTCCAATAAGGGGTTGTTTGGACTGGTGCAAGGTGCCCACTATAATTAGTGGACAGCATATACCAGGCCAACTTCTCACACACCTCACTTGCCTCTTTCTGTACCCCTCTTGCCTCTTTCTGCACCTCTGTTGATTCTTTCTGCACTGCTCTTGCTTCTTTCTGCACCTCTGTTCCACATTTCTGCATCCCTCCTGCCTCTTTCTGCACCCCTCTTCCCTCTTTCTGCACCTCTCTTGCCTCAGTCTGCCCATCTGTTCCCTCTTTCTGTACCCCTTTTGCATGTTTCTGCAACTCTCTTGCTTCTTTCTGCAGTTCTCTTGCCTCCTTCTGCACCTCACATGCCTCTTTCTGCACCTCTGTTGGTTCTTTTGCACTGCTCTTGCTTCCTTCTGCACCTCTCTTGCAAATTACTGTATCCCTCTTGCCTCTTTCTACACCCCTCTTTCCTCTTTCTTCACCTCTCTTGCCTTTATCTGCACCACTGTTCCCTCTTTCTGTACCTCTATTGCCTGTTTCTGCAACTCTCTTGCCTCTTTCTGCAGTTCTCTTGCTTCCTTCTGCACCTCTGTTGCTTCTTTCTACACTTCTGTTGCCTCTTTCTGCACCCATGTTGCTTCATTCTGCACTTCTCAAGCTTCTATCTGCACCTGTCTTGCTTCTTTCTGCACCGCTGTTGTCTCTTTCTGCACTCGTCTTCCCTCTGTCTGCACCTCTCTTGCCTCTTTCTGCACCTCACTTGCCTCTTTCTGGAATTCTCTTGCTTCTTTATACAACTCTGTTGCTTCTTTCAGCAATTCTCTTGCCTCTTTCTGCACTTCTCTTGCCTGTTTCTGCACCTCTCTTGCCTCTTTTTGCACCTGTCTAGCCTCTTTGTGCACCTCACTTGCTTCTTTCTGCACCCCTCTTGCTTTTTTCTGCACCCCTTTTCCCTCTTTGTGCAACTCTCTTACCTCCTTCTACACCTCTCTTCCCTCTTTCTGCACCACTCTTGCCTCTTTCTGTACCTCTTTTGCTTCTTTCTGCACTTTTCTTGCCTCTTTCTGCACCCTTTGTGCCTCTTTCAGCACCTCTGTTGCTTCTTTCTACACTTCTCTTGCCTTTTTCTGCACCTCTGTTGCTTCTTTCTGCACCACCTTTGCCTCTTTCTGCACCCTCTTCCCTCTTTATGCACCTCGCTTGCCTCAGTATGCCCACCTGTTCCCTCTTTCCGCACCCCTTTTGCCTGTTTCTGCAACTCTCTTGCCTCTTTCTGTAGTTCTCTTGCCTCCTTCTGCACCTCACGTGGCTCTTTCTGCAACTCTCTTGCCTCTTTCTGCAGTTCTGCTGCCTCCTTCTGCACCTCTCTTGCCTCTTTTTACACTTCTCTTGCCTCTTTCTGCACCTCTCTTGCCTCTTTCTGTACCTCACTTGCTTCTTCCTGCACCCCTCTTGCCTCTTTATGCACCCCTCTTCCCTCTTTGTTCAACTCTGTTGCCTCTTTCTACACCTCTTCCCTCTTTCTGCACCACTCTTGCCTCTTTCTGTACATCTCTTGCTTCCTTCTGCACTTCTCTTGCCTCTTTCTGCACCCTTCATGCCTATTTCAGCACCTCTGTTGCTTCCTTCTTCATGTCTCTTCCCTCGCACCCCTCTTGCCTCTTTTTGCACCTCTGTTGGTTCTTTCTGCACTGCTCTTGGTTCTTTCTGCACCTCTTTTGCACATTTCTGCATCCCTCTTGCCTATTTCTGCATCCCTCTTCCCTCTTTGTCCACCTCTCTTGCTTCTTTCTGCACTTCTCTTGCATCTTTCTATAACTCTCTTGCAGATTTCTGTATCCCTCTTGCCTCTTTCTGCAACTCTCTTGCCTCTTTCTGCAGTTCTGCTGCCTCCTTCTGCACCTCTCTTGCCCCAAATGTGCCCCCAGTGCAGGACTTCAAAGCACCAGAGAGTGCTCCCGCCCAGCCCCAATACACACTATCCTGTCTGGGGAGGTGGTTACACCTCCCTGGGCCAGGAAACCTATTGTCCAGGCCTCCCCTGCCGGAGTGTCGGTGTGTCGGTCAGCAGCAGGAGGCCAGACTCGTGTCTGTGGCAGCGGCATCCATTTTGTGATGCCAGGGCTCTGGAAAGTCAGTACCGGGTATACCGGTGTGTACATGTCTCTCCCTCTAGAAGGGTGGAATGCTACCCCCGCCGCCAGAACTGGCAGGGGGGTAGTATTCCAAGATGTTTGACACCAAACACGACATGTTTCCGTGCAGCCATCCCAAAGTTAGCATTTAACGCGAGGTTGTAATGCGTTTAAGAGTATATGGTCAGGCTGCACTACAAACAGCATCAGAGAAGGGTCTCCGAACGCTGCAGAGGGGCCCTGCTCATGCAGGGGCACCCTCTCACATAGGAACCACGCACTCTGCCTTCAGGATTGATCAGGCCTGCCATAGGAGTGACTTATAGGTTTATATGTGTGTATGTATGTAGTGATATAGGTAGCCTATATCACAGTGCAGGCACCACCTTACCCAGGCTGCAGTAGCCGACCTGTGGTGTCCTTTTGGCTTGCCTTCCAGGTGTGGCACAATACATGCTTCAGCCCCTGGCAGGCCTCTGAGGTACCTATGCCCTGGGTACATAGTATACCATATACTAGTGACTTATAAGGGCACTCCAGATTCCAATCAGAGATGTGCCTAAGGCACATGGAAACCATTTTATAGAGGAAGCAGATAGACTGGGGCCCTGAATAGCAGGATCCCAGTCCAACTAAGTCATAAACCAGCAAAACACCAGGAAAAAAGTGGGGGCAACCATATAGTCAGATTCCACCTTCCTACATAACCCACCCCCCAAACGAAAGGAGATAAGGCTAACCTTGGCCAGTTGAGCCTTTATTGACTAAGTGGCCATATAAGGAAGCACCTGCACTAGCATGGTTGCCCCCTGTCTTATGGTCCACTAAGCACTCCCTCACCCTAAGGGTATGAGAGGGTCTCCACCATGGGGCATTACTACCTATGGTGTGCTTTGGTAAAGTACAAGGCTGGTGAGGTGTCTGAGAAGGGAAGTGAGGCCCTAGGAAGGTTGGTCTCAGCTTCCTCAGATCACTGGTCACCATGTATGCCTAAGGCACATGGAAACCATTTTAGAGAGGAAGCAGCTAGGCTGGGGTTCTGATTAGCAGGGCCCCAGCCAGACTAAGGTCGAAAACAGTGAAGCATCAGCAAAAAGTGGGGGTACCCATGTGAAGCAGATCCTACTCTCCTACACTCTCTTTCCTCTTTCTGCACCTCACTTGCTTCTTCCTGCACCCCTCTTGCCTCTTTATGCACCCCTCTTCCCTCTTTGTTCAACTCTGTTTCCTCTTTCTACACCTCTCTTCCCTCTTTCTGCACCACTCTTGCCTCTTTCTGTACATCTCTTGCTTCTTTCTGCACTTCTCTTGCCTCTTTCTGCACCCTTCGTGCCTCTTTCAGCACCTCTGTTGCTTCCTTCTGCATGTCTCTTCCCTCGTTCTGCACCCCTCCTGCCTCTTTCTGTACCCCTCTTGCCTCTTTGTGCACCTCTCCTATGCCTTTCTGCACCCCTCTTGCCTCTTTTTGCACCTCTGTTGGTTCTTTCTGCACTGCTCTTGGTTCTTTCTGTACCTCTTTTGCACATTTCTGCATCCCTCTTGCCTATTTCTGCATCCCTCTTCCCTCTTTGTCCACCTCTCTTGCTTCTTTCTGCCCTTCTCTTGCTTCTTTCAGCAACTCTCTTGCAGATTTCTGTATCCCTCTTGCCTCTTTCTGCACCCCTTTTCCCTCTTTCTGCACCTTTCTTGCCTGCTTCTGCACTTGTCTTGCCTCTTTCTGCACCTCTGTTGCTTCTTTCTGCACTTCTCTTGCCTCTTTCTGAACCCCTCTTGCCTCTTTCAGCACCTCTGTTGCTTCTTTATGCACTTCTCTTGCTTCTTTCTGTACCCCTCTTGCCTCTTTCTGTACCCCTCTTGCCTCTTTGTGCACCTCTCCTGCCTCATTCTGAACCTCTCTTGCCTTTGCAATTCTCTTGCCTCTTTCTGCACCTCTTGTGCTTCGTTCTGCACTTCACTTGCCTCTTTCTGTACCCTTCTTGCCTCTTTCTGCATCTCTGTTGGTTCTTTCTGCACTGCTCTTGCTTCTTTCTGCACCTCTGTTCCAAATTTCTGCATCTCTCTTGCCTCTTTCTGCACCCCTCTTCCCTCTTTCTGCACCTCTCTTGCCTCAGTCTGCCCACCTGTTCCCTCTTTCTGTACCCCTTTTGCCTGTTTCGGCATCTCTCTTGCCTCTTTCTGCAGTTCTCTTGCCTCCTCCTGCACCTCACTTGCCTCTTTCTGCACCTCTGTTGGTTCTTTTGCACTGCTCTTGCTTCTTTCTGCACCTCTCTTTCAAATTACTGTACCCCTCTTGCCACTTTCTGCACCCCTCTTACCTCTTTATGCACCTCTCTTGCCTTTGTCTGCACCCCTGTTCCTCTTTCTGTACCTCTATTGCCTGTTTCTGTAACTCTTATGACTCTTTCCGCAGGTCTCTTGCTTCCTTCTGCACCTCTGTTGCTTCTTTCTGCACTTCTCTTGCCTCTTTCTGCACCCGTTGCTTCATTCTGCACTTCTCATGCTTCTTTCTGCACCTGTCTTGCTTCTTTCTGCACCCCTGTTGTCTCTTTCTGTACTCGTCTTCCCTCTTTCTGCACCTCTCTTGCCTCTTTATGCACCTCACTTGCCTCTTTCTGCACTTCTCTTGCTTCTTTCTAAACCTCTGTTGCTTCTTTCAGCAATTATCTTGCCTCTTTCTGCACCCCTGTTGCTTCATTCTGCACTTCTCATGCTTCTATCTGCACCTGTCTTGCTTCTTTCTGCACCCCAGTTGTCTCTTTCTTCACTCGTCTTCCCTCTTTCTGTACTTCTATTGCCTGTTTCTGTACCTCTCTTGCCTCTTTCTGCACCTCTCAGGCCTCTTTCTGCACCCCTCTTGCCTCTTTCTGCACCCCTCTTGCCTCTTTCTGCACCTCTTTTCCCTCTTTGTGCAACTCTCTTGACTCTTTCTACACCTCTCTTTCCTCTTTCTGTACCACTCTTGCCTCTTTCTGTACCTCTGTTGCTTCTTTCTGCACTTCTCTTGCCTCTTTCTGCACTCTTCATGCCTCTTTCAGCACCTCTGTTGCTTCTTTCTGCACTTCTCTTCCTTCTTTCTGCACCCCTCTTGCCTCTTTCTGTACCCCTCTTGCCTCTTTGTGCACATTTCCTACCCCTTTCTGTACCCCTCTTGCCTCTTTTTGCACCTCTGTTGGTTCTTGCTGCACTGATCTTGCTTCTTTCTGGACCTCTCTTGCTTCTTTCTGCACCCCTCTTGCCTCTTTCTGCACCCATTTTGCCTCCTTCTGCACCCCTGTTGCTTCTTTCTGCACTTCTCTTGCTTCTTTCTGCACTTCTCTTGCTTCGTTCTGCACTCATCTTGCCTCTTTCTGCAACCTTCTTCCCTCTTTCTGCACCCCTTTTCCCTTTTTCTGCACCTCTCTTGTCTGTTTCTGCAACTCTCTTGCCTCTTTCTGCAGTTCTCTTGTCTCCTTCTGCACCTCTGTTGCTTTTTTCTGCACTTCTGTTGCCTCTTTCTGCACCCCTCTTGCCTCCTTCTGCACCTCTGTTGGTTCTTTCTTCACTGCTCTTGCTTCTTTCTGCACCCCTCTTGTACATTTCTGCACCTCTCTTGCATCTGTCTGCACCCCTGTTCCCTCTTTCTGCACCTCGCTTGCCTCAGTATGCCCACCTGTTCCCTCTTTCCGCACCCCTTTTGCCTGTTTCTGCAACTCTCTTGCCTCTTTCTGTAGTTCTCTTGCCTCCTTCTGCACCTCACTTGCCTCTTTCTGCAGTTCTGCTGCCTCCTTCTGCACCTCTCTTGCCTCTTTTTACACTTCTCTTGCCTCTTTCTGCACCTCTCTGTGAGAAGTTGGCCTGGCATATGCTGTCCACTAATTATAGTGGGCATTTTGCACCAGTCCAAACAACCCCTTATTGGAGATAGGTTAAAGACAACCTTTATTGAAAGCTATCCTATATGGTAGCTATGGAGAGCAGCCTTCAGGCTAAGTCTTGAAGGAATGTAAAGCAGCTTGTTTTACCAGTCTATAATCTCTTGAGTGACCAAATGAAAGAGAACCACACCAGGTATATATTCAAAATATATGTAGTTATTACTAAACACACCCCTCTAGTCTCTTTATGAGGCTAGAGTTCGAAATACATAAATTATAAGTTAGTTATCTACAGTAATAGCACAAATACACGTTTGAGCCCTAGGGGCGTACCAAACCATATACCAATAAAGTGGTATAAGAACCACGACTGAGCTAGACACAGGGCCTAGAGCCTGTAGAAGTGCTTGGACCACAAGGAACCACCCAAGGTAGTGACACAGGGGACCCACGGGGGACCCGTGCAGTGTATGAACACAGCCGCGAATCGCCGTTAACTTCAATGGGGAAAGTCGCGGTTTGAATTTAAAAGAAAATTGACACTTAGAGGAGGACTTGGAGCAAACCCTTTGAGAACTAGGCTGTTCTAGTGTCAATACCCATGGGAGCACCGGAGTACTCGAGTTACCTCACCCAGGGGAGCCGGGTGCATAGGTGTCTTTAGGGGTCGGGTTTCGTCGTCGCTTTCAATGGCGATCTGCTGCAAAGTGCTGCTGGCGGCCAAGTCGAAAGTGTTCGGGTTGATCCAAAGGTGGATCGAAGATCTGAAGAACCTGAAAGTAGAGGGGACAGAGTCTGGGTCACTAGCCAGTGACCAGGAAGGCGATGAGCAGATGCCCACCGATGTCGAGTGCTTCAGGTAGGTTGACAGTCATCTTGACTGTTCAGCCACGAGGTCCAGGAGGCATCGACGACAACCAGGAGCTGGATTCCAACTGTCCTACAAAGTCTGTCGATAGCAGGGGTGTCAGCGACCGGATTGGACCCAACAAGCCTTGGCAACGGCAAGTCTTGTGGAAATGGAAGAAGGACGATGTTGCAGACCAGTAAGGTCTGTGGGACTCACCCAGCAAAGGTAAGTCAGGGCACGCCTGAAGCAACCAGGGAAACCAAGCAGAAGAAGATTGGCCTTCGGGAGGGCCTACTAGCCAACAGACTAGCAACCGCGAAGGGGCCTCGAGTCAACGCACGTGGAGCTGGCTCACAGGACACTCGTGGAGTGGAGGCCAGTGATCTTCGGGGCAGTTGGTGCTGAAGGCTGGGGCTACTCGGAGCCCAAAGCACAACTTTGTGGAATACCCAAAAGAGGATGTACTTACAAAAGTACGCATTGTCCAGGGGTCATGGTTCCACATTACCCTTGATAGTCACGGGCCTCAGCTCTGCTGGGGACTCAGGGTAGCCTCGGCGAAGTCTAGAAATCCACCTCTGGTGTTGCAAAGACTTCGGCGTCCGGCGGGAGCTTCAGCAATGCAGACTGGACAATTGCTTTGTTGGTGCCTGCCAAGCAGGGGAATCACTCCTTGACCCCAAGGGAGATTCTTCAGTCCTCTAACCTTAAAGTAGAGCGTCGAAGGTCCAGGATTCTGTATTAGAGTTTCGTCCAGGTAAATCTAAAGTCCTAAGGACTGGGGTCCCATACTTATACTAAGGTACGGGGTTGGACATACTCTGTGGCCCCACCTATGGGAGGGTCAGGCCAGAGGGGTGGTTACACCCCTTTCCCTTTGTCCAGTTTCGCGCCAGAGCAGGGGCTGGAAGCCCCTGAGCCGGTTTGAACTGGGGTATGCACAGGGACACCAAATGTGCCCCCAGTGCAGGACTTCAAAGCACCAGAGAGTGCTCCCGCCCAGCCCCAATACACACTATCCTGTCTGGGGAGGTGGTTACACCTCCCTGGGCCAGGAAACCTATTGTCCAGGCCTCCCCTGCCGGAGTGTCGGTGTGTCGGTCAGCAGCAGGAGGCCAGACTCGTGTCTGTGGCAGCGGCATCCATTTTGTGATGCCAGGGCTCTGGAAAGTCAGTACCGGGTATACCGGTGTGTACATGTCTCTCCCTCTAGAAGGGTGGAATGCTACCCCCGCCGCCAGAACTGGCGGGGGGGTAGTATTCCAAGATGTTTGACACCAAACACGACATGTTTCCGTGCAGCCATCCCAAAGTTAGCATTTAACGCGAGGTTGTAATGCGCTTAAGAGTATATGGTCAGGCTGCACTACAAACAGCATCAGAGAAGGGTCTCCGAACGCTGCAGAGGGCCCTGCTCATGCAGGGGCACCCTCTCACATAGGAACCACGCACTCTGCCTTCAGGATTGATAAGGCCTGCCATAGGAGTGACTTATAGGTTTATATGTGTGTATGTATGTAGTGATATAGGTAGCCTATATCACAGTAAGGGGTGCAGGCACCACCTTACCCAGGCTGCAGTAGCCGACCTGTGGTGTCCTTTTGGCTTGCCTTCCAGGTGTGGCACAATACATGCTTCAGCCCCTGGCAGGCCTCTGCGGTACCTATGCCCTGGGTACATAGTATACCATATACTAGGGACTTATAAGGGCACTCCAGATTCCAATCAGAGATGTGCCTAAGGCACATGGAAACCATTTTATAGAGGAAGCAGATAGACTGGGGCCCTGAATAGCAGGATCCCAGTCCAACTAAGTCATAAACCAGCAAAACACCAGGAAAAAAGTGGGGGCAACCATATAGTCAGATTCCACCTTCCTACATAACCCCCCCAAACGAAAGGAGATAAGGCTAACCTTGGCCAGTTGAGCCTTTATTGACTAAGTGGCCATATAAGGAAGCACCTGCACTAGCATGGTTGCCCCCTGTCTTATGGTCCACTAAGCACTCCCTCACCCTAAGGGTATGAGAGGGTCTCCACCATGGGGAATTACTACCTATGGTGTGCTTTGGTAAAGTACAAGGCTGGTGAGGTGTCTGAGAAGGGAAGTGAGGCCCTAGGAAGGTTTTGGTCTCAGCTTCCTCAGATCACTGGTCACCATGTATGCCTAAGGCACATGGAAACCATTTTAGAGAGGAAGCAGCTAGGCTGGGGTTCTGATGAGCAGGGCCCCAGCCAGACTAAGGTCGAAAACAGTGAAGCATCAGCAAAAAGTGGGGGTACCCATGTGAAGCAGATCCTACTATCCTACACTCTCTTTCCTCTTTCTGCACCTCACTTGCTTCTTCCTGCACCCCTCTTGCCTCTTTATGCACCCCTCTTCCCTCTTTGTTCAACTCTGTTGCCTCTTTCTACACCTCTCTTCCCTCTTTCTGCACCACTCTTGCCTCTTTCTGTACATCTCTTGCTTCTTTCTGCACTTCTCTTGCCTCTTTCTGCACCCTTCGTGCCTCTTTCAGCACCTCTGTTGCTTCCTTCTGCATGTCTCTTCCCTCGTTCTGCACCCCTCCTGCCTCTTTCTGTACCCCTCTTGCCTCTTTGTGCACCTCTCCTATGCCTTTCTGCACCCCTCTTGCTTCTTTTTGTACCTCTGTTGGTTCTTTCTGCACTGCTCTTGGTTCTTTCTGTACCTCTTTTGCACATTTCTGCATCCCTCTTGCCTATTTCTGCATCCCTCTTCCCTCTTTGTCCACCTCTCTTGCTTCTTTCTGCCCTTCTCTTGCTTCTTTCAGCAACTCTCTTGCAGATTTCTGTAGCCCTCTTGCCTCTTTCTGCACCCCTTTTCCCTCTTTCTGCACCTTTCTTGCCTGCTTCTGCACTTGTCTTGCCTCTTTCTGCACCTCTGTTACTTCTTTCTGCACTTCTCTTGCCTCTTTCTGAACCCCTCTTGCCTCTTTCAGCACCTCTGTTGCTTCTTTATGCACTTCTCTTGCTTCTTTCTGCACCCCTCTTGCCTCTTTCTGTACCCCTCTTGCCTCTTTGTGCACCTCTCCTGCCTCATTCTGAACCTCTCTTGCCTTTGCAATTCTCTTGCCTCTTTCTGCACCTCTTGTGCTTCGTTCTGCACTTCACTTGCCTCTTTCTGTACCCTTCTTGCCTCTTTCTGCACCTCTGTTGGTTCTTTCTGCACTGCTCTTGCTTCTTTCTGCACCTCTGTTCCAAATTTCTGCATCTCTCTTGCCTCTTTCTGCACCCCTCTTCCCTCTTTCTGCACCTCTCTTGCCTCAGTCTGCCCACCTGTTCCCTCTTTCTGTACCCCTTTTGCCTATTTCTGCAACTCTCTTGCCTCTTTCTGCAGTTCTCTTACCTCCTCCTGCACCTCACTTGCCTCTTTCTGCACCTCCGTTGGTTCTTTTGCACTGCTCTTGCTTCTTTCTGCACCTCTCTTGCAAATTACTGTACCCCTCTTGCCTCTTTCTGCACCCCTCTTACCTCTTTCTGCACCTCTCTTGCCTTTTTCTGCACCCCTGTTCCTCTTTTTGTACCTCTATTGCCTGTTTCTGTAACTCTTATGTCTCTTTCCGCAGGTCTCTTGCTTCCTTCTGCACCTCTGTTGCTTCTTTCTGCACTTCTCTTGCCTCTTTCTGCACCCGTTGCTTCATTCTGCACTTCTCATGCTTCTTTCTGCACCTGTCTTGCTTCTTTCTGCACCCCTGTTGTCTCTTTCTGTACTCGTCTTCCCTCTTTCTGCACCTCTCTTGCCTCTTTATGCACCTCACTTGCCTCTTTCTGCACTTCTCTTGCCTCTTTCTGCACCCCTGTTGCTTCATTCTGCACTTCTCATGCTTCTTTCTGCACCTGTCTTGCTTCTTTCTGCATCCCAGTTGTCTCTTTCTGCACTCGTCTTCCCTCTTTCTGTACTTCTATTGCCTGTTTCTGTACCTCTCTTGCCTCTTTCTGCACCTCTCAGGCCTCTTTCTGCACCCCTCTTGCCTCTTTCTGCACCCCTCTTGCCTCTTTCTGCACCTCTTTTCCCTCTTTGTGCAACTGTCTTGACTCTTTCTACACCTCTCTTTCCTCTTTCTGTACCACTCTTGCCTCTTTCTGTACCGCTGTTGCTTCTTTCTGCACTTCTCTTGCCTCTTTCTGCACTCTTCATGCCTCTTTCAGCACCTCTGTTGCTTCTTTCTGCACTTCTCTTCCTTCTTTCTGCACCCCTCTTGCCTCTTTCTGTACCCCTCTTGCCTCTTTGTGCACATTTGCTACCCCTTTCTGTACCCCTCTTGCCTCTTTTTGCACCTCTGTTGGTTCTTGCTGCACTGATCTTGCTTCTTTCTGGACCTCTCTTGCTTCTTTCTGCACCCCTCTTGCCTCTTTCTGCACCCATTTTGCCTCCTTCTGCACCCCTGTTGCTTCTTTCTGCACTTCTCTTGCTTCTTTCTGCACTTCTCTTGCTTCGTTCTGCACTCATCTTGCCTCTTTCTGCAACCTTCTTCCCTCTTTCTGCACCCCTTTTCCCTTTTTCTGCACCTCTCTTGTCTGTTTCTGCAACTCTCTTGCCTCTTTCTGCAGTTCTCTTGTCTCCTTCTGCACCTCTGTTGCTTTTTTCTGCACTTCTGTTGCCTCTTTCTGCACCCCTCTTGCCTCCTTCTGCACCTCTGTTGGTTCTTTCTTCACTGCTCTTGCTTCTTTCTGCACCCCTCTTGTACATTTCTGTACCCCTCTTGCCTCTTTCTGCACCCCTCTTCCTTCTTTCTGCACCTCTCTTGCATCTGTCTGCACCCCTGTTCCCTCTTTCTGCACCTCTTTTGTCTGTTTCTGCAACTCTCTTGCTTCTTTTTGAGCTTCTCTCACCTCTTTCTGTACTCAAATGGGAAGTGCAAGCTGTCAAGTTTAAAGGACTGCGTGCTCTCGTGACTGAGGTATATGTCTACTTGTATATGTATTCGTACATGTGTTATACATCTGAAGATTGTAGCTTAAAAAGCGGGTAACTTCTCCTATAGGTGGTCAAATCTTCTCAGCTCTGCTCTTTCATTTGGTTGCACAGGCAGACATGTCTTATGTATATATGTGTTATAGAGCCCCTCAAATATACTGTTGAGTACCCATGTGCCTTGTATTGTGAGCAGAAAGAAATGCATACACCTTTTTTACACAAATTTACAGAGTATGCTGTTTGGAACACAGGTATTCACGTGTTTGTATGTTTATTTACATTTAACATGTCACTAGGTAAAAGTATAGACAAGCATGCATACCTTCACAAACTTGGTCAGACTTACAACAGTGATATGCTTAGGATTGCTGTTTTATATTTGGTAGGCCTAACATTCTGAGCAGTCGATTAATAGTGAACCCTCAAGAGAAAAGTGAGCTTTAAGACATTTTCGGAGAAGGATTAGTGATTAGAGTACTTTGTATAAGTCTGTTGTAAGGTACAGTCAAAGTAGGCCTTTTTCTGTACCTCTGTTGGTTCTTTCTGCAAATCTCTTGCTTCTTTCTGCACCTTTCTTCCTCTTTCAGGACTACTGTTGTCTCTTTCTGCATTTCTCTTGCTTCTTTCTGCACCTTTCTTCCTCTTTCTGCACCTCTCTTACCTCTTTCAGCACTTCTCTTGCTTCTTTCTGCGCCTTTCTTCCTCTTTCTGCACATGTCCTACCTATGTAGGCATAGTTGGAAATTAGCATTTAAAAAACCTTAGAAATTCACTGAAAAAAACAGAGGTTTCAGGGACGTTATAGTTAGGGATTAGCATTTAAAAAACCTTTTCACTGAAAAAACCACAGGTTTCAGGGACGTTATAGTTAGTTGGACATTTCACTCGTATAAAACCAGAGAAATTTGGCCCGTTATAGTTAGTTGAGCTAACTATAACTTGCGCCCCCGAAGTGCACTGCTGATGACGTCACATATTACATCACTCATGACATGGTCAGTGACATCACTGATGACATCTCAAATGACATCACTGATGACATCACTGATGACTTCATCCACATGATCATCTGATGCACCTCCTCACACCCTAATATAACCTTTGATACACCCACTCTAAAATACAGACTACCAATATCAAAACCATAGACAGACCAATAGCAGTTAGTACATACCTGCTCAGTGATTTATACTTCTACACACACATCCACTCACTAACCCATACAGTCACTCATACACACAGTCATTCATCAATACAGCCACTGATATATCCACTCATACAGCCATATAGACACTCACACACTGCCACTCACCCAAAGAGTTATTCAAACACCTAGTCAGTCAACCAAAGAATTAATTACACTGCCATTTACTCACCTACACAGTTATACACACACACCACCTCACTTATTCATACGGATAGTTCCATACACGTACTATCTTTAACAATTAATGACATAAGCACACACTTATCCATGCAGCCACTGTCACAATCACTCACTGTCACATATACTCACTTATATACTCCAATACTCACATATACTGCCTTTCACAAATATAGTTACTTGCACATATACCACTGAGACATCCATTCACTCACCAACACAGCTATAGGTACACTCACTCATCCATACAGTCTCTAACACACGCACTCAGTAAACCATACACTGAGTGAATCATCCACTCACACATCCGTGCAGGGAGTCACACACCCCTCCACCCACCCACACAGACACTCAGGCACCCAAGCAGGTACTCAGACAACCAATCATTAACCCATTTAGACACAGATGTAGCTACTCACCAACCCATGCAGCCACTTACATACCAACTGACAGGCTGACACAGACATTCACACAGATTAATCATTCACCCAAGCATTCACTAAGACATGTTTATTCACTCACATATACAGTCAGTTATGCACCCACTAAGTCATCCATTCAGACACTCATACACCCACTCATTCTTCAATACACCATGGCATGTATAAATATATACATATATAGTAAACAGTGTGGGTAACAGGATTCTTGCCCGGCGCAAAGTATCTCAGTTATTGGTCCCCACCAGTATTTTTCATAATTGTATAACAACAAACATCACTGAGATATTCAGACAAAACATCAATAAAAAGAATAAAACATTTTCTTGTTCAGTTTCTTTTTGTTGTTTTTTATTTTTCTTAAGCAGTCAAAAAAAGCCAACACGTGTTTCGCGCTTCACTGCGCTTCTTCAGGGCTGTTTACAAACATAGAATAATACAATTAGAATCTAAGTCATACATACAATAATAATCATCAACATAATAAATCTATTTAACAACACACATGTGGATTCCATCCACGTGGTTTAACTAAAAATAGAAAAGACATTTTTTTCAAATATATCTTAGTTCTTTTCACTCTGTTAGGGCTACAGAGAGTACAGTTTCTTTGTTTTGCCACATATTTGCCCTAACTCATTAATATGTATATTATCCAGCATTTCTAGAGTTTCTTTGCTGTTCCCACATTTTTTCATCCTATACATAAACATTTATTTCACTAGGCACACCTCATAAGTTTGTTCCTATTCCATCAATACTAAAATTCTGTGCCAATTCCTTCATACCCACATTTTATCCTGCTGTCCCTAAACTTTCTTTCGCTCTGCGCTCTACTAGGGCAAGAAACTCTCATCTTATTTACCTTTTGTTTTTCCTTGTCTCTTGTTACTTTTATGTCTTTATTTTCCTTCTTTCAAAAATTCATACATCTTCATCTCTATTCAGCTTTCTATAAAAAAATAATAAGTACAAAATCCCAAATTTTTCTTTCTGTTTAAACACTCTAACATTCACTCTACATGAGTCTATAGTTATATTCTCACCTCTAAGTCCTCATTTTGCGCCATGTTATAACACCGTCTCTTTCCAATGTAAATTTTGACACTCCTGCCAGATATTCATTCCATTTGTACCCCTTGATAAGGTCTGTGAAAATAAATAAATAGGTACCTGGTAGAGTCCTGATCATTTTAACCAGCCCATAGAAATATAGGTTCCCTTCCAACATAATCAATCTATATGAATGGCCAAGATGCCTGATGCTTTTATCAGCATCCATTCTACAGTCACAAGTGTTGCCTTTCCCTCCCCTGCATGACCATTCCCTATCAGTGCTACAGGCGCATAACCATTTATGTCAGCCCCCGTTCCCTTTCTCCGGACAGTTACTAATTCTATTACCCATGAAAGTTAAGTCCTCTACAATTCCCTTGCTCTTACCGCAAAACCGGATGTAAGCCTCCTGGTCCGTCCCACTTCAATTCCTGGCGCGTACTGAGCTCCTTGCTCGTTTCTCCTTAAATACTCTTCCTCCCTTGATACCAATCACCTGGTTGTGACGCGAAGTATATTAATTAAGACTCCATGTACCAGTTGATCTATTTAAACAGCAGGCATCCGCCTCTCAAATTCTCACTTTACTATGCATTGAGCTCTCTAAAAAATGCTTTTCAAATTTTTTTTTAAAACAGGAAAAAAGAAAAAGAGAAACAGGAGAGTTTTGCTTTTTCTTAAAAAATATTTTGTTATAGGGTCGGATTCGAACCCACGATTACATGTATATCTTCTGCCTGCATTAGCCTCATGTGCTATTGTTGCCAAGTACCTTTTTATTATTCTAGCTCCTAACTATAACTTTCCTGTAACCTTTGTTTTTTTCAGTGAATATATATGTACATATATCTGTGTTGGTCTGTGAATGGGTCTGTCAGTGCCTGCATGGGTCTGTGAGTGGGTATGCGAGTGGTTCTGTGGGTCTGTCAGTAGGTGTGAGACTGCCTTTGTGGGTCTGTGAGTGGGTATGTGAGTGGTTGTGTGAGTCTGTGAATAGGTGGATGCAAGAGTGCCTGTGTGGGCCCATGAGTGGGTATATGAGTGGGTGTGTGAGTTGCTGTATGTGTATGTCAGTAGGCATTTGAGTGCTTGAGTGTGTCTGTGAATGGGTGTTTGAGTGGCTGCATGGGTCTGTGAGTGGGTGTGTGAATGACTGTGTGGAACTCTAAATGGGTGTGAAAGTGCAGGCTTAGAGCAGCATAGAACTGTGAGTGGGTGTGTGAGTGCCTGTGTGGGTCTGTGGATGGGTGTGTGAGTGCCTATGTGGGTATGTGAGTGGGTCTGTGAGTACATGCATGGGTCTGTGAGTGGGTGTGTCAATGCCTGCGTAGGACTGTGAGTGGGTCTGTGAGTGCATATGTGGGTCTATGAGTGGGTCTGAGAGTACCTGCATGGCTTTGTGAGTAGGTGTGTGAATGCCTGCATAGGTCAGTGAGTGGGTGAATGACTGCTGGTATGGATCTCTAAATGGGTATGAGAGTACCTATGTGGGTGTCTGAGTGGGTCTGAAAGTGTTTTTTTTCAAAGTGCAACAAGAATTGTGTATCCGTCATGGATTTACACAGGGGCCACGCTGAGACTTGCCGGGGATCTGCGGATTCCTGAAATGGAAGAAAAAAAACTGCTTAATTTCGTACCAAACATAGGCCCCTTTGACACTCCTCTAACACACCTCTACCCCGACCCCTTTACGCATTTCGCAGATACATTTTAGGAACCCCAGGAAAGTTCACCAATTCTTAAAATGGTGGCCGCAACCTCCCAGTCAGGTTGTGGTCAGTCAATCACGGTGTTGCTGATGGCGTGTGACTTTGCGGATCCATCATGGGGGATCCGAGGAGGATCCACGCCCCTGGATATACAATTTTGTTTTTCCATTAATAACCCTGCAATTACTGAACAGATTTACACCAATTCACAAAAAGGGCTCTTTCTGGACCTAGACCTACCTCTCTGCCAAATTTGGTGTGATTCTGTCCAGCATTTCAGGCTCTAGTTGTGTTCAAAAATCCCGATGGGAAATTGTATGGGAAACGCACATTTTTTCACCCCTCTTTTCAAGCAGAACTAGATAACCGGTTCCCCTTTTTTGGGATAATTTTGTGAAGTTTCTTCAAACAGTCCTGGTCAGGGGCTCTCACCCCCGCAGCTCCGCTGGTGTGCCGCCTCTGCTATGGTGACGCTGGCCTGATTCACAGGGTTCAAGTCCGCCCTCCGCCCCTTGTTTTGTGAGCCCCTTTATTGTGCCTCTTATTTTGACATGTGCCTTTTTCTTCTTGTGCCCCTGTATTGTGCCCCTTTGTGCCTGCTGCCTTTTTCCTCCATGCCCACTCCGCCCGCCCTTATCCTGCCGCTTCTGCCCCTGTGGCCACCCCTCCCCTGCCGCTTCCCGCTCCTGCCTCCAAGCTGCGCTTTCCCTCCTCCTCTCCTATTTAATGGTGGCCGCTGCTTGGCCACGCCAAAGGCAAGCCCATCTGCGCCTGTCCTCGACCCAACCGTGACCAGCGCCAGGAACCCTGGCCCTCTGGCCCACCAGTGCTATGGCCCCTCGGCTCTCCACAAACTCAACTTTGGCAAGAACAACAACTGCAAGCTCTCCTCACCTCTCGACACACACAGACCCTTCACCTGCCGTCACTGCCGCCACTCCTTCAAATTCGCTGAGACCCAGGACCCTTCACCTCCCTCCAGCAACAACTCCATCACACCCCAAACCCTGCGATGCATCCTCCTCAACGTCCGCTCCCTCCACAGACACGCCACGGAAATCTGAGACCTCATCGACTGTACCTCCCTGGACATCACCTTCCTCACCAAAACCTGGACGAATGCCGCCTCCGGACCAAACATCGCGATCGCCATCCCCGAAGGATGCAAATTCACCCGTGAGGATCGCCCCAACCGTCCCGGAGGAGGCATCGCCATTGCCCACAAGGCCAACCTTCATCTGAGCACCTACACCGACGGGCCCAAAGACCTGATGGAACACCTCCACTTCAAGATACAGACCAACCTGTCACCCACCCTCCGAGGCACCCTCATCTACAGACCCCTCCAGACCCCACGCATCTTTCTCCGATTCCATCACCGACATCATCACGCCGCATGCCATCACCTCCACCGACTACACTCTGCTAGGAGACTTCAACTTCCACCTCGACAACTGCCAGGACCCAAGCTCCACCTCCCTCCTGGACAACCTCCACATCATAGGACTCAAGCAGATCGTACCCGAACCAACACACTCAGCAAGACACACCCTCGATCCCATTTTCACAGCAGGGAACTCCATCACCTTCAGCCACACCTCAGAAATTCCCATGGACAGACCACCGCTGTGTCCACTTCACCTTCAAAACCAACATCTCCCGCAGACGTCCACACCAGCTCAAGTGCAGGAATTGGAACAAGATCTCCGACGACCAGCTTGTCGCCGCCCTCTGCAGCTCCACTCCCACCGCCACAGACGATGACCCCACCACCGCCACCCGCACTCTACACAACTGGATCACCGACTGCGCTAACACCATCGCCCCCCCAAGAAAGACTCCAACGCTCATGCCAAGAAAGCCAGCTGGTTCTCCACCGAACTGCAAGACTCCAGACGCACCTGCAGGCGACTCAAAAAGCTATTAAGGAACTCCAAAACCCTACAGACCTCAACAACTTCAAAACAGTTATCACTGCCCACCATAACCTTATCAGACTCTTTAGGAAGAAAGCACTGCAGGACAGAATCTCCACCCATGCACACTACAGCAAGTAACACTTATGCATCATCAAAAAGTTAGCCCAACCCAACAGCGAGTCTACAGACATCACACCCTCCCAGGACCTCTGCGACAGACCCAGCGCCTTCTTCCATCACAAAATCAAGACCATCTATGACAATTTCAACGACAACAACCCCCACGAGGAACCCCCTCCCACCGCTCACAGCATCATGCAGCCAACACTAGGCAGCTGGACCGTCCTCAGCATCGAAGACACCCTGAATATGATGAAGACCACCCACTCCGGAGCCCCCATGGACCCCTGCCCCCACCACATCTACCACAGAGCCACAGACATCATCGCCCCGAGCTTCAATGAATCATCAACTGCTCCTTCTAAACCGCCTTCTTCCCCAACGACTGGAAACATGCTGAGATCTACCCGCTCCTGAAAAAACCCTTGGAGGACCCCACCAACCTCAAGAATTTCAGACCGATCTCCCTACTCTCTTATCCGGCCAAAGTCATGGAAAAAGCCATCAACAGTCAACTCGCCGCCTTCATAGGAGAAAACAACATCCTTGACTCCTCCCAATCAGGCTTTAGGAAGAAACACAGCACCGAAACCACCCTTCTCGTGGCAACAGACGACATCCGCTCCCTCCTTGATAGTGGAGAAACTGTGGCCCTCATCCTCCTAGACCTCTCCGCGGCCTTCAACACTGTCTCTCAAAGCACCCTAGCCCGCAGACTCCATGACATGGGAATCCGGAACAAGGCCCTCGACTGGATCCTTTCTTTAGTCTCCGGCAGAATGCAAAAGGGCAGACTCCCTCCATTTCTCTCAGAACCCACTCCAACCACCTGCGGAGTCCCTCTAGGATCCTCTATCAGCCCGACCCTGTTCAACATCTACATGGCCCTGCTCGCATCCATCGTCAGATCACAAGGAAACAACATCTCATCGTACGCAGACGACACCCAACTCATCCTCTCCCTATCCGACGAACCCAACATCACCAAACGCAACTTTCAAGACGGAATGGAAGCCGTCGCCAGATGAATGAAGAACAGCTGCCTACAACTCAACATGGACAATGGGCCCACACCCCGACGCCTGGAACGATACCTGATGGCCCCTCGCCCTCGGAGACCTCCCTCCCCCACAGACCACGCACGCAACCTCGGAATCATCCTGAGCTCCGAACTCAAAATGGAACGCCAGATCAACGCCATCACCTACTCCTGCTACCACACCCTCTGCCTACTTCGAAAGACCTTCAACTGGATCCCCCCAAACACAGGAAAACCATCACACACACCCTCATCAGTAGCAGGCTGGACTACGGCAACGCACTCTACACCGGGATCAACAAGAACCTCACCCGCAAACTCCAGAACGTCCAGAACACCACCACCAGACTAGTCTTCAACCTAATGCGCCACTGCCACATCAGCCAACACCTATGGACTCTACACTGGCTCCCCTTAGAGAGAGAATCACCTTCAAGGTTCTCACCCATGCACACAAGGCCCTCCATAACACCGGACCAGCCAACCTGCACCACCGCCTCACGTTCCACGCTCCCCAGCATCCTCTCCGCTCGGCCCAGCTCGCCCTAGCTACGGTACCTCGCATCAAGAAAACCAGTGCAGGATGACTCTCCTTCTCCCTCCTTGCTGCCAAGGCATGGAACTACCTCCCTCTCCACCTCCAACAGACTCATCACTCCCCAAGTTCTTAAAGGACCTCAAGACCTGGCTCTTCGATGGATCCTTGACCTTCCAAGAACTGCGGGACCCCCCCCTTTTTTCTACCCACCCCTCAGCGCCTTGAGACCCATTCAGGTGAGTAGCTTGCACTTTACAAACACATGATTGATTGAGTGAAACAGTGCCAAAGTTATAAGCAAAACCAAAAAACGCTTTTCTAATAGAAACTAGATCTTAACTATAACCACCTACTGGTGACTGCCATAATTATCTAAAACAACAATAACTCGTGCCTTAAGGTAACTATAACTCATGCCCCCACCATGCACAGTTTTCTCATCAATAATTAACAGCAAATGAGGCAGTGAGACCACCACGCGCCGGAAAACTGCAGAGCATTAAAAAATGGGGATAGCAGATATCCCATGACCGGCCACTACTGGATTGTTCATCCGAATGATCCCAGTCTGTTTTTTTTTAAATTGACCATATAACCAAGAACCCACATGGTGGTGATAGGGAGTTGCTATCAAGACAAACCAAGGCCAAAATGATATGCTGCCTAAGAACCACACTTCAGGTACACAACACGGATAATGAATTCCACCACTTTCTAGGATAAGGGATTACTCATGTGCGGTATTCTTCATTTCTTAGGATTAAGACATCGATGATGGTCACTGGGGGCTTGAAAAGATAGTGTTTTCTTTCATTTATGGATGTGAGTGATGTGAAGACTCAGACTCTAATGTTTTTTTCTATAATTCTATGAAGTTGTGCATGACGTATTGAACAAAACATGCTGTGTTTTGGATTTCTTTGATAGATTGTCATTTGTTGTACATTTAGCACAGCTAAGTGTTCTCTCCCTGCCCGGTCTACTGTATTGAGGTGCTCCTGCTCATTTTTTGTTTACTGTACTGTTGTGTCTACTGTACTGCTGTACTGTGGTGCTCCCGTTCATTTGTTGTACACATGACTAAAAGTATAAATAATGGCTATTTTGATATACCACGGGACAATCCTCTTGCATGGTCTGTCAGATTTGTTTCTTTGCGTATGTTCCCCCATTTTCGATACATATATATATAGAGAGTTTAATTATACACAGTATCATGCGCGGACTCCCTTTTTGGCTCAAGTCCTCAGCCACTAGTATTGTTCCTTGCTCTACATTGTGCCTGTTTTTATTTGGATTTTCCATAGTATTTCACTTGAATAATTAGATGAAACATGGGTGTGCACCCATATGTGATATTGTTCTTGCACTTCCTTCTCGTTAAATTTACATTGTGGTGACAGCTGGCTCCTCAGGCCTCACACTTGCTATTGTGGGCATGCCACTCCCTTCCAAAATGGCTGCCAAATAAATGGATTTTTTCCAAAAGTGTGCTGCAACACATTAGTTTGCCACAGAAGTATCCCTAATTATATCATGCCAAGTTTTGGAATAATGGCACGCAGGATTTTCACACATTTTTCTGACTGTCCTGTTTATAATCATGGACCTGAAGCGATAACACTGCTCTCCTCTTTCTTTTTACATATGTCCATCTCCCTAATGGTATTCTGAATAACTAAGCCCTTCACCGTGTCCATCGGGGACATGGCAAGTCAGAGGGGTGGTACCATGGGGTTTGTTGTAGTACGATATTCGGCTGGTTGCTTTGTTGTGTTCTTCCTCTGCTCCTATATGGGCACCATGTTATATAGGTGGTTTCCTTCACTGTTGTTGCAGCACGTCTGCTTGCCATCAATACACAGGTGCACATGATTGGGCTTATGTTGTATTGCTTCGCACTCCCAGATAATAGAAAATACCACCCTCCAACCCAGAAGCTCAAAACGACGAAGCAATAAAAACAACAAAACACCACCTGGAAAGGGATTTCACTTTTCTAAAAGGAGACACATCAAAGACTATATTCAGAATAAGGCTTTGGTTTGTGCAACACTCTCTGACAAAAAGGCTTTCCCAGATGTCAAATGAACAACATTCAAATGTATACAGAGATATATATGTATATATGCAAGCAATAATACCACACATAAGTTTAAATGCATAGAATAAAATACATGAAATGCAAGCAGATAAAAATATGATGTAAAACTCAAGCAGATAATACTGGACGTCCTGCAAGAAATCAGAAAGATATATACACTAAATACATCAGAGGATTACAACCAATGGAGACTTTGACGTGCACACAAACTCACTCACATCACAAAGTCAGTACTCAAAACAAAACACCTCACTGGTTGCAAACACTGCATCTTAGCCCACTACAGACTGGGGGATTCACTGCCGGGGTTAAGAGCCTCAGCAAACCGGCGTTCTGCCAAAGTAGACGCGCCCGTCCCCATTCAGACTACAAAACAAGTCCCAGTTTCAAAGTCAACAAACCCCAGCTTTATAATCTCAAAACACACTAGAAGGTTCAGAGAGGCCCTCTTCTGCGCCAAGGAAACTTACTGGAATTGGCCACTTTCCATGCAAGCATTCCAAAGGCAAAAGAGTTCTCACGTTCCTTCTAAACTTTCACATGTTCCAACCTTTATCTTAACAAAGCTTATGTCTCCAGCAGTACGTTCAACAATCTCTAAAAGCGCAGAAAACAAAACAATCTTGAACGTGAATAACCTAAACAACTTGAATAATCTGGGGGCCTGCCTGTGCATGCAAAAAGCCCAAGCAAGACAGAGTCAGAATTCAAGATGACATGAGGGCATGTCAAAGCCAATAGTAAGAACTTCATAATACTTCCCAACGTACAACACAATGCACATTTGTGCACCACTGCCTATAGCATCACACACTTCATCTGCCAATGTACAACATAATGCACATTTGAGCACAACTGCTCATAACACTGCACTCTGAGACCAAGAACTACATTCCCCACCTCTCTCTCGCTCATGGTTTCAAACGCACATCCCACAGGTTCTATTCCTGGCAAGGCTGTTCTACTCTGTGAAAGCTCTTCCACTTTAAAACTATAAGATTACATGAAAGACATCTTCAAGGAAACGTACACATGTAGGACATTCAAGCTAGAATAAAATAAAACACCAAAAGTCAATTAAAACAATGGTAGTCAAAGGTCATCATGCGGTTTCGAAACATAGGAGTGCCTCTAGCACTACATATTTGCACTATTTTTTTAATATTAGGACGACATTTTGCTAATGAACTCACTATGGAAAGGCACTGACAATGTGATGTGATACGGTGTGGATGAGATACGGATTCAGGTGAGCCTGGGTTATGTGACATGGAGAGCCCTTGGGCGTTTTGGTATATAGCATTTAGGGGGACCAAGTGGGTCATTTGGCCGTGCTGCTCTTCATACGCAGGAACAAGGGGAGAGGGTGTGGTCTCACGGTTAGCCTGTCGACTTTGGAGCTGGGATACCAAGGTTCGAGCCTCTGGGTCGATTCCACAACCTGTGATTCTGGGCAAATCACTTAATCTTCCTGTGCCTACCAAAAAAATGAATGTGTCCTTGTGTAACGTAACTGGTGCTCATGTAAAGCGCTCCAATACCTTCGAGTTCACGCTATATTAATCTGCAAAAAAAAAAAAAACACCGAATGCATACTTGGCAACAACATGGGTGAATTAATTTATTCATTTTTTCAATAACGTGAAGGTGTGAGGGGACGAGGGCATTTATATCCCACAATTTGGAGGTCATTTTGGGTCCAGTACTATACAAGAACGAGTTCACGCGATTAAGCTTAGAAAGATGCAGGGGCTCGTGTGAACTAACGTCCTGTGACCTAAGAGGGTTTGGTTCTCAGAAACATCGCATTTCTGAATGGGATTTTTGAATAGTGGGTTAACCGCTAGTTGGTAAGCCTTCCTGTTGTGGTGAATGGTTTATACATTACAGTATGCATAGGTGCAGCCAGTAAACCCTGTTGGGGCCTGTGCTGTATGATTTACACAAAAGGCGCTTTATTTACATTAGTGATTTTAATAAGTAATCGCGGATATACTATGCGTGTCATCTGATTATCTTGGATCATAGGAGCTGGGTTTTTACGGATTGGCGCATACCCTGTCTTGTCTGATTGCTCTTCAGGCTGACATGGAATAACCTAGAGTATTGCATTAGTGGTGTGTCGCTTGATAAATGCATGGTATTTATAAGAACTGGATTACACTCACGCTTTACCAAGGCTTCTGTTGTGTGCTTTCTTCGGTGTTCCTCTTTTTTCTATATCTGGTCAGTGGATGCATTGTTCGAGTAACATAGGCAATAAGTGAGATATACATCACATGTTTTGATTTTAATTAATTCAACCAATCCTTTTAGGTATCATTTGGAGGACACTATTGTTCCATCCAATATTGTATCAATTCCATATCACTGCTAGAATTGGCCTAGGAATATGGATATTACTGAATGGCATGTTGCCAGACACGGTCAATGAATGGTACACAGTCTAAATATCGAGTTTAAAATATCGACCTACAGTAATATCGAGTTCCAAATATCGTAGGGACAGAATATCGAAATCAAGAATATCGACAACCAGAATATCGACCTGAAGGTAAGTAATATCGTTTTTGTTAATATCGAAGTTAGTAATATCGATAGCAAAAAAATTGATGTTACTAATATCGATATTTATATTAGTGTTATGTATTTTATTATGTATTTTATATGTATGTGTTATATATTTTTTGTTAAGTATTGTACTGGTTTTTAAATATATGTATACAATTTTTAGAAGTTAGTAATGTTTTTTAAGTAAATTATGTGTTTTAGTACTGCAGCGGGTTGTGGGTTTATAGGGGAATAGGGTGGGAAGTAATTTAATTATAGTAAATTTATTAATCATTTTTAGGAATTATTAATTAATTTTAATTAAATTTTGCGTTCTAGTTCTGTAGCGGGTTGTGGGTTTATAGGGGAATAGGGTGGGAAATATTTTAATTGTAATTAAGTAATTATTTATTTTTATTTATTAGTATTGTTAATTAATTTATTGTTAATTAATTGGTAATTAATTTGTATTCATTGTTAATTAATTTTTATTAATTGATTAATTGATAATTATATTAAGTGTATTAATGTATTATTGGAGCGGGTTGTGAGTTTATAGGGAAATAGGGTGGGAAGTCATTTAATTCTAATTAAGTAATTATTAATTTTATTTTTGGGTATTGATAATTAAATTATTGTTAATAAATTATTATTTGGCCATTAACTTTTATTAATTATTTATTGGTATTTATCATTAATTTTTTGTTAATTAATTATTAATTGGTAATTATTTTTTAATAAATATTATTTTTTGGTATTGGAAATTAATTTATTGGTAATTAATTTGTATTTGGTAATTCATTTTTAATAATTATTATTTATTAGTATTTATCATTAATTTATTGTTAATTAATTATTAATTGGTAATTATTTGTTATTAATTATTTATTGGTATTGGTAATTAATTTATTGTTATTTAATAATTAAGGGGCCCATTACGATACCCGGCGTAAAAAAATCCGCCAGGCATGGAAGCGGCAAAAATCCGCCCGCACACACCGCCTGAACACCGACCACGCCATTACGATTACACAAACCGAAAACCGCAATCGGCGGAAAAATCACACAAAATACCGCCCGCCAACGTCCGAGTCGGAGTCAAACCGCCCGCCACGGACGGAAACACGCACGACAACACAAAACCGCCCGCCCTCACGGCCGACACACCGCACGTGAAATTACGATCGCACCGACATGAGCGCGGAAAAACCACAAATATACCGCCCGCCAGCGCAAACAACGCCGATGAGAATCGACACGGCAGAAGCCATGGCGCCCACGTACCTGCACAGAAACCATCCGCACACTAAACCAATAGCACACAACATGGCCAACAAGTCCACACAGCAAGGCACGCACAAATACACAAGCACAGTACACATCCCGAAAACACCCCCCCGGACAAACAAAAAATACAAAGGCCAGAACCCCAGACACAACACACCTGAAAACAACAGACCATGAGGACACACCCACATAGGTGAGTACAAAAGCAGCACTCCCACAGACCACAACCCCTTGCTACATTGCAAACCAGAGAGGAGAGGAGAGGACACAGTGACACAGCAAGGACAGCAGCACACCACAGAAACGCACACATCACAACCACCACCACCACCACCACCACCACCAAACACCTGCACCACAAACCCCCTGCACATTACACAACACACACCGCACCAGCACCACAAACACCATGGCACCACAAAGAATGCCCAAGTACACGCCCATTGAGCTGACGGTCATGGTCGACGAGATCATCAAGGTGTACCCACAAATCTATGGGAACATGGTCCAGCACACACCACTAGCCACCAGAAACAGAATGTGGAACCGGATCGTAGACCAGGTCAATGCAGTCGGGACCCTGCCCAGGAACAGAGGTGAAATAAACAAACGTTGGAATGACGTAAAGAGCCTGGTCAAGAAGAAGGAGGGCAAAAACAGAGAGCTGGCTGCCGTCACTGGCGGAGGGAATCCCGCGCTCTTTAAGACCTTCAAAGCGTGGGAGGAGAAGGTGCGAGTCGTAATACATCCGGAGATCCTCGCCGGATCAGCAGGGGAGTGGAGGCTGGTAAGTACAAACTAATGTATACCAGCACACCGCTATGTACTCACATGCGCAACCACCATGCCACAGCTCCCAGGGACAAACACCCCCATGTCCAGCACACAATACACAACACATCACACACACATGCAACAGACACCACCACACACAGCCCAAACCGAACAACTGTAACATACGTGGGGACATGTGTACACTCAGCCAGCCACGTAACCACCAACAGGTCCCCAAATATGCCAGAAGCGCCACAACGAGCACCCACCACACCCATGTGTCCGCCACAGCTGCACTAACCGACAAGTAACAGGTAAGTGGCAGGAACACAAAGTGCAGTGGGTGGGAGGGTGGACAGCCCAAGTACAACACACACCAGTCCCCAGTCCCACAGCACAGCAAGGAGGAGCATCCCCCACACCCCACAGCCACGTGTCAGCCACCGCAGTGCACAACGACAGCCGAAAGGCAGACATCACGGTCCACAGCAATCGGTGTCAGTGGGTGTCCAGCCACCCCCATGACCCACAACACCCCCCCACCCCCACAGACCTGCAACATGGAGCACCCCCCGCTTAGAGCCATGTGGCATCCAGTACAGTGCATGCACGAACAACTTGCAGGTGGGAAACTGGACAGGGCTGGATTACTGGAGGCATGAGGACCATAACACGACCAACACATGGGACATGTCACGTAGCAGACGAACACGCAGCACCGCCCACCGTCACGAACAAGTGAACAATGTGCACACGGACATGAACAACAGACTCACACCCCACATGACCCATCACATACATAGCAACACCCAAGGAGCCACGTCTGCATGCACAAGCCACACTGAATATAGTACCACACGGCAGCCACTGTGCAACTCATCACACACAACCGAAACACCATTGAAGTCCTGTCCATGTAGCCCCTACTGCCTGTCAACCACACACCCCACAACTACGCCTATGTAAGACAAACAACACTAGACGCAACAGAGCGGAACAACATATATGCACACGAACACCACTGAACCCATCAAACACACAGACACACCATGCACATACAACATACCATCCATCCGTCAGCCCCAGTCTCATGAAAGGCATGTCATCCGCACAGCTGCCACACATACAGCAGTCACGCTAAGATACATGCCCATGACCAACCATGTGCCAGAAGTCAATGAAGCGCACGACACACTGTGAGCAACAACACACAACATGGGCCACACCCCCGAGCACTGCAGTGATGCACATGGCACAGGGCAGCACGCACACCAAGGAGATGGGACAACTGCAATACGTTGGCTGGCACACAACCATCACTCACTCATAACGATGCGTCCAATGCCATGTCCAGTAATCACAACAGACAGCAAATATGCAGGCCATGTCAAGCATGCACACACCTCAAACCATGCACTGTCATGCTGCCACAACACATGTCACGTTCGGCACCCATGGCTCACAGCATGTACCCCAAAAGCATATCCCCTCCCAAATGCGAATCTGGGGCATGGCCCCCATGTTGCCATATGCATTCCTAAGCGTTCCATTTGAACCCCAAAAGCAAAGTACAAACCAGACCCAGGATGGGCCAGGAGCCCGTATACACCAGAGTCACAATAAGTAGGGGCACAGCAACACACCCATCGGCATGGCCAATCCGTCCCATGCCACATGTGCACAGCACACAGTCCCATTGCCAAGCACACACAACTACAAATGCTACAGCCACACACACGCCTCCGGGAAACCCATGTACGAGATTGCACGAACTGTTAATGTCAGACGACAACTACATACTTCGCCAGGTGCAACACAATAACAAATCTCATTCTCTCCACAGGTGACGAACTGCTGGATGCTGGGGATGGAGCCAGCAGCCAGCACAGCCAGCCTACAAGCCCCCAACGAGGACACACGGATCTGGAGGATCTGTCCTCCTCTTCGGACACGGACCACCAAGCAGGCCCATCTGGTGTGGCAGGGCCCAGCCGCTCCCCAGGACCCCTCCTACCCACCAACCCATCATCCAGGGCTGCTGAACATTCCCAGCCCCCTGCTGCCACTGTCGTTGCGGCCACACCCACGGTCATTGTGGCCACTACCACTGCCGCAACCGCCACCATCGCCGCACCAACCACCACCGCCGCCACCACCACCACGTCTTCGCTGGCACCAGCCCCAGCGCAGGTGGTGGCCCGGCCGACTGGATCCACCCTGGGAGCCACAGCGAGGACCGTGGTGAGCAATGTGGCTAGTGGGCAGGCCGGTGGCAGCAGGACTGGTAGGAGGAGCAGGGCCAGGGAAATGCCAGCCTCCCCTGGGAGCCATGCCCTGCCTCAAATGGCCAGAGTCCTTGGGGCCTATGAAGAGGCCCAAGGACAATGGGTCCGGTCTGCTTCAGACACGCGTGAGGTGCTGGGGGTGCTGAGGTCCATGGACGCCCGTATGGGCCAACTCGTGGACCTCATGGGCCAGCTGGTGGTGGCGGTGAGGTCACTGCCAGGGACAGCAGCTCCCCCTCCGCCACAACCTGCCGGGGCGCAGGGTGGAGCAGCAGTGTCCAGTTCCCCTGCGTCCACAGCCAGTGAGCACACCTCAACCACCAGCATGTCGCAAGCAGGCACCCCCTCGCAAACGTGGAAGGGGCCGTCCGAAGTGGAAACAGATCTCCCGGGAGGACTTCGCACGCTCCAAACGCAAGTGAGGCAGCCAGCCAGCCTTCCGCCAGCCTTCCTTGACCAGCCACTGCATTGACTTGGACTACGATCCCACTCCACACAGTCATCTGGATGGCATGTGTGTGTTGGACTATGGACATAGAACCAGTGGGTACACCCTGATCATCACGCAGCCATGACCGACAGCTCATTGTCACTGCACGCACCACTTTTGTCATCACCTTACACACAATCACATGTCACAGTTTGTAATAAATGCACCTTTTTCACTAACTGCTGTTTGTGCCCTGTGTTTTATTTGTACGGAATACAACGGCCACCTTGGGCGGAAAGGCACCTGATGCGTGGCATGGCAATTGAATCCGGAGGGCCTGTAGGGACCTAGGGGTGGGAGACAGAACAGGAGCACATTCAATGAGTGTGTCACACACCCATCACACAGTACATGTCAACAACTACAAGCAATGTACACACATCGCACAGAGCAATAGGGCACAATGCCACAGCCACCAACAGTGGCATACTACCCTGGCCATGGAGCGTTGACACACAGCACGCAGTGAACAAACGGCCACCCTGACACAGCACACACACCTGCACAGATACAGCCACATCAGCCGTCGTACATGGACACTCACCGTCAAGTGAAGTAGCGGGCGATGAGCTGCTGCCGCACATTACCAGCTTCCTCCTCTCCGCTGTCCTCCTCACTCGAGCTGTCCTGGTCTGCGGGCTGGGGCCCTGGTTGATCTCCGTCATCCACGATGAGGGGGATCTGCTTCCGAATGGCCAGATTGTGCAGCATGCAGCACGCCACCACTATCTGGCACACCTTCTGTGGGGAGTACGCCAGCGCACCCCCGGTGCGGTCCAGGCACCTGAACCTGGACTTGAGGAGGCCAAAGGTACGCTCGACCACACGTCTGGTCCTCCCATGTGCCTCATTGTAGCGATCGTCTGCTGGGGTGCGAGGATTCCTCAATGGACTGAGCAGCCATGCCCCATTCGGGTACGCAGAGTCACCTGGGTGTGAGGGACACAGAGAACCGTTGCTATTCCAACTGGACAGGGGACAGCATCGCACAACCAGCATGCTACACCACTCCACATACTCACCGACAATACAGGCACGATCCTGTTGCATATTGGACATCAGTCGTGGCAAGATGCTGTTGCGCATTATGTGTGCGTCATGGGCCGAGCCTGGGAACTTTGCACACACGTGGGTGATCACCATGTCCGCAAGGCACACCACTTGCACATTCAGGGAGTGCGTGTGCTTCCTGTTGCGGTACAGGTGCTCAGTGGCCTGTGGTGGAACAAGGCCGACATGTGTGCAGTCAATGGCTCCAACGACGTATGGGATTCTGCCAAGGGCATAGAATGCACCCTTCACTGCCGCCAATTCACGAGCCCTGGGGAAGCGGATGTACCTGTTTCGGTACAGCATCATGGCTGCCAGTACATCCCTCAGCACCTTGCTGAACATGGGCTGGGACATCCCTCCTCCAATGCCCACTGTGTGCTGGAATGACCTTAGCCGTGGGGGTGACAGCAGTCGGATACACCCTGCGGGGACGGAGATGGGGTTCTAACATGGCACACAGTCGATGCAGGCTTGGCCTGTCCAGCCGAAACTTCCTAATAACCTCTGTATCGTCCATGTCCGCCAGCAATTGGTATGGGCGGTCAATGTTCGGTCTCCGCCTAGGGACAATGGCAGAGGACACATGTCAAAGCAACACGACACATAGCAATTTCGCATACACATCACTGACATGACTGAGCAAGCACATGAGCCACAGCCCAGCTGTCAAGCTGGGACGGCACGGCCACAATACACTTACACAGGTCTCCCAACAATGGCAATGGCTAGTGATACAAACCACTGCCATGTGCATGCACATGGGGATCTAGGCCCCAATGACTTGCGGGGCGTGCTGATGGGGACTGACTGCATATCCGTCAAGCGGCAACGCCACGGCAACATGAATGTCTGCTGAGCATGGAACTGCTTCCGCGGCTGGATGAGTATGGCACACGACGACGACGATGTGGGCACAGGCTGAGCGGCCAAAACAAGTGGGACCTGTGGCACGAGGGGATATGAGACAGTAGTAGGTGTCAGCACTGCACCCTATGTACAGCACTGTACGGATCACAGCTCCCGAAACATTGACAGGTGTCCACATTGACAGCCCCATGCCAAGACGGCTGTGTGCTTGCAGTCACACGTCACAGGTGAGAGGTTACATTGCACGTGCCAGGTGGCAGACGTACATAGTGGGAGCTGGCATGTGTGTGCATGTGTCTCCTGTTCAGGATCCACCAGATGGGCGCTGACTCTGTACTGACCATTGGACACAGCATGTTCCGTGGAAGGCTTGTGTGTGTGGGATGGTGGCACTGGATGTGCCTCCGTTGGGTGGGGGGCCATGCACAGGGCGGGTACGTTGATGATTGCGCATTGTTGGTCACGGTGGGTGCACCAACTAAGATGTGTTGCCCTGTGTTCAATTCCTATGTCCGCATGATGATGGACTGTAGATGTGGGCAGACTACACATTGGTCGATGTGCTGTCTATATGCATGTGCCTTCACACCAGTCACAGCTGCCCCTGCACATGTGACCCCTGCTGGACTCGCTGCTGGGTCTGTGGAGCTGATGCACCTTCTGCGCGTGGGGCGGACAGCTCTCCTCACTTCCCTCATTGCGCATGTCATGACTTTGCCGCAGGTGACATGGATCATGGAGGGCCCACATGTACGCGTGGGTAGGCTACACATGATTGTTCACTGGTCGCCACCCCCAGTCAGTGTTTCGAATGGGAAGGTTGTCGTGCTGGTGGTATATTCGATGTGGCGGATGGGCGGGCCTAGGTGCGGGCTTACATTCCGGACATGGGGGGTAGTTGGATTGGCGACTAGTTGCAGTACACACGGGACACGTCTCTTCCTTTCCACATCTGGGTCATCCCTTGTACTCACTGACAGTGATACAGTCATCTTCGCCCCAGCCCTCATGTCCTCCCCTCGCTCCCCCAATATGCATGCTCACCTGCGAGGCTAGCGCTTGCACAGGCAGCCCCAAGCTCGCACCAGAGAGGGCAAGGAGTGTATGTGTGGGTCCAGTTGCACGAGTGGGCTGTCTCAGGGTATGATGTGTTGCGGGACGCCGTCCACCTGCGTGGTGCCCCAAATGGAGACCCGGCCTGCATGGACTATGCATCACAGTCTTCGCCTTCCGGATCCGCCACCTGCGACACCCAGTGGCTGTGGCTGCCCTTGCGGCCAGGCCGCGTCCGTCTGTGGCTGATGGCCCACACATTCACTCTTTGGCCTCTCTGGGGAGGGCTCGGGGGTGGTGGCGCACGCGCTTGCACTTAGTCGCAATGGCATGTGGCGTGGTTGGTATGATGGGCAATGGATGGGATGGTGCGAGCCACCTCCCGTGACGTCAGTGCTGCTCGTGCTGTGGTGCGTCCCCCTACACTTCCATCTGACTTGTGCCATGCTAGACGTTGAGGTTCTATTGCCTGCGTGATATGACCAGGAGGAGCGCGAGGAGACCTCTCACACACCATGCTCCACTGCCATCCCGTGCCCTGTATCGCCTGTGCGGATTGACTATGTTGGGGTTACACCTGGTCGACTGGGGCTGTGTGTGCCTTGTCAAGGGGCATGGCGGGCGCACAACAGGATCCAGCTTGTCCACAGAGGGTGGGCTGAGGTGCACCTGGTACCGCTTTGTATGTGTGCCCGGCTGCTGTGCACACACGTGTTCACTCCCCCCCCGACAGGTGTCCTCTCACAATGCCCAGGGAAGCGGTGGTGTACTGTTCATGAGCCCTCCCAACACGGCGTGCTACAACTTGGCATGTGCGCATCTACCCGTCGCACCCACCCACCTGAGCACTGCGTCCATACGACTTCACACGACACATGTGTGTCTTCCACAGTAGTGCTACTCATTTGCGCTGACATCCAATACCAGTGGACTACATGGTCATGTCACGACTGCCGTGTACTTCACATACTCTCATCCTCTCTCATTCGTACTTGTGAAATGAGTCAGCGGAGACAGTTTTGGTTTCAAACATTATATTGAGTCTTCTGTCCTCTGTGATGCAGTATAGTGGACACTACTGGCAGCGGAATACATGTTGAGGATATACTGAGCATGATTGCAAATGGGATAGGGTGTGGGGTTACATGTGATTGGCTGTTGCATGTGGGATGTGGGCTTCAGAGTGACATCTGCTTGGCCAAGGCTGTGCTAATGTACATTTACGTATAGCTGCGGAGCTGCGGACTTTGACACAGACGGTATACATGTAGCCTACCAGACCGCTTGGCATCATGGGCACAGTCCATCTCAGTTCCATGTGACAGGTTTGCTGCGGTTGTTCCTCATGCACGCGTGCATGTGAGATGACATCAGGGCATGTGCTTGCGTGCATGCAGCGGCGTGCCACTTGTTGTTGCACTGTGGTGGTTACTGGACATGTCACGGTCACTGGGGTCGTGTTGTTGTTGTATGCACTTGTCGTCCATGCAAAGGTCCTGGTATGGGATTCCCGGGGCGGGGGTGGGAGGGGTGCAGCACCCACAGACTCCAGGCGACCTATTCATGTCCACTGAGCGGTGTGTGTGTCCATGGGCGCTGGATCCATGTCGTGTCCTGGTTGTTCGTGCAGTTCCGTCCATGTGGGTGCGATACACAGAGCCCATGCCACTGCCTCCCACGATGCATGCGGTGTTCCTGGATGTGATGGGGAACAGTGTGCATGTCCCGGTCATATCCGATGTCATGGCGATGTCGTTGATGGTGTGGTTACAGTTGCCGGTCGTTTGGTATGGCTGTTGTGGTGGTGACTGGCCAGTCCGTGCGGAAGCTAAGCATGGGTGCGGGGTTGGACATCATAGGTCACTCGGGGAACCTGCGTTGTGGTCCGACGAATTGACAGGTTGTCAGGTATGCGATGCCGTCCAGCAGGGCTTCCATGTCATTGGTGGTGTACATGTTTGCCAGCCAATGTAGCGGATGGTGGCTGTCAAGGTGTTGTTCGTAAGTTGTCCCTTGGAGGACCATGATGGGGCATGCTGGGTGACATTCGATGTAGCTGTTCTCGATGATCCGTCGTGTGGAGGCACAGTGGTCCCATTTCAGTGCGGGTGCGATGTTGGCCACATACGCCATGCCCCCATAGGCAGAGCAGGCCCTGTTGTGTGCGTCCAGAGGGAGGAGTAGTGGTAGCAGGTCCGCCTTCAGACATGCCGGGTTGGAGAGGCATATCTCGACGGGATGCTGGTATGGACACCTCCGACAGTAGAAGACGGGCATGACGCAGCTGAACAATGTGATGCGGTAAGTCAGTCGGTAACTTACGTTCAGCAGGGACAGGAGATCGCATCCCAATGTATGGAACAGGTTGGTTTTGTACAGCTTGAGCTGTTCGGCGTAGTTGGGTAGGTGTGTTGCGGTTGCCATTTCCCAGCGGTGCGTTGTGGTGGCGTGCTCCGGCTGTGTGTGCAGTCTGCAATGTGCACGCTCCGAGGTTGCTGTGAGCTCTGTGTAGTCGTAGGGAGACAGGACTTGTGTTCTGTTTGCTTGTTTGGAGGACACGGGCCCTCTTCCCACATGCTTCTCAGACAGTTCAAGGTCAGTGATGTGTGACTCCTTCCAATTAACTTGCATGTGGCCGACATGGGGGAGTGTTTTCTTCTTTCTTCCCCGTCCGTTGTGTGCTTCTGTGATATGCGCTATCTGCCCTGTGGTCGGTCTCCTCGGCATGCCTGTGTTGGTCTATTCTTGGACAATGGCTGTATTCACCGGCTTCTGTCGTAGGGCTGTGGTTTCGGAGTTGGAATGGAAGGTCATTCAGTGCTGTCTGCTCTCCCTTGTGTGGGCGGCAGGCTGCCTTTCCGCTCTGCGTTGGGCCTTGTGTGTGAATGTTATTCTTGGGCCACCTGTTGTCGGTCCCCGGGCTCTTTGGTGTTCCGTTTTATATGTCTTGTTCATATGTGCAGGGTGGTATGGGTGTTTCAGTGTGGTACTGGCGTTCCTCTTCCCGAAGGAGCCCTGCTTCTCCTAGTTGGTGTTGACGCCGCTGTGTGCTTCGCCATGTTTGTTACACTGGGGTGTGTCCTGCTGTTGCGTGTCTTCACTGACATGTGTGCGTCGGTTGTGTGGCGTTGGGTGTTGTCCGTGAATTGGGCGTTGGGGACATGTCTGTGGCCGGCCTGTCACGTGTCATGTGCGTTCGGGGTGGGGCTGATGTGTGTGCTGCTTGGTTGTGTCCCTGTGTCTGTGTGCGACGCATGCATGGCGCTGCGGTTGGCCTCTGCGTTGTGCGCATGTGTGGCGGCGTCATCGGCGCTTTGGGGCCGTGACGGGGTGGTTGGTTCGTAGTCCCAGGTGGTGTGTACACATGTGTTCTGCGATGTTACGATTTGGCCTGTGTGTCATATGTGGATGCAATGGTGGATGTGTTGTGTACACGCGCTGGTGGGGGGTTGTCCGCTTTTTCCGCCCTTGCACTGTGTGCGCTGTTTGCATGCACTTGTTGTGTGTGTGCCTACCTGCGTCTCCGCGGTATGTTGCGTCCTTGGTGGTGCATCAGCAGGAGCATGGGGAGGGCCTGCAGTGCTGGATTCATGCTCGGGGAGCCGCTTCTTCGTTGTCCGTGCTCGGCATCCGTGTTGCCGCTTCGGTTTGTCGTACGGTATCTCTTGGCCGTGGGAGCCGTTTGTTTGCGGCATCGTAATTTATGCGCCGGGCGGGACGTGTTTTGTCGGACGGTGTGTGTCAGTTGGGCTGCGCCGCTACGTGTACGGGCGCACTTTGATGGCGGACGGTGTTGCTGGCTTGCCGGCGGTGTTTGGCCTACTTTTCGCATCGTAATTGGACGGGCGTGTGGACTGCTGCGTGCCGGCGGTAACTGGTGCTTTTTGCATCCGCCAGCACGGCGGTGGTGCTTCCGCCCGCCATCGTAATGAGCCCCTAAATCTTTATTTATTTATAAAAATTAATTTAATTATAAGTATGTTAATTTTAACCCCTACGCTATCCAACACTTTCCCTACTGTTGCACTCACTGGAGTGGGAATAGTAATTTTTACCCCTACGCTATCCAACACTTTCCCTACTGTTGCACTCACTGGAGTGGGAATAGCAATTTTTACCCCTCCGCTATCCAATACTTTCCCTACTGTTGCACTCACTGGAGTGGGAATAGTAATTTTTACCCCTACGCTATCCAACACTTTCCCTACTGTTGCACTCTTTGGAGTGGGAATAGTAATTTTTACCCCTACGCTATCCTACACTTTCCCTACTGTTGCACTCACTGGAGTGGGAATAGTAATTTTTACCCCTGCGCTATCCCACACTTTCCCTACTGTTGCACTCACTGGAGTGGGAATAGTAATTTTTACCCCTCCGCTATCCAATACTTTCTCTACCGTTGCACTTACTGGAGTGGGAATAGTAAATTTTACCCCTACGCTATCCCACACTTTCCCTACTGTTGCATTAACTGGAGTGGGAATAGTACATTTTACCCCTACGCTATCCAACACTTTCCCTACTTTTGCACTCACTGAAGTGGGAATAGTAATTTTTACCCCTACGCTATCCAACACCTTCTCTACTGTTGCACTCATTGGAGTGGGAATAGTAATTTTAACACCTACGCTATCCAACATTTACCCTACTGTTGCACTGTTTGGAGTTGGAATAGTAATTTTATTCCCTCCACTATCTAATATTTTTTGTATTATTTTAGCTAATGTAGTATATAATTAATTTTTAAAATAATTTCAATTTTTTTAATGTGTTTCATATATTTATTTAATTTTTATTTATGTTATTGTTTTATGTGTATAGATGTATTTATAATTTATAAGATTTTCTTAATAATTTATAAGTTATTAAAATAATTATTAAAACATATTAATAAGTAAGTGTATATATTATATATTATATGTATATATTAAATGTATTTATAAATTATATATATTTCATTTATAATTTTTAAACATTTTAAAATATTTGTAACTATGTTTATTTTAATTATATGTATTATTTACTTTATTTTACATTACTTTTTTAACAAAAGAAAAACAATATTTTTAACAACGATATTTTTGACAATATTTTTTCTCGATATTTTTGTACTTACCATAATGTAGATAGGATGTCGATATTCTTGACTTCGATATTCTGTCAGTGATTCAAAATGAATATGGGTATTGTTGATATGAATCTATGAAGTCAGTAATCAAATGATTACTAACACACAAAAGGTACGTCCACCTTAATCTGTATATGGGGGCAAGTGAAAATTGTGTGGGAAATTTTAACACAAAAAAACCCAAGAACTATAATACAAATCATGGAATAGGGAGAGAGATGTCAAAATACAATATGAGCGCACATATAATGATATATTGCAGTGATTTTCCGTATATTTTGAATCTATCTGGATTGATCTATTCCTCTCATTCATGTAAGATGTTTCAAAGGGATGTGGGAAATAACTTTGCAGGTCCCCTCTTTGGTGGGGTTTCCTTGCACACATGTACCCACACATGTTCAATGATTCTTAATGTTCTTTGACTATGGGTTTGTGCACTGTGATTGTCATTTCTAAATTGAATTTAGCTTGATGAAGTCATTTCTCTCTTCAATGTTAGATGTTTTTAAAGGAAAGTGGGAAATAATATTGCAGTTCCCCCGATTTATGGTGGGGTTTCCTCGCATACATGCTCCCACACAGGTGAAATGATGATTTATTGATGTTTGTTGAATATGGGTTTGTGTACTGTGATTGTCATGTTTGTTACAGAATAAAATGGATTATTAGTGTGTAACTTGTTTGTCCTTTATTTATTGTAATGTTTGTGAATGCTTTATTCTTTGTGGAATTATTCCTTATATATGTTCTTTGTACATCATTTAGAGCCTTGATGAAGTTCATTTGTCTTTTTGAACAAGTTGGCTGGATGTTTGTTTGCTGGATTTTATGCATTATATGAGAAACAAATACAAGAAGAATAGTTTTAAACAAAATTGAAGATTTCTGGACAGTTATATCTCTGGTTACACCTTTCCACTTTGTTCTGATGTCATAGAAGATGTTATGAGTGATGTAATATGAGGGGTGATTAGCACTGCATGGTGAGGGTGCGAGTTATAGTTACCTTAGGGTACAAGTTGTAGTTACTTGAGATAACTATAACTATAACTGCTGAATGTCTATGGCTTTGTGTGTGTTAAATGTGACCCTACCTATAACGTCCTGTAACCTTTGGGTTTTTTTGGCGAATATCTAAGGTTTTTTAAATTCTATTTCCTAACTGTAATGTCCCTGTAAACTTTGGGGCATATTAGCGAGGGCTGGCAATATAATTATCGCCGCTTTAGCGTCCGTTTTCGGGCGATAAGCGGCGATAATTATATCGCAATATCATCAAGGACACGCTAGCGCGTGTTTCCTTGATGTAGAGCCCGTTTTTTCACAGCCTCGCCTCGCATCGCTAATGAGATGCAAAGAAGGCGTGGCTGTGAAAACAGCACATGAAAATATCGAGGTGCAGCGATCAAAAAAATCGCGCTACCTCGGCCTTAACGCTGGAATTTAACGTCTGTTAAATTCCAGACTAAGGCATACTAATAATGGTAGGTGGATTATGCTGATACGACCACAGGGTCGTATCAGCAATGTTATCGCTGTTTTCCATGGAACATCGCTGGAATACCAGCGATGTTCCATGGCAAACACCGCTATCGCTGAAATATTATCGCCATAGCGCTATGCATTGTAAATATAGCGTTATCATGGCGATAATTTTCAGCGATAGCCGGCGATAATATTTCTATTGCTATGTGGGGCCAGCGATAATTATCGCTGGCCCTTGTTAATATGCCCCTTTGTTTTTTTCAGTGAGTTTCTATGGTTTTTAATATTATTTCCCAACTATGACATCCTGTAATCTTTGTTTTTTTCAGTGAATTTCTATTTTTTTTAAAGCAAAGTAACATTTAATTACTATACATTAATCCAACTGCCACCACGCACAGCTTTTGGCAATGCACAATGGGGGGTTTACAGCCAACCCCATGCTGCGCATGGCCTTTGGTGGGGAGTTGGCCGCCAGGCCTGGCCTGAACATGAATTTACAAAGTGGTGAATCTCCACCAAACAAGGGTAGTTCCACTTACTATATGAAGTTCTTCTGTGTTTGGTGTAGATGTCCTCCTATTCCTTGGAATTGCCTTGAAAACGCACTTGCTTTGTCTTCGCCCAGCCCAAGAAGTGAGGATTATTTGTCCTTTTCAGAAATGGAGCTTCAATTGGAGCACCTGCTATGTTTATAGGGGGTGAAGGTATTCCTACCTTGCCCCCTTCTATTTTTTCCCCAGTCCCAAAATGGCTGCCAACACTTCTTGGTTTAAGTGTTGGAAACCAATCACATCTGAGCATGAGATCTGTTGGATCTGAGGACTATCCGTTTCCCTAGATATACAAATTAGTTTTTTTAATAACTCAAAAACTACTGAACAGATTTACACCAAATCACAAAAAGGACTCTTTCTAGACCAAGGGGCCGAATCCAATTCGGGCCGGAAAAAATACCGACCGACTCGGTACGGGATTATAGTCCGACTGACACGTACCGGCGTTGCCCGACCTGGGAAGTACGATGAAATGCATGTGAATCACGACCGACTCGTACGGAACTCAAGGCGAATGACCGACCCGGACGGAAACAAGCTATCCGGCCGGGAAACCACGCGAATCGAACCGACCGACACGCACCAGGAATCAACCCGAACAAAACGTACCCGCGAACTCTGACCCGCGCAGTACGATGCAATGGCTGCAAAATCAGACCGATTCGCACGGAGCCCAAGCACGGACACGCATACAAAACCCAGCCGAACAAACACAATTCTCCGCGACCGACGCGTACGCCGCATATGAAACTGAGCTGAAACACAGCGGGAACGACTCGGAGAGGCGCGCACGAGATAACTGCAACGTCCTACTTGGTCAGAAGAACGACTCCTACATGTACAATAATCACAAATGAAAATATACAAAAAAAGAGGGCCAAACAAGCAATGACAAAGCCAATAAATACAGGGGGTGAAAAAAATGGAACAAGGACACACCCCCAACTCCACCTACATAAAGGCCACAAATCCCTACCATGATCCTTTGCAAATTCCACTGACCTGCCAGCACAGAACACCAGCAGACAGCAGACACACACACAGCTCATCCAACACAAAAGCCACACACCATTAGCACCTCAACAAATAGCACCCTCACACACACACAGCAAAACCTACACACACACACCCTCACCTGCACACACACACACATCAATCACCACCACCACCCATCACCATGCCCCTAAAGAAGAATCCAAAGTTCCTAGATAGTGAATTGGAAGTCATGGTAGACGAGATCCTGAGGGTAGAGCCACAGTTGTTTGGCACATTGGTCCAACAGACCCCCATGGCACAGAAAACCAAGATGTGGGCGAGGATCGTCGACAGGGTGAACGCACAATCACCATGTTTGCGCACAAAGGAAGACATCCAGAACAGGTGGTATGATGTGCGCAGGAGGGTCAGGGACCTACTGAAGGATTACCTCCTGAGCCAGCACACCGGCAGTGGCCCTCCTGCCAAACCAATATACCTCAGGCCCTGGGAGGAGAAGGTGCGGGCCATCCTACCACCAGTGAGCGTATATGGACTATCAAACATCCCAGAGCCTGGTGAGTACACAACTAATATACACAATATTGTGTGCCAATACACACACATCACTGTCAAGGGGATAGTCAAACCATGCACCCCTAGCAAATCAACAGCAACCAAAAGATAATCATCCCAAGAAGTGTATGTTAGTCAGATAAACACAATACATGCCATGTCATAGTGATATGTAATTGTGTCATGACATGTACAAATCCAATACCAAATAGAGCTAGGCAGTGGCACAAATCTAACCAACAAACACTGTCAGATATTTAGCCACCACTAGAACACCACCTCACAGGGAAGCTCACAGAAAGGAAGGAATCCTGTGTATGCTGGTGAAGTCAGTGTAGCCAAGAGCATGATGGGACTCGTAGTAACAGATAATGGGCAGCCTCACATTTGGACCATCAACACCACTCTGAACCATGCTCACAACACAGGGAGTGGAAAAGGACTGACAATATGGCTGACACTGGGTACTGCTGTGGGGAGCACAAGGCCCTGCTGGGAACTGGGCACCAACAAACAACAGGACCACACTGTCAGCCATCTTGCCATTGCTGTCACACTCACACACAGTGAAGTCCACTCAAAAGGAAGGAAGTATGGGCATGCTGGGAAGGGGGTGTAGGCAATAGCATGATGGGAGTTGTAGTCACAGATATTGCTCACCTTCACAATTGGCCCATCAACACCACTCTGAACCATGCTCACATCACAGGGAGTGGATAAGGACTGACAAGATGGCTGACACTGGGTACTGCTGTGGGGAGCACAAGGCCCTGCTGGGAACTGTGCACCAACAAACAGCACAACACCACTGCCTGACATCCTGAAAGCCAACTTGCACTCCCTGCAATGCAAGCACGTTGCATGGTGGGATATCTGGCTGGGTGTGAAGGAGGACTGACAGCACTGACCATAGTTACAAGCAGCTCTCCTCACACACCCCCTCAACACAAACTCCACATAACCCACCTGGGAGAATGCAATGCCTCACACACCAAATGAAGATCCCACAAAGAACCACCACCCTGGGTAATGCTGTGTGAAGCACAGGGACACTCTTGGGACTTGTAGTCAAACAAACGCAAGGACAACACTGTCAGCCTTCCTGTCAGCACAGGCACACTACCCCACAGGGAAGCAGAGTCAAAAGGAAGGAAGTACGGGCATGCTGGGAAGGGGGTGTAGGCAATAGCATGATGGGACTCGTAGTAACAGATAATGGGCAGCCTCACATTTGGACCATCAACACCACTCTGAACCATGCTCACAACACAGGGAGTGGAAAAGGACTGACAATATGGCTGACACTGGGTACTGCTGTGGGGAGCACAAGGCCCTGCTGGGAACTGGGCACCAACAAACAACAGGACCACACTGTCAGCCATCTTGCCATTGCTGTCACACTCACACACAGTGAAGTCCACTCAAAAGGAAGGAAGTATGGGCATGCTGGGAAGGGGGGTGTAGGCAATAGCATGATGGGAGTTGTAGTCACAGATATTGCTCACCCTCACAATTGGCCCATCAACACCACTCTGAACCATGCTCACATCACAGGGAGTGGATAAGGACTGACAAGATGGCTGACACTGGGTACTGCTGTGGGGAGCACAAGGCCCTGCTGGGAACTGTGCACCAACAAACAGCACAACATCACTGAATGACATCCTGAGAGTCAACCTGAACCCACTGCAAGGGTGGCATGCTTCATGGTGGGATAACTGGGCTAGGTGGAGAACGATGGCCGGATGTCCACCAAATACAACCAATGCTGGCCATGCACACACCTCAACATTCACATTGAAATGCCCCAGGTATGCAGGACAATGTGCTACACCAATATCAACCTCTTACTGTGACAACTTAGGACAATGCAATGTACATGCCCGCATCCAGAGGTACAGTCACAACTGTCAGGTGTGTGAACCATTGATGCCTGTAGAAACATAACATACAATGTGTGTCTCTTCCAAATACAGGTGATGATGATGGGGACACAGCAGCAGGCGAGGAGGAGTCCCTGTCCCAGGCTCCGGGGGACACTGAGCTCACTGGTGTGGAACAGCCTCTGCCCTTCTCGGATGGCGAAGACCTACCTGGCACCTCCGGTGTGAGTCATCATGCAGCAACAGCAGGACCAACATCTGCACCCCCTGCACCCACCCCTCCAACAACTGCCAACACACAGACCACCCCCGCCGACACAGACAGACCAAGGACCACCGATGATAACAGCACAGGGCCCCAGGCCCACCGTGGAGCAACGGACAACAACACCACTAACAACCCCCAAGGGGGCCTTGGGTCACCTGTGTGTGCCACCGCAGGTCCTGCATGTGTCGCCAGGGGTGGTGGGAGGGGTGGTAGACATAGGTCGCTGCTTGCAGAGGGGTCTGGACTGCATGATGACCCACAACTGGCACGCATCGCTGATGCGTACCAGGATAGCACCGGAGAGGTCAGACAGGTAGTGGGGATCCTCAAGGACATACAACAGCAGCAGGCTGCCCATCATGCCCGCTTGGACTCCCACATGTCCCGTGTGGAGACACACATGTCCGGCATGGAGTCCAAGTGGGACACATTGCAAGAACTCACAGCGGTGCATAGGGACATATTGACATGCCTCCGCCAGATTAGCACCAACATAGCCACACCTCCCTGTGTGCCCACAACATCTGGTGCTGCAACAACTGACACCGCCACAGGGAGGGAGGAGGACTCTGGCGGAGACTCCCCTGCACCGCAGCAGCCTGCATGTGAGGGTCCCCCCCCAAAGAAGAGGGGTCGTCCGAGGAAGGAAAACTGAGAGGTTGATGGCCACGTACATCCCCCAGGAAGCAAACACCTGTTCCGGAAATTCTCCTTTGTGTGCAAACTTTTCACCCTGTCGAATGCAACACAACTCTCCCACATGACATGGGGAGTTCAAGTTGGACTAATGTATCATATGACTGTGGACTTCACTCAGGACATTTCTGCTACCAAGACTTCCAACTCATCTGGGAACTTTGGATCACAATCCCAATGTACAGCACCCACCATCCTGTGCACTATACACACACACATTTCTGTAAATAAAATCACTAGTACACCATACTTGCCTCTGTTGTTATTCAAATGTGGATACTGTTATGGTGATGATGATCTGCTAAATTACACTGTGTATGCTAACTGCTACAGCAAGTACAACACCGTCATGTGAGTCATGGTGACGTGACACATATGAGGGAGACACACCACTAGGGCTACACAACACAGAGACACCAGGGCCATCGGACTCATCGCCTACAGTGATGTTGCCAGGAAATACTGTGGAATGCACAGACACCACACCTATTCAGAGTCTGTGTCAACTAGCCCACAGGTGCAGTAAGCAAATGTCAGTCAGATGTGTGACCACAGACAACGCACATCCCAAAGTGAAGCACAGGTTTATTACACATTTGCAACATGTTGTTTCCACTACAAATGCAAGGTAATCCCACGTGGCAGTGGCCACACAGTCAACAAGTGCAGAAGATATGAAGTCCAGGGGTGTGTGGCACATCACCTGTAGAGAAACTACTGCTGCCACCCTGAAAGCTGAATCATGGTGTCGGGGGATCCAAGTTGACCAAAGTACTCAGTAAGCACCCTGTGAAGGACAGACATGACACACAGTTAAAGCCACTGAAGAACAGGACAGAACTGCAATACTCATGCCCAATACATGTCACAAGACGAGTACACAAAACCAAGTTAGCATGTCAAAACTGTTGGGGAGTACATACTACCTGTAAGGACACATTGCTGCATGCTTCCAGTCAAGTAGCACATGGCCACACTCAAACAGCACCAGAGCACCACCCACACATATCATGCAAACTCACATCATTCACATTACATCTCCCTGGATACTCACATTCAGCTGAAGAAGTTGGTGATGAGCTGTGAGCGGACATCACCATCATCATCATCATCATCACTGGCATCGTGGTCCAGGCCAGGATCCTCCACAGGTGGCGGACGTTGGTCATCGTCATCCAGGATGAGAGGCAACTCCTTCCGCACTGCCAGGTTGTGTAGCATGCAGCAGACGATGACAATCTTGCACACCTTTGCTGGGGCATATGGGAGGGCCCCTCCTGTCTTGTCCAGGCAGCGGAAGCGGCTCTTCAGGAGACCAAAGGTCCGCTCAATCACTCTCCTGGTCCGACCATGTGCCTCATTGTAGTGCATCTGGGCTGGTGTCACAGGGTTCCTGAGGGGTGTCAGCAACCACGGCATGTTGGGGTATCCGGAGTCACCTACGGACAGACAAGTGCACATTAGCTGATTTGGAAAAGTGGGCGGTATACTACAGAGCAGAACACACACAATGGTACAAAGTCAGTACACACCGACAAGCCAGGCACGCTGGTTCTGCATCTGTGCCATCATCCTCGGGATGCGACTACTCCTCATCACGTAGGCATCGTGTGCTGAACCAGGGAAACGGGCACACACATGTGTGATGCTCATATCTGCAAGACATACCACCAGAGCATTGATCGAATGGTAATGTTTCCGGTTCCGGTATGCCTGCTCATGTGCCTGTGGTGGTACCAAAGCCACATGTGTCCCATCAATGGAGCCAATGACATGTGGCATCCTCCCCAGGGCATAGAAGTCACTCTTGACGTCAGTGAGTTGTTGACGTGTAGGGAAATAGATGTACTGGTTCAGGCATCTCAACATTGCCTCCAAAACATCGCGTAGCACACGGCTGAACATAGTCTGTGACATCCCACCGGCAGTCGCCACAGTGTGTTGAAAGGTACCGGTGGCAAAGAAGTGTAGGGCTGCCATTACCTTCACCTTGGGGGTCAGCGCCGTAGGGTACGGCCGGCCAGGTTGCAAATGTGGTGCCAAGCGCACTGCCAAATCCTCAATCAGCTGCCTGGTGAAGCGGTACCGTCGGATGCTGTCACGTTCCACCATCGTTGCCAGGTCAGGGAATGGTCTATGGACAGCTGGAGCCCTGCAGTGCATAGGTTGAGGAAAGAAAGATTGTCAGTCACCCCACATATGTGCCATTCACCATACTCAATTTCACATGATACATCATTACGAGACACAAGTACTTGATGTGTGTGCCGTTCTGTTCAGACATAACTCGCACCTGCATGGCCATCATCTAACTTCTCAGAACAACATGTGTGGACAACAGGTTCCAGGTTGTGCTGTGGGAAACCATTAGGCTGTGTCACAGTACCCATTTACTGCTGTCACGTTCCACACACACACCACAGTGACATGTCTGGACAGATGCGCCACAGGCATCACAGCTCATTGACAGGTAGATTCCCAGTGACCCTGTCTTGCCACATGGACACTGGCATGACATGGCGTATCATGTACACGTCAGAAAAACAAACATGACTCCCACAGGTAGTGGCCCCTGTCGCCTATGCAGGACAGACATGGATGCCAGTGACGCACAACATCAACGTCCATGCACAAACAACGTTGATGTGGAGACTGTCTCCCATCGTGCACATGGAATCAGAGACATCGGAAACACAACATGCACACAGACTGTGGAGGGACATCACTATTGTGGCAATGGGTCATCCTGTGACGTACATGCCTTCCCCCATGGGTCCCTGGGGGTATGTGACATGTCACACACATACACAACCTGGAAATGTGACCATGCCACATGCTCCGAAATGAACTGTTGCACATCACAGTGGTCATGTGCACAACACACAAAGGACCCTGTCCCCATTAACACATGCACAGCCTGGGTGTGGCTGCCCACAAGTGCCATCACAGAAACCACATGTCAACCCCCATACACAGAAAAGGTAATGCAGCCTTACATGCCTTAGGAAACAGTGTGGACTGGGTGTGGTGTTGTAGGTGTGCCCCTGGGTCTCTGGCAGGTATATGTGGCTGGCATACGTTCACCAGTGACAAGCATGGTGACATATGCGACTGACCTGTACAGGTACGTGTTGTACAGCAATGGACCGATCGGTGTGCCCGGCCGGCCCATTGCATCTGTTGTGAGCGGGTATGCGTTGTACAGCAATGGACCGATCGGTGTGCCCGGCCGGCCCATTGCATCTGTTGTGAGCGGGTACGCGTTGTACAGCAATGGACCGATCGGTGTGCCCGGCCGGCCCATTGCATCTGTTGTGAGCGGGTACGCGTTGTATCCCGAAATACGCGTTGTACAGCAATGGATCGAATGGTGCGCACGCGTTGGCTGGGGCCTGGCATGGCAACGGACGCGTATTCGAAGCTTCAACGAGTCTGATGCAGTGAATTCAGTTGGCCAGCCACAACAATGTTGCAAAATCATGGGTGTCATGAACTTGGATTTTTGAAGGATGCTGTGGGTGTGTATTAGTGCTGCTATTCCATGGATTGGTCAGATTCAGAAGATGCAAACGACTTGGACCTATCACTTTGGACACATGGGACAGTATCTGCCTCTGCAGCACACATATAATGCTGGCTGTTCCCCTGAGAGCTCACTTGCCTGCACTACATGCTCCAGGACGACATCTGCCACCAACACTGCTGCTGTCTCTGCATCCTCTGGCTACTGCAATGGCACGTACTGTGGAGAGAGCCCCAGCCTTCAGCCTTGAGGAGAACCAGGCCCTGCTGGACAGCCTCCTTCCACAGTACAGCAAGCTGTATGGGACACCAGGGGAGCAGGTGAGTGTGCTGTCCACTGCCTTACTAATTTTGCATGTTGTCTGACTAGCAGGACTTACAGTGTGCACACCACTGGCTAGCATGCTCACTGAGTAGTTCTGAGCCCCCAAAGTGTGTAGTTACATGCACTGAACAGGTACAGTGCAGTAACAGTGCATTCCAACAAGGTTTACTTTCCATGCAATGATACCATGTAGTAACTGCTGGCAAACTGTTCATAGCCATCGTTGCACTGCCTGTGTACATCATGTGCCCCAGTGATTGAGACATGTATATCCAACTGTGTGATGCACGGATATGTTGCATGTGTAGTAATGGCATTTTCACTTTGTCATCCTCACAGGTTGATGCCCACCAGAAGCAGGAAATCTGGCTGACCATTGCCCGGGCAGTAAGATCCGTGGGGGACTACAAGCGCCAGATCCGCAACTGCCAGAAGAGGTGGCAGGACCTTCGAGGCTGGACCCAGAGGATCGCAAGGGTCCAGCTGAAGCTGTCGCCTCCTCGCAGGAGGGGTGGACACCGGACCCTGACCCCCCACATGCTCAGGATCCTGGCGGTGGTCTTCCCTGACCTGGATGGGCAGCTGAAGGCCAGACAGCAGCAAGGAGGGGGTGAGTCCATGACAGCACTGTGCACTTTGTCTGACATGCTATGTGCCCTCCTCTGGCCTGGTTAAACTTCCACAGTACATCAGTCTTGTGGTCCAGGACCCATGTCCCTCTATTGTGACATGCCCACTCCTCATCTGATACGCATATGTGTGGCCCTTACAGTCAGGAAATAGTGTCACTTGGGGACTGTGTCATTGCATTTTGCTTTGCTCATGGTGGGGGATAGCATTTGTTCCGGTGACTATGTTGTGGGATTCATGGGTGGGTCAATTGCTCACATAATGCCCAAGTCCTGACATGTAATCTCGGTGTAACTTTGATATGTGGTCCACTTGCTGATCTGATTCACCACATGTCCCTGGGGTATTTGGCACACCCCCATGCTGTGGGTGGGAACAATGTTTGGGCCTCAGGAGTATGTATATCAAGTGTGTCACACATGCTTAGACACCTGCCTACTGTCCAGGACTCATCCCTCTTACAGGTGGAGCTGGACAGTCATGCCTACTCCAGGGCATACAATAGACTCTGTACTCCCACTCCCGTGGATCATCTGACATGTTGTGATCAGTGACATGTTCCCTCAGGTGTCTGCCTCTGTGTCAGTGTGCTGTGGCTTCGTTGTCAGGACTACTGGTATGTTTGTCGGTTAGGGTTCAGCATGCCATTTGAGATGTGATCATGTGAGACAATACTTCTGTGACTTATAGATGTTTGATCACTTGACTGTGCACACAGGTGTATGCGACTGTGACTTTCAGGCAGCTGTTATTCATCCACAGCACACTGTGAGGTGCTCAGGTTCTGGGAGTTGTGTTTCATGTCCCCCATATGTCCAATTGGCATGACGTGGACAAATACTAGTTCAGATGATGTGGTGTGTGGGGGATGGACATGTGCACTTGTCAGTTACATAACTTGCATTCCCCATGTCTTAGGATTGTGACACAGTGCAGACTGTTCTTGGCAGGCTGCCATGGCCATGTGACTGGAGACAGTGATGTATGACTTTGCAGGCATGCCTGTGTCATGGCATTAAACTTCCTAAGAGTGATCCTGCAGGGGAGTGACATGTGCAACATGCACCCCATTGTGGCATGGACTATCCGGACATGGGTGCATCATTGTGTCTGGTGCTGGTATGCATCACATGCATTTCTATTTAGACTCTGGCCATCCCTTTCTCCGGAAACCTGCACTGACTCAGTGGCAAGAGATGTGATGTGTGCTTGTTCACATACTTCACTGTGTTCCCTGCAATGTCCAACAACTGTGTAGGTGGTGCTTGTGTCCACACTGGGGTCTTACCATCAGACAGGCACCAGACAGATGGGTGCAAGGGCAGGAGGGGTGTGAGTCCCATGGTTGACCATCAGACTGACAATTGGCTTCTCCAAATCTGTGTGAGGAGTTTTGGCAATGTTCTACTAAGGATGCCAGGGCTGGCTCTGTAAGTGCTGTACTTACTGTGGTGTGTGCGGTCAGTGCAGGTGACTGATGTTTGTCTGTTTCCCTAATTGTTTGCAGATACAGCCACGGCCACAGGAGGGGACAGCTCCACGGTCCTGGAGGAGCAGCGGAGCCAGACTGGGTCAGCATCCGACGAGTGGTCAGAGGGACCCAGTGGCACGGAGGGCGAGGGGAGCCACACCGAGGAGTCCTCAGCACCATCCACCTCAGCTGAGGACCACAGCAGCTCGGAGGATGACTCCCTTGTGGAGGCGGGTGTCAGCAGCCACCACACCCCCGCTAGTCTGTCTGGCCCCGCCACCACCACCACCAGCACTGCCCTCCCATTGGCTCCAATTCCAGACGTCCGTGGAGGCTCCCGTGTTTGGGAGTGTGTCTCCTTCGTGCCAGGCACCGCACCCCCTGCCCCTGTGTCCCCTGCTGCCCTGAGTGAGGAGTCTGTGTACCTACTTCGGCAGCTCCATGTAGGGCAGACAGCAATGCTGAGTGTCCTCCATGCACACACCACTCTGTTGACACAGCTGGTGTCGTTCATGGAGGGCATCTCGATGGGTATGTCTTCCCGACAGAGGAGCAATAAGTCCATGGACTCCTCCCTGACGGCAGCAGTGTCCCTCCTCCAGCAGTCCCTCCCACCTCCTACCTCTGCCCCATCCACACTTCCTGGCACCCTACCTGTCCAAAGCACATGCACACCTGCACATTCACCCAAGCACACAGACACGAGCAGCACAGACACACCCAAAAGAAAGGCAAGACGTGCACACAAGCATCCTCAGGGGACAGATACCACACACACAGGGGATGGGGAACAGACACACACACAGGCATCCACAGTCACTCCGTAGTCCTCCAAATCCTCTCCCTCCAAGACCCCTTCCCTTGCCTCACCTGCAACCCCACCTACACAGCAGGTCTTCCTGTGTGACCTCGGCCTCTTCCCCTCCGATCCTGCAGATCCGACATACCGGGGGAAGAGGAAGTCCACCCACACAGAGGGGAGTGCCCCTCGCCCCCGGACACCCTCCCCCAGGCGCAGGCAGACTGAGGACCCCATTCGGAAGTCCCTCCGGACCAGGAAGGGCAAGACCCCCACCACCACGCAGCTCCACCACCCAGTCTCTCTCCTCCATCCCCCAGGCCACCACTCCACAGGTTCCACCGCCACACCCTGCCCCAGGTTCCCCCACACACCGATACCGCATCCCCAAACTGCTTAGGCCCTCCCCCCCTGCCACTTGCTCTTCCACCCCAACCCAGAAGCTCATCCTGTTTGTGCCACTGGTGTGGAGACCGGGTCCCCCCCTCTGTCCTGCCCACCTCATCTGCCCCCCCTTCCACTCCCTTGGAGGCATGCACTGCAGTGGAGTCCACAACCACCCCATCTGACTCGGGCACTGCAGTGGTGCCGGCCCCCCCTGAGTCAGACACCTCCACTGCAGTTGCTGGTGACACTCCTGCACCTACCACCCCTTCACTGCCTCACTCTGGCATCCCCTGATCCTGCCCCTGCGGTGCCTGGCCTGCCCCTTGTATGCCCCTCCAAGGGGGATGTCCCCTGTCCCTACCAGTGCAGGCAAGCAATGGGTGACAAGTTGTCACATATCACCCTGTTGGAACTGTGTATTTGGACTGGCCATTGGCCTTAGTTTAATTTGGACTTCTGATTTTTTATTGACATTTGCTGAATAAAGCCTATTTTTGTTTACTTGTGGTTTTTCTTTTGATGTACATGATGTACATGGTTATCATCATGCATTTGCAGTTGTAATAGTGTTCAGATCAGGGAAATGAAGTGTTGCAGTGATGGACTCCATGTGGTCCATGGGATGTGTGTCCTGTTGTAGTCTGGATCTATGGCATCCTCTGCTGCAGTCTGAGGGTGTGATGTTCAGCATATGACACAGGGATGTACGTTTTGCATTTGTAAATTAACATCTTTGTCATACAGTGATGCACATCTGGTGGGCTTACCACTGTTCAATGTTTCTATTTCCCTGACTGTGTGCCCATCTCCACTGGACATGCAGTTTCGCACACCAATGTTGAAGGACTCATCAGTGTATATAGTGTACCTTGCTTGACACGTGTTTTGGGTGTATGCAGATGACTGACGTGACACTCCCGTACCCATGCTGATGTGAGCAGAGCCTTCAGTGTGTTGTAGATGTTGACTCACTGACCGAGTGTTCTGCCGACATGTTTGAGTCGTGCACAGACAAGGCTTGGCACAGCGGACCTTCCACAGCAGTGGAGTGCCCTCATGGCAGTGTGTAATCCCGTGACATTGCCTGGGCCCGTGTTTTGTGTTGTGTAAGCATGTCTGTGTGTATACCCTTCCCTTTTCCTACACAGGCTGTGTCCCTACGGATGTTCCTGTTTCTGATGCTTGCTGAGTTGTTCTGTGTTCATCCAGCATCTTGGACCTGGTTACTCCGGGATGTGGGTGCATGGCTAACTAAGGTTCATCAGGTTGTCATCCCAGGTTGTCTTTGTTGTCAGGGCTGGGGATGTGGGCAAACGCAGATGGGACACATTCAGGATTCCCCTTGGCACTTGTTGGTTACACATGTCATGTAATTTACAGTCTATGGTAGATTTCAGTGATTGTGACACGTTGTGTGTGTGACTGCTGCCACTCCTCAGGGTCAGAGCTGCAATGTTGGAAGTTGTGTACGTGTGTTCTTTGTGTGTCACCTTGTCTTCTTCATTGGTGTGTGACTATGGCCAGGATCCCATTGATTGTGGTGGATTTCACGTCATGCCCATGTACCGCGTAGTGTGCAGTGTGTCAGACATTCACGAGTCTTGTTGACTGGCCATGTGTGATGGGTTTCTGCACCTTAGTTCCACCCACCACCCCTGGGATTGTCATGGGTGCATGTGCAATGTCACCAGTCCATGTGAGCTTCACTGCTGCACATTGGTGGAGATCAAGGTGTGTGGTGTTGAGTGTGTGCAAATGTGAGTTGTTGCACGGCTAGACCCCTACCTCCATATTGGCCATGGCTGGCAGGCCGTGCTGTTTGATTTGTGCTTGTGTAGGTGTGATGGTAGTTTGTTGCTCAGGACACATGGCTGTGGTTCACAGTGTGAATGACATCTACCTTTGTCATCACAGTGGGATTATCATGCAGGGTAGTGTCACCACACTGTGGGTTCCCTGGGGGTAGTGCTGTGGTGGGTCTGTCTCTTGCTGTGTTAGTTGCTGTTCCTACTAGCTTGTGTGACATGTGTAATTTGGGCTTCCTCTCATCTAACAATGCCTCTTTGCCCACATAGGGGAATCCGATCCATGAGTTACTTTTATATGGCACTGTATACACATCTGTGTAATTGGAATTCAGGCCTCCTCATGTGTTGTGTGGTTGCCTGGGGACACTGGCACACACCCCCATCACCTGTTGTGTTTGATATGCAGTGTGGGTCTGCCTGTTTGTGTTTGTGCATTTGCACCACTGCATTGGCATATATTGAGTGTGCCATTGGCTGTATGTTGTTTGGTGGCTTTCCCCTGCTGTCCCTGGGACTCCTAGGTCATCAGTCAGCACAATAATCATGGTTTGTATGTCCCATTGCTGCCATGGTATGGTATTTGTTCACCTGACATCTACAGTCTCCCTAGGATATCTACATTTGTGTGTCCATTGGTGCAGATATGTGGGTCTGCATTATGATGGTCACTTCTGTCATTGTGTTATTTGTGAATGTTGACAATGTGAGCCCCCATGGGTGATGTTTGTATGCACATGGCCAAAGGTATGTTTTATTTGCACTGCACTGTTTGCCTCACCCAATCTATGTTGCTATGGGACACAAGCACTACTATGCCACTGATGTGTTTGTTGTTGTGTGACCAGGAATCATCCATGCAGTTTGGCTTTGGCAGCTTTTACCATGACCACACTTCCCTTTTGATCACTGTGGTGATGGGGCATTGGGCCCCATTGCCACACTGTTCAAAAGGTGCATCAGCTATGGACACCACACCTACCTTTTGGTCACTGTGGTGATGGGGCTTTGGGCCCCATTGCCACACTGTTCAAAAGGTGCTTCAGCTATGGACACCACACTTCCCTTTTGGTCACTGTGTTGATGGGGCTTTGGGCCCCATTGCCACACTGTTCAAAAGGTGCATCAGCTATGGACACCACACTTCCCTTTTGGTCACTGTGTTGATGGGGTTTGGGCCCCATTGCCACATTGTTCAAAAGGTGCATCAGCTATGGACACCACACTTCCCTTTTTGTCACTGTGTTGATGGGGCTTTGGGCCCCATTGCCACACTGTTCAAAAGGTGCATCAGCTATGGACCCCACACTTCCCTTTTGGTCACTGTGTTGATGGGGCTTTGGGCCCCATTGCCACACTGTTCAAAAGGTGCATCAGCTATGGACCCCACACTTCCCTTTTGGTCACTGTGTTGATGGGGCTTTGGGCCCCATTGCCACACTGTTCAAAAGGTGCATCAGCTATGGACCCCACACCTACCTTTTGGTCACTGTGGTGATGGGGCTTTGGGTCCCATTGCCACACTGTTCAAAAGGTGCATCAGCTATGGACCCCACACCTACATTTTGGTCGCTGTAGTGATGGGGTGTTCAACCCCATTGCCACAGTGGCCATGGTCGGCTTGCATTGTGGGGGCCACACACATTTATGTGTGACATGTGCTAGGGGGTCACATTGTATGTTCAATGTCATGTTCAGTGTTGTAGGCATTTGTCACAGACTACACATGCTTGTCATGGTGTTGGGGGGGATGTAATTTTCAGACATTCCTTATGTGGGAGTATGCTGGTTGTGTCATGCATTACCCATCCTATGAGTAGGGGTGGAGGTAGTGGCAGGCATCCAGCCCCCCCTGAGTAGTGGTGGTGTTAGTGGTAGGCACCCAGCCCCCTGAGGGTGGGGATGGTAGTAGTGACAGGCATCCAGGCACCCCTGAGTAGCGGTGGTGGTAGTGGTAGGCATCCAGCCACCCCTGAGTGGGGTGGTGGTAGTGGCAGGCATCCAGCCCCCTAAGGGTGGGGATGGTAGTAGTGACAGGCATCCAGCCCCCCCTGAGTGGGGTGGTGGTAGTGGCAGGCATCAAGCCCCCTATGAGTGGGGATGGTAGTAGTGATGGGCATCCATCCCCCTAAGGGTGGGGATGGTAGTAGTGACAGGCATCAAGCCCCCCCTGATTAGGGGTGGTGGTAGTGGCAGGCATCCAGCCTCCCCTGAGTAGGGGTGGTGGTAGTGGTAGGCATCTAGGCCCCCCTGAGTAGGGGTGGTGGTAGTGGTAGGCATCCATCCCCCTAAGGGTGGGGATGGTAGTAGTGACAGGCATCCACCCCCCCCTGAGTGGGCTGGTGGTAGTGGCAGGCATCAAGCCCCCCCTGAGTAGGGGTGGTGATAGTGGTAGGCATCCAGCCCCCTGAGGGTGGGGATGGTAGTAGTGACAGGCATCCAGGCCCCCCTGAGTAGGGGTGGTGGTAGTGGTAGGCATCCAGCCCCCCTGAGTAGGGGTGGTGGTAGTGGTGGCCATCCATCCCCCTAAGGGTGGGGATGGTAGTAGTGACAGGCATCCAGCCCCCCCTGAGTGGGGTGGTGGTAGTGGCAGGCATCCAGCCCCCTAAGGGTGGGGATGGTAGTAGTGACAGGCATCCAGCCCCCCCTGAGTGGGGTGGTGGTAGTGGCAGGCATCAAGCCCCCTATGAGTGGGGATGGTAGTAGTGATGGGCATCCATCCCCTAAGGGTGGGGATGGTAGTAGTGACAGGCATCCAGCCCCCCTGAGTAGGGGTGGTGGTAGTGGCAGGCATCCAGCCCCCTGAGTAGGGGTGGTGGTAGTGGTAAGCATCCAGGCCCCCCTGAGTAGGGGTGGTGGTAGTGGTGGCCATCCATCCCCTAAGGGTGGGGATGGTAGTAGTGACACACATCCAGCCCCCCCTGAGTGGGGTGGTGGTAGTGGCAGGCATCCAGCCCCCTAAGGGTGGGGATGGTAGTAGTGACGGGCATCCAGCCCCCCCTGAGTGGTGGTGGTGGCACTGGCAGGCATCCAGCCCCCCCTGAGTAGGGGTGGTGGTAGTGGTAGGCATCTATCCCCCTAAGGGTGGGGATGGTAGTAGTGACAGGCATCCAGCCCCCCCTGAGTGGGCTGGTGGTAGTGGCAGGCATCTAGCCCCCCCTGAGTAGGGGTGGTGGTAGTGGTAGGCATCCAGCCCCCTGAGGGTGGGGATGGTAGTAGTGACAGGCATCCAGGCCCCCTGAGTAGGGGTGGTGGTAGTGGTAGGCATCCAGCCCCCCTGAGTAGGGGTGGTGGTAGTGGTGGCCATCCATCCCCCTAAGGGTGGGGATGGTAGTAGTGACAGGCATCCAGCCCCCCCTGAGGGGGGTGGTGGTAGTGGCAGGCATCTAGCCCCCCCTGAGTAGGGGTGGTGGTAGTGGTAGGCATCCAGCCCCCTAAGGGTGGGGATGGTAGTAGTGACGGGCATCCAGCCCCCCCTGAGTAGGGGTGGTGGTAGTGGCAGACATCCAGCCCCCCCTGAGTAGGGGTGGTGGTAGTGGTAGGCATCCAGCCCCCCTGAGTAGGGGTGGTGGTCGTGGTGGCCATCCATCCCCCTAAGGGTGGGGATGGTAGTAGTGACAGGCATCCAGCCCCCCCTGAGTGGGGTGGTGGTAGTGGCAGGCATCCAGTCCCCTAAGGGTGGGGATGGTAGTAGTGACGGGCATCCAGCCCCCCCTGAGGGGGGTGGTGGTAGTGGCAGGCATCCAGCCCCCTGAGTAGGGGTGGTGGTAGTGGTAGGCATCCAGGCCCCCTGAGTAGGGGTGGTGGTAGTGGTAGGCATCCATCCCCTAAGGGTGGGGATGGTAGTAGTGACAGGCATCCAGCCCCCCTGAGTGGGGTGGTGGTAGTGGCAGGCATCCAGCCCCCTGAGTAGGGGTGGTGGTAGTGGTAGGCATCCAGCCCCCTGAGGGTGGGGATGGTAGTAGTGACAGGCATCCAGGCACCCCTGAGTAGGGGTGGTGGTAGTGGTAGGCATCCAGCCCCCCCTGAGTAGGGGTGGTGGTAGTGGTGGCCATCCATCCCCCTAAGGGTGGGGATGGTAGTAGTGACAGCCATCCAGCCCCCACCCTGAGTGGGGTGGTGGTAGTGGCAGGCATCCAGCCCCCTTAGGGTGGGGATGGTAGTAGTGATGGGCATCCAGCCCCCCCTGAGTAGGGATGGTGGTAGTGGCAGGCATCCAGCCACCCCTGAGTAGGGTGGTGGTAGTGGTAGGCATCCAGGCCCCCCTGAGTAGGGGTGGTGGTGGTGGCAGGCATCCAGCCCCCCCTGAGTAGGGGTGGTGGTAGTGGTAGGCATCCAGGCCCCCCTGAGTAGGGGTGGTGGTAGTGGTAGGCATCCATCCCCCTAAGGGTGGGGATGATAGTAGTGACAGGCATCCAGCCCCCCCTGAGTGGGGTGGTGGTAGTGGCAGGCATCCAGCCCCCTATGGGTGTGTATGGCATTGGTGATGGCCATCCCACCCCTATGGTTCTGCTGTTGCTAGTGTACGTCATTTGTGCATCCCTATGTGTGTATGACATATTTCGGGTACGTGTCGTTTGTTTGTATTGTTGATGTTTTGACTTATGTGATCCATGTTTAAGTCCTGATGATGATCCTTGTATTTACTGTATGGATCGAAACGTCGTCGACACCCATCACACCTTATACACTACTTTAAACTGTTACTATTTGTGTAAAGGTGTAAAAATACGATTTGTTGGCCCTATGTTTTAATGCCATATATGACAAATCGACAGCCGTGCCTGAGCCCTTTTTTGTTTTGCTGTCACATCTTATGTGTTCTGTGTAGGTGTAGTGAGGGCACAGGACTGTGTCCCACTTACTTTATTGTTTGTTTTAAAAAAAAGTTTTTATTCTGATAATTGTAACATTAAAAGTAGACCTCTGTCCGGCTGGACAAGTCTTTACCAATATAGAACTGATTGAGTCTATATTGGAGTGGAGAGGTGTGGTGCAGCGGCCAGGGCAGCTGACTTCGGAGCACAGGGCTCACGGTTCGATCCCCGGCGGCAGCTCAGCACCATGTGACTCTGGGCAATAGCTCACTTAATTTCCATGACGGCTCCCAGCGCCTTGAGACCCGTAAGGGTGAGTAGTTCGCGCTTTACAAATACAGATTTACATTTACATATATCCTTCCATGGGACCACTGTTTTCTAGAAATGTACTAATTCCCAAGGTCCCTGGAAGACTTCATTTGGGTTCCCTTGTCCTTTTCAATCAGATCTCAGAGACGCCACTACACGAGGGATGATTTGTAAAACCTTTATTGACGGAGCCACGAACACAGCCCCAACTGGTGTCTATCCCTACGCATTTCGGTGCACCTGCACCTTAATCATGGGAAAGGGAGTTGGCAACATCCGGGCTGGAACATCAAAGCATTGTCCCAAATGGCATTCACTCTCCAGTGAGTGGTATGCCGGGAATTGAAGTCCTAATTTAACCCTTCCGATAGGGTCCGTAATTATTACCAAACTTGTTTTTCTCCTGATTTATTTACAGTATTCCAAGCCCTCCAGTGGGCTTCAGGGCTGTTTTCTTGGCTCCAATTTCGATCCCTCATGCTGGCAGGCTGAAAGAATTCACAGCCTCACAGTCCTGTGTCCATTTACAGGCGGTGCATCTCCCGCGGCTTGGAGCCTGCCGCATACATCCATCACTGCAGGTACCCCAGATCTCAGAGACGCCACTCCACGAGGGATGATTTGTAAAACCTTTATTGACGGAGCCACGAACACAGCCCCAACTGGTGTCTATCCCTACGTGTTTCGGTGCACCTGCACCTTAATCATGGGAAAGGGAGTTGGCAAACATCCGGGCTGGAACATCAAAGCATTGTCCCAAATGGCATTCACTCTCCAGTGAGTGGTATGCCGGGAATTGAAGTCCTAATTTAACCCTTCCGATAGGGTCCGTAATTATTGCCAAACTTGTTTTTCTCCCGATTTATTTACAGTATTCCAAGCCCTCCAGTGGGCTTCAGGGTTGTTTTCTTGGCTCCAATTTCGATCCCTCATGCTGGCAGGCTGAAAGAATTCACAGCCTCACAGTCCTGTGTCCATTTACAGGCGGTGCATCTCCCGCGGCTTGGAGCCTGCCGCGTACATCCATCACTACAGGTGCCCCAGATCTCAGAGATGCCACTCCACGAGGGATGATTTGTAAAACCTTTATTGACGGAGCCACGAACACAGCCCCAACTGGTGTCTATCCCTATGCGTTTCGGTGCACCTGCACCTTAATCATGGGAAAGGGAGTTGGCAACATCCGGGCTGGAACATCAAAGCATTGTCCCAAATGGCATTCACTCTCCAGTGAGTGGTATGCCGGGAATTGAAGTCCTAATTTAACCCTTCCAATAGGGTCCGTAATTATTGCCAAACTTGTTTTTCTCCCGATTTATTTACAGTATTCCAAGCCCTCCAGTGGGCTTCAGGGCTGTTTTCTTGGCTCCAATTTCGATCCCTCATGCTGGCAGGCTGAAAGAATTCACAGCCTCACAGTTCTGTGTCCATTTACAGGCGGTGCATCTCCCGCGGCTTGGAGCCTGCCGCGTACATCCATCACTACAGGTGCCCCAGATCTCAGAGACGCCACTCCACGAGGGATGCATGCATCACTTAGTTGATCTCACCTGTGAGGCCCACTGAGGACTAATTAAATGGACATGCAGAGGGGAGTGCCTTTTCACCACTTCTGTGCAGTATCATGAAGCCTGAGATCAAGAAGCTGAGTGCTTTGAAAGGCGTAAGGCAAACAAATGCATCTGAATGAAAATGGCAGTTTCCTTTTAATTCATCTGCTTTTCGAGTGCATCTTCAAACTAGGGATGTTTTGATGGATGATATATATATTGGAGAAAGAGCATGGTAGTGCTAAGATGATTAGCCCCGAGGGATTCCACCGGAAAGAGGAAGAATGGATGACAGCAGTGCGGGAGGCGGAGATCCTAGCTCGAGGAGGTCTGACGGCATTCAGCGCGGGGTTTTTGCTTTCCCCTGACTCGAAATGCCTCACGCTTTAGACCAGCGGATATCTGGTGACTGGGCACCGTTTCAGCCAACGCTGCAATGGTGAGGTTTGCTTGGCCTATGGATTTTTTGCGCATGGCCCTCCCCCGACCCTGCACAATGACTAATTTGCATTGACTGCGTGGTGTGTTTATAACGGAGACTGATCGACATTCACAGGATTTAGATATGATTTTCACTTGTTCCATATACGGAATCCATTTGGAGCCAGTATTGAGACTATAATGGTGAAACTCTGTGGGCACTACTAATTTTACGCTAGGCATCAACTTTGTTGTATTGCCTGCCGAACCATGCGGGCTACATTTCATAAGTCAATTTGGACATTTTATATACCGTTGTTGCCTTTATATTAGTTAGGTGCCTATTTAGCAGCCTGCAATCGATTAGAATGGGGGATTATGGGATTAGCAGTCCCGTGTGTGGTTACATTCTGACTACGGGCAACTTGAGAGCTCTGATACTCACACTATGTGCTATATTTTGACAGCAAGGCATATGTTAGATTAATCGTGAACTTCATTTTGTTGATCATCGATATGGAACCCAGCATCTATCTGTTTTGCTGTACATTCAAACCATGAGTGAGCCCCATTGCGTTTTCGCCTCAAGAGGTCTCTATGCTAATTAAGTGATGTCTATGTCAATCTAAGAAGTAGAGAGGCGCAATCCCATTTTCCCAATACATCACACCCACGCAGCATACTAAAGGGTTACAAAGCATCACATGATAGTTATTTGCGGTATTCCTTATGTAAATGGAATATTTTTAACCGTTGTTCTAATTCAAGGTAAAAGATACATCAGTATCACTAATGTTATGTGCACACATTGCATGTTTACCATAATGGCCAGATGATGTATTATGCAGTTATAGAATGTATACATGTGCACTAGGCACTTTGCATTTTGATTATTATAATCATAACTTTTAGTTTCGTTTGTGACCATTATCACCACTTAATGCTATCCACGCGAATTCATTTGCGTGCACGCTTTTAATGTGGGTATCCTTTTAAATGTGCGTATCTTTTTTTAAATTGGGGCCACAAGATGTTTTCTATGTCTATGATTTTTGATATTATAAATGTATTAAGGAAAATGGCGCTCACTAGCCTGAGGAAGGCTGCTTGGTCAGCCGAAACGCGTCTCTCTTTGTTTCCGGGTCGGAGGAGGCCCTATGGAATAAAAAGTGCCTGAAAACTTAGCATTCCTCGTCTGCGTGCTCTCTTCCAGGTGAAGCAGGGTCTGTTTGGATATATATATATATATATATATATAGATATATAGATATATATATGTGTATATGTATATATATATGTGTAAATATATATATATGTGTATATATATAT